>OZ020517.1:6244989-6499003 GCA_963971425.1 Bryoerythrophyllum caledonicum | reverse complement strand
CGAATCGCTTGCGCCCCCTCGAGTGGTGGGATGTTTATTATTTTTTAATTCGTTTAATCCCTAAACGACCAGAATCTCCTTCGAGTGGATTCCTTGATTTTGGGGCAGGTTCCTAAAATTCGAAAACCAATCAATTTTCTCTGAAATTTTTATTCTACATTGCCTTTGATAAGAGCTTCGTGGGCATATTTTTATTTTTATTTTTTGGATTTCTGGTTTGAAAGTTAGTATCACTTATAGTTTGTGAGGGAAATTGTCAAGGAACTTTAGGGGTTAACTCCCATTCATTCATTTAATTGTTTGTTCTAGTTAGGGAAGATGCCAAGGTCCAACCGGCCTGTTGCTTCAAAGGGCAAAGCACCCGAGATGGATTGGGACGCAACGGACGATCCAGATGTTGTTGCGGAGTACGGATGGCAGGACGAGGAAGAGAGGTTGTGCACTTGCACCATGTACAAGAGGTACGTGAAGATGAAGCACCTCATGAAGTTGTGGCCGAGGGCACAAGCGAGGATATCAGGGCCGCGGCGCGAAGGTCTAGCGAGCAATTGTCTGAGCGACCATTTCCGCCATCGATATCATGAGGTCACTGCTGCGGTGGGTGTGCGTAACTTGAGGCCGGAGATCATGTTGTATTCGAACATGGCGATGGTTTGGGCGGAAATCGTCCTACACAAGGATGTGGACTGGCGCACCGTGGCGGGCCGCAATGTCAGCCTGATGGATCGAACTCCCATTTTATACCAACCACCTGGAATCAACCGAGTGATTGTTGGCCACGTTGGTCAAACCGAAGATCCGGGGACGATCCCGATGCCCACCAACAACAGCAGACACCTCCAGAAGAGTACGGGGGACATAACTACAACGACTACAACCGTGGCAATGATATGGGTTCCGCGCCTGTATCATTTGGTGGGGGGAGTGGCAGCCATTACTACGAAGGCGGCCAATGTGGTACAGGGACCAACACCCCTCAGAGCTATACGCCAACGCATCCAAGGGATACGTACGAGTCTCGTCGTAATTCCCCCGGAGAAGAGGAAGAACATAATACCCCACACTCTGCACCCGTCTATCACGACGGATATGGCGGTTCTTACCATGCATATGGCCGTTCTTTGGATGGCGGCCAATGTGGTACAGGGACCAACACCCCTCAGAGCTATACGCGAACGCATCCAACGGATACGTACGAGTCTGGTCGTAATTCCCCCAGAAAAGAGGAAGAACACGACACTCCAAACCCTGGACACGTCTATTACGACGTATATGGCCATCCTTATGATGGATATGGCCGGAGATTAGATGGAAGAGACAACACACCTCCATCAACGTTTCCACCTCGTCAGAACAAAGATGCCGAGTTTGAAAGACAAATGCATGAAGCCACAATACAGAGCCAAAACGAGTACATCCGCAGGCTCGAAGATGAATCTCGCTACATGAACAGGCAATACAATAACTTGTATGATGTTTATTCAAGCGGGCCGTACTCAAGTGGCGTTGGGCCAAGTCAAAGACGTGATACTGACTCAGATTCCGATTAATGATACATGGTCTCTGTGTAATGTAATCCATGTGGATAATGTCTTCATGCGAGAACACTGTTGACTATTTTGTAAATTTAGAAGGTCATTCTTTAAGATCTTCAAATCGATATTTATTAAATATTTCTATGTTGCGGCCATGTCAATGTGGATGATGAATGTACAATGCATGCTACGTGTTTCCAAATGAATTTTATTGATAATTTTTTGGTATAAGTGGATGTGTGGAATGAGAAATTTTTATACATTCCAACTTTTCATTCACCTCATAAAAGTTAAAGAGTATTTCATATCATCACATGTTAAATAATTTTTTTTACAACCTGTACCTCTAAAGTTCCTTGAGTATTTCTGACCCAGAAGTTAAAGCAAGAAGAGAAACGCCGCTCCGCAAAGGAGCCGACGTGAATAAAGAATCTGTTCGTTCCATCACTAAGACCATGCCCACCAAACACCCTGTCAAGGAGGGCTTGGTTTCTTTTCCATTTTGCGTTGGTGTAGTAGAATGGACATGGCCTGTTGAATGGCAACAATGTTAATAATATTGAAAGTGTGTGAAATTGTTTCGATGGAGATTTTAAAGGTATCTCAAAAGGATATTTATAGATGGGATAAAGGTGGTGGCACGAGCATCGGCAGTGATTACAATAAGCGGGTCCATTTTCCATCCGAGGGCAACGATGTCATTAATAAGGGGTTGCTGGGTTGGTATTCATTTATTTTGTTTTCAATTGTTTCCGGGGAGAATCTATCATTACAATATGTGAGTTCGATGAATTGAATGGTATACTCTTGGTTAATGTGATCGGTGCAGGGTCGTTGTATGGTAGGCCCCGAATGCAAAGTATGTCGGCTTTGAGTCTAGCGTTACAAAGACAGCGCTATGTTGCGCATGTACATGGGACTCGGGAGTAGCCAAGGGGGGACCGTATTTCCTTGTGGGTTGTAACTTGTTATTAAAGGTGCCGGCATTCATGAGGATAAATCATCGTGATTTGTTATGGGAGGTAAATAGTTTTCGAATTTCCCGTACTGCTTTGTTATGTCTTGTGACAATTAAGGAGTGTATGTGATGGTTTTGGCATTTTCGGTAGAACATGGAGTGATTTGTCGGCGTCTGAGAAAGTGCATATGGGGCATGTTACATATGGGAATTTTTCTATTCCAAATAGAGTTGTTTTCGGGCGTTTCCCAAATATCGACTATTACGGAATTTGATGACGCATGTTATTTGTGAGTTTGGAATGATGGAATTTTTCGAAGAATTCGTAGAGAGTTCATAGTCTATTTTGTTGTTGCGAACCCATTATTCTATATTACGGAAGTTTTATTTGATTGTGTCAAGGTTGTTATAGAGGTCTTGTTTCTTGAGATATTTGTTCAAGAATAAAACCGGAACCTTAATGGGGGTATCCTCTTTAGGAGGCCAATATTCTTTTTGGAAGTGGTATGGGGTAGCATGTGGATGTTCGTACAAGTCTTTGGCATTTTCATGCGTTTTTTTGCGGACCTCTTTTCCAAGTTTATTTGCTTGTTCGTTTCCATCGATATTTGCTTGCGCAGAACTTTGTGAAGGATTGTTATATGTGTTCTGTTTTGTAACATGTGGATCAACGACATTAAAATGGTTTGGTCGAGATGGCTATTGTAGAGGATAGGGTTTGTTATTTGGATGTTTAGTAGATAAAGTGCATTGATACAGTCAGTGAATATGTGTGCGGGTTAGTTGTTGTACTGTGTTGTGATGATTTGTCATGTTTTGTGTATGGCCATAAGTTATGCTCTAAGGATATTTTAGTGTGTGGAAATTACTCTATAGAGTACACGAAATGGTATACCAAATACATTATACAATATCAATGAATACAACAAAATCTTCCTATAAGCATTTTTGCTATTCATATTTGAATGCCTCTACAATTTAATGTATGCATGTTTGTATTAATGATTGCATATACTTCATTGCTTTAAATTGTTATGATTCTAGATGTCTGAGTAAATATGTCGTAGCAATCTACCTACGGAGTTAGGCATTGAACTTCCTTAAAATGCTTTATAAACACACACAAGAATGTGGTTTTTGGAAAACCTCCTACACAATTTATTTTTTCTACTAAATATAACCCTACTTAGAGAGCCGATATCCACTATTAATATAATGTGGCCAAATTACAATTTCCGCCACTGCGGATGAAAATAGTCAGAGGATGGAAAAGCAATCCTTGGTTGAGAAAACAATCTCTGGACGAAAAACAGTCTTCAGAAGCTACGCGGGCCAGGCGCACAGGTATGTGCGCACAGGCGCACTTTAACCCTTAAAGGACCAAGTGTCCAAAACGGGCTTTTGGAAAATTCGGTCAGGTTCCTATATTGTCAATTTCAAACATTCATCTTTGAAATTCTTACCATAGAAGGGCATTACCAAGACCTTAGTGGGAAAACAATTTTTTCCTAAATTGGACATTTGATGAAAAAGTTATAGGGTTTTTAATTTCAAATGGGGAGGGCAGGCACCTCGGGCACCTCCAAAAACTTTTGATAGGACACTCTAATGAAAGTGAGATTTTCAGTACTCGCAAGTAATATTATTTCCCTTCATGTTGTCAAAAAAAAGTTCTTGTCTTTAGTGAAAAATAGCATACCAACCCAAGTCAAACATTTTCACACATTGTCACTCATTGTCGGGCAAGGTACCAAAAAAACTTCTTCTTTTCCACATAAAACCTAGAGATCTTCATATTTTTCACTTTTTATTTTTTCCACAACAAGATGTAATGTAAACCTTTTTATTAACCGTTCGGATTATCAATCAAGAACATATTAAGTTAAAAAAAAATTAAAGTGTGAATTATCAAATTTCAAGGCTCCACTCCTTGCACACTTGTTTTGAATATGCTACACCCTGTCTCTACCTCTAAAAATTGGTGTGTAAGGAGCTAACATCATGCTTAATAAGATGGTAATAGATTTAGACCTTGTGTAGTGAAATTTTTTGACACCAACTGAAGTCAAAAGTCTGCTGATCCACTAAACGCAGGGAAGAAAAAGAACCATTTGCTTGACTTCAAACACTATAATCTTTCAATCCGTGCGGTCAAAGTTTATGAAATTTTGTTCATGTATTACTTAATAAGCCTTTATTGAGATCCTACGGTCAGAACTAAAAATAAATTTTTTTGTTACCTTCTTCATTCATTGCACTAGAATCCATTAATTTTGAAGTGTTTTTGGTGTAAAACTGCCTTGGTACCTTAGGGGTTAATGAAAATCGTCCGCGAATGACTATGGCAAAGTGTTAAGAATCATCACGAACACTATTAAGAAACACTTAATGTTTGTAACCCGCTCCTTCTCTAGTCTTCCAGTTTTTAAAAAGTAATTTTGAAATGAATGTTTTTCTTAATATTAAATAATATAGAGAATTCATTAAAGTGGTTGTTATAATGCGTTGCAAAACAAGCGCGAACCACTACCAAACTTCTATAGATGCAAATTAGCAGTTGGCGCTTGCTTTGCAACGCATTAGTCCAACCATTGTAATGTAGTTTAATATTATAATGTGGTTTTCAAAATTTCATCTGCAGTCTACTTTTCATCCGCTGCAAACATTTAAACCGCACTCTGATTTTCCTCCGCATGCTGATTTTTCATCCGCAGTTTTTTTTCCATCCGCAGCTTGTTTTTAATTCGTTGCACTATTTTTCATCCGCTGTGGAAATTTTCATTCGCTGGGGGATTTTTCTTCCGCCGCATAGAATTTCATCCACAGTGGATGAAACTGTTTTTTTGGCATAACAGCGACTTAATAACTTCCAAAATGTTATTTTTTTTTCAATTCCGACTTCGGGTTTGGGCTTTTTAGGTGCGTTTTCATCTGGTACGTAAGCAAAAAGATTGTTACAAAAGTTTTGAAAATTTGACATTTTGGAGTGTACTTAAAAATAACATTTTAGGGACTTAACTTTGGATGTAGATTATGGCTAGAGAATATGTTCATCACATTCGATCTCATGCATGTTTTTTGTGTGTTAGTGTTGGTTGTGTTTTCAAATTTGTTATATATGGCGATATTCATTTACAAGACATGTAAGGTGTCTCGTTTGAAATCTCATTTAAAACAATAATATGATGATGGACACGGAAAGAATACAATTGGATGGAAGGGGACTTCGCCAAAGCGTGCATGAACCCTAAACATGCAAAGTTTGAATCAAACTTTTAACTTTTCTATGCATCTGATTCAGGTGTAAATATTTAGAAGAATGTACATGACAATGTCATGGAAAACCTTATGAGAAACAATGTTTTTCACCGTTCCCTTGAAAAAACAAGTCTTCTCTTTATTGAAAATTTTAAAAATAGCATACCAACCCAAGTCAAACATTTTCACACATTGTCACTCATTGTCGGGCGAGGTACCAAAAGATCTTATTAATTTTCACATAAAACCTACATATCTTTGTATTTCTTACATTTGATTTTCTCTACATTAATATGTGGTGTAAACCTTCTTATTGACCATTCGGATTAGTAATTCAAAACACATGAAGTTCACAAGAAAAAGAAGTTTGAATTGGCAAAGTTTGAACCTCCACTACTTCCATGGTTGTTTTGAATACGCTACACCTGTCCTCTACCTCAAGAAATTGTTGTCTAAGGAACTACCATCATGTTTAAGGTAGTGGATTTAGACCTTGCGTAGTTCAAAATTTTGACGCCAGGTAAAGTCAAAGTCTGCGGATCTACTAAACGCAGTGAAGACCCTAAACCATTTGCTTCACTTCACACACTATAATCTTTCAATCTGTGCGGTCAAAGTTTCTGAAATTTTGTTAACATATTTTTTAATAAGTCTTAATTGAGATCCAACGGTCAGAACTAGAAATCAAACTTTTGGTTTCCTTCTATGGTCATTGCACTAGAATCCAACAGCTTTGAAGTGTTTCCGGATCAAAACTGTCACGATATTTTTGGGGATATAGGAGACATGTTGTATGAGTAGGGAGTCGGGCATGAGGAGGCGTTTCAAATGGGGGTAATTCCTATAAATGCTAAATTGTATTCAAGAAACATAAAATGGTTGAGGTTATGTATGATTTTGTGCCATGGGCACTATGATCTATCCCAAAAGTTCGAACCCAAACTTGTAAAATTTGATATACGTCTTCTCTACATAAAACCTAGAGATCATCATATTTTATACATTTTGCTTTTTCAACAACATGTAGTGAACATTGAAAACCTTCCTAAACCTAGGTTTGGATTATCATTTGAAATCTTATTCAGTTTATTAAAAAAATAAAACATAGAATGGCAATTTTGAAACTCTAGTATTTGCGCATTTGAATTGAATATGCTACAGTTCTTTTCTACCTCTAAAAATTGCTGTGTAGGGAAATCTCATCATAAGGTTGGATTAGGATATTTTGAGGTAATTTTAATAAACAATTTGAAATACAAGAATTTTGAAATAGAACACATTGATAAGTTAAAATATCGGAATTATGCCACAACCTAAACCATAGAAAATTCAAAAAATGTCGCTCTTTCCACGGCTATATGAAATAAGGTTTTTTTACTTCTTGTGCCCAAATTGTAAAGGCATGCAATACATATTAATCTAAGACTATTGCTATAGTCACTTCAAAATGTGCATGCTATCTAGTATAGTCTAATAATGCCGAAAGGAATAAAGTAAAACCTATGTATTTCTAATATGTTGACCGATAATGCTCATGAGGCATGGGCCAGTTGTATGTGTCGCTGAAGCGTGTAATGATATGAAACAACCCTCCAGCGCTTTCTCGGTTTTCGTTGCAGACTCTCTCCATGTATATGTGAAATGTATCCGCAAATTCTTGATTTGAGAATACTACGGAACTCCGAGATTCCCGTTGCAGATTCTCGTAGTCTATGGACTTTGTCCGCCCGTTGATTCGTTGCGCTATTCGGGCAGTAGCGAACTCCTCCGAAGCCATGGATAACTTCGGAATCATTTGCACATCTGCATCTGGTTTGTGCAAGTACGCAACCCGTGGATCGACCCACCATCGCTTTCGTAGAGTCTCGGCCATGTCTTCACGCTTTGTGAACGTATAAAGAGACTGCATTGGTTCGTTGACCTTCGTGGTCATGCCCCAATCGCATACTCCAATATACACTCGCGATTCATCTAGAGGGAAGTGGAGGAAGATATTGTCCGGAGACAAGTCATTGTGGAGATTGTTGCTCTTGTGGACCTCGTTCATGATGCGCAACAATGCCCACGCAAGCTCGGTCCATTTTTTGCGAAAACGAACCAACTGTTGAACTCGAATAATCTCATCATCGGGGAATCTCTCATAGTTCAAATGTGTGATGACGTCGTCAACAAACTCGATATCCCGGTTCAACATTTCTCGAACTGATCCGCCATTCCACCAATACGCATAGCATTCGTACTTGTCCGGATGAATGGCCACGAAACGGATGACACCCGGATGTGGAATCCTCACCGCCATCGACTCATTCTGATGCTCAACTTTTGCCAAATCCGGCCGTGTCTCCGATTGATTGGACAACTTGGCGGCAAATTCCCAGAATGGTTCAATGCCCGGAGCACCCTCAATGCAGACTTTGCGAATGGTGGCATATCCACCTCTCCTGTTCGCATTGTCCATTCGTATAACTATAGCTGTTGGCGGAATGACAATGAGATGGACTTTACGCAGCAGGTCTTCTTGGTGCCCTTCTATCGAGTTCCACCATCCCACGGAGCCACACCGGTTTTGATTCTTGGCGAATGGCTTTATCTGGGCGACGAACAAATCTGCCTTCTACAACACGTCGTTGAAAACTTCATCCGCCGCGCGATTGAACCTCACAAACTTGGTCAACAAGTTCTTGGCATTCTAGAGTGAATCGTGCACTCTGGCATCCAAGAACTTCAAAAATCCGTGCTTCAGGGTCTCCGTATTCCACATCGGGGCTTGAAGTGCATCTATTATGTGCTGCCGCATGTCCGTCCGGAACTTCTCGGGGCCTTCATCTCTATATCTGACGTACTTGCTCTCCAATGATCGAATAGAATTTTCCTCATAGAATCTGACGGTCAGTTCTATGAGGAAATTCTTGCAAGCCTCAGATGGAACATCGTGGATTGGATGAAGCTTCACTCCGAAGTCCGCAACCTTCTGCTTCTTCTTGTCCTTTGGCATCTTCTTGAACTTGCCGCCGTTCGAAGTTTTAAAAAAAACTTTTTAGAACAAGTTTTTAAAAAAACTTCAAAAAAAAAACTAGATGGGAAGAAGTTCTAAAAAAAACTATGAGAAAAAACTTCTTACAACAAGTTTTAAAAAAAAGTTCAAGAAAAAAACTAGTTCGGAATTAGTTAAAAAAAAAACTATGAGAAAAAACTTCTAAGAGCAAGTTTTAAAAAAACTTCAAGAGAAAAACTAGTTTGGAACAAGTTTTAAAAAAAAACTATGAAAAAAACAATTTTCGAACAAGTTTTAAAAAAAACTTTAAAAAAACCGCAAAAACTCCCCCCCAATATGAATCACTTTCTCCCTCCCAAAGATGAGGAGCCAATGGATGAAAAAATGCCAGCCAAAGCCACTCCGCATCCACTCAAAAATATATTTTGAGAAGGGAAGGAAAAAGTGAGAGAGAGAGGTTGGCGGACGGCCATGAGGCCGACCGCCACGACGACCGTCCGATCGTACGGCCGGCCGGCCATCCTCCAATCGGACGGCCGATCGGCCGGTCGCACGGCCGTCTGCCCGATCAAATGGCCCTAAAGCCGTCGGCCTAATCGGACGGCTGTCGTGCGCCCCCGCGATCAAATCGGGGCCGTACAATCTGTCTATCGGCCGTCCGATCACGCGGACGGCCGAGGTGCCGTCCGATCTGTCTGATGGCAGGGTCCGATCGGACGACCTGACGCATTTCGACGGCTGAGATCTCGCCGCGTGGCACTTCGTCGAATCTGACGGTCCAGAAAACTTACTACGGCCTTCCGTAAATGCATTTTACCCCCCCCCTGGACGTTGCGTCTTACGTGACGTCAGGACGTCCTCGTCCTAGGACGCCCTAGGACACTCTCAGACCCCCAAGGACGTCGGATTGGTAACCCTGGTTCTAGGTTTGTTAATTAATCGGGCTTGACTAGTCAATTGGCGGATGTGGCTCTGCTTCAAATGATTAAGGTGACGTTGTACCATCGATTTATAGTTTCCCCACGCCGTCAACCTCCCCACACTCGAGTCATGGCTTTTAATTAAGCCCGGCCATAACCATCTAATTCACCATTAATTGTATCTTTCTAGCTCGCGGCCAAAGTCCCTACTCATGACCGGCTTGATTATCAATTGACGCCCCATGATTGTGTACAACCGTGATGGAATTTTTCGTGCACGCGGCATTTGCCACGACACACTTAGAGCACTTCTAATGATTCATGTACAACGTTGATGGGATGTCTCAAGCTCGCGGCCATTGCCCTCACACACGTTAGTACAATCATGATGAAGTTTTTCAAGCACGCCGTCACTCTTGCTTTGGAGGGGATGTTCTAGTGAGAAATTATGAGAGCTTAGATTAATTATGACTGGTTTGCATGTCGGTGTGTATAAATTGAAAGATCGGAATGGCTAATTCATCTTTTAATTTGGGAGGAGTTTAGAGTTGTTAGTGAAGATGGTAGAGACTCGCTATATGGCTCGTGTTCGTCGAGAGAGAGAGAGGCTATGGATTTGCAGCTTCAAGCCGAGGACTTTAGCAATGTGGGTGGTATGAAGGAGGAAGGGGACAACATATCGACAACCAGCGTTGATGTAGTTTCTGCCGGATTCCGTAGTCACAAGGACTTGATGGCTCCCGGATTCGATTGCACCGACATATTTGACGTTTTTAACGACGAGGGTGTAGATTACTTTGGTTACTGTTGTGAGTATTCCGACGACGAGTGTGTCGGTGGCAGTGTTATGCGCGAAGCGGAGGACCACTCGCGATTGGAGATGGATGTGGTAGAGTCTTTCGACCTGGAGTTTGGCGATGTCGATGCGAATCTCGAAGAGGACCCGGCATTCGAGTCGGATCAAGCAGAGTCATCTGACGATGGGCGTGCATTCATGTATGGTGGTTGCGATACTGGCTTTGATGTAGACTCTGATATGTATGCGCCGTCTTTCTTGAAGGACCGCTAGACAGTTTGCAGAGTACTCTATCATCTGAGTAAAGACGTTTATAGTTGCCTTCCAGACCTGTATATGATTCGTATATGGCAATTTGAAATCTGTTTGTTCTTTACTACTTGATGTTTTCAAATTCTCAGTTGCACTTGAGATCATGATGGTGCAGCTATTTTATTGCCCCGGACTCACCTTTCAGAGTCATGAGTTGATAGCCGCGACTCACCTTTCAAATGCTTGCTGGATCAATCACTAGTCCACTTAGTTTCGTGGAGAGGTATATTTGCCGCTAGTTCGTTGAGAGGTGTATTTGCCGCTTTCATTGTCATAAGTTGATGTGCCGCTAGTTCTCATGTTCTACCGATCGCGGCAGTGGACACTTCTTTTCGTTTGTTGGTGAACCTCTCGGACGACATGCCTTCTACCGCCATGGAAGCTCTCGCAAACCGAGGTGAGTTTCAGGAGCTGCACTTTGTGGTCTTGAAAATCTTGTTTTTTGTTGTGTTCTTGTTCGTCGTTGTTTTTTTTTTGGTGGTTTGCGGCATTGTCTTTGGAGATGCATCTTTGCAGTGGAGTTCGATGAGTACCCTCTCGTTTCCGAGAGGGTACACATTGAAGCTCCAGAACAAGTGCTCTTGATGCAACTCCGTCAATGAAGTTGCATCCAAAGCATGGCTTGCCCTGAATGCAACGCCATTGACGGAGTTGCTTCGAGAGCGCTTGCCCTGGAACTCATGGAAGTTCCAGGGCAAGCGTCCCGAATGCACTCCGTCAGTGGAGTTGCATCCAGGGCAAGCCATTCCCTGGATGCAAGTCCATGGAGTTGCATCTAGGGCATGCCTTTCCCTGAATGCAACTCCATTGACGGAGTTTCTTCAAGAGCGCTTGCCTTGGAAGTCATGGAAGTTCCAGGGCAAGCGCCCTGAAAGCAAGTCCATGGAGTTGCATCCAGGGAAAGGCATGCCCTAGATGCAACTCCATGGACTTGCTTTCAGGGCGCTTGCCCTGGATGCAACTCCATGGACTTGCTTTCAGGGCGCTTGCCCTGGATGCAACTCCATGGACTTGCTTTCAGGGCGCTTGCCCTGGATGCAACTCCATGGAGTTGCAGTTTTGGCAAGCACCCCGAATGCCACTCCAAGAAGTTGCATTCAGGGCATGGCTTGCCCTAAATGCAACTTCATTGTCAATGTTGTTTTCGGGATGTTTGCCCTGGATCTTACTTGAGTACCCTCTCGTTTCTGAGAGGGTACTTACTGTACCTCCAAAGCATGGGCTTGGAGAAACTGTCAATGTTGTTGCATTCAGGGCATGGCTTGTCCTGAATGCAACCTCATTGATACAGTTTCTCCACGACTCTTGACCTGTAGCTACAGTGAGTACCCTCTCGGAAACGAGAGCGTACTCTCTCATTTATTGCAATCACCTTGGATGTGACTCTTGTTATTTTCTTTTTAATTTCAAAGTTTCTGTTCAGTTCCTAGTTGTTTTGAGTTCTCATAGTGCTGAACTGTCTCTAATGTTTTTGTTTGTCAGATCCTAGCGTGGATTCCAGGTTGAATGCCTTGCTGATCTCGGGCTTGGAGGACGATGTTGTCTTGGGATGCATTTGGCCACGCATCGCTAGGTCAGTGCACATGATCAACCACCGCACTCCTGATTCGGGCATCCGCGATGTTGTTGATTGCATTTACTCCATTCGGCAGCTCAGTGCCCGATGGTGGTCACTGGTTGAGGGTTCTTTGGAGGTCACAGTGGTGAGAGCTTCGCTACACATGGCTCTAGTTTATGGTGGCCGTGGACATGGCCCTGGACCTCGACACATTTGGATTCCTCACTTTCGGTGGAGTTTTAATCACAATCTTCTATTGTTGGGTGCGCGGACGATTATTCCATTGCCTTTTGATGCAGCGCTGCTTCGACCAGTGCGGACGCTGTCGGCATTTCAGCTTCACCAATTGATCGTCATGTTACGGAGGGCTGTTCGTCGCAACGAACGGAACGGCCAGCCGCCTGTTTTATTTGGCAGCACAAATGTATGGCAACCACTTATGCGTTCGGACATTGATGTTGAGTACTAGTCTTAGTGCCGAGTTAGAGTGAATTTTGACATTCCATTTTTGTTTACTGGTTTCAGAACTTCATATTTTTGATAACGGCTTTTTATTTTTCGTTAACAATGACGTCAGCACTTTTTTTTTGCACTCAGTTCTTTTGATAATAGTTCATGATGACGTCAGCCCTAATTTTTATGTAGTAATCGAAAAAGAAAATATTGGCCTATATAAAGATTTAAAAAAAAAAACCACGGTAGTAGGGCCCCTTTAATGCAATTTGTGCACATGGAATGTATGATTCTCCGGTCTCTTTTTCTGCTCACCGCTCTCCGCTCACATACGAGCTTTTCCCCCATAACATAGAAAAGTGGACTAGTAACAACAACATGGACAATGAACTCTCTACAAATTTCTAAAAAAATCCCATCATCACCGACTCACAAATAACATGCCTTATCAAATTCCGTTCCGGACAATACATGGGAAACGCATGAAAACAACTCTTCTTTGGGATAGAAAGCTTCCCATCCATAACATGCCTAATATGCACTTCCACGGACCCCGACACAAGGCTACATGTTTTACTTAAATGTCATAACCATCACATACACTCCTTAATTGTCAAAAGACATGACAAAGCCGTATGGGAAATCTGTAAATTAATCACCTCCCATAACAAATCGAGATGTTTTATCCTCATGAATGCTGGCACCTTTACTATCAACCCATAAGAAAATACGGTTCCACCATGGCTACTCTCATGTACATGTGAAACTCAACGATGCCACTGCAATGCTCGACTCGAATCGAACATACTCTACGTTAGAGGCCTACCATACAATGACCCCCCACCCGACCACATAAACCAAGACTACACCATTCAATTCATTGAATTTACATACTGAAATGACAGATTCTCCCCAGAAACAATCGAAAAAAAAAATCAATAAATACCAACCTATTATTGATGACATCACTTTGATTGGTTGGTTCTGTGGTTTTCGGCTATTGGTTACATAGTGTCTACCCTCGAAAGGGAGAAGTAGTTCCAGCTTACTAATTCCTTGTCCGGTGGGCATGGTCTTAGTAGTGTAACGAACAGACACTTTATTCACGCGTGCCTCCTTTGGATACCGGCGTTCTTCTTCTTCTTAAAACAATTCCGAACTAACACAAAGTCCAAACTAAAAAATTGCACTACCAAGGCCCACTTCCTAAACAAAAGCGAAATGTACTAGGGCCTAGATGGTGTTCTGCATAATCTACTCAATGAGTAGATTTCTCTATCGTCCAGTGGCTGGTTAGACCGGACTAAAGCAACATCTATCACCCGCATAGATGACGTTCATCCGATAATCTATGAATTTCATAGACTTGGATTCATCCAGCCAACCAATTCACTGGATGAATCCAAGTCTATCGGCCGATAAGAAACCCAAGGACCTCTTCAAATCTACGCGTGTCATAGACTAAGATAAACATCCTCTACGTCCACGGTACATTTCTCCCCGTCCGGTCACAGGTTTGGGCACATGGGAGAGATCCAGATCCAAACTCCCCAAAACCCGCCCATTCACACGGAGCTGCAGATGCACACAATAAAACACCCCTGCAAACCACAGCAGACAGAGAAAGAGATCTACAGTTACGCCCATTCACACAACTGCCCACTCTCTCTCCCTCGCACCCACATTCGCTTCCCTCCATCTCCACCTCCACCACCCTCTCGTCGTCTCAGGTATGTCGTTTTTCCTTTCGGTTTTTTCTCCGGGGAAAAGAGGAAGGTTAGGTTTCGGGGGTTTGATGGATCTGGGAGGTGGGTTTGTTGTGGATCGCATGTTTTGTCGCTGGATTTTGTGTTTTGGTGTTGCGTCGTGAGAGGATCTTTGTCTGTTGTGAGTGACCGGCGGCATTGATGGGGTGTAGTGTGTTTGTGCAGGGTGATTATAAGCCATGGCTGACGGTGAGGATGTGCAGCCTTTGGTGTGCGACAATGGATCGGGGATGGTCAAGGTATGTGACTATGATCGTTAGGTTAGCATGGTTGAATATTGGAGCTCTATTGATGTGTGCATGTTGGTAGTGAGATTTTTTTTGGATTGGGGATGGCCGCACTGGTTGTGTGATTTGGGAAGATGGTGGTGACCTGTAGGGTTGAGTTAGCTCCTTTGATGGGGGGATGTCAAGAGTAAGCATCTTATGTTGGTGTATGGAAATCTGTTGATGGCGTGGTAGTGAGTTTTTTTTGGATTGGGGGAGTGCTGCACTGGTGATTTGGGAAGGTGGTTCACTAACCTGGTGATGACCTATAGGGAAGGAGTTTTACAGATGGTGTGAGGATGTAACTCTACAATGTAGTTATAACATGGAGCCATGTGGAAGATGTGGAATTGATGAGTGACTGTCATGCAGGCCGGGTTCGCGGGAGACGACGCCCCGCGTGCCGTGTTCCCCAGTATTGTGGGTCGCCCGAGGCACACGGGTGTGATGGTGGGCATGGGGCAGAAGGACGCGTACGTGGGCGACGAGGCGCAGTCCAAGAGGGGCATCCTGACGTTGAAGTACCCGATCGAGCATGGCGTGGTGACCAACTGGGACGACATGGAGAAGATCTGGCACCACACCTTCTACAATGAGCTGCGTGTGGCTCCCGAGGAGCACCCGGTGCTGCTCACGGAGGCGCCCCTTAACCCTAAAGCGAACAGGGAGAAGATGACGCAGATCATGTTCGAGACCTTCAACGTGCCGGCCATGTACGTGGCCATCCAAGCGGTGCTGTCGCTGTACGCCAGTGGGCGAACCACCGGTGAGTGGTGGAGGATGATGATGAGTGGAGTGTACATTGGACGCGGGAGGAATGGGTGTTGATAATTGCTTGGGCTTGTTGGTTGCTTCTGTTGTTGATGGCCAGCAAGAGTGTAGGAGTCGCAAGGTGGATGTAAACCGTTCTCTTGGTTTGTGTGTTGGATGGTGACTGACTGTATGTGCGGTGCAGGTATTGTGCTGGACAGTGGAGACGGTGTGACTCACACGGTGCCCATCTACGAGGGTTATGCCTTGCCCCACGCTATTCTGCGACTGGACTTGGCGGGTCGCGACCTGACGGACGCGCTGATGAAGATTCTCACGGAGCGTGGGTACTCGTTCACGACCACGGCCGAGCGCGAGATCGTGCGTGACATGAAGGAGAAACTGGCGTACGTGGCGATCGACTTTGAGCAGGAGCTCGACACAGCGCGCTCATCGTCCTCGCTGGAGAAAAGCTACGAGCTGCCGGACGGGCAGGTGATTACGATCGGCGCGGAACGGTTCAGGTGCCCGGAGGTGCTGTTCAACCCGTCGCTGATCGGGATGGAGGCTGCGGGCATCCACGAGACGACCTACAACTCGATCATGAAGTGCGATGTGGATATCCGAAAGGACTTGTACGGCAACATCGTGCTGTCCGGCGGGTCGACCATGTTCCCGGGCATTGCCGACAGGATGAGCAAGGAGATCACGGCGCTGGCGCCCTCGAGCATGAAGATCAAGGTGGTTGCACCTCCGGAGCGGAAGTACAGCGTCTGGATCGGAGGGTCCATCTTGGCATCCCTTAGCACCTTCCAGCAGGTACATTCCTCGTGCTGGCCACTATGCTTCGTGACATCAGAGTTGTGTTCTGTGCTTATGGACTTTTTCTCACTTATGGCTTGTTTGGAGCAGATGTGGATTGCGAAGGCGGAGTACGACGAGTCCGGTCCGTCTATTGTGCACAGGAAATGTTTCTAAACAACTGCAGCGGACAGATCTTTCGCTTATTACTCTTCTGCAACACTCTTTCATCCGAGAGCAGTCTTTCATCACAGTTCTTTGCATTAGCTATTCAAAATAGGCTTATGAGATGAGAGTAATCTTTGGAGATTGCTTATTGAGGAGAGTGCCACTCAGTCACAGCGGTGGTGGCTGTTTTTCGAGCTTACCCTCCTACTACTAGGTTCCGTGCCGTGTGGGTTGTAGCATGGTCCCGGGTGAAGTTTGGTTTTCTATTCTTTCTGTAGAGTTAGCTTGTAGGGCATGGTTATGGTGCTTGCTGACCGCAACCTCCTCACACCTCAGGCTGAACTGCAATATTTGTATATTCGTGACTAAAAAGGTTTATTTTTGTGACTAGAAAGTGTATCTTCTCTTTGGTCCATCTTACTCTGCTGGTGTATCCACCTATTTCATCATAGTAACAATGATGTGGTATAACAGAATATATGCTCTGAACCAATGCATCCGTATTCAACACCAAGTTTAAAAGTGAAGCAGCTTTTTCTCCTTCCTTCCAAACAGTAAGCAGACGCACATGAGCACCGTATGCACATGAGCACCGTATGCACATGAGCACCGTATTGTGCTGTGAGATATCAGATCCGGCTCCTACGGGGCTGGGTTTGGTGCCTCACACGGGTTGAGGTGGAAAACTGGTTTGGTTATGATCCAAACCATTTGTTTACCCTTCTTTGATTTTAATTTTTTTACCATATTTATAACTTATCTGATCCCAGTGTGTACCTACATTGTTCTCATGTGTTCCCCAATCTTCCCAAGCAAGTTCCCAAGCAGGAACGGTCGCTCCCAAGTGTTCCCAATATAACTTTAAAATGTCAAAAAATAAATTTTCATTTTAGGTGGGGCCAACCATCTGACGTTGGGGTCTAGATGGGAGGTCCGTCTGGTCGCATGTGCGTTTGCTTAGTGACTCATTACCTGTCTCTAGGTCACCACCTGGAGGAAATGCAACTATACGGTTCTGTATATGGGATTCTAAACCCTTCATCGTCAAAAGGTGCCATTGGTGACCAAAATATTTGAACATGATGATATTCAGAAATTGAAATGATCTCCAAATGAAAAAATGTTAGTTGGAGAATCTTCTTTCAAGACTTTAATATATTTTCTGTCTCTAGTGAGTAAAATACGTGCATATATATATACGGTTCCAGACTGACGTTTAAGGATTAATCACACGTGTTCATTGCTTTGCAGAAAAATCAGAACATTTACTGTTAATGAAGTCCAATCTAAGAGCATCTCCACTCCTGGCGTGGAATTTTCCACGCTAGGACGGAAAAAAAATTTCACGGCAGGAGTGGTTTAGGGTTTGGTGCTTGCTTGGCTCCACCCCAAGCTCCAAAAATATTTACCCAAAAAAATGCTTTGACCTTTTACCTCCCGCCACCTATGACACGACGCCACGTGTCGACATCAATGACATGGCGCCACGTGTCGCGAGGGTATGGGTGTGTCACCAACGTCAAAAAATGGCGCACTCCCCCCATCCAAGGAGATTTTGGTGTGTGCCATGCACCAAAACTTCTAAATTTTATAAAGTTTCCCTGTTTTGAGGTGATGGGTGCAACTTTTTGACCTCACAAAACTCCAATTTGGTGGTTCTCCATCTTGGGGTGGAGATGCTCTAACCAGGCAAAAATCGAGTTGCTGCTACACCTGGCACACCACATTAGCGCCTACAACTGTTGCTAGAACGATTGCCACGCTCCTCAAAACCTCTTTAAGAGATCCTTCTCATGACACGCTTGAAAGCCAAATATGTCAAAGCGCCACACACCTGCCGCGTCTTGGATCCAACACCTAACCACGATCCTCAAATAGATTGAACAGGAACACGCCTGATCGTTTCGGTTGCATACCGACACACTTGGCTTCAAGGGTGCTTCAAGGGTGCTGCAATGGCGATGGAAAAATCAGAAAAAAAGCTTTCCACTCATCCCGAACTACTCCATGGTCGGTGCCTTCGTTGTGTCCATGCTGCCCCAGTGTCACCCGAGTTTCACAATGGTATCAGAGTATAATCACCGGATATCACCTGTATGTCAGCCGTGAACTGCACTCCAGGTGACGAAAGGGAAGAACTCTTTGAACTCTGGAGAGAGAATTCATGTCAAGATTTCAGTTAACGTGGTGTTCAGTTCTACATTAGTCTGAGCCTACGAGGTTTATAGTGCTGTAGAAGGAAGAAGCTGTTTGAATTCTTGTCTGGAGAGAGAGAATTCATGTCTAGATTTCAGTTCTAGATTAGTGTACAGGCTTTATCGTGATGAAAGGAAGAAGCCGCTCGGCTTAGACTTGGGAGCAGGGAGAGAGATATCATGTCTAGATTTTGATTGAGGAAGTGTTCGGTTGTGAATTAGTCTATAAATCTAGGGGGCTCCTCAATTTCGTAATTCACCGTCATGGCGACAACGAGAGGACTGGTTTTTCTGAATCTGCTGTCGTGCTTCGCATTGTTGTGTTGCCAACCGGCGAAAACAGTGGTAGCTTCGAGGGTCTTGCAGGAGTTCGAATCCAACAAGGTGAAGATTCATCGATTCCTGGTTGTGTTCTAGTTGAGATATCCATTTCTGTTGTTTCTGTGGATTAAGTTTGGATTGTTTGAGCAGGAGGGGCATGTGATTCGAGCAGAGCTGATCCACAGGAACCACCCGGAATCGCGTCTGCGCGCGCAGAGCGGCGTGGCCTCCCCGCGCCGACAGCTCGCTGATCATGTTGGAGTGCAGTTCCGAACCCCGCTGAGCGCCGCGTCTCTGTACGGAGAATTGGCGGAGTATGTGATGACGATCTACCTAGGCACGCCGGTTCAGAAGTTCGTCCTGATTGTGGACACGGGCAGCGACTTGGTGTGGGTGCAATGCAAGCCGTGCATCCAGTGCTACAATCAAACGAACCCGGTTTTCGATCCCGCGGCATCCGCGACCTACTCCAATGCCGATTGCGACAACTGCGATCCGCGACTCGTAAGTAAGCTAAACCGGTTCCTCATCACTCAGAATTCAATAATGTGCAAAGTTATGATATCTAGATTCCAAAGTGTGCAAGCAGCACCTGGTTACCAACTTCGAGCGTGATCTTGCAGTTCAGTGGAGGTGCGCGCTGCTACAGGCGCGTCAGGAACTGCCTGATCGGCTACGCGTACGGCATGCCAGGGAGCTCAATCAGAGGAGTGTTGGCCACCGAGAACATTTCATTCACCAACGACAGCACGCGCCTCGCGGTCTCAGACCTGCTCTTCGGATGCATGGACAACAACACCGCCAGTTTCGGCACCCTCGACGGGCTGGTGGGCATGGGACGCGGCGTGCTCTCCCTGCCCAGTCAGCTACGCGAACTCACCTCCCTGGACGCGTTCTCCTACTGCCTGGTGCCGTTCTCCGTGTCTTCGGTGTTGACCTCGCCGTTACTGTTTGGAGCCGCCGGGGCGACCGTGTCTAATTCCACCTCGGAGCTGGTGTACACGCCGATCCTCGAGAATCCGGATATCGTGACGTACTACTGGGTGAATATGACGGGTGTGACGGTGGGTGGGGCGGCGGTGAATGTGTCCGCGGCCGCGTTGCAGTGGAACTCCAGCACGTTCTCGGGGGGCACCATTTTTGACTCTGGCACGGCTTACCTTGTGCTTCTTGAGGAGATTTTCACACCTCTTGTACAGGTACTCAATCCTCCTCATTCTCTTTGTCAACAGGTTGTGGACTAGGTAGTGAACTCGGTGATTCAAAAGCGGTAATATAATCTAGAGTTTGAGTGGGTGGATCGTAAGGTCAATGTGGTGGTTAAAGTTTGAAGTAGATAAAAGTAAACCTGAGCGTGCATATTGAGTCTGATTAATGAATCAAAGACTTACTCTTTTGTGGAGAGTTGATTTGTTACCTGCTTTCTAGAATTATCAGTTGTAATTCGTCTCCTCTAGTTCAATCTTGGCCAAGGGAGGCTGCATTTTTATTACAGTGAAATTATAGCCGTGGGAGTGATGAGGCATGTCACTTCCATGATTAGGGGCTGCATGCATGCAGATTACCGGACGTCACATATCGTGCGTCGTCAGATCTTGTCAAATAACATGGGTCAGGAAAGGAAGAGCCAGCTTGTTTATTTGGAAGAGGCCATTGATTATGAGAAGTAACCTTGTCCTTCAGTTGTAGGCCTGCTGCATTGGCATAATGTTCCATGGCCCTTTCTATTGTGCAGAGATTGAGAGATGTGATCACGTATCCAACCGTACCAGCTGCCGAAAGACTATGCTACAATATGAGCGGCGTACTGCAGCCTGTGTTTCCGAGCGTGAGCTTGCAATTCTCTGGAGCTGGTGATGGTGACGTTGCGGAGTTTCCACTCGGTGCTCAAAACTTATTCGTTCCGAATTCCACTGCCGACGTTACAGTGCAGTGTCTGGCCGTGGTCCCTGCCGGTGCTCAATCCATTGGTCCGAATATCATTGGCAACATCGCCCAAGCAGACCACTACATTGAGACTGATCTAGACAACATGAGGATTGGATGGACCTCAAGAGATTGCTCACTTCCTTTGTGAACTCATCAAACTTAGTATGTCATTAGAGTTTTCCTGAATCTTTCACCACGAATCTTAGGGTCTTATGTTAGTAGCTAGGACCGCATGCACATGGTGACTTGGCTTGGGAAAGGTGTGGGAAAACCGCTGGTCAACCTTTTGGGAACTTGGGTACTACGGGGGAGTTTTAGCTTGCATGGGGTAGGTCCCAAGAGCATCTCATTGGTGCAGAAAAAGGGAGTATGAGATTTTTGGATGTCTGTTCTTGTGCATAAAAAAGTTTGGCACCATATTCCTATTGGCTTTCCAGCCTTTCCTCTTTGGGGTGCACTTTCAGGAAAACTCTATTGCTTCGAAAGAGTTATTAGAAGCCGGGCGGCGTTTTTGAGGAGTTACGGGCAGGTTTGGGACTGATAGATATGCCCCGTCCGGGTATTTTTCCGTGGATTGTTGTTGGTCCGTTGGGGGCAAAGGGAATCCACTAGTTTTGTTATAATTGTGTACAGAACTTGACTTCTGGTTTTGTGCACTAGCAGGAAGTTAGCCTTCACGTAACCCTAAAACCTGAACCTAGGTTTCTTGAACCCTAAGCTTTAAACCCTAGATTTTTTTTAGTAGTTTCTTGGTGAAGTTTTCAGGGAGTTGGCCTTAAATTTGTGGAACCAAGACCAGAATGGGCTTGGTTTTTGGGTCACGCCCTGTGCACAATTGATGCATCTGGAAATGCAAGATTTTTTTTTTCCTTGATCAAAACAGAGATTGAAAAGTGACCATGTCAGTGGGATGCGTAGAAAGAGCTTGAAAACTTCAATATTTTTACCAAATAAGATGATCTTGTCCAACACAGATCTTTCTAGGATCTATAAACTCAGAATTGATATTGTGATTAATATGGGTTTTAAAATGTGAACCATCTTCCAGAGCCATAGGGTTAGGTGTTTACTAGCCTGGTTAACTACACTTTCTTCAACGTTAATTCATTGCAACTCTTCTGTCTGTTCAAAAATAGCTTATTGTGTGCAGTTCAATGATAGCCTCTTCAGATGGCGCTTTCATACTAAGGAGCAAGGATGAGGATTGAGGTTGGGAGGCAAAGTGAATGTGGCAAATTAACCCCTAAACGCCCAAGGCATTTTTCCCATAGAAACACTCCAAAAGTGCCTCCCAACCACACTCTTAACCCTATTTAAAAGAGGCAAGAAAATCTATTTCTGAATTATAATTTTGGACTTATAAACATACAATCTTAAAATAGACTTCTGAATGAACTTATCATTTTTTTGGCTACAATCCACCGTATGGATATGAAGATTATAGCACTTGAAGTGGAAAAAATGGTTCATTTTCTTCTTTGCCTGGAGTAAATCAACATACTTTGACTTCACTTGGTGCCAAAATTTTGCACCACACAAGGTTTAAATCCTTGACCATAAACACGCAATTAAGCAATTATGCACTTGGCCTTTTAAAAGTGCGTTATATCCTGTGAACTTCAGTTTAGGGTTTAAGGTTGGGTCATTACTTAATTGGAAAACATGAGACACTACATCTGAAAACCCTAATTATCTAAACTTTGTCGGCGATCTGGAAACCCTAATTTTTGGAACCCTAATTTCGGCTGCATGGCCATTTTCATGGCTGGACTTCTCACCTCAGGGGGGTGTGTACACGGGGATGTCTATAGCTCTCGGCTAGTGTGTCTTAGGTTTTCACCTAGGGTGTCTTAGGGTTTCTCCTAGGATGTTTTAGGGTTTCACCTGGAGAACGAGGTGCAAGTGTACAACCTGTGAGTGAGTGAGTAACGCTCCAAGCTGCGTGAACAACCTAGGAGTGAGTGAGTAACGCTCTAAGCCGCGTGGACAACCTGCGAGTAGATGAGTGAACAACGTGCAAAAAACCTACAAGCTACATCACCAACTCGCAAGCAACATCACCAACTTGCAAACGTCCTAACAAATCTACTGGTCCTCTCTCCTCACTTCACCCTCATCTCTCTCCTTCTCTCTCCTCCATGTGCTGGGCGTGTCGAAGTCAGTAGTATGAAAGCAGCTAAGGTCAGAGCAGCGTAGTGGAATTCGGAGCGGCGTTAGCAGTGTGGTCCGGCTAGGGTTCGACGTCGGCAATGTTGAGCGGGCTCAACTCTCTTAGGGCCCGTGCGTACGTAGGGGGCTCTTGATTGTGCCGTTGCTCTTGGTTGATACCCCTTCCAAAGTTTGTTGATACCCATTATTTAGTCATATATCCGGTCATACCCTGATCCAATCGTATACCCGGTCAAACCTTGTATCGCTATAAGGGTAAAAAAAATAAAAAAAGGTTTTTTTTCCATAGATTTGGACAACACTGAAATGCCTATAAGTAATTTTCAACAATTCAAAACAACTTGAATTTTTTTTCCCTTGTAGATTGAATCTGGAGGTATCATCCCAATTTTTTTCGGATTTTTTTAATTTTTTCTCTTTTTTCTAAAAATCCTCAAAGGTCGCTGAAATCACCATAGTGAAGATTTGCAGAATTTCTTCGGATTTTGTAGATTCTAGCTCCAGCTCTAAATCTGAATTTGAGTCATTATCATGATATTTTGTGATTTTGAGTCCAAATAATGAAATGAAGTTTATGAAGCTTACTTTCCATTCCGATTTGAAAATATGAAAAATTTGAATAAAATTCAAAAAAATTTGGAAAAAATTTGTAAAAAAATCCGGGCATATTTTTGTGGTTTATTTGCTGAAATTATCCAAGTCTGTAATTCTTTAATTACATATTAATTTCAGATTTAGAGCGGAAGCCACTTTTTGGTATTTCATCCGCAAGTTTTCATCCACTGTTTTTCATTTCTTTATTGGCATTTCAATCGTTGATTTTTTTCCTTTTCATCCGTTGTATTTTTGCCTCTTCATCCGTTGTTTTTACGCATTTCATCCGTTGTGATTTTTCATCAGCTGTGATTTGTCATCTCGTGTTTTCATCCGTGTTACGATTTTCATCTTTTATGGATGAAACTGTAATTTCCGCATATTCACTTAACAGTGAGTTCATAACTTCCCAAAAAATATATTTTTTGGAATTTTGACTTCGGATTTTAACTTTTTAGGTGTGTTTTCATGTAGTTGGAAAGAGAGCTTTCAATTAGCGAGAGAGAATGCAGACCGAGTGAGCTCCGAAATCTCTGGTGAGGGGAGGTGTGACTTAGCCTCAGGGAAAAGATTGTGGGCGCCAAGAGGTGGCTGATCTTGGTGAGAGCTCCCCATACATTTTAGATCTGAGAAGTGAGAGAGGCTTGGGAAACAGATCACGTTGGAAAGGGCTCACAAGAAACAGATCTGGAGTTTGAGGAGTGAACGCAAGAAAAGTTAGATCTATGGTGTGTGTTTTCTGAGAAGCATGGGAGCAAGTGTTGGCACGTAGATGTAACTTAGCCTTGTGCCACAAGATCCACTCCAGATCTGAAAGCTGGTTACCACATCTGTAGGCCTCTCTCTTAGTCGCCGCACCTCCCCAACCCAGTTATTCACCTTTACAAGTATAGCAAGAAAGACAAGATCGACGCAACTACATTATAGCAACAACTTCCCACAGCCCAAGATCCACAACACTGGCAACCTGGAGTTCAAGCAGAGACATCCACAACCCTGGAGCGCATCACAATCAGCAACAGCAAGCGCACACCACACATCAGCATCAAGAAACGCATCTACCCCTGTAAGTCCTTCCACTTCTTTGATTAATGCATCAGATCTGCAGCTCACACACAATTAGCCAACACTCGATGTTGCACAAATCTCTTCTTGATACATTTTCATAAGTTACATAGATCACAAGTAGTGATAGCATTTGCCTAACCAAATAAGTATAACCTAACCCTAGATCACAAGACCTTTGCACACACATAGAGATCTCCACAACTACATTAGTGCGCGGAAGCGCTGCGCATTCTTCTCTATACTCTTGCAGGCATATAGGACACAGCAAAGTCTACGCATCAAGCTTGGCACAACACCTCCAACCAGCGACGGAGTGAAGAGTAATACTTAACCACATCTGGATCCCCCAACCCACAGCAACGGAAAACCTTAGTATTGCAACAGGTAGAACCTCACAAAGACAATGGCACAAGCAGAAACATAAACCCTAACCCTTACTACTGCAACAGGTAGAACCCCACAAAGACAACGACACAGGCAGAAACATAAACCCTGACCCTTAGTATTGCAACAGGTAGAACCTCACAAAGACAAAGGCACAGGCACAAACATAAACCCTGACCCTTAGTATTGCAACAGGTAGAAACCTCACAAAGACAACGGTATGGGCAGAAACATAAACCCTGACCTGGACTTGGACGACACCAAGGTGTAGGAACTCAACACCGAAGTGCAGGAACCCAACACCAAGGTACAGGAACGACACAGGGATACAGCAACATCGCGCACGTAGGCACAGGAACCGACACCAAGGCACAAGAATCGACACCGACACAACAACAAAGGGATACATAGCTCATCACCACAGACACAGCGACCCCCGATACAAGCAACAACAGACGCGGAGTTAGGGGACAACATTCAGCAACAGCTTGCACACACACAACAAGAGACAGAGACCTTCAAGAAGCACCCAAACCCACAAGCTCCCTGTACACACGACAACAAGAGACAGCGATCATCAAAAAGCACCCAAACCCACAAACTTCCTGTACACACGAGAGCAGTAAGGCGATACAAACGAGCGGACCAAGGCGATCGAGAAGCAAGGCGATCAGAACAAGAGAGCACTCGAACCCATAAAGCTCGATCAGAGACCAGGGGAGTACGTAGGGAAGAACACGATCAGATAAGGATATCAGAACAAGAGAACACTCGAACCCATAAGCTCGATCAGGGACCAGGGGAGTACGCAGGGAAGAACATGATCAGACAAGGTGATCAAAACAAGAGAGCACTCAAACCCATAAGCTCGATCAGGGACCAGGGGAGTACGCAGGGAATAACACAATCAGACAAGGCGAACAGCTCGATCCGGGAAGGCGATCAACTCGATCAGGGATCAGGGAGAAAGCAGAGAAGAACGCAATCAGGGAAGGAGATTAGGGAAGTACACAGCACCGTCACATCATTTCAGGGAAGGCCGTTGAAGTAATCAGGAAGGCCATTGGTAATTGAAGAAGGCCTGGTTGTACCCGCAGCCGAGCACAAAGCCGAGAGACCCCTGCCGCAAACAACGACCCACCCAAACCCGGAACAACGACCCACCCAAACCCGGAACAACGACCCACCCAAACCCCGGCTCGCGACCTACCCAACTAGTCCTCCGACACACCCGACGACTTGCGGCCCACCCCCATCAAGACTAGCGACCTATCCAACCCCTCCACAACCTCTCTAAACAGGCCAACGACCTACTACATCCCCTCCAACCTTCCTCAAATACAACCAGCGACCCACTCCACCCATTATCGACCTACCCCAGCACTTGAACCCCTTGTCCAGCAACTACAGGCCCACGTCTTCCACCAGTTATGGACGCCATGGACACCGAAAACCCCCACACATGAGCTATAAAGGCCACAACAAATGAAGATTTAGTCTCAAGGACAAGCGGAGGTCCAACCCCATCCAAAAAAGCTCGAGGTAATTATCCCACAATCCAGGTCTCCATCCCTGACCTTTCATCATTTCGGTTTTGGTTAGGCTTCTCCACTATGGAAAAGTTGGCCATAGATGGAGGTCAGGAGCCCCTGTTCAGTGGAGAAGGTGTTAGAGACATGATCACTTGGGGAGTACTCAAAGAAGAAGCGGAAGAGGCCATCGGCGCTGTTGTGCCCTACTCTAGGATCCCTCAACTATTATATTCCTCAATTCGCAACGACAACATTGAAGGCCAACACTACAACCTCACGCAGGTACCCTTTGACATTCCTACAAACCCTATCACTGGACTCTCCTATGACTTCCATGTGGCAATTCACTTTGAATTGCCACCGCACCCCATGTATCATGATGATGTGAAAAGGCTAGCCCTAGCTAGGCTTGAGCACATGAAAATACCATTAGGCACTAATCTAATGGACCCAATGGCCGTTCTATGCAAAGGAGTGAAAAAAGAGGGACAAAAAGGTGTATGGTCAGGCATCATCAAACTACATCTCCTCAGGCCAGAGGTGGATGCTATTGCCCTCCTTCGAGGTACTAGATACTTCATCCTTCATTTGGATCCTATAGGATAGGCCTCCTTAGGGAAAGTTTGCAAAACTTTCCATGCAATAGCACGGAAGAATTTATCAGTACGCATCAAGAGTGAATCTCTCAAAGGTGTGACTGCCCACACCCTCTTCCAGGATGTGGTGACAAATAGTTTCTCAAGAAACTTGGAATTCGAGATCACAGATGTGCAGAAGGTACAGGATACACACGCCTTTATAGTTGCTCCAACCCCTCAACAGGCCAAGAAGTTCGAACTCCACCAAATTACTACACACCATGAGGTGATACCAGCACGGGCTAGTAGCTCTGGAGGCCTCTCTCCAGCTGATAGAGCCAAGAAGGACGCATTAACGGTCACCCTTTCCCACCTTCTCATCCTCATGAACGTGGCAGAAACCACGACAGCTATTCATCAAACCTTTGAGGCCAAGAATGTCATCTCATTATGGTTCCATAGGCAGCAGAGAGGGATGCACAATGGCAGTGCCAACGTGCAATTCCCTAACCCCATTATCTACCGCCAATTTCTACACAAGACATTCATCATAGGGCGACATCAAGTGGAGATTTCTCCCCACCGCCGCAGCCTTGAAGGCGATGATCCACCCACCACCGCATTATTGGAGAAGTGGGGCTTTAATGACATCAATAAAGCCCTAGTAAACACCGTGGAGTCCCTCCAAGCTACCCCAGCTCCTACTAGCATTACCAGGTCAGAAATGACCTCCATTATAGATGCAGGCAACAAGAGATTGCGGCAGGAGCTTTCCACCCTCAGAGAAGACATCATCAAAGATACAAAGGCCTACACCGATAACCGCACGAGCGAGTTACAGGCGAAGCTCTCGAATGTTGAGCAACTGATGACCTCTGCATTGATGGCTATGCAACAAATTACAGGATCACGGCCACCAAACATCCCAGCCTTAGAAGACCACTCAAACGTGGATTGACCAAGGACTACTGCCGAAGACACCATCAATATGATATCACATGGATGGACAAGGTTAGCACCCCTCTCCCCCATACTCTCCTATTTTCTTCAAACACCCCAGTATACATTGCAACTATTATCCCCCCTAGTATGTTCTCTCTTCATCACTACAATATACTAGTTAGTACTATGATGCTTACTACATTAGTACCCTCCACACCACTACAACTAGTTGTAAACCTCCAAAGTCCCCATTCTTACTCTCCATTGCCTGTACTATTGATATATCACCTCACTATTATAGCTGCAGTATACTTTAGCCCCACCTTAGTCTGTATCCCCCCTCCATTAATCACCTTCTACCCTAGACATATTCCCTACTTTTGCTACAATATACTTACAACTAAATGCATGACTTGGAGACCACATGACAGATTTTTGTATTGGTTTTGGGGTTTCACCCCACTTATCTATAAACAATGTCATTGCATATACCATTACGGTATGAATATCTCTTGGGAAAACACATACATGATACACACTCTCAACACTCATAGACCATTATCACGTTCCTACATCACAAACACACCCC
The DNA here is from genome assembly GCA_963971425.1 of Bryoerythrophyllum caledonicum. Taxonomy (NCBI): domain Eukaryota; kingdom Viridiplantae; phylum Streptophyta; class Bryopsida; order Pottiales; family Pottiaceae; genus Bryoerythrophyllum; species Bryoerythrophyllum caledonicum. The sequence goes on along the minus strand of OZ020517.1, from coordinate 6,470,166 downwards.
ATACACCCACATACAACACACTAGCCCTACTACCATACACACCTCCAACCAATCAAAACACTTATCTTCTTGAATGTCACCTCTCTCACACATCCCTCAAAACTACAAACAAACAAACCATCACCAATACAAACTCACCTCAAAAAATCAAAATAATTGCATACACAACCATACACACACATAAACACATCAAAACAAACACACAAATACCCACATACTTACACGCACATATAAACACAAAAAGTAAAAATACAAACACACATATACACACATACACAAAATCACACCTACACAATCAAATACACGCACAAAAGCCCAAAAATACACATAATATATATACACATATACATACACACACACTCGCACCCCCACAATTGCGAACAAAAACCCACTTACAAAATACCACAAAAATACACACAAAAACACACCAAAAAAACTATAAACAAATCCACACAAACTCAAAAAGAAACGCACACCCAAAAATAACATTTAGAACCAGGGGGAAAAACAAGACCACAACAAATCCCGCAAACAACAATGCACACACGTACACAAATAAAAACACAAAAATCAAAAACAAAAAAACAAAAAAACACCAACAATATATACATAAACCAATAAACCAAAAACATCACAACAAACCTTCACACTACAAAATCCTACTACTATTAAGTGGAGATATAGAAACCAATCCGGGACCCATGCCCAATATACTAAAAAGACATCCCACAACACATAAAAAAAATGTCAAAATTTACTTCATACCAAATACCATAAAACTACAACCGGAATATAAACACATTGCACATACATTTTCACCACTTCTCAAACCCACACATATACTACATCAACTACACATCACAACATTTCCAAATATTGCCCAATACATACAATAGAAAAACACACACCCACCAACACATATTTTCTATGCCCTAGTAATCACCACCCACCCAAACTTAGACAAATGTAACAGTCTTTTAAATCTACAAAACCCGAATACAATTACATGGACTAACACATTATTAAGAACCCTATCAAACTTACAAAACCCACCCGAAAGACACATCCACACGATACACCCTTATACAAAATTTCTTGAAGATAACATAAATATCATAAACCACAGAAATTCAATACACGAAGAATTATACGACTTTTTACATAGTCAAACTGTACCCCCCTCAAACAACACAGTAAAACAAAAATTTCCTTACCTCCCTAACAATCTAATTAATGAGGCACTAAAATGCTTCAACCCCATACCAGAATATGCCCATCCACCTCCTCCACCCTCTCACCTCCCACCACAACACCAAAACATCAACCCAAACAATGAAAACACAAAAATAATTACATGGAATGTTGCATCTCTAAATACCGCTCTCCCTAGCCTACAAACATTGGTCACACATACAAATACGCCACCGGCCATCAGTCATACAAGAAACAAAAATATCGGCCACAAAATCTACAAAATACATACAAAATATATTTCAAGACTACAAACTTATTTTTAACAATACACATGCATTAACAAGGTGCATCCAACAACGTAGACCATACACGCCGGGTAGAGGTGGCCTCCTTACACTAATACATAAAAAATACGCTTTTCCGGGCAACATCAAAAAAATTCCTACCCCAATGCAAATATCTCCCTACCTTCAAATAATTAAAATTACTAATCAACCACTACAAGCATGGTTAATCTTTCACATGTATATGCCCCATCATCTTGAAGATACTAGATTTACTATAAACATACAAAACACCATTACATCCCAAATAAATCAAAACCCTAACCATACCTACTTGTTATGTGGTGACTTCAACAGAGACACAGCCTTAATTGGTAGACAAAACGGAAACCATAATACCCCCCCCCCCCAAACCATAGACTACCAATGGCGCCACTTCACAGAAAACTTAAACTTTACCTACATAAACACTGATACACAATACTCCAGACAAGGTCGGCATAACTATAGTGATTTAAGCCTAATAGACGGCTTCTACATAAATACAAATAATACTACACAATACACCTCTACAACAAACAAAGATACTACTCTCAATTCGGATCACTCACCTGTACAACTTCACATCCCAAATAACATTCAAATTAATCGCACCCCTATAATCACAAACAAGGATACTATCCGAATACTAAACCCCATCCCAAAAGATAATTTAGAAAAATTCAACACAAAGTTTTTTGAAAAAAACTCCATACAAATAGACTCTCTCATAAACATCCTTGAAAATAACAACCAACTCTCTCCAACACAATGGCACGAAACGTGCCACACCCTAGATACACTTATAAATAATATCTCCAATACACTAGAACAAACTTGTAAAGCCCAACCAATACCACAAATGACAAACATATCTTCACAACAAGGCGGTTATCTACCTCGCAAACTGTCCAAAACATGGAAACAACACATAACCACATACCACATAATACGGAAAACTATTAGAATCGTGAAAAAAACCCACTAAGGCGTAATCATCCCATATGTAACGAATTACTAACCTTGCACCACACCCAAATCCCTGCCCCACCCCTCCCGAACTTACCCCATGATACATGGATTAAAAACATTGCACAAATTGCAAAAAATGCCAATATACAAGCCCGGAAAGTAACTACAAAATACACCAAAGATAACATTAGAAAAGCCATCTCAAAATATAGACAATTATACGAAACTAGCCCCAAAAAATTAAATAGGAAAGTTTTTAAAAAACTAGAATCCCCACCACTAGATTGTATCACTGACCAAGATAATAACATATTAACTAGCCCGGAAGACATAGCAAACGAAATATTCAACCAACAGACAAAAAATAATAGACCCACAGTACCAGCATGCAACTACCAACCACAACACCTTATTGAATGCACATGCGCAGTACGACAATACCCATGGCATGACCTAGATGGATTTACCCTAGACAAACGAGGTGAGCCGGAAACCCCGTTACACACATACTTCAATAGAGCCATATATGACACATGTCTCCGCAACCTAGGAAACAACAAAGCCCCAGGGCCAGACCGTATTCCGAATTCAATACTCAAAAACATGCCCCCAAGATTTAATAAACTACTATTTCTATTTTTCTCTCATTGCTATAAACAAAAACAAATACCAGCCTCATGGAAAACAAGTGCAACAATCTTACAATACAAAAAAGGAGATCCTTCAATTTTACTAAATCACAGACCAATAGCATTAGCCAACACAATATATAAACTCTACACCAGTACACTTACTTCAATATTATCATCATACGGTGAAAATTTTAAAATCCTACACGATAATCAAGAGGGATTTAGAGCAGAGAGAAGTACTTTTAGACAAATACAAACTTTAATAGCGGCACTAGAAGATGCACAATTCACAAATCAAGACATATATATTTTATATATTGACTTCAAAAATGCCTTTGGCTCTATCGACCACGCCCGACTACTAGCAATAATGACTGACATTGGGTACCCAAAAGATGCAACTGCACTAGTTGGAAATATCTATTCCCAATCATCTACTTACTACACCGGTGAGCACTTTGGTAAAACTAAGCCCATCCCCATTCATAGAGGAACTATACAAGGAGACACCCTCAGTCCATACCTATTCATTATATTTTTAGAACCACTACTTCGTTGGCTAGAACGAGGCAATAATGGATATACCTTTGGTACATCACAAATCACCATAAACTCCGCCGCCTACGCCGATGACCTTGCCACTATAACTAACAAAATAAGCGCATTACAAACACAAATTGATAAAATTGACAAATATTGTAAATGGACTAGTATGGACGTAGGCGTTCCAAAATGCGCGGCTATAGGATGTCCAAACAAATCCAAAATGAATCCAACTACATTTAAAGCCCTAATGCAAGCTTCTAACATCAACTACCGTGGTCAACCAATCCCCATACTACACCAAAACGAAGCATATGCTTACCTAGGCACAAATCTTGTTCCCTCACTGAAATGGAAAATCCAAATACACACTACAACCACAAAACTCATTAAACAATGCAAAGAATTAACAGCATGTCCGGCCACTATGAAACAAAAAATTAAAATGGTTGACATCGTAATACGCCCAAGTATAGCATACAGCTTCTACGCAGTACCATACTCTATGCCAGCCATTAAAAAACTTGACCAAAAGATTATAGCGATACAAAAAACCATATGTGGTATGCCAAAATGCATGGCAAACGCAATAACCCAACTTCCACATAACCTATTCGGACTTGAAGCCTTCTCCATCAAAAATGCCTATCTACGCTGTATAGGGGAACAATTACAAAATGCTCTAAATGACAAAGGTAGGCTCGGAAAAATATATAATGGGTTAACTCAATATGTCCTTGCTCAATATGGTGGTGCCGAAAATATACCGAGAATTAAAAAAACAGATTGTATAAGGTCACCAATAACTCGCACATTTTACCTATTAAAACATGTAGCTAAAGTTCACCTTAAAAGTACACTTCAAAAATTCTTTTATGACAAAACGCCATTAGAAATAGCATGGTGTCAAGAAACACGAAACCATAGCACACTAAATGTCCAACTCTCCCAAAAACTCTTACAAAAACTCCTATCAAAAAATATTTTTGAACTAAAACAAATCACCCTACCAAACGGTACACACATCATGAATAACGAAAACTTCAAAACCTTCCACTTCACCCCATCCAAACTAATCAAGAGTGCCCTAAATGTTGCCAAACAACTTTTTTGTCACCCAACATGCCCAACTATATGCGATACCCCTTATAACATACACCCATACTCCCACACACTCCAAGACCCATACATTGCCGTCGATAACAACATCCTCCCAAGAGCCGCCCTACCACCAATCCACCCCCCAAACCCCCCATATCCATACCACCCCCGCCCCCCAACATACATAACCAAAAATCCCACCGCATATCCTATTAATAACATCATATGTCATAAACATATACAACATCTAGATACCAACAGAATACAAAATACCTTTACAAAATACCTTTGCCAATGGCAACACAACAACAATACATTCAATAAATGGCTTCCTCAACGAAACCTTTTTCCAAGACACGACTGTAATACCTCCACATACAACACCGAAAAGCTAAAACAATATTTAAACCAAAAAATCAAAGATAAACATTACTTAGAAATCATTCTAGCACACCACCCCCAAGAACAACTACAAGACTCAAGATCCGTAACTCCACCTCTAATCATCCCACTCCTTAACATCTATACTATGGAATGTAACCCCGAAAACGATATTACCACAACCTCGAACACAATCAAAATAGAGAACAACCAAGCCCACCTATACGAAGCAAATGGCCGACATTTACACACTATCTCCACCACTAGACTTCAATGGCTATGGAATCAATACAATATGAAATTAAAAACCACTACAAACATTGAACCAACTACCCAACCATTTGAAACGGAACTGATTTGGCTATACCAAAGATATAAATACCGCATTCCAAAAAATAATCCCCTCAAAAATGCACAATACACAATATCCACACCCATTTTAGACTCACTAATCTCATCTTTTAACATCGAACAATCATACTTCTCTTCCCCCGTCACATGTTCCACCAAATTAAAAAAATTCTACTCACCCTTTGAAAGAGATAAAATATTTGGCTCCTTGGGAAAAGCCTTTGACTATAAATGGGTCGGTAATGGTATAGCGCACCCCCACAACAAGGAAGAAACTCGACAAGCACTACACTGGGCTCGCCTCGCCGCTAAAAATGACCCACAACACACATCTACACTTATTATCATGCCAGACAAAAATTGGTATCTACACTTAATCCCCAGTCATGCCCATTTGCAGATTCCCACATCATTGCATTATTCGAAGCAGACTCAATTCCTTCGAAGAACCTACTATCCCATCCGAGCTAAAAAAGCCCAGAATTGAACCATCTACATTACAAATAATATGCGCCCACCACCAAAACCAAACCCTAGGCACCCTAGATCAACTTGCCGAACTCACCTCCATAGCAAAAACTCTTAACATAAACCGGCTATATACAAAGATAGCGCCACCAACACCTATGCCAACATTAGTCAATAGCAGCAAAAAATGGTCAAAACTAAACTTCAATAACAGTACACTAGATCACAGTGCACCACTTCCACCCCTCCCAGACTACCAAACTACCGCCTCACCAAAATTTGACCCCGCATATTGCTACTATACCGATGGCTCCTTCAAACCACCAGAACAGATCAGCCCGGGTAATTGGCGAAGAGAAAAAGCCGGTTATGGAATATACAACTTTACAAAAGAAATTAAATTAGCCAAAAGACTGCATGGACTACAAAATATTCTTAGAGCAGAACTTATGGCCATCCACAAAACACTGGAAATTATCACAACAAAATACAATAATGAACCAGCGCACATATTTACGGACTGCATTAATGCACTATTCTTACTAAACACCAAAATAACACACCCTACCCTCCACAATAGTCACCCCGACCAAACCATACCAAAATCTATGGTCCAAATGATACAAAAAAGAAGACAAATCACAACCATACACAAAGTTCGAGCCCACCCCAATATTGATGGTAACGAACAGGCGGACAAACTAGCAAAAGAGGGCCGGGAAAAATCACACAAAAATGCCAAAGATCCACACGAACATGCCCACGCCACCCCATACTACTTCCAAAAAGAAGATTGGCCCTCCAAAGAAAACACCCCCAATAAAGGCCCAATTAGATTTCTAGGCAAATACCTCCAAAAACAAGACCTATATAATAACCTCGATACAATCTCAGATAACTTCCCTAACATAGAAAAGTGGACTAACAACAACAATATAGACAATAAACTTTCCACAAATTTCTGGAAAAATCCTATCATCACCGACTCACAAATAACATGCCTTCTTAAATTTCGTACTAAACAATACATGGGAAACGCCCGAAAACAACTCTTCTTTGGAATAGAAAGATTCCCATCCATAACATGCCCAATATGCACGTCCACAGACCCTGACACATGGTTACATGTTTTACTTATATGTCATAACCACCACATACACTCTCTAATTGTCAAAAGACATAACAAAGCCGTATGGGAAATCCGCAAATTAATCACCTCCCATAACAAATCAAGATGTTTTATCCTCATGAACGCCGGCACCTTTAATAACAACCCACAAGAAAACACGGTACCATCATGGCTACTCCCATGTACATGTGAAACCCAACGATGCCACTGCAATGCTCGACTTAAACCCGACATACTTTGTGTTAGAGGCCTACCATATAATGACCCCCCACCCGACCACATAAACCAAAACTATACCATTCAATTCATTGAATTTACATATTGCAATGACAGATTTTCCCCTGAAACAATTGAAAACAAAATCAATAAATACCAACCCCTTATTGATGACATCACTACCCTTGGCTGGAAAGTGGACCCCCTTATGGTAATCACAGCCGGCACTCGCGCCACCACCTTTATCCCATCTATAAAAACCCTAGAAGATATCTTCAAAATTCCTATCTACACAATTACAAACACTTTCAAGAATATTAATGTCATTGCCATACAATACGCTATGTCCATCCTTCTACACAAACGCAAAATTGAAAACAACCAAGCCCTTCCTGGTACACAAGACCCTTCATAAAACTCCCGCTGCTTCACTCCTCGATACTTCTTTGATCCGTTGGTTTCATGGTTTTGTGGTTACTTGTTACATAGTGTCTACCCTCGAGAGGGGGAAGTAGTTCCTGCTTACTAATTCCTTGTCCGGTGGGCATGGTCTTAGTAGTGGAATGAACAGACACTCTATTCACGCCGGTCTCTCTTGGAGACCGGCGTTCTTCTTCTTCTAGCAGGAAAGAAAAAAAATGGGACTAATGATTTAAAAATTTGACATTTTGTAGAGTCATAAAAATTAGGGGTTTACCTTTACAAGTCAAGGAAGCCACATTTGAGTTGTAATATGATGCTTTTGTGTATTTTTCTTAGAAGGTGTAAGCATTGATGTAAATGAACATACACCATATTGACAATTGTATATGTATTGTGATTATGATCAGGTTTCTTGTATGTGACATCATGGCACCACCACTTCCAATCGAAAGGCGTTGGGAGGAGTATGGTTGGTGGATTGGAGTAGACACGGCATTGAAGCTAGCATTGTGGCTCACGGAACATCCATTTCAAATAGGGATGCGCACATCAGCATTGGGGAAGCCCTTCGCTGAACTTCGAGCAATTAATCTTCGACCAAACGATATGGTCTATGCAGTTTGCGTACCGGGGGTTGACCAAACGGCATCAAAGACTTCTCTTTCAAAGAAGTTGCTTCTAGCACCTGTTCCTACAGATCTCCTTCAAAATTCAAGGCGAGTGAATAACATAACCTCGTTACAGACGTTTTGGCTCAGCACGGATCTTGCGGTGTGCACTGCTAGGCATGAGCATGTGTTGGCATGTTTGGCGTTATCTGAAGAGGATGAAGCACACGCTAGAAGATTTATGAGTGCTCATACCATGTATGAGGCATTACGGCGGACGGAGCTAGAGCGTGCAAGTGTTGAGCGTGCAAGTCTACTAGTGGATCCAGAGGAGACCGAGCCCATTTATCGCGCGTTAGCAAGGCCGACACAATTGGATTGGCGGCCGTCCACTGAACTGCCACCTCCACGTGTTCGTGCACGAACAAGTGGTCGTCCATCTAAGTAGCCACGACGTGAAGAGGGAAACATAGCTCCAGATTTTGATGGATGGCCGTCGCGTGGCCGTTCGGAGACATCGCGTGGCCGTTCAAAGACATCGCGTGGCCGCTCAGAGACATCGCGTGGCAGGGCCTCGACATTGCGTGGCAGTGCATCGACGTCGCGGGGCAGGACATCGCCATCGCGTGGCAGGGGCCGTGAATCGATAGTTGGACAGGCCGAAACTCATCGTAGATCCTCAACATCTACAACGGGTGTCTTTGTGAGTTTGTCGGCCATGGATGACGACTTACACAACTTTTTTGATCAGTCATTGGGAGATTCGGAGGAGGAGGCAGACATTCCAGCAACCGTTCCAACTTCTAGACATTTGAAAGCACGAGTACCTTCAAAGGGGGAAGTTGCAAGAGGTTCTATATGGGGCGACATTGTGTTCAAGGCGCACATTGACCGTAGTGTCGAAGTGGTGAATCCGGAGACAAACCATCGGATACTGTCACAGAAGAGGAAATCAGAAGTGTATCACTTCTTGCGAGATCCCCAGAACAGGACCGGAGTGAGTAAATTGGTACTTCGTCCAATCCGGTACCTCGTGGATATCACTACCGACACTGGCATGGTTGAGCCTGAGGGAGTGGATTTCCCGATTATTGGAGCAACACGAGAGTTTGAACGGATGTTCTTAAGCCATGCAAGTGCTTCTATACACGGTACTGCGGGCTCTCAACTATCTTGGCTTCAAGGGCGTATCATTTGGGAGCCTGTGGATGGGCAACACGTCGTAGCTACTTGCAAGTATGCGAAGGAGTAGTGCATGAGCGGCAACATCCCTCTGTCTGAGTATCAAAAGACGTTTGAGGAGCGGGAGGCACCTTTGTTGTGTACGATGATCGACAACTTTACATTAACAAGTGAGTACATGTCAATAATGCGGAGTCGCAAAGAAAACAACTTTCCACCATGAATGAGGATTTGGTGAAGCTCCGACAGATATGGGATCTGTATGGTAGGCCTGATAGCTTGGTCCGGGTAGACGATGAACGTAGGGCTATCGCACTGGTGAGCGCAGCAAGTGCCATGCGGAAACTGCCTCACAGAGATGACAACAAAATTACAATGTCCACACTGGCAAAGATCATGGAGGACCTAACCAAGCATGCTTGGAATCCCAGCAATGAGTGCTTTGAAGCTGCCTTTCAAGTCAGCAAGGACTACAAAAACGACTTCTTGTTTTACAACAAGGATGAGGAGAAGAGGTGGAAGGCTTTGGCACTGAAGAAGAACTTGGATCCGAATGCGGATGTTCGACCGAGGCGGAAGCGGATGACCAGGCATTGGTTGAGGCCGCTTGGGAGACTTCCAGATTTGTACTATCTAGAGGTTGCAAAGGCCTGTACAGCTAAGCCAATAGGCGAGGATGGACGTAGACCTCGTCAAACACTTTACTTCAACGGCGTTAAAGACCAAAATCCTAGGATTCGTACCCTTGCTGGTGTGAGTGAGCGCATTATGAGACGAGAAGCGGTGCTAAATACCATTTGTTGGTTGATGGTAGAGAACAAGGAATCTTCACCGAATTCCATGGAAGAGTTCTTTCGTATATCTGTACGGAAGTATTTGCCAGGAGACAAAGAACAACTTGATAAATTTGCCGAGCTGTTAGATAGCAAAACAAGAACCAAATGGGGTGCGCCGCACCAAGAGAAGGTGTCGAAGCTCAAAGACATAAGCGACCTCATCCCTCCTTTCATCAAGGTACATTATCAGGTTGTTGCAGCAAAGGGGCAAGGCTAGAATGCACCATCCGTATGTGAGGGAGTTGCAAACACTGCCAATTGGGAGTGGCAGATGCATGTTCGGAGGCCAGGCCAAAATGACACTCAGGATCTGCTTCTGATTCGGTGTAGAAGAGGACTATTCCGTTCAGAGTATGCGGAGTTGACACGGCCATACCTGTGGATTATTGATTGTCGCCGTGGTGGTGGAAGGCATGGCAAGTTGGCAACGGTCATTGGAAAGATGAACAATTCACTGGAATCCAGGGATGTCTATTGTGTCGTGACGGGGACAATTTCCGTCACAATGTCAGGATGTCACGCCACAATGACGGCATGACATTGTGACGGATCGTGATTTTATTGTGATGGGGCCATTTTGACGGCAGAAAATACAATTTTCACATTTACCTCTCGAGAGACACGTTGGATTCAGAAAAGAATCTGCATGCCACATGTGCAGACATGTCATCAACTACGGTAAATTCATGTCGTGGTAATTTTCAGCATGGGTTGAAAGAGTGTCCTCCCTAATCCGCGCCTCACTCCATTATCAAAGGCTGTCCGCGGCCATTCCGCGGCCATTCCACGGCCAATCCAAACCAGTGTCGCTTGTAGTCCGGGGTTGTCCGTGGCTACGTCCGCTGCCATTTGACGCCCCAACCGCGCCTGCTCCATTTGAATTTCAGTATAAAATAGTGCCGTTCCAAGGCGATGGTGCTTAATCCTACATAGTGGCTTTCAAGACCTTGGATTCTTTGTACAAGAATGCATTGCTCGAAATCCCATTGCTGAGGAGGGAATTGTTGACCCCTAGTTGGCCCTGAATCACGTGCGACGCCATGCCGCGTCGGAATTCTGTATGGGATCTATGGTACGAAGACATGGGCAACGCTCTTTCAAGAGCAGCACGACAAGTGAAGTGTCGGTTTTGTTCTCACTCCATGGTTTATAGAGCCGACGGGATGTTGTCGCACATGGGGTACCGTCATCCTAGTAATCTAGGTCGTGACGTCCAACTGTGTAGGATGGTGCCTCCACATGTGCGTGTGTTGTTTCAAGGTTGTGATGGGATTGTTTCTAATCGTCCTGATGCTGCCAACGAGGTACCCTTTTCCCAACAACGTGTTGATGACGAGAATGGGATTGGAGTGGAACACTTATTGACACAATCCGTGGTGGACGACGTGGAGCAGATTCAGAACTCCCAAACAAGTCGTGGCGTGGAATCTGTACACTTAGATAGGGAACCTCGAGAGCTACGTCAAGCGACCTTGCCTGAGGGCTTCAACATTTCCAAAAGGCAACTCTTGGACAAGGCTTGGTCTAGTGCTTTCTATGAAGCAAACATTCCATTCAATATCATTAGGCACCCTGCGTTTGTAAAAGCGGTTCAGGAAACTGCACGCGCACGAATGCCCGCCTACCATCCACCAACCTACAATGCCATACGTACGAAGTTGTTGACAAACAAAAAAGTTGATGTACAAACGGCTGTCAATGTAGCCATGGATAATGCTATATCAAAGTATGGCGTTACAATATGTAGTGATGGTTGGGACAACGTTCAGAACCGACCTTTGCTAAATGTTGTTCAGTCATGCACAAATGGGGATGTTTTCATAGGCAACATCGATACATCGGGAAATTATAAAGACCACTTTTATGTTGCTTCTCAAATCCGACCGTTTCTGCAAATGGTTGGACATGCAAATGTTGTCCAAGTATGCACGGACAATGCTCCAGTCATGGCGGCCGCATGTCGTGACATCATGCAAGAAATTCCACATCTCTATGTTTAAGGATGAGAAATGCTCATTCGTGAGCTATGAGCGGAGAGCGGAGAGCGGTGAGCAAAAAAAACTATTACTTTTCAAGAGCGGTGAACAGAGAATTTAATTTTTTTCATTAACTTTCTAAATTAAAAGGACACTATTACTATGGATTATATTTAGTAAAGAATACAATGAATACAACATAGATTAAACATAATCCGTTGTAATAATTGACATGTAAGTATGAGGTAAGTATGGTATTTTTTGGGCCATAATACTTGAACAAAAATATTATGGGTGAACATAATATAAAAGGAAAAACTAAGAGTTTTAAGCATATTTGTTGGAGAATTGCAATACTTTAAAGCTTTAGCAAATTTGAGCAGTTATGTTAGTTAAATTATCTTAGCTCCATTGCATATGACCAACAATGAGTGGATGAGCAAACTTTGACTCCACTTGGTATAAATTATTTTGCACTACTGAAGGTCTATATCCTCCACCATTGTATTATGCATGATGTTAGTTCCCTATATACCACTCATTAGAGGTAGAAAAGGGGTGTAGAATATTCAAAACTAGTATGCAAGGAGTACAGGTTCAAAAATCGTCGACTTTTAGAGTTTCTTTAAGAACTTGATATGTTTTGGAATGACAATAAAAACGGTCAATAAAAAGGTACACATCACAACTTGTAGTGGAAATAATAAAATGTAAAAACAGGTGCCTACCCGCAAGAATGAATGGGTTTCTAACGAAGCCCATAAACCAAGATTTCATAATCTAGGTCATTCTACAGACCATGGCCCCTCTAGTTCCACGGAGAATGTTTTTGAAGCCCATGGTACTTGACAACGAGGTCATAAAGAATGGATACTCCCCAGAGCCGGACCTCAGAGTTCCCGTGATGTGATCGAAGTCACAGTTTACAACAGAAACCGTCCGGAACTCAAATTTTTTGCGATGATAATTAGTGCTTCACCAATATTATGTTGGCGGTCGCTTCATGTACATCATTCGTATAGATTTGCAAACTTCATAGCTTTGTTATTAGCGATGGTCACAATTAGCGATTGTCAGAGGTTGGTTCATAATGTAGATCAATTGAGATAAAGAAGCACCACTCTTGGAATTAGAGCCGTTGAAGGTCGCTTCGTCATTACTGTGGATAGTATTGGACATTAAGAGCAAGCCCAGTCTTTCCCCGTCAAATGCTTCCGGCAACGGGAATTGACGGGGTCACTGTGGGAGGCGGGAGGGGAATGCCGAGACCCTGCCCCAGTCGACGCCGTGAAAGGGCTCCCGGCATGGACTTACCAGTGCCCCGTGGAGCTCTCGGAGCCATCGTGGCGGTCCAGCAGGGCATTAAAAAAATGAGTTCCATAAGGGGAGGTTGTCAAGATGCTAACTAATTGCCTTCACAAAACAAGAGTGTCCATCACTTTCTCATAACAAATCCAAAAGAATGAATCAAAGCGACACACATAGACAAAAATTAGGCTTTCATGCAAATACAAAGTACAAAATCTGTACACTTAAGTACATATATAAGAAATATATTAAAAGTCACCATCATATTCAGAAGTTATGGAGGACCAATAATCTTTAGAAAATACTTTTATTTTTTTCAACATGCTTTTATTTTTTTCATTGGATCTCAACCAAAAGTTTATAAAAAAAAGTAAAAGCGTGTTGAGGTGTGCTTGAGGTGTACCTCAAGCACACCTCAACACGCTTTTACTTTTCTCATTGAATTTCAACCAAAAGTAAAAAATAAAAGTGTGTTGAGGTGTGCTTGAGGTACACCTCAACACCTGCCATGGTGGCGTTGACTAAGTTTGCAGGGAGGAATATGTCTCCCTCCAAAGTTGCAATTTTTGCCGAAACCGGGAGGTGGATGGCGAGACACGGGAGGGTGGAGTGAAGATTATGGAGCCGATTGGGGTGCGGCTAAACCGCCGGGCCCGCCAAGCGCTGTTGGCGGGAGCCGTCAGCGTGGCGAGTGGGCTTGCTCTAAGAAGCGCAAATGGAAGATTATATTAGAGGAGGGACCCTTTATGTACTTCAGATCAGATCATAATGAGTTTTTGTTGACTCAGGTCTTCCGGTTGATTTGAGCCTATATTAGTATATATTTAACATGTGCTACACAGTAATTTGTTTGTGAAATTGAGGTCTATTCACAACATTGTAGAAATATACAATTGAACTGGCATTGTTTGTTTATATGCATGTTATTTAAGATGCACGTTTGCGTCAATGTCAGATGCATGCCACACGGTTTGGTATTGCAATTTGGATGTGTAGAAGGGTGATTGAGAACTTTTGAGTGGGGATTTGAGGAAGATATTAGAGAACAAATTTGAAACATATTACAGTTCAGACTTAAATTTGAGATTGTCAATACTAGCAAGTAACATTCTTTCCTTTCATATTGTTAAAAAACTTTGTGTGTAATTAGTGAATAATTGCAATTTATACCAAGTCAAAAAATTTCACACATTGCCACACATTGTCATGCAAGGAACCAAAAAATCTCCTTTTTACATAAAACTTTGAGATCTTGTTATTTTCCACTTTTTTTTCTATTACTAGACATGGTGTAAACCTTCTCATTGACTGTTCGGATTATCATTCTAAAACATACTCTATTCCCAAAAATTAAAACGTGAATTGGCACTTTTTGAACCTATACTCCTTGCACAACTATTTTGAACATGCTACATCCCTTCTTTACCTCTAAAAAATGGTGTACAAGGAATTAATATCATGGTGAACAGAATGGTAATGCATTTAGACCTTGTGTAGTGAAATAATTGGACACTAAGTGAAGTCAAAGTCTGCTGATCCACTAAACAATGGGATGAAAATTAACCATTTTTCCTACCTCGAACATTATAATCTTCCAATCTGTGCGGTCAAAGTTGATTAAATTTTGTGAGGATATTGTTTTTTAAGTGTCAAATGAGATCCTACGGTTAAATTTGGATGTACAATGTTTTGTTTCCTTCCATACTCATTGCACTAGAATTTATAATTTTATAGTGCTTTTGGTGTGAATTTGTCAAGGACATTTAGGAGTTTAGGGTTAACACGATCAATATTGAAAATGCTCGTTCGGGATGTCATAATTCTCATTATCAATGGGTCTGCACAAACAAAAATGATGTTGAATAGGACAAATGTAACATCTACATTCCGAGGACCAGGCGCAAAAGCATATTAAAAAAGTAAAAGCACATGATTGAAACAAGGAGATATCATCCGATGGATCGCACATCCATGGGTCTGAGAACATGGGCGGCGGCGAAACCCTAGGACCATTTACCCTAATTTGAAGTATATGAGCGGGGGCATCGACTGCCTCTATCACTCAATCGTGGCTTTGCTCCTCACCACCTGCTCCACAGCCATCTCTTCTGCTCGGCAAGACTCGAGGTATTTCTCGTGCCTCGTGCAGCCCCTTCCCTCTTCTTCAATATGTTCTCTGCTTGCCGCTCAGGATTTGCGTCGTGAAGATCTTGATGCTGATGGACTGTGCACATGAACGTGAGCAGTTTCGAGAAGGAGGCAAGAAGGAGGCGGGGTGACGTACAACTTCGAGGGGGCGGCGGTGACGAACGACTTGGCCGTTTCGAGTGCACAGGCACGTCCTGCCCTCCTGCATCGCAATCCTTGAAGTACGTCCGCTGACCCAGCTTCAGCCCGATGTGAAGGGAATCGCCCCCGCCGCTCATGACGTCCGCTGCCGCTACTCTGCCTTCCACTGGCGTCCCTCTCCAGCGACTTCTCCTCGCTCCCACCTGACCGAACAGCGCCCAGGTTGAAGAACAGCCGGTCCTTTGCGGACCCCGGCGTCGCGAGAGTGTCCTTCACATTCTACTCGTCCGGCTCGCTCTTCACCAGCGTGCCAGGCTCGCCCCCGCCGCTGCCTCGGCCCATGCCCACGCCCGGGATGCCTGACGTCACCGACGTCCCCGAAGGCGTGCTGCTTCCCGCCGCTCTATCGCTGCGCCGCTTTGTTGCTCGAACGCGTGGGAGTGGGAGAATCTGAGCGACAGACTTCACCTCCCACTCCAGCCGCGCGCCTCCGCCGTACTTGCGCCCGCGGCTGCCCTCCATCCACAGGGAGTCTCTGTGACATCGTCGTGGGAGACCAAGGGTTTCATGTGGAGAACTTCACAGTGCTCGCGTGCGCGGCTGTGTTGAGATGCGTTGTGAGTTTGAGAACGAGGAGGACGCCAGAATTGTTTGAGAGACGAACAAGCTCAGGCGAGAGATACTTCAGGTAATCTGTTTTGCGACCAATTTTATCTTTTTTTAATCACTGAAACTATATGTACGCGGTATTGTTGAAATTATATTTTACTTTTTCTAATCACTGAAACTATATGTACGCCCGGTCCCACAGTGGTAGTGGGCTGGCTGCATGTTATTGTTTGCACAATTGTTCTGTTAAGAATTTGAACGCGCTGACGGTACCAACGCTGGGCACAGTGGTTAGGCTTCGGACGAGGGGTGAAGGCCTCAAATTCTTAATAAGTTCATTTGTTGCATCTTTGGCATGTGGTTGGAGTTGGTTCAAAACCAGCACTTGGCAAAATCCTAACTAATTAATGTAGACTTTTCAGCTTAATGCTCATCCTTTTGACTTCTGAACTTTTGTAAGCATGTTAAAAGACTCGTTTTATGCTGATTTAACACATTGATCATATTGTAATTGTGATTGTATATTTATGTTGAACGTTATTTGTGGAGATAATTATTTCGCTTCATGTGCAGGTCAATTGCTTTGATGGAATGTTGTATGTTGTGCATACTTCTTCAACAAGGGAAGGGCAGATACTATTTTGACTACAATAACGGTCATAAATTATATCTAAACAATAATATTAAATGTAAAAATTTACCAAATTGCAAATTGATTCTACAATAAATAGAATTTATAAAAAGTCTAAATTTATAATTTGAAATAGAAAATGATATTTCGAAAATAGAAGCCAACATTCTTTCCACTGAAGCGCAACAAACAGGGGAATGGAACATATTCAAAGAAATCGTCTCGTTGACCCTATTTTGAAGTAGAACACTTCGGAGCTACAAAGAAATCGTCTCGTTACGAGACCTTGTTTTCAGGTGACCGTGGCATCAACTATCGGATTAGGCTATTCGCCTCTCGGTAACGAGAAGTGAAGGCCAACCCTCATGCCACATTCTATATTATATTTAAAAAGAAAACAAACAATATAGAGAATAGATACATAACCTTTATGGTCTTCAAGCTTCATGATGAATTGTTTACTTGCATCATCTCAAAGAAACAAGTTATACATTATAAACTTTATTCCATTATTTTGAATGCGTTGTAAAGGGACAATGGAGTTTAAATCTTCAAAGTGGAGTCAACTGACGACTCTAATCACTTATCAACGACGGCATCAATTTCAAAAAGCCTTATCACTGCAGGATCATAGAGTTGTCGATCTTTTTGTCTTCGTGGAGGGGACTTCATTGCTGCATATATGCTTGCCATTTGCAATGCGTATTCTGGCATATATGCAAACCGGGTAGGGCTGCATTTTATTCTTCTGCTGCGTGACATAAAAAGGATAAACATTGAGCTATGTCCATTACACAAACTGCGTTGTAAATGCCGAAAGCCCGAAAATATTACTACACGAGCGATACTACTTACTCGTTCACGCTGCGCTTACGCTTCTTTACACGTCCTGAAAGGTCGACGTCGATGAAGTCTTCTTTGTCAAACTGAACGAGGGCAGGCTTGATGGGCACCTCATCTTGATCAGTGGAGGAGCTTCCTTCATGGTCGCGTTCAATTTCACTTTGTAACGGCAACAAAAAGGTGTTGAAAACCTCCTTTTCGGCCTCTAAAGCCACAATATGTCTTCCATATTCCTTACACAGCTTCACCGAGGTACCTGCAAGAAGCCAACATCAGATTGGTAGAACATGATTTTCATTACCTCGAAACACATCAATCATACTTACCAACGCCTGTTGTGGCATCGAGAACAACACCCTCGACATCGGTGGCGGATAATATTAGCGATGTTAAGAAGTGAGTCCCACGCTCCTTTGGTCCGCGCCACACTCTACCGTTTGTTGTCGTTTGAGTATCATTTGTGGTGAAGTTCCAGATTGCATCCCCCTGACAGATGTCTATTGAATTTCCAGCAAGCGCAGGATGGGTCCGAAAATGAAACCGGGATATCCGGCGAATTGTAGCGGTTGAGTCGCGCACAATTAGTGCAATCTTGAAAAGCGCCGTCAAAGTAGTCCCTGTCATTGCATATGTATACATTCGATTCACACCGACCCATTCCTTCTGAATCCTGAAACCGAGGAGTGGGAAGTAATCGGAGAACATCTGTTTGGTAACGCCACCATCATCGCTGTAGATTAAGAACAATGCGCCATCGTCATGTAGAAACTTGTTAGCATAAGCAAACAAGTTTTTCAAGCCAGTAGGGTCAACCACGTTCCATGCGGGAACCTCGTCTGATACGCCCGGGACTGCCTTGCCGTCGGGGATCTCTGCAATGACAAGGTCTACCTTCGCTTCCTTGTCAACCATCTTTCCGTCCACAATGCATTTCTTTCCGTCATTGCAATCTGCAGTAAACTCAGCAATCTCCTGCCATATATCTCGGGAGATAGAGGCATTTAGAAGCAGGTTGGAAACTAAACGAGGCACACATCCAAGGGTTGGCATGACCGTGCAGTAAGGGGTGGGATCACCTAGTGAAGCTCCAGATGCAATTGAACGAGTTGGCTCCACTGACGCCGAGATAAGTGTGCCTGGAGACTTGACCAGTTGGTGCGTCTCTCTTCGCCGGATTGGCGCTGAACGCTCGAGTATCAATTCATTCACCGTAACCTCTTCCTCTTGTACATCAAGGTCCTCATTCTCTCGTTCATCCTCTTGGTCGCCTTCATTGTCGTGAATGTGGACAACGTCTTGAGAAAATGCGGTATCAATCTCTGTGGGTTCCGGTTGGCACTCTTCTTCCTCAGGTAAAGGAGACTCGCCGCGTTCTTTGCGTACCTTGTTTTCCGCCGCTCTCTTCAACGCATTCTTCTTTGCAACTCTACGTTCCTTGGCCTTGGCGTATTGTTTCTTCTTCTTTGATTCTGGACTCAGTGGTGGTAATCTTGGCTGCCGGGAAGCACGGCCTCTTCCCGTGGGCGCTACCTGCACCGCTTCAACTTCGGGTCCTGAAAGTGGACCAAGAAAATTCTTCGAATCCAGCTCTGTGTCATAGCAGTAGTTCTTGTTACACTCAACGTACCACAAGCATTCCTTCAGATGGTCGAGGGAAAACACGGACTTCTGATATGCATTATACATGCAAGTGTCTGAGTTGGTTGGATAGGCAGACTTCATCCAGTCGGGTACTCTAGAAATCGCATTCTTGCCAAACAGCTCATGGCGAATGTAGCGGTAAATGAACCGCTTGGCAATATCTTTCCGGCCCTTCACGTCTTCCCACTTTGTTAATCGTTGGAACGGTGAAGTTCCACCAAAGACACCCGGGTATGCATGCGTCCATAGTCGACATTTCCAAGTTTCCAAGTACAATGTCCATTCTTCTACTTCAACATCTGGATTCAGGTTGAGCTGCTCCAATACATCGTCGATGTCCTCCGCAATTTCTTCTTGAAGCTGCATTAGCAAACAATAGATTTAGCACATTCAACCTCACATCATCACATGTTGCATGATCACTTACAAGTGCCCAGAATACTGCTCGATCGAGGTACAACTTCATTTGAGATTCTGAACATGGTTGAGGCCAGTGCTTCTCCTTCCGGTAAAAACTGGGACTATTCCAGATTTTCAGCCACTCCACTTTATACTTTGCAGGCACGGGCGATGTCGCAATAATTTGGAGCTTTTCCAACCCCATGTCAACCTTGTCAATGTGATACTTTCCGTAGTGTAGACGAACCTGACCAATCCAACAACATGAATGATAAATGTGCAAATTTTACACTAACCATTTTTTTGAGCAAGTTTTCTCTACTTCTATGCATGATGCAACATATTGGTGCACTTCATATTGGAAAACCACTTAGAAATTACCAAAATCACCCGTTGACATGGATCCGCCATAGGCCCTGAAATCGGGTCTCGTCACGAGACTTGTTTTCCGGGTCTATGGCGCATCAATGCCGAGCTTGCTAACGGCCTCAATGGCAAGCCGGTCGTTGATGCCTAGCTCACCCAAAAAGCATGCCTCGTTACGAGACTTGATATCAAGGCCACCGGGTGATCAATGCCAAATTTGCCATTTGGTTCCAAGGCAAACGGGGCATTGATGCACCGGAGGCCCTGAAAGTGTGTCTCGTTACAAGACCTATAATCAAGGCCACCTTCCATCAAGGCCGGGCTTGCTAATGGCTACCACAGCAAGCCAGGAAAGTACGCCCTAGACGTCCCTAAAACATGTCTCGTAACGAGACATGATAAAAGGGTCACCGAGGCATCTATTCCAAAATTGCTATTAGGTATCACAGGGAACTTGGTATTGATGAAATGGAGGCCCATATAATGGGTCTAGTTACGAGATCCAATTTCAAGGCCTCCGGCGCATCAATACCAAGAGTACTAATGCTCATCAAGGCTCATTATAGACTGATGCCTCGAGAACCAAAAATATTGGTTCTCGTAACAAACCCGTGTTTTGGGCTTCCAAGGCATCACTCTATGGGGTGCTTGCTGAACTCTAATGCCCTGACAACCAATAAAAAACATCATGGCATCCCATACCATCTTGACCATGATGAGGAAGAACAATGACATTACAAAAAGATGACAAGAAAAACTTGGTTGATTCAAACCTGATCAAGGAACTCACGCCCTAATTCAGGGTTGGCCACAGCCGCGAGCTTCCCAAAGCGCTTTTGGAGTTTCATCTTCTTGGCGGATAGTCCCTCTTCGACAAACTTCCGTAACTCCACACCGCTCTGCTTTGTCTTTTCAATCTCTAATTTGTATGCAACTCACTCGTTTGAGGCTGCCTCTTGTATCTCGTCCTACTCCAGCATATATCAACATTAGAAATACTGAAATACTTGATTTGCAATAGTATATGTATGACACCTTACCTGGAATAAGATTTTCACCATTTGACTTGTAGGAATTGGATACCACGCATCCCTTTGTCTCTTGAGACACTTGTTGTACGCCATCTCAGGAATCAAGTCCTTGAAGTATGAAATGTCTCGTTGTCCAAATATGCTCACCCTGTCCAGTTCGTGCATTGTATTCGTCTTTATGTGCGCCTTCTCTGTAGCACTGTTTATCATGCACAAACATTCAGTCTTGATTTCAAATCCAACAATGTGCATAATATGTAGTAGACTTACTTGTTCAGAGCATGCATAGCCGCAAGTATCTTCGGAAATCCTTTCGGCCCAACATCAAGGATGATGCTCTCTGGTTCACCATTCCTTTGCATGAACTCCATGTCACCAGCCTTTCTTTCCTCCAAGAACTCCCTCCAAGCTTCATAGCGGTGGTTGCCGTCGTAGATATAGAACATCTTTCCACTCAGATGCTCAAGATCCGCATCTCCCTTCAACCGTTCTTCAAAGTCTTTGTTGATTATGATCCACTCTTCCGACCACTGCTCGACCACTGCGCTTGACACTGCCATCTCCTCTCCGTCACGACCCGTTAGTGCAAGATGGAAGACGGCCGTTCCAGGTCAATAACCATGCTCGAACTGGTCCATCAATCTGTGTTTGTCAGTCTCTTGCACGCTACGAAGCTCCGGCATTGGCACCATGCGGCAAAGAGGCACGCGTAACCTGTCGAACTTGTCCTGTGGCTGTCGACGCATGTACGTGATGGCTGCAAAGGAATCAGGGTTGTAAAGTATTCCCATCCGCTTCTCAATCTCCTTCACATCAATCTCTTCCTCCCTGCCAAGATTGTCACCGTCGTCCTCCACCATTGCCATCTTCCGTCCCCTCCCCTTCTTCCTCTTCCCTTCAATCGCTGGGCTACCATCTGACCCTTCCATTGAGAGATCCAGGATGGCATCCACATCAGCCTTGGCGCCTTCAACATCGGCGTCTGAGGCGTAGGCATGTTCACCCTCTTCCGCACTCATCTCTTCGTCATCACCCACAACGTTTTCGGCATTTTTCTCCTGGCCGTCGCCGCTACCGTTGGCGCAATAAGTGTTCTCACCCTCCTCGTCCACATTCTCCATAGCCTCGTCAGCCCTCTCCTCCTGGTCAGCCGCCTAAACCAATCACACAAGGACAAAATCCGGATTATACCTATAACAAACAAATTTCACACCCAGAAATCCAGAAAGCCTTCAAAACCCTCAAAACGCACAAACCCACAAACCCTAAACCTCAAAAACCGAGATAATTGTTCAAACCCTAATTCCTCCAAGACCGCAAAACCTTTCAAACACACCTAATTTCAGACCTACAAACTATCCAATCTATTGTGAACGGACCTGTTTTTGCAACTTCCTCTTGCGAATGTTCCTCTCAGACTTCCTCACACTCTTCCTTCCAAACTTTTTGTATGAATTGACTCCATAACCTTTTACCAATCTCACATGTGTTCCCCTCATGGCAATGCGCTCAACTTAATGACGAGCATACAAGCAACGCTACAAAGTGATAGCACTAACTCGACCCACAAATTCTATCCACCACATGAAAAGGAAAGGACTTCAGCTTGGCCTCCACCCCTCTCTTTATTGTGAGAAATTGGTGACATGGCAACCGCGACTAATCATCATTATTTAACACCTTGACTTCTAGAAGGCGGCTTTTCATTTTCTACATCCTTGTAGCTCCAAATCAGAACCCACTAGACGACACATTAGATGAAAAAAATACCTGAATGTCTGTTAAGCGGGATGGCTCGAAAGCTACTTCAACCTCCCTAGCGACGCACTCTGCTGTATGTGCTCCAATCACTTCCAAAGGCGACATGTCAACTAATACTAGTACCTCTTCTTCGAGGATGGGAGTTGTTGGTGAAATCCGTCTAGCCACTGTTGTTGCAGGTAACTTAGCAAACTCTCCACCTAGGCGCCTCTTCGTCACCCCAACGTCTGCGGGCATTTTGCAAATCTCCTTTCCCTCGCGGCGCCGTCTTGCACGCGTGATCGCACCGCATTCCTCCTCGCGCAGATCCATCTGAAAGAGAGGCTACTTACGGTCTGATATCCACCCTTTCTACTAAGTCGATATATCTAGGGCTATCTCATTCCATGCTACATTCAAACCTCGTTCCCTATAACACCCTCCATCGGCATGTGCTCACATCTATTTTAAGTCCAAAATATTTGTCTACTGACCTTTCCACTGACGATTTGTTCTATCTTTACAATTAGGTGATTTGAGAATCCTACAAGGATTTTATATGAATTCATAATTTTTGGTAGTATTATTTTCTTAACTAAGTAGAGACTTGCGCCGCTTCTCTACCTCATTTCAACCGATACTTCCCAAATATGAAAATCCGTCGAAGTAAAGATTGTCTAATTCTTGACTGCGGAAGGCTGCTTTATACCTTCTTCATCAGCATTCTACTTAAGTCCAAAAGATCTGTTCACTAACCTTCCCACTGACGAATTGTTCTATCTTTAAAATTAGGTGATTGTTGAGAATCCTACAAGGAGTGGAGATTTGCGCCGCTTTTCTCCCTCCTTTAAAGCAAGACTTTCCAATTATGAACATCCATCCGAGCAAGGACTGTCTAATTCTTAAATGCGGACAGCTACTTTACACCTCCCTAGGCATCCACTGAAAGAATAATGATTGTTTTGAATTATATTCATGGTTACAATTCAAAATTTATTTTAGATCCCTTCTTTTAGCCCTGGCAAACGCTGTTTTTCAACGATCACCCTTTTAATATCCAATGGCTCCTTCTCTCTTAAAGTATCTTGATGTAATACATATATTGACCTTCCATCTCCATATTCCAATACCCTTCTAGAGTTTAATCTCACTTACCTGTCTCGATATTCTCATGACTTCCTCCTCTCGGTCTACTTTTCCCGCCATGGTTATGCTCCGTGCAAATGGCATTGGCGATCCTGTTGCGTATCCTTTGAGTGATGAGGGGTTTGCAACAGTTACCAGTGCGGCGTTAAGTGTTCGATTTTGTTTTCAACAGCAGAGTATATGTGTCGAGGAGGAAGTCTATGATGATGACTGTTTGAAGCTGTTGTATACAACACCTCGACAAACGGTAGTGAATGAGAGTTTTGACAAAGAGTGGAAACTTGGAAAAGGCCAATACAGGGTCTATGGTCGCCTAGATTCACAGGTAAGTGCGTCCTCTATAGACCTTACTTCTCGTCAATCCACAACATGTAGTATGCAGACACTGCTTCCTGCTCTTGTCAATGTTAAGATCGAACCAGACACTGAGCCTGTCATCCTACTCTCATCTGACAATGAGGACACCCCCCCTAAGACTTGCCCTCCAAAGCTAAGTGTTCTTAAGTCGTGTCGTCCTAGAGCCACTTCTTTTACATCTACTCCACCGATATCCTGTCCCCCCATGTCTTGCTCTCCGAAACAGGACAAGGTACTTGGTATCGTCAGTGTTATTGCAGGTCTGAAGCGGTTGTCTTCTCGTGTTGGCGGCAAGAATCCATTGAAGAAATTGGACTTTGACATCATACCACACGAGCAGGTCAACTGTCTTCCCGCCGATTTCAATGGCAATGTGATATTCGAACTACCACCCGCTCCACGATCAGCGTCATCTACACAGGCTCGTAACATGCATGGCATGGACAAGCGGTACGATGGTCACCTCTGGACTAAGACAATCACGACAAACATCATGAATGACGATGGCCTCCACTTTCGTACATCTAAATGCGTTGGGCATCTGCGTTGCGAGAACGTCAACTGCGCGTTCGTTCAACGAGATAATCGTATTTCGGAAGTGAACGAGCTGGAGTTTGATGGAATGACATCGATGACATTTGAGGTAGGTCAGAAAGCTCCCAAAAACACGCTACTTTGCAAGATCTGTGGAGAGCCACCAATGTGTATTGCCACGTGTGATGCTGTAGTGTATTATGTGAGTGGTCAGCGCCACTGCACTCGTGCTTGTATCCACCTTGGTAGACATGTGCATCCTGTTAAGATTGGTGCCTATCGTGAGGTGAAAGATAAGATCAATAGTCTAATAAGTGAGCAAGTAGAGAGAACTCCACGAGCGACTAAGAGTGCCATTGTGTTAGAAGCTAGCAAAGAACTCCTTGGAGAGTTCCTGTTGAGTGAAGAGGGTGAACCGCGGAACATCCTCAGTGTCGATGAGTTAGCCCTCATGCTAGATAAATGCAAAGACCTAGGATCCCCTAGCATTCGAAACAAGGTGGTGACGTTTCGGTACCTTAAGAGGTACGGTGTCATGGACGCTATCCTTAAACTTAGGTCAATGAGTAATTGGGCGTTTGTACAAAATAACAAGTTCCCGAGTCAAGGTTCAGAAGCGGCTGTAGGAGGAGAAGCCAAAGTCTTTGTCTTCAAGATGTCCAAAGTTGGACCAGGCTCGGGCGTTGACCTTGTAAAGCGGATGCAACCGGGCAATGATCTGGAGAATGCATGGTTGATGTTCGACCACGTCAAACGCCTAATGGATTGGACAACCATGGGTTGTCACGTTTATGACACAACATATTGCAGAGTGATGACCATTGCATGCTGCGACTTGATGTCGGAGGATAAAGACGCGCAAGTACTATTCTGGGAGAACCTAAATGACGTGATGGGACGACATGGTGTGGCATGTCCGACTTTCAAAGGATTCATGGCGGACGGTGCTCAGGCAAACTGGAATGCGGTGAGAGCTGTATATGGAGGCGGAGAAGCCATGGTGGACAAGGAGCGAACATGTCTTTTTTATTGGGCACAAAGTATGATCAAGTATACAGAGAAGTGCATTGCCGAAGGATTTCAAGAGCAACATAAGAGCCTGTGTAACCAATACAGGAAGGCAACCACCATGGAGGATGCCGATAGACTATACGACGCGCTTCAAGCATGGTATAGGATATCCGGAGCTGTTTCGGAAAAGGGTTTCGAAAAAATCACTACTTGGCTTGGATTCTGGCATTTTCGTTACCGTCAATGGGGTGGATTTATGACCACGGTATTGCTTCTCTTTCGGATCTGTATGTTGTCTTGCGTCCCTATATGATGTGATTGATACCCTAGGTCCCTGAGGTTTCGCTTTTCATGTGTTGTTACAGACATGGGTTTTTATGACTGGTCACTTGGCTTTTTAATTCTTGATTTTTCACATTGTTGTTGTTCTATTGCAGAACATGACCGCCGATGAATTGGCCGAAGTGCCTTCATGCAATCTAGCCGAGACCATTCACAACAAATGGAAGCAAGGCTCGGGGAATAGAAGTCCCGACTTATACGTCGCAACCGTCGACGACTACGTGCGTGCATTCCTGCAGGTTGTGAACTATTATCAATTCCTCAAGGGTGATGTAGGTGGAACGGGGCCTAGTAAGGAAGAGCTAAAGCTCCGAGTAGCCGAGAGAAGAGCTCAAAGGACTGGCGATCCTAGTGTGCTCAAGGAGTCTATGCTAGGTATGCCTGGGGCGGTAGAATTTTGTATCCGCACAACAAACAAGGCCGGCGAAGAGGTTTTTGGTTCACGCAAGCGCAAAGCAAACGTGCCAATTGGTGCAGAGGAGGAATCTCATCGACCGGATAAGGTCAACTTCTCTTATCCCCGCTATACTTCCAACCCTCTTCCCATCATCGATGAAGATAACGGCGTCCGTGTTGACCTAGGCGTCTCTGATGATGATCTGTCTCCGATACAACAAGCACAAGTGACACCATTGTTGTCTCTAGTTCAAAGGGTTGGACTACGCCGTGTCACAGCAGTTCAAGAGACCCATGTTGCATTGACGGAGTGGCACATTGCTCGGTTGCCAAAGAACTCAGCAAAGGCTTGTTGGGCACAACGGGCCGTAACAAAGAAGAAATGTGAGGAGAGGATTGTGAGATGTGGAATAGCAACTCCGGCACCAACATACAGTGGTTTTTATCGACACCCAACGAAGACTGTCTTGGAGCCCACTGAATTCTACTTTTGCAACGATGACATTGATCGGTGTGTGAAGGGTACAAGGCGTAGGTGGGTGGTTCAATATAAAAAGAATCAAGATAGGCCTCCTATCCCCGACGTATGGCCTGTTGTGGTGGGTACTAATCTTACACGTGGGGAGGTTGAGGATCTCGAGGCGGCTGGATTTCAACTCCCTCAAAGGCAACACGTTCCTCCAAGTCGATTGTTTTCCAACGATCGGCCACCAAAAGACTTGAGTTCGATCCCTGTGCCCCTTGATGCTGCCAAAGTTCCTTGCAAGAGGGATGGAAAGGGGGTGAAGCGCACCTCCAAGGCTCGCAATGAGAAACAAAGAAAGTCAATGGGGTCCGTTGACTCCCTCACGGCGTCCATTAAGTCCGTCAGAATGCTCCCAGGTCCTGGGTTGGGGTGTCACATTTTCCTTGTTTCTCTTGGTACTCCACCCGAAATAGCAACCTATTCCGTTACAGTGAGTTCATTCCCCCACTGTTCATGTCCTTCGTACAAGAAGACGTCAAAAACATTTAGGGGGAGGAACCTATATTCTCATTGCAAACATCTCTATTTCATCCTCTTGAAGATTTGTGGATTCAAACCTACCATTGAATTCATCCATGCTTCTACCTTTAGCTGGAATGAGGTGAAGGAGGTGCTTGAACATGGCATTTTGACACACCCTTGGACTTAGTATTTTTTTGTCTATTTCTTAATATAGAGGGAATCACAATTCTAGCCCAAGACTTCAAAGTAGTGGCAAAGAGAACATGGAAATGTAGTTGGTGTATTTGGATTTATTCAAATCATTATGTTTTTAAGCATTCATGTCAAATTAATTCCATTCATTTCAGTAATCGTAGTGTTTGATGTCTTGGTACCGAGAGGTGACGGATTTGATATCCTGGTACCGAGAAGTGACAATTTGATGTCTTGGTACCAAAAGGAGACTGTAGGAAGACAATTTCATCTTTGATTGTATTCTTCATTCTTACAGCTGTTGTGTGCAATCTTTTTATACCTTTATATCATTGAATATGGTGAAGGAGATAACAGTCATTATAAAATACAAATAAGTACAAATTTGTCATAATATATCATTGTTTATTTAAAAAAATTAAGAAGGTGCTGCAATAATTTACACAATTTTGAGACATTGAAAAATTCTAGTTTTAGTTTTTTTTTTTAAATCTAAAAATATACCAATTCTTTCCTGAATTTTAGAAATATATTTGAATATTCTTGATATCCTTTATTTTTCTCTGCTCTCAATGGCTGGAATTTCTGCTCATTGCTCTCCGCTCTCCGCTCTCCGCTCATGAACACGCCTCCCTCGTTTAAGGATGTGCTGTCCATTGTTTGGATCTTTTACTGGAAGATTGGGGCAAAGAAGCGTGGGTACAAAGGATTGTTAAGAAGGCAAGGGTTGTTTGTTTATTCATCAAGAACCACCATGCTCCACAAGCAATATTTCGTAGATTATCACCTGATCTTTCTATTCGTTTGCCCAATGAGACACGGTTTGCAACAAACTTTCTCACGATACAACGCCTCCTCCACGTTCGCCAGGCATTGAAGCAAATGGTGGTTGATGAAGAATGGCATGCTTTTCTAGCGGGATTGCGAACTCAAAATACAAGGGCACATGCAAAAGGCCTTTATGCACGACGCGTTATACGCTCGGATGGATTTTGGGACGTTTGTGTGAATTTTGAGTACATGGTGTTGCCGGTGGTACGTGCTCTTCGTGTGTTTGACGGCAATGCTCCCGCTATGTGTCATGCATGGAAGGTCATGCATGAATTGGGGATCCATGTTCAAGGATTTCGCAATGCTCCGTTCTGCTTGGAACAAGATTTGGCAACAAGGGCATTAGATGCCTTTAACGCAAGGTGGAGGCTCATGATTACTGACCTTCATTGGGCGGGGGCTATGTTGAATCCTTCTTTGCGTGGATGGGCCCCCTTGCACGAGCACGAGCTTGCAAGACCAATCTTGAATCGTGTTCTTCGGAACCTAGTTACGAGGGAGGATGATCTAGATTTGGTCCTCAATCAGTACCAAGATTTCATTGAGAACAGAGGGACATTTGCAGATTCCATGCAACCAAATGTCTTAAATGTACCGCCCCATGAATGGTGGGATGCCATGGAAGGCGGGGCAAAGCAATTGCAGATTATAGCAAGACGCATCCTTACTCAAGTATGTTTTGCTTCGGCATGCGAACGCAATTGGAGCATGTACTCATATGTTCACAACAAATCCCGCAATCGCCTACAACATAGTCAGGCGGAGGACCTCGTTTACATTTACACCAATTCTAGGCTCCTTAGGCATCGAAGAGGAACGAGGGTTGCTCAGTGGCTTGAGTTGAACGGCGTGCATTCCGATGATGAAAGCAATGGAGACGATTCTGATGATGCAAATGATGATGGCCATCATGTCGATCATGATGGACTTGGTGATTTTGACATGGACGTTGGTACTTTTGATTCGGACAATGAAGATTCAGATGGTGACGGTGGTGAGGGTCACCGTGATGGGGATAACAGTTCGGATTATGACGGTCTTCACTTTGATGGTGATCGTAGAACTAGAGATATTGGTATTTTTGAGTTTATCGAATGTGAAGAACCACAACATGTTCAATTGCCATTTAACCTTCGCGAGGATGATGATGGGCCGTCATTTGGACAACTTTGTGCAGGACAAGGACTTTGGCGTGAACAGGAAGGGGGCATTCACCACCAGGCCGTCCATGCAAACGTTGACTTGCCATCCCAGCGTGAAAGTGATTCGTTATCATTTGGTGGGGAAATGCAACATATCCCTGATCACAGGGATGAGGAGGCCACTACACCGGCGGGTGATACGACTCTTGTGCCATTGAGGGTGGTTTGCAATGGCAATTCCAATCTGCCATGTATTACGACTTCAAATGTTCAAGGGTTATCCACGCCTATTAGAGACGTTGTAGTGAATGTGTCAACCACGGAGGTTGATGTACAAGGAAGGAGAAGACCCGTTTGGCACGAGGGTCCACACAATCTTGCAATGCGTAGCCATTCTTGGTGTCCTTGGGCCCAAACCTCCCCTTGGCATACTCCTCCTTCAAACTCGTCCATCCCGCGCCTTGGCGTGGAAACCCGTACACCTCCTACCACCTCCCCATGGTCCACCTCTCGGAGCAAGCACGGATACTATCTCCCTCCGGCTCCGGTAAGGGCTCCTGACACATCTCTTGCACCGTGGACTTGATACAAAATCCCCGATAGAAATCAAGGAGAGAGAGACATCCCATGCGGAGAAGGTCCTCCCTGAGCTCCGTGAGTTCAAGAGGGTCCTTGGGAATGGTAGGAGGGATATCTCTTACCACCGAGAGAGCCATGCTAAAGCTGAGCCCAGGAGATTGTTGCCGACTCCCCTTGCCCTCGTCGTCGTCTTTGCTCCACCTATAGTTCTTCCACTACTCTGCCATACGGTGCTGCTCGCCTTCTTCTGGTTGGTGAGGTCATGCTCTCTTCCTCGCTGGCCTTGCTCCGTTCTAGGTCGATGAGGTCTGCACCCTTCTCGCTGGCCTTGCTCGTTTTAATTAGGTCCGCGCACCCTTCTTCGATGAGGTCTGCGTACAGCCTGTGAGAGAGGTCCGCGCACCCTTCTTCGATAAGGTCTGCGTACAGCCTGTGAGAGAGGTCCGCGCACCCTTCTCTCTGGCCTTGCTCCGCTCCAGGTCGGTGAGGTCCGGCACTCCTCTTGCTGGCCCTGCTCGTCTTGATGAGGTCCGCGCACTGTTCCTTGGTAAGGTCCGCGTATAGCCTGTGAGAGAGGTCCGCGCTCCTCCTCGTTGGTCTTGTTTGTCTTGGTGAGGTCCGCGTACCCTTAGTCGGTGAGATCCTACTCACCTCCTTGTTGGCCGTGCTCCGCTCCAGGTCGGTGAGGTCCGCGCACCCTTCTCGCTGGCCTTGCTCCGCTCCAGGTCGGTGAGGTTCGGCACTCCTCTCATTGGCCCTGCTCGTCTTCATGAGGTCCGCACACCCTTCCTTGGTGAGGTCCACGTATAGCCTGTGAGAGAGGTCCGCGCTCCTCCTCGTTGGTCTTGTTTGTCTTGGTGAGGTCCGCGCACCCTTCTCGTTGGCCTTGCTCCGCTCCAGGTCGGTGAGGTCGGGCACTCCTCTCGCTGGTCTTGCTCGTCTTGATGAGGTCCACGCTCTTTTCCTTGGTGAGTCCGTGTTGTTGCAGTTCGTAGAGACAGTATTCCTCCGGAGTGCACCCAATCGTCACTAAATGCCTTCCAAAGTAACCGCTCCGATTTCGTTCCCACAAAGACCTAATGTTATTTTCCAAATACGCCCACTTCCTTATCTTAATACAACAATCGTTAGTAATCTTATTAGCTTTAGTAGGGTAGATCCGGATCCTTCCAGAATCCGGATTATGTACAATGTTTTCCGGAAAGTAATTTCCGGAAGTCGGGAGGGTAGTTTGATTTGTCTCTGTTCCTCCTTAGAGGGGCTCCTGGAGTTTTTAAACGAGTGGCCGGAGTCCATTGATCATGTTTTGTGTACGTGGCTGGATTTTCCACTGCCCTGTGACTTTAAGTGGCTAGGCACCCACTGTCCGGAACTTATAGTGACCGAACACCACTCTCCCTACTCTGCTAACTGGTGATTTGAATTGTTGATGCCAGACGTAGACTCTCACGACATCCGGAAGGCCTTCCGGATGCGGTCACACAGCGACACGTCCAAATTACAACGACATTCCGGTGGGTACGGTTGCATTTCCACATAACAGACCTCACCATTCACTATGGTTGTTCCGTCTAGCTATTGTTATCAGGCTTTTTTCCTATCTTGGGGGAGGACTCCGGAAATGACCGGAATCCAGTTTAACACGGACTCTGCCGTGAACTAGAGATTACTAGAAACACCTCTGCAGTTCGTCTCTTCCCCTCCTGGCTACTTCTGGACCCTGGAGACTACAAGGAACACCTCTGCAATAGCTCTCTCCAGCTCTCCTAGGCAATCTCCTAATAATGACCTAGATAGCTTCCCCCTCCGGCAAACAACTGAGTTACTCTAATTCCGGAAGAAATACTCACACAACCATACCCACAAGAACGGATCCGACACTCACAAAGTTCCACACACCACCCATAAGTACGAGATAGCAACGCTGGTACAAAAAAGGGTGATGTATATTACTAAGTGAGAAGACAAGATAAGAGGTTTTGTCCAAAACCTCACTACTAAGTACTCTCTGAATTCTCTAAATTCAGATTTCCTTCTACCTACTCCTATGGAAAATCCGCTAGATCTTCTCTAAAAGATCCGAGAAATCCGGAAAAGTCCCAGATCGGATCTCAGATCCTAAAATCTCATAACAGATCCGGCCTTCGGAATTCCTACTCTAACTACAAAATGGGTTATTGATTCCGGCAGCAGCCGGGTGCACTTGGGGCCCCATCGTTAGTCGCTACTGATCCGGGCTCTAACCCTGAAAAAAAAAGAAAAAAAAACATAAAATCTAACTAATCCTAAGTGGGAGCACCTGGGCCCCGATTACTCCCATTCCGGCGGGAGGGGGAGATCTCCACCGGTTTAAGCGCCTTGCCTTTCGTCTTCTTTGAAGTTTCCGTTGAAAGTTGGTCTTCTTGGTCGATGGTCCAGCTCTTGGAGGAACAACCACCATCGGAGTACTGGCGTCCGGCGGTGGAGGGGGCTGTTGCGGTGATCCTTCCAGAATCAGAGGTGCCGATGTCCTCGCCGCAGAAGCTGACCTGGTCTCTTGGACCAAGTCCCTGTAACTTCCGGACGGACTCCTTGATACGGGCGCCAACCTCCGGGAGACGGACCTTGGTGAGACAGGGAGGCCACCTTCCGCCAGACGATCTGGCAGACGCATGTTGGGTGGTGACAGGATATCCGGAAGGGTCTTCAGGATCTCACTCGTACTTGGATTGGGAAGTACGATGTCCTCCGTTGGCGTCTGGGGTGACGGAGTGTCCAGAGACTCTGGATTTGCTGAAGTGCCCGGAGCTAGAGTGGTCTTGGTTGGTGGTTTTGGAGGGCCTGAGGTTCGTGTTGTGGTCGGGGTGCCTTCCGGTCCAGGTGCTGCTGGTTCTTCCGAAAACTCCACGACGATGTTGTCGATTAGCAGCTATATCTGCTGCCAGGTCCGTCCCATCTTATCCGCCTCATCGAGAAGGAACCTGATGATGTTGGTCCGAGTGACCTTCTCTTTCTTCTCCACTAGTTTGGTGAAGAGCCGGCTCCGGTTGACCACGACAACCGGAATATCCAGGGCGGCCCGGACTTTAAGTAGGGCTGTTGCAGACGCGTTGGCCTTCTCCTCGGCTAGTTTCCGGGCCGTCACGGCCAGAGCTGCCTCCGCAAGGTATTGCTTCATCTTCCGCTCCATATCATTACTGGCCTTGTACAGAGAAGCGATCTGGTTGGACAGCGCCTTCGTGCCCACCTCCCGGCTCCGGAGTTCCTCCACCTTGTTGATGGCGTCCTCCAGCCGTTCGACGCCCAGACTCCGGAAGATTTGCTCCACGCTGTTGGTGATGATGTAGTTGGTCTCTTTAAGGAGCCCAACCCTCCAGCCAATGTCGCAGGTGAGCTCATCCATGAGCTTGAGCTTACCCTTGGAGTCGTCCCGGTCCACCTTCCTCTTCTTCCGGTTGGTCCCTTCTGACGGTCCGGACTCGTCTTCTCCGGACGACGCGGATGAGCTGCGGATGTCCGGACTCTCCGTCTCGGGCTCCTTCCTCCGAGGTCTCTTCAGGGCCTTCTGGCCTTCCGGAGTGTTGGTGGTGGCTGCTTCCGAAGTTGGCTCCTCCTCTCCGGATTCTTCCTCTTCAGACTCGTCCCCTCCGTACTTCTGGAAGTTGAGGACCTCGTCATACTTCCGGATTTCCGCTGAGGTGAGCTGCTCATGGTGCGCATGGAGGTGCACCACATAGGATGCCAGGGGTGTTGCCATCTTCTTCACCCTCTAGAGGTTGGCTATAAGATGGTTGATCATGTCTGTCATGAGCGTCCCCTAGTCTACGACTATCTTCTCCCGGAGTGCCCCAAGGAAGGTGCAGGCCCATTTCGCCACCACCCGCTTCGTCTTTTCCGGATGGAAGATAGGGTTTAAAAACCCTAGCACTAGTTGGGCGTCCAGGTGCTTAAGGTCCTGCAGGTTGTAGCCGTCCTTCGGGTCCGCCAATCCGGCCAACTCGTCCGTCAGGAACTCGTCCCGCCGTTCTACTACCTTGGTGCGGCCGCCCCGGAAGTCATACGCTTGAGACCACTCCGGGACTCCCCAATTTTCCGGATGGGCTCTCATCAGCCCCTTGTACTTCTCGTCCGGGGTGCCTATTAGTTCCCGGACGTAGACCTCTTCCCACATGCCCCATGGAACTTCGAACAAACTCCCGCAGCCCATCGTCTTCAGGCTCAACTTCAGGAGGTTGAACTCGTCCAGGTCCTCGGGGATGTCCGATAGGACGCGGGCCAAGGGTGGAAGCACCACTGCCGGCTCCTCGTTTCTCCGGCCGTGCCCATCTCTATCTGTCCTCTTCTTCTTTGCCATCGGTGCAGACTTCATGAAGGCTTCCTCTAACCTCACATTCCCTCAAGGTAGTCCCTGCACGCACCGACCTCACAGAAGCTCTCCTAACGGACGCACATCCGTTCTAACTACCTTAGTTCCAAACCCTAACGGCAGGCGGTTCAAGCAACCGTAAGAGTGAGGGGGGGAAAAGAGCGAGCAAGGAAGGAAGAGGGAGCTGGAGCGAAAACCCTTGACACGCGAAGAAGAAATGAAAGAAAGAGTTCTTCCCCCCAAACCCCAGCCTTAAGTAGCTCGGCCGTTAGTACAGAATCATGATGACAGTTGATGGTGACCTTTCCGGCTAACGGCTCCGGATAACTCCCAGCCCCCGAATTCCGGTAATTACTCCGGTTTTGCTTTTAATAATTTTAGGCTTAATTAGGGTTTACAGTCCGGCCCATCAGAATTTATTTCTACATGAAGACTATAGGCTGTCTTTAACACGAATTATCCCCACTAATTCATTTTTTTTTTTGGCCAAAATTTAAGGTTAACTTCCGGCCCCATGTGGGAACGGAGTCCCACACGCGTACAGCCTGTGAAAGAGGTCCGCGTTCCTCCTCGCTGGTCTTGTTCGTCTTGGTGAGGTCCGCACACCCTTCTTGCTGGCCTTGCTCCGCTCCAAGTCGGTGAGGTCTGGCACTCCTCTTGCTGCTCCTGCTTGTCTTGATGAGGTCTGCGCACCCTTCCTTGGTGGGGTCTGCGTACAACCTGTGAAAGAGGTCCGCACTCTCCTCTTGTTGGCCATGTTTGTCTTGATGAGGTCCGCCTTCACCTCTCCTCAGCTGCACTGTAGGTGCCGCGGTTTTGGTTCACGCGTTTCCGCGTACAGCCTGTGACAGAGGTCTGCCACCGCTCGGTCTTTGCCTTCCTGTGAAGAGCTCTTTTCCCCAAGTCAACCCTACCCTCCCTTACCTTACTCCTTCTCAGGGTATCTCACGGTCCTTGGATTGACTCATGTTTGGTTCGAATCTCGGCATGGGCTAGAGACTCGGTGTGCCTCCCAACCCGTGAGCTGGTGTTCACGAACTAGAATCCTCGAGGTGCCCTGGATTTAAAGGGCGGTCTCGGATCAATACTTATCCATCTTAATGATTTCTACTTTCTCTTTGTTTTTACTAGACTAATACTATCTAAAGATTATCACTTGGTTAAACCTTATCCTTCCAACCAACTATTTGATGTAAGCTAACTCCTCTGAATTGACTAACTAAAATTTTTTGAAAATTCGTGGTACGACACCTACATGTAGAAATAATCCACTTGCACATTCATGACCTCTAGCGGATCCAAAAGGTTAAAGCCACCTTCCTCCTTCCATTGATATTATGTCTGCCATGCCACATGGGGCTGAGTTGGTTGTAGCGTGCTAGCCTAGGTGAAATTCCATATCTTGTTGGTTGTTAACCGGAGAATTGGTCTACAGTAATATTAGTGGATATGGTAGTTTATTTGAATCCGGTAGAAGTGGATGAAAGTGGATAGTGGATGAAGATCGCTACTAGATGAAGATTGATGCGGATGAAAACTATTGCGGATGAAGAGTAGTGCTTGATGAAGATCAGTGCGCATGAAAATTAGACTTAGGATCATGACGGCTAGGGTTTGGAGGGGCATGAAGGCGCACACCCTCACTCTCTCATTTCCACTTCTTGTGGAGTTGGATTCATGGTGTCTGAGAGAGGTGCAGTTGGAGTGTTAGTCGTATTGCTAGAGTTACGGAATTGCACACCAAGTGGTTAATGTTGGTTTTATGAGGGAATGACACTCTTTTTGAAACCCTAACTTGTGTTTGGAATATGGTTGAATGTTGAGTCGATAGATCTTGTGGTTAGATTGTGATTTGGAGTAGAAGGTGTTTTGGATTGTGTAGATTGGGAGGTATAACACTAGATCTAATCTAGACCTAGCCTAATCAATCAAACCTAATTCAATTTAAGTGGATAGAGAGTATGTAACATTTGAGACCTATGTTTTAAGTGCCTAGACATCCAAAAATCAGCATAATGACATCAGATTTCTTGTGCAAATTATTATCAAATCTACAATCAAAATCCTAAAAAGTCCGGATCTGGATCCGGGTTCGGATAAGGTCTAGATGTTGGATCTACTTTTGACCCTCCGGACCTTTGGAAATTAAGAAGATTCAATTGAGTTATTCAAAGAGTAATCTAAAATCTTCTTTTAACATTGGTTGCCTTCTATGTGCAATTCCACCAGTGATGGTGAAAATGCTATGGATGTTGGGCCGGTTGAGAGTGGGAACTTTAAATGCCTCCAAGCAATGGAAAATTTAGTCTAGATAGGAAGATTCAATTCATGCACTACTACATATGTAAAAACAATTCAAGCATTTAATGCAATGTAATTGACACTACAACTGTAAAAGAATACTAGTAGCATGGGCAACTGGACCTTCAAGCATTTCGATAGATGTATCTCCTTCTTTGTTGCTCCAAACGCCTCAAGTTTACACTCATTTGAAAGCTAACTTGAGAGTGATTCATACAGCCAAAATCCAAACCTTGATTCTTCTTCAGCTCCAAGAAACGCCTTCAAAAGTTGATGCTCGAACTCGGTGTTGGTAGCAGAGTCTCCAACTTTTGATTGGCCGTTGCTCCTATGTTGTTGCTTCAAATGACTTAAGGTTAAGGTTGTCGAAACCTACCTAACTGATCCTTCTGCACACCAAAATGAACTCCAAAATCATCGTTGTTCCTCAGATCTTGTGGTTTAAAGTTGGTGCTTCAAATTGTGCCGACAGTAGATCCCTCAATCTTTGATTGGCCGTCACTCCTTTGATGCTCCAAATTGCATGAGCCTTAGCTCTTTGGAATTGTGATCTTGTTGTGTTTACATCTACAAAATATCAACTACAACTTGTTCCTACTCTAGCTGTACTTTTGATTCAATGGTACGGACTTTTCTACCTAGCTCCCACCCTAGTTTTCTATCTTCTTCTACACACTTATTCCCATATACACAAGACAAATAGAGTGAGAAAAGGAGAAGGGCAGCCCTTGCAAGCCACTCCCTCACACCTTCTTGATGCCAGAAACATTACCTCTCCAGATTGCAAGGAAGAAGAGAAGGGTAGAAACTAGAATGCTATTGACAATAATGGTACGCCTAGTGTTATTTGTCTTTACCGTGGACGAATATTGTTGCTTCTTACTGAGATTTTTATTAAAAAAATTGGTCTACATTCGTTGCTAAGAGGCTGAGCCCGAACGGCGTTCCAAACAACTCGGAAATCTCTAATTCAACTGTCGAATCGAATCTAAGGTTATCCAGGGTTGCTAACATGCGAGCAGTGAGCAGTGAGCGGTGAGCAGTGAGCAGTGAGCAGTGAGCAGTGAGGTAATATTTTTGAAATTTTAGGCCAATTACCTAGAAATTTGTTTGAAGTTTAGTTAAAAATTTAGTCGAGAATCCTACATCCATTGAAGAAATAAGTCATTAAAAGTAGAGTAATGGTGGTATTTAGGCCATTATTCTACGTCTTTGGAGAACAAAGATGAATGTAGATGGATGATAGATTGCATGGATGAATGGAGATGAATGACTCTGTCCATAAATGGTGATGTTTTTAAGGATGTTAAGACTCAGATTTTTTAATGACTTGGAAATGAAAGATGTTAGTTGGGGTACTGGGACAATCAGAAAACCGCAATGAGTGAAGTAAGTTTATAGAATTTTAGAGATATATACGAGACAAGGCAGAGAACTCAGACAAACAACAAATTAACTAGAAAAAAAGGTGAGAGCAACCTTCGGTGCCGAAGAAGCTTGTTGGTTGTCGTTTAAAAATAACTAGTGACAAAAATCAAGATTAGAGATGCGTGGGATCAAGGGGAACAAATACTCAAAATTCAGGAAATAGAGTTCTTGGACTTGCAATGCAACGGCTTTAAGATGTATTAGAACACAAAAATAGTGGCCCTTTTAGTCGCACTATTAAGTTCAAAATTAAAAGAAAAAACAATGGTAACCGTCGCATGGTCAGGAAACAAAATTGCACAAAATAAAACATACTGAAGTAGCCGTAAGCCTACCAACAACCCTGGTGATTTAGGAACTTCCAGCACTGGCTGATCCAGCACTAGATCCATCCTCTAAAGCTTCCACAGCCTCCAAATCAAGATATTTGTGCACTCTACTATCATATACTCGTGAAATTGGCGCACGATGTGGCGTTTGAATCTCCGCGAGCTGAATCGCAATAGCCTCAATATAACAAGGCAAAGACATCGGGCTAGGCGGACTCTTCATTTGATCTACCAAACTGATTAAGAAAACATTGTTACATTAGTGAAGAGAAGTGAGAAATTATACTACAACAATGACAATTTGTAGGATAGGAAATTCACCAGAACAATGAGAATGCAAGGATTTGACTTACTTACTCAATCGGTTTTTAGGGACCCTTTTAGAAGGCCTAACCACAAGGGAGTTGCCAGAAGAATCCGGTTCTTTCCGTTTCTTCTGCATTAAGTCCTCTGACATCTCCAATGATTCGAGAGGGGCAAGCACAGCTTCAAAGATGTCTGCTTCGGCCTCCAAGACAACCACGTGGCGCCCAATTTTCTTGCAAGCATGCACGCTCGCACCTAGGATCATTGAGGCACCATTAGACTTGTAAATAATGAGTGATGATAGAACAAGATTAAAGAGAATAGAAAGTAGAAGAAGTTACCGGTAGATGCGTTGCAGTCTAGGACAACATGCCCTGGTTGCGAGAAGCTTTCTATCAACAATTGGAGTAGAATAGGGCTCTTTTCTCTAGCCCCTCGCCAAGGTACGTCTCCATTCTTCAATGACATTTTGGCGGTCAAAAAGTTATGGAGAACTCCCTCACCAACGATGTCAGTCTCCACTTTGCTAACATCCAAGTTTTTCTCAATTGAAAACCTT
This sequence comes from Bryoerythrophyllum caledonicum, assembly GCA_963971425.1. NCBI lineage: Eukaryota > Viridiplantae > Streptophyta > Bryopsida > Pottiales > Pottiaceae > Bryoerythrophyllum > Bryoerythrophyllum caledonicum. Next base: position 6,430,188 of record OZ020517.1, on the reverse strand, counting down.
GAATGAACCTTCTTATCTTTATAGGATGTCTTGATGAAAAGAATGATCCAGAATCGCTTTGTCTGCGTATTGCAAAAATAAAAAAATGAGAAGGATAAAGGAAATGAAATTAAATTGAACCCCAAGATGGACTAAGTGTGGTGTCAAACTTACAGTGCACTTCTCACTCTTATAAGACGTGAGATGCATCTCGTTAACGCCCCACCAATCATGGAGGGGCGCAAATCCGTAGGCCTCCGCAAAAGAGTCTGTTGCTTCACGAACGGTTGGATTATCAGGATGGAAGAGTACAATAGCTCCGTCATCCTGGAGAGTGTCCCTAGCGAACTCAAAAATTGGCTCCGACCAGTCCTCTGTCAAATCATTCCAACTTGGAATGACTGAGTGGCTAAGAGACAAACCAGGAATGGGCAAACCATCTGGCATGTCCGCTATAATGAGATCGAGGCAAGCCTCACGCTTGGGAATTCCACCAAGGCGCCGCTCCATCCCTCGACCAGCCTAGCACAGAGGGCATATATAATCAACAACAGTATCATGGAAAACTATGCACATGTATATGATCTTAAAAATTAATTAAGTACAATTAGTACGAGAGGTTTGAATTTAATACCTTTTGAGCAAAAGACAAGATTTTCAACCACTCTGGAGGAAGTTGATGATTCGAAACCATGAAGTCAATGAGCGTTGGAATGGAAGTACACAATGGTAAAACGGTTGCCTCAACCCCGTGTGTAACAGTGCGTGTGAAGCTCTTGGTATAGAGCTGCGAAGCAGCAAATTCTTCAGTCGTGACAGAAAGCAATTCAGGAGGGTACAAGGGAGTGTCGGTCACCGTATGAACTTGAGATGGAACTGTAGTTGTAGCTGAAGGAACATGAGGCTGGTCCACTTCAACTGTGGATGATTCCAATTCCTTCCCCTTAGAGACACTAGCTTTCGCTTTCTTACCAACTATTGGATCCTTCTTCTTCTTCCCCTCCATCGTCTCCAAAGCCTTTTTGCCACCCTTCTTTGTCACAATTATAGCTGGCTCAGTTAAATCAGTTAAGTCTTCTGCAAGATCATCGAGATCCTGAACTAGTTCAGTAGGTGGTGCTTGTTTAGCCTTCTCTTCCTCCTCGTCCGCTGGAGCAAACTTGCGAGGGCACTCAAGGTACCATGGACAGGACTGGTGCTCGGATGAATTGAACGCTCGCAGTTGGGCAGCAGTAAGCATACACATTGAACCCTTTTCTGTCCAGGCGCCGAAAAACTTGGGCATTGATTTTCGATCAATGACACCTTTGCCGTGCAGTTCTCTTTTAAAATATCTACACAATAAGAAGGGATCATTAGACATTTCATATACATGCTTTGGATCTAAATTTCTATGTAACTCCGGACTCTCCCTTTTGGCACCAAAGAAATCAAATTGTTCTCTCGCAGAAATAAATCCAAAAATCATAAAACTACAAATTCTTAAGTATTGAAGCTAACTTATCAAAGTCAATTTCATTAAGACATTATACACCTGAGGTGAACTTACCGGTAAACGAGTCGTTGCATGGCCTTTTCATTTCCCTCATTTTTGAGGAAGATAGCTGTCCGATCGAATCCTCCTTGCTTTCTGAATATAGAGTAGAAGGCTTGGTCCCATACAATGATACGGTACTTCTCAATGTAATCAGCAATCTCGTCAACGTTGGAGTTCGTTTCCCAGTCCACATTCAACTTCTCCAATGCTAGAGTCTCTTTAACGACTCTTACTGTCGCGGCCTCCAACTGATAGATTAAAAAAAACCACATTAGTGATCATACTTACAGAGAAGTAGATATAATGATTGAAGCAATGACATGACTTACCTCAGCCCAAAACGAAGCTTTATGCAACCAAACATCGAGTTTCTCATCTGTCACTCCAGTAGGTGGGAATCTTAGAGCAACTCGATTCATTTCGCCAGCGTTCCACCATTGCAACCAACGAACCTTGAATTGCGATGGCACAGTAGTTCCCGAAACCTTCTGTAGTTTTTCTAAAGACATCTCCGGCTTCTCGAAATTGGACCAATGGTAGTTAATCTGCAAGCATGAGTAGATTTCTCAATAGAATGAAATCAAATTGAATCAGAACATAAATTAGAGAGTGGAGGAGAACTGACCGCATCCAAGAATTCGGGGCCATGCTTTGGATTAGCCACTGTTGCCATTTTGTCGAATTCTGTCCTGAAACTTTTTAACTTTGCGACGGATGCTTCATTCATTGCGTTGTGAATACCTTGAGAAGTCCTGCTCTGTGGAGAAGTTCGCTCCAAATAGAGTCGACCTGCTTCATCTGCAGCTGCGGCAATCTCATGCTGCAAATTCCATACAATTTAGCTCATCGAGCATACCTAAATGGTTAACCCAAATTCTGAGTCCAAAAAATTTAGGAAACTATACCCGATTTAAAAACTTGATGAACACTTCTGATGTCAGAGGATACCAAGCCGTAGTCTTGGGCCGATTCTCACAGGACTTATATTCTTCGTGGGTGAGAAGGTCCTTAAAATCGGTTAGCTTCAATTGTCCATATGTGTTGATGCGGTGCAAACGATGGACTAGATTAGTCTTCACATGAGCGTTCTCAGTAGAGCTGGAAGTGAGAACATCATATTCGTTAATATCTAGCCATAAAAATCCAACGAAAAACCATTGGTAATTGACCTTGAACATGTGTCTTGAAAACTCACCGATTGATGTCATTCATTGCATTAAGTAAAATCCCAGTACTCCCCTTGGAATTCAATATGATACAGTCTACCGAGTAATGCCACTTCCGATCCGCAAAATGCATGCGTGAAATATATCCTGACCAGGCCTGATGCCTGTGATTGCCGTCCCAGATAAAGAACATCTTACAAGAGAACTGGGACCAACTGGCATGCTTTAACAGTTCCGATTCAAAATCGTCGTTCTCATACACCCATTGGAGGTCCCAAGTTTTGATAATCTCATCATCAACCTGGCGACTGTTCCCATTGTCGTCGGTAATGGAAACATAAAATACACGGTCACCCTCACGGTATCCATGTACAAACTCAGACTCCAACCTTCTGACATCGGAGAGCAGAAGTGGTCGAACTAATGGTAGAGGTATCATCCTGCACAATGGAATCTTCAACCTGGACTGAGAAAATGGATTGAACCTTAACTCTTGAATGATTGAATTCGAATCAAGTTTTTCCTTTAGTTTGAATGCGTCCTCAGCCTCATCTACGGTTAGATGACTCATACTGTTGTTTCCACCCAAACCATCAATGCTCTTTGATTGGCCTCCAGCTATCGCCTCGCCCGCTACAGCCGCTGCACCTTCATGATTAGGTGAGTCGCCGATAACAACCGAGCCTCCAATTACATCCTCGACTCTACGCGAAACCTCATCCCCTAACGAAGCAATTCTTTCACCGTCAGCCTGATCTCTCCCATGTGTAGCCTGAACAGTGACTTCCCGTATCTTCTCGTTAACGTCCATCTGCAAATTGTAATTCCATGTTAGAACAAAAGACAATGGACCAAGAAATCAACGCTTACAGATCAAACCATTTCAACAAGCATCACTTTTCAGAGTCGAGATCGGAATGGGAAAATAAAATAATTGTGAAACTGTCTTTGGCACCGAAGGATAAAAATCAGGCTGGAAGTAGATCTCGAGATAAAGAAACTTTGCCAGCCTCAACCTTCAAAATCGAAGAAGCTGCAAACGAGCGATTATCAAAAGTCTGGAAGAGAGGGTCTTTCGGCACCGAAGGCCACGGATCGGGACACAATATATTAAATTTCCATGACGGACTTGTCAAGTTCTAAAAGCACCCACGTCATCATCTGATGCAGAAAGTCGTGAACTCATCACTAATTTCGTCCTTCGGCACCGAAAGCCCTGTGGTCACCTAAGTTCTCAACGACATGATGATGTGTAATAGAGTTCTCAAATAGACGTCAGGAGCTAGCATCCGAGACTCACAGGTTTCTATGATTATACGTTGAACCATACTGGATGTCAATATTACTTTGACCTTAAACGTAATTTCTAGAAAAATTCGGCCTGCTAGATCATCTCCTTCGCCACCGAAGGCCCTCAGTGTCAAGAATAATTGAAGTGAAGTGAAGGTCGCGATCAATACTTGGAACCTCACATTCCAACCTCAGTGTAACCTCCAGGCCCACACCACGGCTGCGACACAGGCATACACATCTGCACGAGCATACATATGAATAATATGGCACACTGAAAATTATGAGCTCATGCTCGACACTGAATAATATGGCACACTGTCGATGGTGCGGCCGCCTCTGTTGTGTCGTGTCGTGTCGCGGCCGCATGAGCTCCAGTCGATCATGCAGCACTAAGGTGCTCCCTTGAACATCAGCACTTTCTATACTTCGGCACCGAAACCCTGATAATACTTTCCATACTTCGGCACCAAAAACCATACACTTCGGCACCGAAACCCTAGTGGGACTGCAAGTCAACACAATGTGCGCACTGATGCCGGACAAGGTGGGCCTGACCCGGCGGAACTTGGCACCAGTAGCATACACTTCTCCCCACCCCCTCGCGTTACAGGTTGACAACACTCCCTCCTGCAAAGTCACGAGCTCGACACAGGCCATCGACACGAGCTCATGACAGGCCATCGACACGTGAAAGGTGAGGCTCATCACTCGTTACCACCATGGTAGGCCTCTATCCTACCATCGAAAGTTGATAGGGCGGAAATTTGAATGAAACCACGACGCTGGCAAGAGGCCGTGCGATTCAACAAGTTATCATGATTCACCGCAATACCGGCATCGGCATTTCATCTAATAAATACGTCCCTTCCTGGCCAGCCGAGTCGGGAGTTTGTGCACATATTAGTTCTAGAATTACTACGATTATCCGAGTAGCCAAGGTACCATCGAAGAAAACTGATTTAATAAGCCATTCGCAGTTTCAAGGTACCATCGAAGAAAACTGATTTAATAAGCCAATCGCAGTTTCAAGGTACCATCGACGAAAACTGATTTAATAAGCCATTCGCAGTTTCAAGGTACCATCGACGAAAACTGATTTAATAAGCCAATCGCAGTTTCAAGGTACCATCGACGAAAACTGATTTAATAAGCCATTCGCTGTTTCACAGAACAAAAGAGTTTATACTTACACATGCATGGCTTAATCTTTGAGACGTCCATATGACTACTGGCAGGATCAACCAGGTCGCTATTCCTTTCAAAAGTACAGCCCCCCAATATTCCTTCACTCATTTCATGCCGTAGCAACAGAAAGTCCCAATTCTATCGATCATTGCTTTAGGTGCTGACCAGTGTCATATGGTCCCCCACCACCACTGTGATCGTAACCCAGGCCAACCCGTACAACACACCCAACCCCAAGACGCTTGTCCCAACACGTGGTGCCCTCAATCATGTTCCCACAACACTCAGCCTTCCCCACCGTCACCCCCCAAGAAAACAGCTTATTATATAATATTGACGTCGCTTCTTCATCCAACGAAGTCAAACCCTTGACACGAAATAGACACCGAAGGCAGGCTGGATCACCTCCTTCGGCACCGAAGGCCGTCAGTTTATAGAAAAGTTCAGAGTCGGTTGCTTCCTACATCTACACCGACTTACGATGCAGGCGCCACCAAACTCACGAGGCTGCCGCAGTAGAAGCAACATTCTGCTACTAGGTTATCATAGGTCTCGAAGGTGATGAGTCTCGGATGCTAAGCAGTGGAAAGCATGCTCCTTCGGCAGCGAAGGAGTCTCATTGACCCTTGCGAACTTCACGTCTTCAGATCCAGATCGAGATCGAGATCGACATCAAGATCGAGATCGAGATCGACATCAAGATCGAGATCGAGATCGACGTCGAAGTTCCAGATCCGACAGAACTTCAAAGTTACTTCACATCTTCAGAGTCGAGATCATACTATGGAGCTTCATAGAATCAAGATCTAGCGTTAAAGTCTCAGTACCCCAACAAAGAATAGTTCAAAATCCAGATCCGACACCGAAATCTAGAATCCAGATTCAAACTGACGATTCATTTCAGCAATGATCGACAAACTTTGCGAATGTGCTTGAAGCATAAGAGTGGCGGACTGAGATGATCGACTGCCGAACACACCTGACGAAGTGGCGAAATGCTTGCAATCCTTGCGAACTCAAACCCTCTCAAACCCTTCGCGCACGCACTGCAACACTGAGAACATCAGGCCGCTCCCAAAAATCTCCCTGAAAACAACTTCGCCCCCTCTCCGACAACACTCAAAGGAGAAATCAAACAGACGTGAACCTCCCCAATGACCTACCAACTTCTCATCCATTATACGCACATCCATTCAAAGGCACAACTTCATTCACATGATTACATCCCGTTTCACACCAAAACACTTAAATAGAACTACTTGGAGATGCATGGTTGAAAGACTAATTGAAACAATTTATTACCACTATTAACCATTTGATCTAAAATTTTAGTCATCATACTTTGACTCAAGATATAGGCATACTTTCCGCTTCCCCTTGACGTACCCCTAGAATTCCTTGACAATTTCACACCAAAAACACTTCAAAACTACCCTTCTAAGATGTGGCGTTGCAATACTGGGTGTAAAAACTTCCTACTATATCCAACCGTAGGATCTTCTAGTTCACTACTACAATGTGACACATAAAAAATTTCATAAAATTTGACCGTACGGATTGTAAAAATCAGAGTCTAGTGAAAAATGCACTGTGGTTTTTTCGATCCCAGTGCGGACAGTGTCAGCGTTCTTTGACTCAAGATTTTGGCATACATTTGTACTACACATTGCATAATTCTATGGATCTATGTTCTACCATGTGGTGGTCATTACACGCTCAAAATCACACATAGTGAAGGTGTTTATAATAAGAAAATATATCGCAGATACTTCAGGTTTAAAAAGTAGCCATGTATTTTGGAAAGCAATTTAATTTTTTAGATAGAAAAAAAATTTAGATCTAAAATCCAAACATACTGCAAAGCCCCCAAAGCCCACTCATGATGTAGACAAAAATTCAAAACCTCATTAGAAAATTCAAAATATTACACCACATCAGAAAAGTTATGAAATTACCCTTTGAGATTCATCGCCCGAAAAATCCATGTTTTCCTTGTCATATGCTGACTCCACAGGGTTGTTGTTGGTCATGCGCAAATTGTCATCTTCTCCCATGACTATAACACTTTGCATTCCTTGAACGATGTCGTCCCTATTGCCTAATAAACTCGCAATGCCGGTCTCCTCCTCCTCGCGCTCGAAATGGTCACCACACACCATGTTATCAAAAGTTGAACTAAGCGAAGTCCCATCCAAATCCAATCTCCTAGACCTTGTTCGTCGTGCCATTCTAGACTTCAGGAGCTGCTTTGGAGTGGAAAACCTGAATCTAGACTTATAGCGTCTGCGCTTCACCTCTTCCTGCATTCCTCTTTTCAACCACTACACATTAACGTTAAAGCATTTCCACACTATAGTTATGCGGTCCCACTTGCTACCCTAAAGTTCAAAGATACCAACCACTCAGCTATATTGAATAGGCGTAAATATTATATGTAATGACAATATTAGTTCATAACCAAAATTAATCAATGCTAACTGTCATTTGCATTATTTGCCCACTACCTTCTACTATGATATGTTAGAAATAAACTCAAGTATCACAATATTTAAAACCCAATTTCTAAATACTCGTACCCCACGAGATTAAAGCATTGTCACTTGCACCCCACGAGATTAATGCTTTAAGATTTAACTTGCAATAACCTTTCTTGTAGCCATCATTTTAGCTTCCTTTCCACTTTTTCATTAGACTATTAGATCAACGTGTATCGTAACATAATTTTAGACATTTCTAATTTTATACATGCTAGCCGCCAGCTGCTGCTCATCTGTAACTAGCACTTCTAAAAAACTTACCAAACTACTAAAACTTACATTTTAAATTCACTAAATTAATATACTCACAACGTCTCTATTCTATTTCAACCCTTCTTTTTCTACCATATATCCATTCATACAAATTCCCACATTCGTAAGAGTGTTCGTACCGGGTTAGTTCCGTAGTAGTAGCAGCAGTTTACGTCCCCCCACACGCCATGGCTATGGCAACTATTCGTGGTGGAGATGGAAGCGTTCCGATCTTCGTCCCTCTAGGTGACGATGACGTAGCATGGGTCTTTGAATCGATGCTCACTCATCGTTTCAATTATGCTATGAGGTCTATGTGGATTGAGGAGGAAGTCTTTGATCCAAACGGAGAGTTAGTACTGTCTACAATTATGCAGAAGAAACATATCCATGATGGTGACCTTCTCTGGAGACTTTTGCCAGGAAAATATAGGGTTTACGGAAATCCAATCCTTTGCCCCTCTGTTCCCACTTCAGAATCAAAGAAGCCGACTGTGCATTTGTCTCGTCCAGCTCCAGTCAAAGTTGAATCATTTGATAGTGCGACTATCCTACTTAGTGAGTCCTCAGATGATGAATCCGTTCCTAGATCAAATTCCCGTTTCTCCTTCCTATCTCCAATTACAGAAACTGTCTTTGAAGTCCCTGAAACTTTGTCACAGTCAGTCTCTACTCTGCCATTTCAGAATTCACGTCCTCCTCTTCATCCAGCCTCAGATCCTACAAGCATCCTCAATTGTCTTAAGCAGTTACAGTGCAGACCACGTGGAAAGAGTGATTTGAAATTTTTGGATCTAGATGCTCTACGGTGTGAGAAAGTCCAATTTCTTCCTTCAGAGTTCAATGGTGACATAATGTTTGAGTTCCCACCCATGCCGAGTAATTTGTCTCCATCATACGCTCGTAAGATGGAAGGGATGGACAAAAGATATGATGGTCATCTATGGACCAAAACACATACTACTAACATTGTCAATGACTATGGTCTTACCTTCAGATACTCAAGTTGTGTCGGTCACCTCCAATGCATGAACGATAGTTGTCCGAGATTGCGTCGCTCCGGCTTCCACAACGACACGGAGTGGGATGGCATTACAACACACGTATTTCTTGTAGGGGAGCAGCCACCGGCGCATTCCACTGTCCAATGTCGAATTTGTAAGTCTCCGCCCTCTTGCATTGCCTCTTGTCCGTGCAGAATGTATTACATTCTTAACAAGAGTGGAATTGGAAGAGCTTGTATTCACGTGGGCACCCACCAACATCCGACCGCAAAAGGAGTATGTCGAGAGTCTGTTCAAAGAGTTTCTGAGCTTGTGAGTAATGAGGTCCACAGAACCCCAACTGGCAAGAACTCTGCAATTGCTCTTGCCGCAAGTAAAGAGTTCTTGTCCACCGAATTGTTTGCACTTGATCGGGAGGGAGTCCCTGAACCCCTTCGTGGAGATTCCCTTGTGGCGGTGATGGAGAGATTTCGAATCCTAAGCTCACCCAACATCCGCAACGCTATCTCTACATTACGTCCCAATGCAAATGGAGGACCACTAGACAACATCATCAAACTCAAGTTGAAGAGTCCCTACGCATACATCCAAGATAGCGTTTTCCCGGGACAAGGAAAAGATAAGGTGTACCTCTTTAAGATGTCTGAAGAAGGTCCAGGGAGCGGTGTGGATCTCGTAAGGCGAATGCAAATTGGCGGAGACCTGCAGAACTCCTGGATCATGTTCGACCATGTCAAACGTGTGAAGAGTTGGACTACAATGGCATGCCATGTGTACGATCCTGAATACTGTCGGGTGATGAGCATCGCCATATGTGATATGCAGAGCGAGGACGTTGAGTCTCAGAAGTTGATGTGGTCAGCTCTCAACAATGTGATGGCTCGCCACGGTATCACAAACCCTAATTTCAAGGGTTTCATGGCGGATAGTGCGCAGGCTAACTGGAACGCTGTGAGGATAATCTACGGAAGCGGCGACCCAACAGCAAAGATGGTTGATAGAGAGAGGACATGCTTTCTTCACTGGGTAACGTCACTCAATCGGCACACAAAGAAGCTTATCCGAACTGATTTACAAGACCAACATATCAAGCTATGTAGACAGTATAGAGATGCAAAATCATTTGAAGAGGCCGAAGTATTATACCTCGGCATTAAAGGTTGGTGGCTCTCATCTCGTGCAGCAACGGAGGAGGCTGTACGTGAGTTGGACGATTGGCTCGGTTTTTGGCACTTCCGCTACCGCCAATGGGGTAGCTTCATGGACATGGTAAGTTATCACAAACCTAACCCTACATTGATTTACCTCCTTCTATACATACTCTACGTCTTCTAAACACTAACCCTAAGCCTATGTATCTTCGCTCTTCGATTTCACATGCCCTAACCTAAATCCCTGAATTCTGTTGACTGCTCGACAGGACCTCGACATTGAAGAATTGGCTGAAATGCCATCCTGCAACCTATCTGAGACGGTGCACAATAGATGGTTACAAATGTCGGGCAACAGAGGGACGTGCTTATATGTTGCTACGACGGACGATATGATGCGTGCAATGATGCAAACCACAAACTATTGGGCCTATTTACAGGGTCACGCTTCGGGAACTGGGCCCCACCTCGACGAACTTCGTTTACGGGCAGCCCGACGATCTAAGGATCCACTAAAGGTTGCTACAGCAATCAAAAAGCTCCCGGGCGCAAATCAATTTGCTACTCGAGTTCCCCATTTGGAAGGCGAGGAGGTATTTGGATCCACGAAGCGAAAACTAGATCTTCCGCCGGGATCTGATGAAGACTCTCACCGCCATGATAAGGTGAACTACTCTCATCCCCGTGTACAAACCCGCTCTACTCGATCTCGAACAGACGCCGGTCCTTCAAGTGTGGTTATTACTCCACCCATAGAACCATTGTCAGACCGGGGCCACGCAACTTCAATCCTAGAAACTGAGTGCAATCCACATCAATGGCACATTGCTCGGTGCACTAAAGTCACCAAGAAGTGCTATGCCGTCCAAGTGGGCCAGAAGACCAAATGTGGTGCCAAGGTATGCCGTGACAAGGTAAAGGGCACTCCTGCCCCTACTTACAATGGTAAAATGACAGAGTGGGGGACCAGATTAATTATTTCTTCTGATTTCTGGTTTTGTTCGGACGATATTGTGCGTTGTGTCCAAGCTGGCAAGTTTAGATATGTGCACGATTGGCCCCCTCTTCCAACTACTTGGCCAATTGCACGTGGTACAAATCTCACTAAGGCTGAGATTCTGGCATTGGAAGATGGGGGATTTGAGCTTCAGACGAAGGACTTTAATATGTCTCCTAGACGCCTTTTCAACACGTCTCCTTCTGTAGCTACTTCAAACACTCCAAGCCCCACCCCCCCAGATGCGGGTGGCCATCCAACAAAGCGTTATGGAAGGACGATAAAGAGGAATCCAAAGGCACCCACCGTGGATCACCTTAACAAATGGGAGACTGCTAGGAATGTTCGGGCAACCGTGAAATCCGTTACCATGATTCCATACCCTGGTTATGGCAGAATCATCACATTGGACTCGGGTATCTTCCCGAAGCAGAAGACCTATCTAATTTCACTTAGTGACTTGCCGTCTTGCACTTGTGATTATTTTGTTACCATGAGCACTGGTGCACTTGGCAAACGGAAACCGTGGCTGAACTGCAAGCATTTGTATTATGTTTACAGATACCTCTGTAAGGCTGATTGCCAAGTCGACAAATATGTTCACGCTGCGAGTCTCAGTTTTGATGAGATTCAACAACTTCTGCGAGGCACTGATCTCTAAACTGTTAGCCTAAACCTAGGTCGCCTTCATATAGTTAGGCGCATGGTTATTTCTTTCATGTGCATAGGGACCTAAACTGCAAAACTGTTATATTGATAGGTTATATAATTGCATTGTCCTTCACTTTGTTAGGAAGTCATTTATCCATTCTAATGGTTTTAAAAAAAATTGGAGCTCCAATTATGCTCTTCGGTACCGAAGAGCCCATTTCACCCTAGCAATATTTTTCTTCTATCCTTTTTTAATTTGTTTTTTATTCTAGTTTTTTTTTGGTTTTTTTTTTTTTTTTTTATAAATTTGTTCTGGTGTTTTTTTGTGTTTATGTTTGTGTTAATTTTTCTGCTTTTCTAATTTTTTTAGTGGTTTTTTGGTGTAATTCTTTTTGTATAATGTCTTTCATTCATTTTTATTTTCTGTGTATTGTCTTTTTGTAGTTTTTTTTTTTTTTTTTTTTTTTCTGTAGTGTTCTTTGTGTTTTTTTTAGGTTTATTTTAGTTTTTTTGGTTTTTTTTTGTGTGGATTTTATCCCTCTTCACCTGTTTGAAACATTGGATTCAATTTAGGGCTGCTAAATGGATTTGTGAAAGGTCCATTCGATGTTCTTTTTTTTTTTGCAATTTTTTGTTTAATTGGAGCATCAAATGGCCTCTTTGGTATCAAGGAGGCATTTTTCTCAGAAAAGAAAATGTGTTCCCTGCTTTTAATCGTATATTGGAGTCAATTAGATTTCTTCTTGCTTGTTATTAGGTTTCTTACTTTTCACTACAAAATAAAAAATTTCACATCTGAATTGGCATAGACGAACAGAAATATTTTTTTTGTTTCATCCAGTCTCTGTTCATCCAAATATTCAATTTCCAGTATGTTTCATCTAGCAACGACACCAAATGGAATTACTCAAAAGCAATGAGTGATTTCAACAATGCCTGTTAATTAGACAATTCACTTCAAAACGGCCACATTCACAACTCCTTCACGACTTTTTTATTGCCAAAGGCAATCATAAACACTTTGTCATAGGACCATCAAATATACTAATTTAAGTAATTCCTAATATTTTAAAATAGTAATAATTCCTTTTTAGTACTATTTTTTCCAAATTTAGCTAAAGGGCTCATTGCTCACTGCTCACTGCTCACCGCTCACTGCTCATTGCTCACATGCTAGCGTCGTTGTAAGGTTATCTATCCATCGAGGATGGGACGCCTTTTTTCGCCTCCAATAGTATGCCGCAGACTTCTCCATATTCATCACCAGTCCCGGTGCCCTCTCTTATATGCAGTCAACTACATTACAAACCACCTCTACAGCTATTATAAAGGATGTGTTGTCGGCGAACTGGAGGATGACCTATTGGATATCAATACCTAGAACCTTACAACCTTTCAACTTGCCTCTAAGTACCTCAGCCTTTATACAATTTTTGAGGACTTCACCGATGACTAAAAAGATATATGAGGAAAAGAGACATTGTTGTCTTATCCCTTGTTCTATTGTAAATGGTTTGATGATACGCCCATTCACGCTTATGCATGCATGTGCTCCTGTGAAGAATAGAGCTACCGTATCTCTAAGCACTTGGGAAAAGCCCATATACTCTAAAGCAAGGAATAGAAACGTGAGATTTATTTCCATATCATATGCTTTAGAAAAGTCTAATTTCAAGAAGATAAGAGGTTGGTTGGTGGTTTTTGCGTAATGAATTGTTTATTGTGTTAGGAATATGTTGTCTAGTATAAACTGCATTGGCAAAAATGCCGATTGGTCTGGACTAATTAGTTCCATTAGCACTAGATGCAATCTCACTTGAAGGACCTTTGCATAAAATTTGTTTAATATGTTAAGTAATGTAATAGGTCTCGAATTGTTTAACGTACCTTGTTCACTACCCATATGTAGAAGGGCGATAACTTATAAGCCTTTTGTCATTGTATGAATTGAGAATATGGATATGACTTGTGTCGCAACTACCCTCGTACAACAAGATTTATTCTCATACAAGAGGGGTTGCACGTTACATAGTCCAACTTCACTTTCTCTCAAGCTACAAATTATACATGGTTGTACTTAGATAAAATACTTGAGACTTAAAAACAAGTGGATAAAGATAATATAGTCAAAGAACCCTATAACAAACTTCAAGTCAATACATTTAAGATGCCCATGTCCTTAAGCATTGTCTTTAATCCTGTAGCATTGACCTAGCTGTGGCTGATGGAGAATCTACGAGGGTAATAGATGATATTTTACATAATCTACTATGTTTGTAGATTCAACCATCATCCATAGCCACCTCGGCGTTAAAGAGTTACAATTACGCTACATTAAAGTAAAGGAGAGGCTGCAATAGATTCTTAGACTACAATATCTTTAACTACAAATATTCTTAAGTACCCGTATTATAGATAAAAAAGAATATAGACTACAAATATTCTTAAACATAGATATAAATTCTAATACATGGTGCATATATTTAAGAAAAACACGGCATAAGGATTGAGATATTGGGAACCAATTTGGTGGCATTTCACATACAGTACTAGACAACATTGCATTTTATTCTAGTATCATGAATAAATTTCAGGTATTTCTAATTTCTTGAATACCAAAGTTTGTGAAATGCAGCCAATATTATGCACTATCATCGGATTGACCATCAGTTCCACAGATATGCATTCAAACTGCCATTTTCAATGCAGTCAACTCAAAATGCAAACAAACACAATTTTTACCATAGGATCTTGTACTATGTTTGTACAAGTGCGAGGAATTTTTTTTGTTTAGTTTGAACGGAGACATAAACTATTCTTGAGGTCATACTAAACACCTTCAACAAACTTCCACCACCTTCTATGGCAACTTTTTGCACTACCATCCATGGTTTTCTAATTTTAACTCAATAAATATAATACTAGGCACATGTGCACCAAATTTTAGGAGTAGAAGAGGGGTAGACAATGTCCTTAAAAGTCCTGCAATGCAACTAAGGTAAGCCCCCCTAAAACCAACAAGTTAAGGAATGTGCATATATGGAGAGAGGAGATAATTATACTATTAATTTCAGCAATAGCCAATAGAATTATAATTCCAACCCAAGTGATTTCATATTTTTTTTGATGAAAACTAAAGTAGTTATGAATTTTCAAACTCTGCAGTCATGTTTAGTGGGTGGCCAGCAGTAGGTACCCCCATAACCAACGACCAAAAGTAAGGATCTTGATTAATAGCAAACCTCCATTTGGAGCTGAGTTGGTGGTAATGGGATGGAAGAGGGTTGGATATACCCCAATTTTATAGGCGTTGGCTATGGGTTTTTGTTGGTCTTGGAGGGGGCTTACCTTATGTGCTGAAAATCAACAATACACTTCAAGTTTTGCATATAGCATATCCTTCTCATACTTTTGAAATTAAAAAATCCGAACAGTAGATGCAAAGATTTCCATTCCCTATCCAAGATGAATTTTTCCTTTGTTAAAATCAGTGGCAAAACTTCTAAATAAACAAAAAAATTCAGGGCAGCTGATGAAATTTCAGGTTTCAAGGCTTATGCGTAGCTTCCCATCTTTCATCTAAAAGAATCTGCTAATTGTCATGTTGCAGGATCTGTTTCTTGTCGGTTGTCTTCCTTGGAATTTGGAATCACCATGAAAAGCTGAAGCAGATTCTGAGAGGATGTCAGCTTTTTTGCAGCTTGTTTGTCTGTACTTTTAATGCTGATTCTGAGAGGATGTCAGCTTTTTTGCAGCTTGTTTGTCTGTACTTTTAATGCTGATTCTGAGAGGATGTCAGAATGAACTTGGAAGAATCTCATGTTTTAGAGCTCATGCCAGTGTCTCAGTTTCACTCACGTGAAGTGTTCAGACCTTTTTTATTCAAAAAGAATCTTAGAGTCTCGACTAGTTATGTCTCATAAGTCAGGAAATGTGCAAGCAGCTCTGGTTATGAGACAATCCTCTCCCAGACGAGATAAGGTATGACGTAGTTTTCATTACTTTCAAGTAGATCAAGAGCTGCTTGCACATTACGGGACATAATCTCCATCTTCATCAATTCTCCTCAAATCCAGGGTCACCAAAGAAGGGTGCTATCAGGAAATGTTGCATGTTGTCTCTAAAATTACGGTGTGAATTTCACGTCTGCAGGGCTTTAAGAGACACTAGTACAAATGGGGCTGTTTTCGACACTCTAAATTCAACAATTTTTTGGTGAAGTGTCGAAAAAGTGTTGGAAAACTGTGTGAAATGTAGAAAACAGCCCCATATGTACTAGTGAGAGCAAATAGCTTCAGTGATCATTGTGTCTCATATTGGCTCCATTATTGCTGTTTCAATCACTTAGACTGGGCATTTGGCAATAAACCCGTCGCAAAGTAGAAGCAAATTAATACCAGGAAATCTTTTATTTGCCGCCGGCGCAACAGTCCTCATGAATCTCACCATACTTTAATACAAAAGAATTGCTAGCTGATCATCCAGGTCCTGAATTTCACTATAATGGTTCAGACAAGGGTCCCTCAAATTGTAGAAATATCCAAGTCGAGGCAAAAACAGACACGGACAACGCTTGTCTCTAGGATAATAAGTAAAGGAATTGGAATATATACACCAATATTATGAAGAGGAACTGTTAGGAGGACATGCTTCCGAGCAGCGTGAACGTGGGGACGAGATCGTCGTCCACTTTGAGCGAGTACCGCTCCAAAGTGTACATGTCGTACATGGCGGACGCCAGCTTCATGGCCACGCGGTGCGCCGGCTTGTGAATCGCCTTCACGGCGTCCTCCCGGCTCGCCCAGATGCACATCGCCAGACACTCACGCCGCTCGTTCAAAATTCCATACCAATACTGCACAAAAGCAAAAAAAAACATGAACACAACTATACAAGAGAATACATGGTATGATTCTTTACTCAGGTGATACTAGTCTAATTCCTGGTCGACACTGTTGGGAACCATGTCTGAGGAGTGCACGTACCTTGAAGAGTCCGCCGCTGAGGCGAGCTTCTTCCTGCGCGGCGGCGTCGGCGTGGTAGAGCATTTCGGAGTCGGCGGACGCCTTGCGAATGGAGCGGAACACGACGAGGTAAAACTCTTGCCCGGGCAAGTCTTTTAGCTCATGGTCCCAGTCGAAGCAATCCTCCACCGGCGTCGTGAGCGGATCCGTGTGCGCGTACTGGTTGGCCGCAAGCTCCTTCACCGTGTACGCCCCCGGCGAAGTCACGCTTTTACTCAAGTACATCCCTGCTGCTTCTCGGCCTCCTCCCCCTTCTTCCGGCATCGTAAGAAACTCACAGACTGCAACCACAGTAGCGTCCGTCCTATTAGTGAAGATCTCCTCCAACACTAGTTTGCGGCGAGTTTAACCATCAACGCTGCTACAGGGATAATGTTCACTGCAACCACAGACGTAGCGGACCTAATCAGTAAAGATCTCCTCTAACAGTTTGCGGCAAGAACGAGGTTTAACCATCAACGCAAAGCCAAACTCCCAGCCACAGAAATGAATAACTTATCACCACATTCCTAGACAACAATGTGCTCTCAGTCAGAGGAAAATGCAACTTCGAATCTGCAAATGCACGACGCATACATGAATGAACCGAAATGAACACACTCGCCGTCAGAACCTCCAGCTACAGTCTCGCCCTCAGAGACAAGTAATGGAAAGCTTGGTGATGAATAATGTGTGTTTATAACTTATTCGCGTGAGACTAGGCTGAAAATCATGCGGAGGGGGCTTTTGTTGGGGGCCGGCGAAACATTCTGAGTTGCAGCGCGAGTCACGCTGACTTGCCTCGTGAGCAGGAATGTTGTCATGTCGGGGGATTGACCAGGATTGAATCTGGACGCTAATGGGGTCCACGTTCAGATTCCGACCCGGTACAGTGAACAGGGACTGATCATCGCATCTTGTAGATGCGAGGAGTTAGATCTAGATTAGTGTTGTTTAGACACGCGTTGTTGCTAATTCCCTTTCGCACTCATGTTTTGAGTTTGGGAGTTGACGTGGTGCACAGTTCCTATTGCAAGAATGTCATCCTGTTTGAGTGTCTTTCTGTCGGCTGAGGTAGGACGACCCCACGCCGAGCTGGTACCGCTCTCTTCTATACCCTTCCTAGATCTCAGTCACGGCAACATCCAAAGCATATAAAGCTCTCCTACATAAGCAGACGCACATGTGTGCGAATGAGCCTCCGTTGGGGCCCCAACGATGGGTGGTGGGCCCCATTAAACAAACGGTAAATTTTGGATAAAATTTAAATATCTAAATTGGTTCCCAGGTGTAAACGCATTGGGAACTCTTTGGGAACATGGGGAATGCGTTGGGAACGTGGGGAACACATGGAAACTCATCGGGAATGTAATGGGAAAGTTGTGGTAACAATATGGTTTAAAAGGTCACATCAGAAGAAGGTAACCAAATGGTTTGGTTTGGAACCACATCGAATTTTACCTCGAAATTGGTGTGAGCATGAGGAGTCCAACCCGGACTTTTAGGGACCTTATCTGGGAGATGAAGCCCCATATGGTCGTCATGTGCATTTGATTAGTATTCGAAAGTTCCCAAAGAGTTGACGGGTACATCATCCATTGAATGTAGTGTAGACTAGAGCGATTCGAGTTTCTACAGTAATTTGAAATTTACAATACAGTTGTCGATTGGCACAGACAAATATCCAACCAGAATTTGACATGCATGTGTTTGATGTGAATTAGTGTAGGTGATTCACATCAATAAGAAATCCACACCATAACAATGAACGCCGAACGATGTAGCTCCTCCACTTCTCTCCCATGCCAAGTCACCCTCTCCACGTGGTCCCGGTTACTAACATAGGATCATAAAATAGGGGATGACATATTGAGTCAAGCCCTCACTTTCACGAATACTCTCTAAGGCCGGGTTGGCTATGGCTGATGGCCAAATCTATGACTGTAATAGATTCTGAAGAATATTGTCTACTACCCTCGAAGATTTTCCATCAGTCATAGCCAGCCCGGCCTTAAAGGGTTAAATCATCAGATTCTATCAAAACCAGAAACAAAAATCTCCCGGCGAGAGCAACGAAATCGTCATCTCGCAACGAATACGTCCACCCATCCCGACGAGAGCAACGAAATCGTTCATCCACCGGTTGTCGTCCACCCGAAGAATGGTGCAAGACACAGAACAAGCTGTTGCTGCTGCGGTGCGAGGCGGCTCGATTGCAACTGCGGAGGTCGATCGATCGGGTGGGGCATGGTCATCTCCACCGCGACTGCACCCGCAGCATCGTTATCCCTGGACGACGCCACGACCCTCCCATCGCACTCGCACTTGTCCACTCATGGCTTCTCTCGCCACGCTGCGCAGGCTGCTCCTTCCGCTCCGCCACCATGCTAACTCCATGGCGCCCTCGTTTCTGGAGAAGCCTGCGTTGGCGCCGCTTCCGCACCGCAGCCTCTTCAGCTCCAGACGATTCTCGGGAGGTACGGTGATGACTTTCCCGTTTGGGCTGGGGTTTAGGGTTTAGGGTTTAAGGGTTAGGATCCGAATTGGTTGGCAATTGCCTTGGTGGTTGAATGGCTCTGATAGTTTCCTCTACTTAGTTATAGATAGATTCGAATTTCTGAGTTTATACGAATAGGCATTTTAGCGGAATTAGGGTTTTGTGTTTAAGGATTACCATCAGAAAGTTCAGCAGTTTTTCTGATGGCGACGGTGTCAGATCGCTGGTTTAACGGTGGAGAAAAGTGTTGAGTTTATATGAGAACAGATTGGGTGGAATTACATTTGTCAGTCGAAGCATTCTGGGTAATTTAGGGTTTAGGTGTGGTTGGAGTTGGCGATGGTGTGAGATTCTAGTGTGTTGAATGTGAAATGGAGGATTAAGGTTTAGGGTTCAGTGGCTAGGATGAGAGTAAGGCAATTACTGTGGGCTTTGGATGATGGCATGGTGTGAGATGAGGGAATTTTGAGGGTGTTTTTTGGGTGATGGCAGTTGGAGAACGGGAGGCTCCTCCGGCTCCAGGCACGTTCGGGCACTTGCTAGCGCAATCCGGGCTAACGGAGGACGCCCTCGACAGCTTGATAGCGCTGAAGGACTTCACCGGCATCGAGGGGCTTCCCCCCCTGGAGCTGATCGAGGAGATGGACCCGGAGGGCGAGAAGAAGGCCATGCGGAGGGAGATCGAGCGGCGCAAGCAGGAGGAGATCGACAAGACCCGCGTGAAGACGGTGGACGAGTTCGGACGAGCCTACGCCACCGGAAAGCGGAAGGAGAGCATCGCCAGAGTGTGGATCTCTCAAGGCGAGGGCAAGTTCACCATCAACGGCAAGGTGTTCGACAACTACTTCCCTGACATCTCCAACCGCGTCCACATGCTGGAGCCGCTGGTGCAGACCAACACGCTTGGCGCCTTCGATGTGCGCTCAACTGTCAAGGGAGGCGGCACAACAGGTCAAACATCTTGGTGCTCAGTGAATTTCAACCTGTTTTTTGTACCTTAACCCTTAAACGTGAGTCGGGAGCTACATATAATTTACTCTGTAGAATACAAAAAACGTATGAAAGTTTAGCAAGACTTACACCTTTGGATTGAAGATTCTTCAACTAACATCTTTCACTCGGAGGTCGTTTCAATATGTGAACCTTATCATGTTTAAATACGACACCATACATGTAGAATACTGTGGCCACCAGTGCTACCTTCTGACGTTGAAGGGCTAATCGAACTTTTAGATGTAGCAACTATTGCTTCTGTAGCCATCTTTTGTCGCTTAAATGCTACTATTTGGGGTGGACATTGTTCAGGTCAATCGGGTGCAATCCGGCATGGTATCAGTAAAGCGTTGCAACTCTTTGATCCCAGCCTTCGACCGTTACTGAAGTCAGGTATGATATAGACATGTTTTCCTTTCATTTCCAAATTTTTGCTGCGGATTGTGTTTTGATCTAGTTCATGTTACATGTCACCCAAAGTTTCCTCTCTTTTGATTCATAATACTACTCTTTCCTCACTCTAAATAGTTATTAGACTTGGAAGAGCTCGCTGGTCTTCCAATCAAGTGTTGGTTGTAGGCTGAGATCCACCCTGATGAACATGGGGGGTAGTTTATTGATACTGTAGGTGAATTTAGAGTGTCTGCATTCTTTTCCTTTCTAATCCTTCTCTTCGGCTGTGTCTGTAACAGCTGGTATGTTGACGAGGGACTCGAGAGTAGTAGAGAGGAAAAAGCCTGGAAAGGCTAAGGCCCGCAAGAGTTTCCAATGGGTCAAGAGGTAATCCTGGTGATACAGACGGCAGTGGTTTATCTAATCTGCCTTAAATTTAATCGTGGAGCTATGTGGAGCTGCCTCCTCGCCATGTGCCTCTCATTGAACCTGGGAAACCTGAGACCTGTTTCCCACATCTTCCACAGTAGAGCGAGTATAGTTCAGACCACGGCATTTTTAAGTGGACGTCAAGTGAGCGAAAGCTGCATCACAAGGGGATGTTTAGTCTGGAAACTCAGAATGTTTTGGAAGCAAACATCAAACGTCTGATTTCCTTTGAGTGCTACCTTGATTTACGCCATCTATAAAGTCGAAGGATAAACTCCACAGCATCCATCTTAGTAGTCGCTACGGTCAAATCATTTTTGTGAAGATTAATCATGCACTGCCTTTCAGATACAGCAGTGAGAAAGCTTCAGGAAACGCTATTATACACAAGTTTTCAGACAATTTTCAGTGTGAATCTTCGAACCTTACATACTTACCATTGAAGGTCATACTGTCAAATCGTCGATTGGGTGGCCACAGTGAGTGAACTTTAGGAAATGCTAGTATACACAAGTTTTCAGTGCTAGATACTCAGAGCTACCTTCTCAAAAGTAATAAGTAAATCTTAAGCCAAATAAGATTCCATTCAGAAAATATACCGAGAAGCGGCGGCTGAAGCCAACGCTGTGACCAGCGCAGACACAAAGTTCACATCCGTGTTTGACATGAAATCATAGCCTGATATCCTCTGAACTGTCGGCCCCGGTTTTCCAACCACCTGCAACAGAAAAGAGACGATGAGTATGGAGAAGTACAACACGAGACGATAGGTGAGTAGAAACATGGCAAAAAACACAGCATTCACCTTCTTCCGCACAGCGCAGTATCCACTAAACTGGACAGTGGCTCCCAGAAACGAGTCCAGCACGCTTCCCAGCAAGCCACAGAGCGCGCCTAGCGGCAGCGCCAGCAACTGCACACCGCCCTCCTCACAGCGTGTGGACACCAACCCCACCACCACAAACACGAAACCAATGAACGCCCCGCCCGCCGCGGCAGCCGCCGTGCCCAGCACAGACACACCTCCATTCGTCCCACGAGGCACCGTCTGTTACCGAATCCCAATTCAGAAACCTCACAAACAACATCCCAATCACCTCACTAGGAACAATGCAACAAATCCACTAGCCTTGAAAGTGGTGATGAGGCGTGGCTGCGTCTTGCTGAGAACGCCCACTTCCGACGACCATGTGTCGCCGTTGCAGCAAGCGTAGTGCCCCAGCACGCCCGCCGTCATGGCCGTCACCAGCGGACCGGTCCGCGCATCCAAGCAAACCTCCTGCCACCCGGTCATCACCGCCACCCCCACTGACAGCAGCGTCCCCACCAATCCATTCGCCAACACCTGCAACCTGCAAATCATGTTCCATCATACGCTACAACCCAAATTCCTACCCACTTCGAAAAACCTTACCAGTCACGCTGCCCTCCTTCCTTGAAATCCTCTTCGATGCTCTTCTTCACGTCGGATCTATACTTGGTCAGCTGAGATGAGCTGAAGAAGAACGCCAGAATCACCGCTCCAAACCTGAATCAGATGAAGATGACGAAGATGATGATGATGATATACGCACACATGAACCTAGATCTTCAGCTATGGAGAGGTTTCTGACCTAGGGCCGGCCATCAAGGAGAGCGTGAGCACCACCACGCCCGCGAGAGCTCCCGAAGTCGACAGAGATTTCTTCCGCCATGA
Source organism: Bryoerythrophyllum caledonicum (assembly GCA_963971425.1). Taxonomy (NCBI): domain Eukaryota; kingdom Viridiplantae; phylum Streptophyta; class Bryopsida; order Pottiales; family Pottiaceae; genus Bryoerythrophyllum; species Bryoerythrophyllum caledonicum. Next base: position 6,407,425 of record OZ020517.1, on the reverse strand, counting down.
ACGCAAGGCGATCAGGGTAGACACTCCGGCGGCAACGAGAGGACGCGCCACGCCCAACCCATTCACCATCTCCATCGCTGCAAGTCGTCTTCAAAGTAAGTTACTAGACATATCCCAAACCTCAAATGCTCTCGAGTAATAGGGTTCTCGAATACGGTACGGATAGCGTATCTCCGTTCTCGTAACTGCCTGAGTTCTTCGGGGAATGGTCCCATTGTGTTTTCATGTGTACATGATTGCCATTTGTTGTGTAGGATTGGCGATAGCTATGGATGTGTCGGTGGAAGGACAGGCCGTGCGCCCGGGTTACTTGAAGTACGATGATGTGGTGAGTACTGTTGCGGATTGGGTGTGATTTTGTTGAGGATTTTCTCGCTTGAAACGGGCTGTCTTGTGTGTGCAGGAGTTGTTGAATAGAATGGACGCTGAATGTATAGCGCAAAGCCTCGCTCTCTTCGCAATTGAGCAGGTATCATTGTGTGAATCCTTGTGTGGATTGTGCTTTGATCCTAGAATTCATTTTTAGCTTCTTCACAAGTTGGCGTTTATCACATTTGCTGTAATTTCACCCGCACATGATGGGATTTTGATCTGCGTCCAGGTTGGAAGTAGGAAGTGGCTGGCACAGCACGCAAATCTGGAGAAGCTGAACTTGCAGGTGAATTCTCTTTCTGGAGGATTTGTGATTTTAGGGTTACAGACATTTTAGGGTTTGAAGCATATGCATCATCAATCAACATGTGTTGCACCTCCACAAGCATTGATGAGTATATTGTTACCTTGAAAAAAGTTATCTCAACATGTTCGTTTTGAATTTTGAGGCTGATCAGGTGTTGGATGGTTTCTTTGACAGGCGCATTACAACACAATGGTGCATTGTGATGAGTTTGTGATGTTGGTATGTCATATTCAACCACGTCAGGTTGTAGTGGTAAACATCTCTTTGTGTATGTGACGTGAGTAAGGTAGAAATTGAGGCAACTTGCATTTGCAGGCGTTGACGTCTCATGACAAGTTGGGAGTGCTTATACATGAGCTGCTAGTGGTTGAGGTCAGTATCAATAACTCTGTTTTTCATATTCTGGAAGCATTCATTTTGAGAAAGGTATTTAGAGTTGTCAAATTGCTGTGGCAGATTTGGAGAGAAAAGGTTCTCCCACACATCCTCAAGCAACTTGCAGAGCAGGCTTCCAACATCAACATTCACCTCGTCTTGTACCAGGAAACGACCATCGTCAACTTGTTCGAGGTTTTTTCATCATTGATTCCATGAATATTTCTGCTACTCCAATTGAGTCGGTCCTATTTGGAAAATAATATGTTTTGAACACACCTTACTGAGGCAATGAATAAAGTGTAATATTTTCTGTCGTGACATTTGGAAGGTCTTGGCGTAGGTGATTTTGTATCACCGAGAAGTGTGCGAAGCTATGGATGCAGACTCATTACTTGAGGTGAGCATGTCGTCTCCTCACATGCTCATTCATTTCTCGATACCTGTTGTTCTTTTCATATGAAGGGAATGTTATGATTCCAGTGCCTTGAAGTGACATGATTTCATTTCTGGTTAATATACCAGCTCACAGATTATTGCTACCGCAAAGTCGTGTATCTCAACACTCGGGGAGCCGAGGATGCAACATACAAAGGTTCACTATTTCTGTGTTTATCTCCTCTAGTATTTTCCAAACCAAAAACTGAAAAAGTGTCCTCCACTGCCACACTATTGGAGTCTGTACTTTCAGGTTTCTCCAGTGATTTAAATTTTAATAGATTGGAGTAATATTCCATGGTCTATCACATGTGCAGAACGAAGTGGCAGAGAAATTCAAGACATGACTGCTTTGGAGGATCTTCAGGAAAAGGTTCGAACCTCACACTTGTGCCCTGCAGATTCGAAAGGAACGCTTGTGTAGTTACTAGAATTCTGGTACAAATTCTGCTGTGATAAAGTCTTGTATTTCTTTTCAAATGTTACAACTATAGGAAGACTGTTATGATTAATGGATGTTTATGTTGTTTGTTCAGATAAGCGGTATGAAGTTTGGGATCGCGGTCTGCTCAATTTCCATTCTGAGGTATGTCACTGAAAGAGTTCTAGCCTATGGTGTTTCCATAGTTTATCTACAACCTGAAGTGGTGTTTGTCTTACTTGCGTTGCAGATATCTGACAGACTTCATGAGCGATCTTCCTCTTTCTGTCATGGTGAGTCACATAAGAAACTACGTTTTCAAGCATATTACAGAACCGTTTCCATCTCATTCTCTGTCATTTTAGTTTCTCTAACTTCACATATGGCGATTGCAGGCACGAATGCTGGACTCTCATGATATTCTCATGGCGCTCATTCCACTGGTTGAGAATCCCTCATGGCAACGAAAAAGAACACGCTCCGGAAAACCTGTGGTGGGAGCCTCTACAACTCTACGCATTCTTCTACAAATTCTCATGCTTATTTGCGTTATTTGTAACGTCACCCAAAGAAACCTCCTCTTTTGATTAATGATACTGCTCTTTCCTCACTCTGAATAGCTATTAGATCAATGGAAGAGCTTGATGGTCTCTCAACTCAAGTAAGAACCAGTTTTAGCCACCTTTGAGAAGGAAGGTCATGTTGTAGTACCATGAGGCTTAGCCGCCTTTTTCCTCTTTGGGTTAATTATGAATTAGTTTATAACTATTAAAGGACTGATTAAAATTACAGAAGAGGCCAAAACTCTTGGTGAAGAATAGGAAAATAGTGTGTTCTTACAGTTCACAAGTTTCACATGCAGACAGAGAAATATGCAGAAGGAAGGTGGACAGAAGTGCCAGCATCTGACCGCTTCAAGCTGACAAAAACCGATGCCCAGGTTTCCATATCCCACTTTGATCAAGTCAATAAAGAGTGAGCTACCTTATTTGGACGTAGAATAATTTGTATAATCTTTCATCCATGGCCTGTTGCAGCTGTGGTTATGTATATACAATCTGATTATAGACAAGCGATGCCGGCTCAAGTATAATTACGATGATTTCAGACGATCAACCGTTCTCAAGGTCAAATTTTTTTCTCTCTCTCTCCAGTGATTTACTTAGATTTTTTTTGCTTGTGTGACTCGTCTGAACATATGTATTGATTTCCACGCAGCTGCGGAAGTACCTGAATGACGTGCTCACAGATCAGCTGCCTGTTCTGAAAGATCTTAAATGGGTCAGTCAACACACCTTCTCTGCACTTCATGGACTAGGTCATGTATAAGCAGCTCCTGATTATGAGAACGAGCCATGTTATTTCTATGATCAGGGGCTGCTTGCACATTACCGGACATATCTTGTCAGTCAGAAAGCAACGGCATCGTAACTTCAAAGCAACCCTTTGGTTGTGAGAACAGTGAAGTCACCCAAAGTTTGAATAAGATACCCCTCTTTTTATTTATGATAATACTATTTCCTCACTCTCAATGGAAGCATGAGGTGGTCTCTGATTCTTCATTATAATCCACTGTTTTATTAGAATTTCAGGCGGTGGAGCAGCTAGTGATACAGGTGCCTCAGACCACCGCTGAGTCTGCATCAGGCCGGCTGATCATTGAGCAGGTCACCAACCTCGCTCCTTCTCATCTGTTTCATAGGTCTGATGATATAGAATAGGGATTTCTACGCCGACTCCGATTTAGAGGAAGCGGATCTAATGTAGAACCACTATATATTTTGTGGCAGGTGCCTGAGCTCCGAGAAAAACTCATGACTGGGAAGAATTGGCGTGAGGACTCACATTGTTACTTATCCTGAGATGTCGTTTCAGGAGTGTTAGTTCATGTGGTACTACTGGGTAGAAGGAAAAACGTGTGGCTAGAAATTTGTCTCAGAAAAGCTCCACTAACGATACTTCAAACGACAATTTTCCCTTTCTCTGCAGGATCTGTCGCCGAAAACCAGCTGAAAAGTGCATTTTCAGAAGCCTCTAGCGCCACACAACACCAAGCTCAGGAGATGCTTAAGCTGTTCCAATTTGGGGTACAGTTCAACACGCCTGTCATCAATTCACATGCATCAAATCAGAAAGAAAAAAATTGTCCTTAACTTCTGTATTTACCCTCACACCACATTCATCGTTGAGGACAAAAGTGCTCACTAAATCTGAAATGCTTAGGAAGGGGTCAAATGAAAAGAAGAAAGTTTGTCCTCCGACATGGGGTGGTTTGAATACATACAAGAAGCCTTTACCATGTTCTATGTAGGTTTGAAGTCCCATTTCCATTGTTTTTTGCTGGGGCTTAAGTCAGGACTTCCCTTCAAACTTGTCATGTGCAGGAACTGATGGAGCAGCCCACTTGTGCGGCGTGCAAAAAACCTGCAGTTCAAAGATGCTCACGCTGCAAAAGCGAATGGTAATTTTGACTGAAACGAATCTCCCACAATCTAGAATTAAAAGGTCACGCTGCATTGCTCCTGTGGATATGTCCGTGCACCTTCTCCACATTTAGGTTGCTTTCCACAAGGTCAGAGGCGCAAGAAGAATGGAATGAACTCACTATCGTCACCTGTTGCTGCAGGTATTGTGGGCGCGACTGCCAAGTCGCTGTATGGAAGGCCCACAAGAACGCTTGTGATATACTCGCCGGCAAAGTAGGCGCTGCTAATGCCGACGTCAACCTGGACTCGTCATATTACAGCTAATGCAGACATCATGTTACAGCGATAATGCAGACATGAGTCAACCTGGATTACAGCTCATAACCTGGACTCCTCACGTATTACAGCGACGCGGACCTATCCTGTTACAGCTGATTAATGCCGACATCCATCAAAACAACCACTTCATCACAGAAAATATTGATAGAAACCGAAGACGCACCTATTTAAGGGCAAAAGAGGCCCATTCGCACTAGTTGTGCTTCTCAGACTGCGAATAGGCCTTCAGCTACAAATTTGAAGGCACAAGGATATTCCGCTAAAATTTATTGAATCGGAGGACAGGTAGAGACACGTCTAAGCTAAAATTGGAAAAACTCTTACAGATGGTGAGGGAAAGGAGAATTTGGGACGACCCTTGAAGTTGGAGAATCGTCAAAAAAATCATCTGTGCCTGTCAACATACTCTACACATGTACAGCGACGAGCTGGTCGCCACGAGGTCGCTGTCATCTTCCCAAGTTGGTGAGATTCCCGGAGCGCGTGCGCACCGACAGCCCCGCGATCCGCCGCGCGCTGTGCCCGAGCGAGTCGTCACTGGAACTCGCGATCCTGTCATACTGGTCGTCCTCATCGTCGCCGTTGGCGCGCGCCGCCGCCAGTCGCCGGCCCCAGAGCGTATCCTCGTCGTGTGCTGGAGCTGAAGACTCGATCTCGCCGTCGCTGGCGCTTCGTTGGTGCTGTGCGAGACTCCCTGATCTGGACATGATCTCGATGGCGACTGCGTTTCCCAGGATGTCTTTCTCGGGGACGGCGGACTCGGAGACCTCCTTGTCGATGGAGCCCATGCTCTGACGCCGCATCCGCTCCTTGAACTTCTTGAATTCTAGAAACTCCATGTAGTCCGCGTCGGAGAGTTCTGGCATGGTGGAGGTGTGGAGGAGCTTGGACGGCTTGGAGTCGGATTTGGGGGATTTGGTTTCGTCGGTGGCGGCGGCGGGTTTGGGGTTTTTGACGTTGCCGTTCTTGTCTTTGACTTCGAGGGGTTTGAGGGCCTCCTCGATGTCGCCGCAGAAGGTGGCCATGCGGGTTTCGAAGTAGCGAGTGGTGGTGTAGGTGGAGTGGATTTGGCCCTCGATGCTCCAGCGCATCTTCTTGCCTTCCATGTGCTTGGGGAAGCGCCACATCATGGTGTCGTCGAATTCGGCGTTGGTGAAGATGACGCCGCCCTCGGAGGTGAAGGGGAGCTCATCGAGGGGATTGCTGGGCATTCGGCGGCCGAAGCGCCACTTAGAGTTGCGCTCCGCCATGCGCATCGGGTTCGAGCGATCGAACACCAATCCTTTCATTGATTGTAGCGTCCACACGAAGCTGCCGCCGCGCTCGTCCTTCATGGGCAGCTGCTCGAACCGCCACGGCCTGTTCTTCACGGTGGACGTCACGCCCACGGAGGCCGCGGCACCCAAGGCGCCGCCGATGCCGCGCGTCGCGCCATCGCCCGCTTGCGTGCCCACTTGGATGCGCTCCAACTTGCCGATCTTGACGATGATGTTAGACGAGGAGTTCGTCATTGTCACGCCGGTGCCCTCGGTCGCCACGGGCGTCACGGCCAGAGTTACCAGGCTCGGAAAGTGGCCCATGGACTCCGCGTCCCACCGAGAATTCTCCACCTTGAATCTCACGTGCTTGATGCCCACCACAACCTGCAGAAAAAACCCGGACGATCACACAATCAGCGACATGATGAATGCACCAGCACAGGATTGAATTAACCATATGATGAAGGATTGAAACCACATGGATGCATCATCAGAGGATAGAATTGACCAAATAAATCATGCATCAGCTGAGGATTGAAACTAAATGGATCAATGCATCAGCTGAAACATAAAACCAGATGGCATGCATAAGGTGAGGATTGAAACCAAACGGATCCGTCACACGATCAGAAAGCAAACGGATGCGCCAACTGAGAATTGAAAACCAAATGTATCACGCATCAGAATTTGAGAGTTTCATGGATCGGGACCTGGAGGCAATTCGGGAGCGCTTCGACGGACGCGGTGAGCTGGATGTTGACCTTCGCGCGCTGTCCGAACAGCTGCGTGAGCTGCTTGTAGCGCCGGAACGGCTCCTCCTCCTGTAGTGCGTGCTCAACGGGCATCATCAGCAGCGGCACCTCCAGTTGCATTTCCCACAGCCCATTCGTGGCCTGCGCCACGCACCGCGGCCGCCCGGACTCAGGCCGCGGCGAGTCGCGCCCGCCGCGCTGGATGTGGCCCCACAGCGCGTACAGGATCCCGTCGTGGTAGTTCTTCGTGCTCAGCTCCTCCACGAGCTGGTACATGAGAGTGTCCATCTTGGCGCGCTCGCTCACTAACTTCTTGTCGATCCCGCGCGTCGGCGCGGTCGAGTCGTGGAACGAGTCCGCGAGCATGGTATTCTCCAGCGCGCGCTGCCGAAGAAGAACCTTGAACACCTCGACGTGACAATGCGCGGCCGCGATCACGGCTGCGTGCCAGAGCAGGAAAATGCTGTAGGTCGCGCGGATGCACTCGTGCAGCTCCGCCGCCACGCTAGGCATGCCCTGGAGGTCCCATCCGCCGCTCCCACGGAGGATGGGCGCGGCTGCGGGGAGCATCGCCCTCGTGGACGCGAGCTTGTGGTTCCAGTCCTTGTTAGGGATAGTCGCAGATTGCTTAATAAAAGGATACGCCGCTGCGTCGCGATCTTTCCACCTCGTAGCAATAACGTACCCCATCATGGCCGTGCTCGACGACGGCGCCGGGCGCAGAAGCTCCCGAATGACCTCCTGGTGGCCATTCTCCGCCGCCTTCAGGAACGCGAACGCGGTGAAGCGGCTCACAAGCACGCTCCCGCTCTGCTCACGCACAATCTCACGCAGGCGCCGCACGCAGTGGATGTAGCCCCCGCACGCAGCCAGCACGAGCGCGTGCCCCACCGCCTGCAGCTGCACCGAGTCCTCGATCATGGGCACCGCACCCAAATCGGCCGTGTCACGCCACACCGCCGCCACACTCGGGTGCTGCGCATCCGTCGCGGCGATTTCCAGCGCCTGCTCCAAGTCACACGGCCCCTTCGTCTTCACCGCGCGCCGCTCCGCCTCCTCCAGCGCCTCCTCCAGCGTCACCACCAAACCCCGCTCCTCCTCCCCTGCACCCATCACTGCAAAACCTTCCCTCCCCCAACTCAAAAACCCCTCCGCTCCTCTCACTTCGAATCCAAAAAGCTGCACAGATAGAACCTCCTCTTCACTTCAAAACTGTCCACCATTCCTCTAACCAGCAACCTTTTTCACCCAGCGAACCACCAACTCAACTGATCAGCCTCAAACCCTGGATCACTAGCTAGTACTGATCGATATCAGCAGCCAGGAGCTTGTGTCTAGATTGTTGGTACGATGGAAAGGACAGGCAAGATATCGAAGTGCAAACCTACTTGATATTGACATCTCTAAGCTTGCCTCAGAATTATAACAACAGCTCCATAGTCAACAAGGTGCACATCGGAGCGAGCCAGCCGCTCCGACAAAGCAGAGTTGCTTGCTCCAGCCTGATTTTGCCTGCGACAAATTTCGTCTCGGAGACGCGACGTTGGCCGAGCTCGTCACGCGTCAATGCGAAGACCAAAGTCGAGGTCGATCTAAAGTTGGCCGCTGTAGGTGCAGCTTCTTCTTCTCAGAGTGAACAGTTGCTGGCAGCCCTTTTTTCTCTCTTTTTTTTTTTTTTTTTTGTCGAAGTGGAGCCAACTTGCGAATTTTTTTTCCCAAATTTCCAAAAATGCGAAAAAAGTGGAAAATTTATGATTTCATGTCGCCAAAACTTCATTCATGGCCGTTGCTATATCGCCATATTGCCACTAATGGCTCCATCCTATCGCCAAAAAGGATGTACGATTCTATGTTTATGGAGATGAATTCTGCAAAATGGATATTTATGGAGAAAATTTGGTTTTTGTCTGGTATTAGGAGAAAGCCAGAAGTGCTACAGCTCCCTGGCCTCTGTAGACACTATTCCACTAAAACAATAGAATAAGGGCTGGTTGTTGGTCTCTCTTTTTTCTTCGTCAAAGTGGGATGTCTGCTTGCTTAGCTGGCATAGCGCTAAATTTAGCTGGGGTTGTGAGGACGTACGGTTAGTACAGTACTACACTAAACACTGAATATAGTGTAGAGGGATTATTGATGTAGATCACTCACACTAATTTCCATCGAAGCATGTGCATGCCAAGTTCTGATTGAGTATTTATTCTCAAGCAAGTGTGTGTCAGTCAACTATTGCATGTAAATTTTCAATTAGTGTAGGAAATTTCAAATAGTCTGGTCTACACTATATTCACGGAACGGTGTACCTAAGCTGCACAATGAAGGCTATGGCCTCCAATATGCCTTCCTTTCTGTTGACATGTTGAAGATAAGGCGAGTTCAAAACAGCATAGTCGAAAAGGACAAGGCGAACTAGAGATGCTGGTTCAGAATTAGGGATGCTTCACACTGGGACCAAGTCGAGAGGCCGACTGTCAAAATTTCAGTCCAAACAATGGTGAGAGGCCAAAATTTTGTGCTAATGGAATTCATTAAATTTTACAAATTGAAGGAAGTTGACAGCCTCTAAAAGGAAGTTTGGGTGGGTTCAAGATAACAATCCAAGTTTGCTCTTGGGAGGCAGTTGTTTTGGTGCCAAAACTCCCTAAAAGATGTTGTCATGTAAGCATGATGGAAGGTGGTGGCCTTTGGACTTTAGCCTCTAGTGTGGAGGCGTAGAGGCCAAACTTTGGCCATTCTCGCAATCTCAGTGGTGGAATTTGATGGCTTCTTGACCCTGGTCTTGGTGTGAAGTGGCCTTTAGTGAGATGGAGAAGGGAATTGGTGCGTTGTTAGTGATGTGGTGCCGGCCCATGTGGATGGCCATTAACCCCTAAAGGACCAAGTGTCAAAAATGATTCCTATGGTGTCAATTTCCAACATTCTTCTTTGAATTTTTTGTTGTAGGGGGGCATTACTAAGACCTTAGTGGGAGAAGAATTTTTTCCTAAATCCAACATTTGATGAAAAAGTTATGGGGTTTTGAATTTCAAATGGAGAGAGCGGGCACCTCGGGCACCTCCAAAAACTTTTGCTGGGACACTCTATTGAATTTGAGATTTTTAGTACTCACAAACAATATTATATCCCTTTGTATTTTCAAAAAAAAGTTCTTGTCTTTAGCAAAAAAAAAGCATATTATCCTAAGTCAAACACTTTCACACATTGTCACACATTGTCGGGCAATGTACCAAAAAACTTCTTCCTTTCCACATAAAACTTAGAGATCTTCATGTTTTTTATTTTTGTTTTTCCCATAAAAATATGAGTTGTAAACCTTCTTAATGGCCGATTGGATTATCATTTTAAAATATATTGGGTTCACAAAAAATTAAAGCGTGAATTGGCAATTTTTGAACTTCCACTACTTGCACATTTGTTTTGAATATGTTAAATCCCTCTCCTACCTCTAAAAATTGGTGTACAGGGAAGTATCATCATGCTCAACACAATGGTAATGGATTTAGATCTTGGGTAGTGCAAAGTTGTTTCACGTGGAAGTGGGAATCAGTGCATGGACCTTCACCACTTCACCATTTTCGCATGGGCAGCAAGCTTGAGATCAGAGAATGGATTGTAAGCACGCAAGGAGGGTGCAACAACCTTTGTGCAGTCAAAACAACCTTCTTATCCATCACAAAAATATACCCCTCTTCAATCCATGTGAAAACTATATTGATACAATATGGAGTATATACCTCTAAAATTTAATACAAATTTGCGTGATGTCACCACCTATGTCAAAATGGTAAAGTGGTGAAGGTCCCCGAACTAATTCCCACTTCCATGTGAAAAAACTTCTTAAAGTGAAAACCCGGAAGCAGCCCCATTTCTACCCCTGCTGTATCCATCAAATTTTTTTCCAAGTGGAGCCTAGATATTCCATTGGCGATTGCCCACCCAAAGCATAGATACAACAAATATGGTGTGCGAGCTTCCGCAACCGGCACTCCATCCACCACACCAACACCAACAACCCTCCACTGCACACTCCAGAGTCCATCGTCCACTCCAAATTTTTCGTCTTGCCAAATCATGACAAATTCACTGCAACTTGAGGAGACACTTGAGGGGGCACCAAACTTTCCGGTCAATGTGGGAGTGGTGGGAAATGATTGGGATAGAAGGAGTTGTAGCATGCCGCAAATGGCAACTCAGAGCAAAAGATTTGGGGGTTGCTTGTGGGATGAGGAGGACAGTTGCCCGTGGGATGAAGCATTCCTCCCAGCCGGTTGGCACACAAACCTTCCCCCCTCCCGGCATGTGCCCTGGCTTGTGCGCTTCATTCGCCCGTCGTGACACATTTCTCTACGAAATACCTGTGACGGATATTGCCTCTTCTGAAGCTTGTGTGTAGGAGCACGTGTAGGGTTCATTTCTATACCTCCCTAAGTGTTCTCAAGTGCTATCGTTTGTGTCCATCTGATACTAATATTAAACATATTATTTTCTTTCATGGTTTCCATTCCACATAGATTGTTCCTTCGAGCTCATCTATTGTGCTTAGGTATGTTGTCATTGAGAACTAGGGTTTGATTATTGTATTTTCAAGTTTCTTGAGTGATACAATAGTTTCTTGAGTGACACATTAGTTTCTTCAATAAGGGATTGATTATAGTTTAGGATATGAGACATATTTCAATCATTCCATTTAGAGTGACTTAGGGTTTTTACGGCACAACTTTATGCTATTTGGGGGGGTCCTAACAAGTATTGCTTCAATTTTTCCATTACATAATGTTGTATTTGGTGTGTTTTAAAATCATAACAGGTATTAGTATTTTAAGATACTCTCTTTCATTCTTTTTAGTGCTATGATTAGGTCTCGTACTACTTATAGAGGTTTGAAGATGTAAAATTCTTATGTCATTCTTGCTTACATATAGTTTTTTCCATTCCGCGGGATGGAATTATCCGGCTTACCACTTGCCGCTCTCGACTGGGACTACAAGGAAGTCCCTCGTGCGGAGAAGCGATGGCATTGCAAGGTTGAGAATTGTGGCTTGGATCCGTAGAAGAATTGGCGAGACTTGAATAATCATCTTTGTCATCGCCATTGCATAGAGCTCACAACGCAAACACTTGGTCATCCGCGGAAGGTAGAACGACTTCTCAACATCAACTCCGGACTTATGAATGCAAGAATTTTAACAAAGCCATTCAAGAGACAAGGGAAGAAGTTTTGGAAAAACTCCAAGTGTGGACAAAGGCGGCGGAGGTGTTATGGGCACGGATGGAGATGGCAGCCACCATTGACTATAATGCATAGAAATAACCTTTTATTGCCATAGCAATGGAGAAGAAGTATGCCGCTCACCTTGGGGCAAAGAAGGAAGGAGTTGGAGAATTGGATGCGGCATGGCTTGATGCACTACCGCGCCAGTCCGATTTTGCCAACGTGGTTACAAAGTTGAAATTGGGCCATGGCGCGAACGAGTTGGAGATTTCGAAATTGAAGGATCTTCACCGCATTTTCAACCAAAAAAAGGAATGTATGAATACACGATTGCACTTGCATTGCTCCATTCTTGTCTACTAGCATACTCCCATGTAATGTCATAGAATGAAATAGGTCTAGGCGGAGGATTCTGGACGTTGATAGTCTTCCGTGATTTTGGCATGTTGACTCTATAAGAAAAAGTTAGAATGTAAAAAAGGTAATTTGAGTAGTGGAAAGTAAAGTGGCAGATAGATCAATTTGAGTACATAAATATTCATTCTTTTTAATGTAGTAGATATGAAAAAAAATCTATATGAATTACGAGAAATTTAAGTGATTCTAAGGGTAGGGAAGATAAAATATACATAGCAATATCCTTCACGGAGATGATGACTACAAAACATTTCCTTGGTTACTCTGTTTTCAAGCAAAATACCCGTCACGCTACAAGAATATGAAACAAAACGTCTATGGTTTCTTATCACAATATTCGTCATGAAGGAAAAAGGTCTCAGTAAATGTACTTGAGTGTACATTAAAAGGCAATTCCCGTCACGCGTACTAAAAGTTCCCTAAAACGTCCCTATGAGCCTTTGCATACCAATCGCAATACCTCTCACGCATAGAATCAAATTAAATAAATTAGTCAGTGTCTACATCTAAGATGTAGCTAGCATAAAGTTGTGCCATAAAAACCCTAAGTCACACTAAATGGAATGATTGAAATATGTCTCATATCCTAAACTATAATCAATCACTTATTGAAGAAACTAATGTGTCACTCAAGAAAGTTGAAAATACAAGACTCAAACCCTAGTTCTCAATCACAACATACCTAAGCACAAAAGATGAGCTTTAAGGATCAATCTATGCGGAATGGAAACCATGGAAGAAAATAATATATTCAATGTTAGTGTCAGATGGACACACAGTTGAAAACACTTGGGGAGGTACAGAAACGAACCCTACACGTGCTCCTACACACACAAGCTTCAGAGGAGGCAATACCCGTCACGGGTATTTCGTAGAGGAATACTCGTCACCTCTGACGATATGAGGGATAGGTCAACCGCGTGCTCTCTCGCTCTCTCGTTGACTGAATGCGTTGGATGCAGTTGTTGAATCATTGCAGCCGCGGTGCTCGGTTGGTCGTCTGCATCAGGAACCTTGCAACATGAACATGGTTTTTTTTTCACGAAAAGAACGAACTTTCTGTTCGAGCATAATTGTTGGCTTTCTGACGCTTGTGTCCGACTTTACTCCCTTGGCCAGAGTGACTTTCAAGCCTCCGATTCTGGCTGGAGTTGTGGTCGTCAAACCAGCATTCTCTTGTCTTGTCTTGTCTGACTTAGGCTGGCAATAAGAAGTTTCCTCAAAGTCCTTCCTGATGAGGAAAGTAATGAAAAAGGCCGGGTGGGATTTCAATACGGAACGAACTAGAGCCTGAATTTGCTATTCCACACGAAGTGGGCACTTTTGGACACTACTTGCCGAACAAATTATTTTCTCGATCGTAGTGGTTTGGACACAATGGATATCATTGGGTATCACCTCGGTGTTGTGTGGGTATCACATATGTGTTGCATGAGTATCACCTTGGCATTACATAGTTATCACCTAGACAAATCTCTTGAAATTTTAAAATTTTGAGACATTCTCAATTTTGCATTAATTATGTAGGATACAAGTTACTACAAAAATGTGTAGGGTACAAGCCACTACAAAATGTGAGGCGGAGATGTGATCAACAGTCTATATTTCTAGACTTTGCATAGTCTAGATTTAGTTATATACGTCATTGAGCTATTTATTACAAGCAAGTCACTTTATTCTTATTTGAGTTTGTCTAAAATAAATATTAACATTTTATAGTGTAGAATTTTCTTTTCAAGTTAAGGCAAATTTTTATTGCCTTTTTCAAACAAGGTGAAAAACAGCAGTTTATATCTTCATATAACTGAAAGATCTTGAATTTTGTCATTTTATTTATTTTCTTCAATAAGAAGAGATATGAACCTAGTTTTCACTACTTGGATCTTCTACTTACAAAAAAATGAATCCATTGCAAAATAAAAGGCATCTTTTGTTCACATAGATATTGGTGTCTTTGTAAAAAATGAAGTTTTGTTTACACAAAATGTTGCATCACCCTACACAACATGTGAAAATTTCTAAATATATCCCCCAAGAAATTAGTCTATGTGAAGGTAGTAACCAAATTTTGTAGAATAAAAACAATGACAAAGGAGGAAAAGAAAAGTAAATAAGATAGTTGGGGACTCAAATGACATTGTATGTCAGAAACATTTATGTAGAAAGATGCGGAATTAGGAATGAAACTCAACAAATCTTTTTTTCAAATTTAATCACAAAGATTTGGAATTGGTATAGAATTTAAAAGCCCAAAAACCACCGGAGCCCATAATCAAACGATAGAGTAGGTGAGATTTAGTGCCCTCCTTTGCCCAATGCCAACAAGTGAGAGTGAGTAAAAGAGAGATGACATGCCATGAATAACCAACTCATGGAGGGTACCCAATGCCGATCGGCCTTGTTCGACTTCTGAGGCAATGCCACCAATGAGAGCTCAATTGAGATGGAGCAACCCAAAATTGCACACTTCATGATCCAATGCGGATAATGATTGTTATTTTCAGATTTTGAGTTATCGGTTTTGGGTCACTTCATGCACCATTTCATGCATTTGCCATTTTCAGGCACCATGTCATGCGTACTATACTGATCGGAATTGGGTGGCCGATTGGAATTGGGTGCCTTTACCTTAACCATGCAATAAAAACCATACAACTCGACATCTATGTAATAAATTGAAAGATAAGGTGTAACATGGATGCCACTAGTGTGGTGCCATGAGCTTATTTTGGAGGGTGGGCTCTCATTTTAATGGCATGGGGTTATTTTTCTAGCCCTCTTATTTTGGAGGATCCATAGACTTTTTCAAGAAATTGCTTGTCAAATTTGGGGCTTGTCGGCCTGAATTACCCTTAGAGGTCCCATCATGGTTGATCTAGGGCTCCCCTCCAACATAGAATATGGGAGAGGCTCTGTCCCAACACCCCAGAGGAAGCTCGTACTGCAAATTAACCCCTAAAAGTCCGTGACAATTTCACACCAAAAACACTTCAAAATTGTTGAATCTAGTGCAATGAGTAAGGAAGGAAATGAAATCTCATATTTATCCTTTTGACCGTAGGATCTCCATAAAAACTTACTAAGTAACATATTCGCAAAATTTCATACACTTTGACCGCACGGATTGAAAGATTATAGCGTTTGAAGTCAAGAAAATGGTTCATTTTCTTTCCTGCGTTGAGTGGATCAGCAGACTTTGACTTCACTTGGTATTAAATTTTTGCACTACACAAGGTCAAAATCTTTTACCATTGTGTTGAGCATGATGTTAGTTCTGTATACAACAATTTTTAGAGGTAGAGAATGGGTGTAGCATATTCAAAACAAGTGTGCAAGGAGTGGAGGTTCAAAAATTGTCAATTCACGATTAATTTTTTTAAGAATTTAATATGTTTTAGGATGATAATCTAAACTCCAATAAGAAGGTTTAAACTATATTGTTGTAGAAAAAATAGGAAGTGAAAAATATGAAGATCTCTAGGTTTTATGTTGAAAAGATGAAGTTTTTTCTCCGCTTGCCTGAGATGTGTAAAAATGTTTGAGTTGAGTTAAAATGTTTTCTTAACACTACAGAAAAGAATTCTTTTTGACACTTTCAAAGAAGGTATTATTCTCGACATATATGGAAAATCTCAATGTCAATAGAGACTTCTAGCAAAATTTTGGAGCTGCCCGGAGTCCCCATTTCCAACTTTGACCGGTACTAACTTTCAAACCACGAATCTAGAAATAATAATAAAAATATCTCCATGGAGCTCTTATTAGAGACAATATAGTATAAGAGTTTCAAAAAAAAGCTTTTTTTTCAAATTTTAGGAACCTATCCAAAATCCAAAACGTACGCCCCACGTACACTTGGCCTTTTAGGGGTTAATATGATCCTTTCCACCTCCCTAACTCAATAGTTAATGCTATTTACCTCATTATCCAACAAACTCTAAATTTTAACTTAATTACATTGAGAGTGAAGTAAGCAACAAGAAGTATGAAGCCATACCTCATGCCATAGTTAGTGCAATTACAAGAGAACATTACTTAACACACTTGGTACAAATACCCACCCTTCTAGAAAGTGCTATCACATGTCCTAATTGACTACACTCTAACCTCTTTCATACAACACTCCATTATACGATAACCTCAATGATATGATACATTTTTGAGTGACCAAATTTTTGTAGTCTAAAACTCCCTTTATAATACAACTATGACACTTGGTATTGCAACACTTTGAGACCCCCACTTTGTCATATCATAAAGGGAGTCAATGCATTGGAAACATGTATGATGTTATCATGCTAGGAATAAGTTGTGAACAATAGACACCATTTTTATACATAATTTGTAGACTAGAGGATTTTTAATGTGATATTTGCAATGTAATGAAGTTCCTGTAAGTTATTCACAATACGCTTCTTGTGCTTTTTTTCTTGTAAATACTTTTTGGCAACCTTTAGGCATCTATTATTGTGCATTATAATAAAACCTCGACAATACGACATTGAGGTACAAAATGTCATATTAATCATGATGTGACACCTCGCTATAACAATATTTTTCTTGTTTCTCAAATGTGTCATATTAATCCCTAAGGGACCGGGTCTTGTGCTTCACCAAAACCACCCCAAAAGTGCCACTTTGACATGAGATATTATCAGACTAATTGAAACATCCGTTTTCTATTTTCCATCATAGAATATTCAAGCTAACTACTAAAAGAAGACACCCAAAAAATTTAGTAAACCTTTGACCGTGTGGATTGTAAGATACATGCATTTGAAGAGTGCAAAATTGTTTTTTTCTACTGTGCCCTGACTAGACCAGCGTATTTTGACTCAAGATAATGACATGTTTTTCCACTACACATTGCATAAGCTCAATAAATCTATATTCTACCTTGCATTAAGTCATTGCATGCCAAAAATTACAAGTAATGGAGGTGTTTACAATAAGATAAATAGACCTGCAACGACCAGCGGTATAGAAAATGGCTCTTTACTTAGGAAAGCTATTTTATTTTTTAATTATATAGAAAATGGCTCCTAAAGGATCAAGTGTCAAAAGTGGGCATTTTGAAAGTTCGGTCAGGTTTCTTTTCCAACATTCCACTTTGAAATTTTTACTAATAAAGGACATTACTAAGACCTCGGTGGGAGAATAATGTTTTCCTAAATCCGACACATGATAAAAAAAAGTTATAGGGTTTTGAATTTCAAATGGGGAGAACTAGCACTTCGGGCACCTCCAAAAAAATTTCTACAATGCTCTGTTGAATATGAGATTTTCAATACTAGCGAGTTATATTTTCCCTTCACATTGTCAAAAAAAAGATCCTGTCTTTAGTGAAAAGTAGCATATTAACCCAAGTCAAACATTTTCACACATTGTCACACATTGTCGGGCAAGGTACCAAAAACTTGGGGGGACACTCCTTGAGTATTTGGGGGACCCACGTGCGGCGGTGGGGTATTTTTTGGGGGGCTATTTACCTCCTAGAAAGCATTTAAAGGACCCCTATTATTACATAAAGCAAAAAAATTATTCATATTATCATATCTATCATTACTTATAATATGTAGGTCAAAGGAATATATTAGAGGCTATTTTCTTTGTAAGGAAAAAAACTAACTAAAAAATAATGAAAATACAAGTGACTAACAAATACCTTATAGAAAAAAGGATTCAAGTTATAACAATGCATGAATACAAATACAACACGAATACATGCATGAATGAGAATAAAAAACAAGACATTAGGGTTGAAAAAGTATTGAAGAGATTTTAGGGACAAAATGTGTTTAAAAACATAGACATGAAGTTCATCTGTGAACTTTGACCACAAATATATGCCTCATATAAAAAAATTACATTAAAAATACGCCATTCTAATGCCCTCCACCACATGTGAGAAAACAAAATCAAGCTTTATGACATGGTGCTACCCAAACTTTAGAGAGGTCATTCGAAGCACGAACTCCTGCACCCAACCAGATTGCAAACATCGACGGAGTCAGATCATTAAATCTGCCATTTCATCCACAATACTTCAAAATCAAAAATCATGAAGTGCAATGCCATAATTAGGACAACTCTTGTACCTGAAAATACCTGCTAAGAAATTACCAGCGGCTTGCGGCGTTCCATTCGGCAGACTCTCTGCAACACATCGTGGATTATGGTTTGCCACCAAAGTCAAAGCAAACACGAATACTAAATCATAATCGACTGATACCAACTGGGAAGGGAAGAATACCTTTCATGAATATCTGCATGCGATTGTACATAAGAAGGTACAGACCGGAATATGGAGCATCTAACTAGTACTATAAGTAAATATTAATTGAACCTACTAAACTTAATTCCTAGGATCCCATTCTTTTGCCCCTAATTTATATCTACCTAAATTTTAATGGACCATATTTTCCGTTTCCCTATATTACTTATAAAGGGCATGCCACTTTTAATGTCTCCTAATTTATATGTAAATTTCTTATAAATTTTATCCAAGATTATTTAAATGTACCCTATATTCCGCCGCACGTGGGTTATTAAAAAACGGGAAGTGTCCCCCCCGAGACCAAAAATAATTCTTCCTTTCCACATTAAACTTAAAGATCTTCATATTTTTGACTTTTTTTTGGTCCACAACAATATGTAGTGTAAATCTTTTGATTGACCATTCGGATTATCAATCTAAAACATATTAAGTTCACAAAAAATTAAAACGCAAATTGGCAATTTTTGAACCTCTACTCCTTGCACAATTGTTTAAAATATGCTACACCCCTCTTCTACCTCTAAATTTGGTGTGTAAGGAACCAACATCATGCTTAACACGGTGGTAATGGATTTAGACCTTGTATAGTGCAAAAATTTGACACCAAGTGAAGTCAAAGTGTGTTGATCCACTCAACACAGGGAAGAAAATTAACCATTTTCTTGACTCCAAACACTATAATCTTTGAATCCGTGCGATCAAAGTTTATGAAATTTTGTGAGTATGTTACTTAATAGGTCGTTTTTGAGATCCTACAGTCAAAACTAGAAATCTAAGTTTTTGTTTCCTTCGTTATATATTGCACTAGAATCCAACAATTCTGAAGTGTTTTTGGTGTGAAACTGTCACGGTACCTTAGGGGATAAAGAGGTTAGAATGTGGTTTAGGTTGCCCTACTAAGGACAATCCCACCTTCCAATATGACTTCCGTAGTAGTGGGATCCACCAATAAGCAAACGCACATGCGACCAGACATAGATCCTATTTGGACCCCAACGTCAAATGGTGGGCCCCACCTGACATGAAAATTTGTTTTCTGACATTTTGAAGTTACACATTGAGAACACTAGGGAATGACCGTGCCCACTTGGAAACTTTCTTGGAAATGCGTTTGGGAAGATTGTGGATTCATGAGAACGATGTGGGAACGCATTCGGAACGGATAAGTTACAAATATGATAAAAACTTTAAAGCCAAAGAAGGGTAAACAAATGGTTTGGTTAGTAACCAAACTAGTTTCCACCTCAATCCAATATGGGTGTAAGACCTCGACCCCGTAGAAGCTGGATTTGGTACCTTACAGCACCATACGATGCTCATGTGCATATGCTTAATGAGTGGGCATCGTAATTTCAAGGGGTCACATGCTATAAAAAGTCCAAGTTTTTTTTGGAGAGAAAGTCTAGGAAGTTGAAGCAAATTGGAAGCAGGGGTTGGGGGAGAATACGGTAGTATTGTACAGTCCCCTTCAATAAAGTTACGTGCTTTTTCTAGAACCTCATATCCATAGTTCAAGCATCAGCAACTTTGACATGATCTTTCACATTGAACATAGTGTGCATTACACCCAAAATTGGCATTGCGCCATGCAACTCTTTGTCTAGTCACCTACCAAACCCTGATTTGACAACAAACATGCAAAAGATCTAGATTTTTTGAAGATTTTTCTCATCACTATTGAAAACCTTGACACAAACTTCTACTGCAACACCACATCCTCTATCTTTTATAATTGGGCATTGATATAAACATTGTTGGCGCCTTGTTTCTCAAGTACATACTTGGGTCACTGATTCTACCACCTTCTTGGCAAATTGAAGTGATTATTTTGAACGGAATTGTGCTCATTGATGTGGTGGAGGTGTGAGGTGATTTTGGTGAGAGGATTGCAGATTTTTTAAGGTGGATTGTGGATTGGGATGTGACATTTTTTTGTATATTTGAATGAAGATGCAATATTGGAGGAAGGTATAAGGTACATTGTGGTTTATTCAACTAGAGTGTCAAAGTGTTGTGAACATTCAGTGACAAATATTGGTGTTCATCTTCAAATATTTGGTGGTGTTTATTTTTAGTTGCAAGCTTGTTTGATAGCTTGTTTGTGGCAACCAACTTTTGTAGCATTGAAATTATTCAATAGCGCTGACATTTTTTAGAAGGCATTGGATTCAAGGGTATTGTGGTGTTGTGGGGTAAATTTTTTGCTATATGTATATGTATTGAGTAATTCTAATAAATGCCTATTCGATATCCGATTTAAATTGTGCAACCATGATGACTAGAGATTTGACAACAGAAGAGAAAGCGGTTATAGTTGGTATGCACAAAGCCAAAATGTCAGGTGCAAGTGTTGCAAGGAATTTGGACATGCTAAAGACGACTATCTATATTGCCATTAAGAACTTCAAGCTTCGCAGGTTTGTGGAATCTTTTAAACCAACAAGCCGACCTCAAAAACTTAATTTGCGTGATATGAGGGAGCTTGGCAAACTACTTACAAAGAATTGGAACTTGTCGCTTGCTAGAATCATTGAACAAATGACTGCCAAAGTCAGCCCCAACACATTGAGGAAGGCTATTCAAAATCTTGGTTTTAGCAATCGAATTGCACTGAAAAAGCCATTTCTAAATATGAGTTACAAAAAAGCAAGGTTAGAATTTGCGAGAGAGCATGTGCATTGGATTGCCTTAGATTGGAAGAATGTCATACGGATAGACAAATCTACATTTGAAATTGGAAAGAGGTTGCCACAAGTGAAGGTTTGGCGTCGATCTTATGAATGCTATTATTGGGAGTGTTTAGCACCAACATTCAAGTCCAGCCGCACATTGGTGATGGTATGGGGTGCTTTTATAGGATTTGATATATGTCCACTAGTTATCGTGCTTCCTGATAGATGGACAAGCAATGATATTGTAGAACTAGTCTACGTGAGTCGGTTGAGCAGGTTTTATTTCATGCAGAAGAAACGTAGCAACCTTGTACTCGTGGAAGATGGCGCTCATGTGCATCGAAGTAGCCAAGCGAGGCTTTGGAGAGAAGCGCATGAAATGAGAAAGCTCAATTGGCCTGCAAACTTGCCAGATTTGAACCTCATTGAAAACCTTTGGAAGATAGTAAAAGACTCCGTACAAAAAGAAGTCCTATCAAGGAATAAAGAAGAATCAGTCCAAATCATTCAATAGGCATGGGAAAGTGTGAGCGAAGAGATTATAGGAACTCTCATTTTTAGCATGCCTTTCCTTACGATGGCTATTATGAATGCTCGGGCAGGCACACTACATGGTAGTTGCTTTGTTAATAAAATATCTATTGTTGTGTGATTTTACAACTCTGTCAAGAATTTTTTGTGACATGAAAGTAGACTCTAATACCTTTTGGATTAGAGTAGACTCACTTTACGGTTTTGAATTTGGAGCTTTTTTGAGGTTGTAGTGGCATTTTGAATTTGTAGTTTTCTCACAGTTTTGGCAGTTTTTTGTCTCTGTATGTAACTTTATTGAAGGGGACTGTACAATGCCCTGCAGAAAAGATACGTACTTTTTTGCATTCCTAGGGAAAGTAACTTTAAGTGCTAACAACTTTGACACCCTCTTAAGGGTTAGAAAATTGTTATTTTACTGTGAAATTTTTGGCACAAGATCATTTCTATGTTGACAACATGTGTTCCAAATTTCAAGGCCAAAAGATGAATATAGAAAAAGATATTTCAAATATACCAACATGTGTAGTTGTAAGCCATTCACTACTGCCAATTTTGACACCCTCCTGAGGGCTCAAAAATTTGATATTTTACCATGAAAGTTTTAACACAAGATCATCTCTATGGTGATAACATGTGTGTTAAATTTCAAAGCCACATGATGAATACAATAATAGATACACAAGATTGTTTCTCATAGTTACACATGTTGGTAGATTTTTGAATATGGGTTTTTGTATGCATCATGTGGCTTTGAAATTTAACACACATGTTATCAGCATAGAGATGATCTTGTGATAAAAATTTCATAGTAAAATAACAATTTTTCAAACCTAGGAAAGGTGCCAAAGCTTAAATGGTACCCTTGTTTGTTTCTCACAATTAGCATGGTGGTAGATTTTGATTTTTTTCTTTTCTATCGTGGGTATTTTAGACTTGAAATTAAGCACACATATAATCAACATAGAGATGGTCTCATGACCAAAATCTCATGGGAAAATATACAAAATTCAATTCATGGGAGGGTGTCAAATTTGGCAAGAGTGAAATGTTTCTCACAACTACACATGTTGGTAGATTTCAAAATTCTTTTGCTATATAGGTATTTTAGCCTTAAAATTTGGCACACATGTATTCAATATAGAAATGGTTTTATGCCCAAAATTTCATGCGCAAAAACAAAAAATATAATCCTTGGGAGTGTGTCAAAGTTGGCCAGGAGTGAAATGTTTCTTACAACTACACTCACAACTACACATGTTGCTAGATTTTAAATATGTCTCATTGTGTGGATGTTTTGGACTTTAAACATGGAATAAACACAGAGATGGTCTCATGCCAAAAATCACATGGGCAAAAACAAAAAATTCAATCCTTGGGAGGGTGTCAAAGTTCGCAACTCTAAAACTTTTCTTAGTGCAACCCATGTTGGTAGATCTTGAATTTGTTTCTATTTTATTTATCTTCCGGCCTTGAAATTTGGCACACATGTTGTCAACATAGAAATGGTCTTGTGCCAAAAGTCTCATATTAAATTATTTATTTCTAACCCTCAAGAGGGTGTCAAAGTTGGCAGCACTAAAAATTACTTTCCCTAGGAATGCAAAAGTACGTATCTTTACTGAAAGGTGCTGTACTGTACAGTAGTTGCATTGGGGGCTATGAAATTCAAACTACTTATTCTTAACACGTTCCCAACTACTCCATCCAATCACACCACTACACGGTTCTATACACGGTACTACCTACTCCATCTAATCATCACCCCTTTCTTCTGTGTTTTATTTAACGAAACATGATCTCCAGGTGTTTAAAGGTTGATTATACCATCATAAAGCAAGTGGTTGTTAACATATCCAGCTCATGTTTTTTTTTATTATTTTATTTATGAACAAAGTTTGATTCCAAAAAAAAAAACCGAAAACACAGAAAGCGGGTTAGGGCTGGCAGCACAAGAAGCAAGAGATTAATGGAATTCTCAAACCACACTACACTAAAATTGAGAATTCGTGTTACACTACATTTAATGTGATAACCTCTATTGACCTTACTACTCTAATTGTGTATTCGTTGGAATTTAGTGTTACGCTCATTAATGAGCCGACTGTTTATGAGCTGCTTGTTTGACTGGTTGCCTGTTAATGAGCCGCCTGTGAGCCTGTTGATGAGCCGCCTGTGTGCCAGTTTTTCAAAGATGCCAATACTGAAAAGTTGCTTTCCTTTCATGTCCCTATCAATGTTTGTCAATTTTTGTCAACTTTGTAATATTTTCTAATTCTTAATTTTCTAAACATTATTTTGCCATTACATTATATGTAAAGCTAGTTAAATCCCAAAGTTACAATTCTCTGTATTTAGTGTTCATGTTGGCATTTAGTGTTGTAACACTATATCTCAAGTTGACATTTAGTGTTAGAGTTCGTAATTAGTGTTGCGAACACTAATTCTCAATTTTAGTGTACCGGTACATGGTTGCTTTGCCTCCTACACAACGCCTTGCGACAACCCCAAGTAGAGTCGAAATGGGCAGCAACCTTGAACCTATTGGATTCCAAATTGGCCATCGATCACACCCTGTTAGGTGAAAATTCAATTTTGTAGAAAGTCCACTGGTGTTGATTAAACACCCCATCCTCAAGAGCTTAACGCCTGCTTAGGGGCGGTTTACACTACGGACCAAGAACTCGTCCCATGACCCTCTTAAATATGTGATTGGCTCCATCAACTCGTCCCGGGATGACTTGGGTTTACACTAGGAGGAAAAAAGAAAAGTGACCAAAGGAGTTGAGGTCCTCAAAAGGCCTAGAAATAGGCCTAATGGATAATGTTGGAGGGTCCCCCGGATTTTGCGGTGAGAGAGGCTAAATGGGTTCTCTCGTTGCTGAAACGAGGGGACCATGGGCCTAAAATGCAGTTTTATTATTTTTTAAGTCGTTTTTCTTTTTTTCTTTTTTTCTTTGGGAATGGGGCCCAACGTTACTGTAGATACAATGGCGACCACCCTTTTTGTCTTTGTGGCTTGTTTTATTTACTTTGTTATTTTAGGAAATACTGCCCTTTTTAGGCATTCATTATAAAAATCAGCATGCCCACTTTTTGGTACATGGTCATTCCTCCGGGTCCAAGTTCGGTTTAAACTTAGTGAGAGGCCCAAGGGCTTTAAAAATGACATTTTTATGAAGTGTGACCGTGGAAGTGTGACCATGAAGTGTGACCATGGAATTAATCCATTTTCCTTGGTCACGGCTCTTGGTCTATAGTGTAAACCGCCCCTTAGAATAAAAAATATCCAGCTTATAAAGGTTGGTTCTGGCAGAGAGGAACATTATAGGGCATGAAAATTCAGGGCTGACTGGGAAGTCCACCCTCCACAGATCCCCCCCACCTCCCACCATTCTATTGCCAGGTTTTAAAAATTGAGAACTATGGTTTCCGCCTGTTTACTTTGTTGGTGTGTTTACACTGCCATTCGGCTTCTTTGCTTTCCTGAATCCTGGGCCAAACTCAGGACGAGGGACGGGTAGGAGCAGGTTTCTGTGTGGGGCCCACTTCCGACTTGGGTTGGACGAACGGGAATAATCTGAGTGGTGGGTTATGGGCCATGTCTCTACTATTGATTTCACGTTAATCCCTAATGTTCCTTGACAATTTCCCTAAAAAATTAGTCCAAAACTGCCATTGTCAAAAAGAGGTACAATAACCACATTTTTGAGTGACATTTTGATATTTTAACCGCATGATCTTAAATAGCTTATATACAAATATGCCCTTTTTTTTTATAGCAATCCACCGCACGGATATGAAGATTATTGTGTTTGAAGTGAAAGAAATAGTTTCCCCCCCCCCCTTGCCGATCAAGGTCAACACACTTTGACTTAGCATATCTTGTGACATTTACACTAAAGTGTGTTTGAAACCATTACCAATATGACCCATTTGTTGTTAACTGATTGTGTGCAGAATTTGGGATCAAATCTAGGGGTATAACATGTGGAAATAAATACTTTAGTCAAAGGGGGACCGGTGTAAAACCATGAGAATGAGTTCAATAGTGGTATTACATTTCTTGCTACAACAAATTTTAAAAATTTGAGAATCCCAATGGCTCATGTGTGACATTATTATTTCCACTAGTTTTAGAAAAACAAGTTTCTAAAAATAGTTATATCTCTACTTTTCATTGAATTATTCAAGCATTATTGGAGGAAGGCATGGCTTGAAATTGGGAACCCTTCATGAAATAAAGAGCCACATCATTCACCTACTCCCTTTAGAAGTCAGGGTCTTCTAAGATTTGACTTCAAGTCAAGAACATTCCTTTTTATCTTCTTTTAATTGGTCCATACTTCTTGGACTTTCCTTGCACTTTTCTCTCCCATGATTTAGGGTGCACCACCCTTCCTCCACCCTTTGTGCCCCTATTTACTACCCCTCTTTGGCACTTGTGTTTCATTGGTTCACAGGGGTGCCCAGGCTTTCGCCGTCTCCATTTCTGACTTTGAGACGTACTAACTTTCAAACTATGAATCCAAAAAATAAATAAAAATACCTCCACAAAGCTCTCATTGAAAACAAATTAAAAGGATTTTTTCAAATTTTAGGAACTTGCCCAAAATCAAAATTTTAGAAGAATTTATAACTTTAGCCCAATTGTACCTCCATCCACGTGCAAATGTCGGGTCCGACAGTGTTGGCGAATTAGAAGAGCTTGCTTGTTGTGCTTAGGTATGCAACGACAAACAAGTTGCTCCATTTTTGCTCCATTGGCTTGAACAACTCTCGTTGGTTGCGTTCTTGCCCTCTTCGTAAAGGGGAGCCATTGCATTTGCAGGGAGGATCCGTTGTTGTTGTTTGCGTGCCAAAGTTTAGGGTTAACCAAGTCAAGAGTTTTAGCACTTGTTGTTGTTTGTGTGCCAAAGTTTAGGGTTAACCAAGTCAAGAGTTTTAGCACCACCCAAGAAGCCCGAAATGGGACTCTACACGTGCTTAAACTCAATTTGCATGAAATACATGAGGAATTAGGCGTCAAGATGTGAGGTTTAGATTTGCGGACACATTACATGAACACTCCCCAACAATCAGATCATGATTTGGACATATATAACTCTTGGAAAAGCTATGAATACAACACAAAATACATCAAATACACTAAAATACACTGAATACCATGCCACATACTATGTTGTATTTCACACACATGCACATTGATTTTGGCCTTAAATTTTGATTGAACTTAGTCTTTAAGACATTCTTCATTGTTTTGTGATTGTTGATCTCTCTCTTCACATACAAAACTTCCACTTTGATTTGTACTAGGTTGGAGAATTTTTGTATACAATCAAGTAGAAAAAGCAAAAAAAACACCAATAATTGTGTATAAATATTTTCTTCATATATGATATGTCAATGCAAAGCTATCAACTTAGTGCACATGTGAACTGCTCTTATTCAAAGTAAAAAAACTCTTACAAGGATCTATTTATGGTTAAAGTAGTACACCCTCCAAAATCCACAGTTTTTGCTACCACTATAAGTTAACTTTAAACACTATAATCTATTCCATCAATCGTTGGATGTTGTGCAAAATTTTCCCAAAGCTGAAGTCATAGGTTAAGTTCAATTTTGTAAGGTTAGATATTAATATTAGGCATTGTATTTCCATCAAGTCTGCTTCAAAGAAAAAAATTAGCAGAAATCTTGGTTTTTCCAGAAACATACATGGGCGGTAAAGGGTTAACCTTGAGGGGACGTTTTCCATTTTGTGCACGTTCCTATGGTCTCAATTTAATCATAAATTTCTGGAATTTCTTTTGAAGATGTTGCAAAGTAGTAGCTTTGTGTGAATATATATTTCTTCACAACAGACCTTCAAAAAGAAACCGTAGATTAAGTGCTTTATATAGTGATAAATTTGTATATTTTTTGAGTTTTGTATAGTTATGCCTTTCCAAGTGCAAAATTGGAGACTCTTGGCAACTCCAAAATTTTTGCTAGAAGTTTCTAATGACCTTAAGATTTTTCATACATATAAATTATATTATCTTCTTTGAAGGTGTCAATTTTTTTGTCTTTAGTGTCAAAAAACATCTTAATCCAAGTCAAACATTTTCACTCATTGTTGGGCAAGAGAGAGATTTTTAATTTTTAATTTTTCTGCATTTCAATTGCTATAATCTTCTTATTGATGCACTGGATTGCAACAAAAAAATATGGCATGTTCTTATTAAGGTCTATTTTATGATTTTTTTGGTAGAAGTCCAAAATTTTATTTCCAAATTAGATTTTCTTGTCATTTTTTTATGAAGGCGGGTTTATAGTGTTTCTTGAGGGAAAATGCCTCGAGCCTTTAGGAATTAAACTTCAAAAGGTGCCACTGGTGGCCACAATTTCCTGCATGTATGGTGTCCTATTTGAACATAATAAGGTTGAGATATTGAATGACCTCCAAATGAAAGTTCAAATTAGCCGAAGAAACCAAACTTGTAAGTCTTGCTAAACTTTGATACATTTTTTGTGCTCTACAAAGTAAAATACGTGCATGTATATACAATTCCCAATTGACGTGTATCCTCGAAAGGACCAATGTCCCTTCAAGGAACGTTTTAAGTTCCGGTAGGATCCCACAATCTCAAATTTAGGCATGATTTATGAGATATTTTCATTGAATGTGCAATTTTTTTTATTAGCTTCTTATAGACATAATTTTTGAAACAATCCGACTTACAGTTCAAAAGTTACAATTTGGTTTTAGTAACACATGCAAATAGTGCAGCAGTTCAACGTGACATATAACAAATAGTGTAGCAAAACTTTTAATCAAATGTAAATTCAATAGAAATTTGAGTTTTTTTCCATTCAGAAAAAAGAAAATTCCTCTTGGAGAGGGAATGAAAATCTTTGCATCTATAGTACAGATTTTTGAATTTCAAAAGAATTTGAAGGATATGATATATTCAAAACTTGAAGTGTATTATCAATTCTTAGCACATAGTTGCATTGCAAGATTTTTAAGGACATCTTCTACCCCTTTTCTACTTCTAAAATTTGGTGCACATGTGCCTAATATGATCTTTTTAAAGTGAAAATTAGAAAATCATGTAGTGCAAAAAGTTGCCATAGAAGGTGGTCAAAGTTTGTTTAAGGTGTTTAGTATGACCTCAAGAAGAGTTTATGTCTCACTTCAAAGGCTAATATTTTTCAATCCGTGTAGTTAAACTGGTACAGTACCTGACAACAAAGATATAAACACTACGTTTCTACACTACACTGCTCCCAACTTTGATACCCTCTCAAGGGCCAAAAAATTGTTGATTTACCATGAAATTTTTAGCATTCGATCACTTCTATGTTAAAAAATGTTTGTCAAATTTCAAGTCCAGAAGATGAAAACAAAAAGTGATATTCAAAATGTGAACATGTATAGCTATGAAAAAAATTTCACAGCTGCCAACTTTGACACCCTCCCAAGGATTGAAGGATTTTTTTTGCCCATAGAATTTTTAGCATGAGACCATATCTATGTTGATTACATGTGTGTAAAATTTCAAGTTCAAAAGAACCACACAAATAAATATAATTCAAATCTAGCAACATGTGTAGTTGCGAGAAACATTTCACTCCCGGCCAACTTTGACTTACTCCCAAGAATTGAATTTTTTGTTTTTGCCCATGAAATTTTTAGCATGAGACTATCTCTGTGTTGATCACACGTGTGCCGAATTTGAAGGCCAAAATATCTACATATCAAAAGATTTTTGAATTCTACCAACATGTATAGTTGTGAGAAACATTTCACTGCTGCCAACTTTGACACCCTCCCAAGGATTGAATTTTTTATGTTTTCCCATGAAATTTTAGTCATGAGACCATCTCTATATTGATAATATGTGTGCTTAATTTCAAGTCCAAAAGATCCACAAAACAAATAAACAAATCTAAATCTACCAACATGTGTAGTTGTGAGAAACAATCAAGGAAACCATTTCACCATTGCCAACTTTGGCACCTTCTCGAGGACTAAAAAATTGTTGATTTACCATGAAATTCTTGGCACAAGATCATTTCTATGTTAACAACATGTGTGCCAAAATTCAAGGCCATAAGATGAATACATAAAACCATCTTCAAAATCCACCAGCATATGAAGCTATGAGATACAATTTTGAATATTATGTGGCCTTGGAAATTGGCACATTCATTATAAAGATAGAGATGATCTTCTCCCAAACATTTCACGGTAAATTAAAGAAAACTAGCCCTAGTGAGGGTGTCAAAGTTGGCAGTTGTGAATGGTTCACAACTACACATCTTGGTAGATTTTGAATATCTTTTTTTGTATTCATCTTCTAGACTTGAAATTTGGCACACATGTTGTCAACATAGAAATGATCTTGTGCCAAAAATTTCATGGTAAATCAATAATTTTTTAGTTCTCGGGAGGGTGTCAAAGTTGGCAGCAGTGTAGTGTGGAAACATATTGTCCATATCTTTGTTGCCGGGTACTTTACAATCCTAGTACAAGATTCTACCGATAAATAATATGTAAAAAGTGTGTTTATTTACATTTTGTGTTAAATGCGTTGAAATTGGCAGTTTTCAATGAGTTTGTGTGCTAAAATGTTGCGGTCTTGTAGGGGTTAAGGTTAACTAGGAAAAGGTGTGCATCCAATTCATGCATGGAGTCATGGAGAAGATATAGTAAATCTTTGTGGACAAGAAAACCGTACATTATATTGATTTAAATAAATGAATATAGAAAGAAATATCTCTAAGTCAAACATATGACATGGGTGTAGACATCAAAGTTATGAAATATGGACTTTCACTAATAATTATCCCATTTTCCTTACAAACCGTCCTGCAACTGTACCATGTTTCATTTCCACCGTTTCTTGTTATATTTGCAGAGAGAGCAAAAAGTTCGACTTAGAAAGAATACATTAAGAAGTAAATAAATAACTAAATAAATGATCAATTTATTATGTCATGAAACTATCAATGAATAACCAATAAACTAATATACCCATGAATTAATAAACTGAAAAATCCATAAATCACTAAATATTTGTTTTCAAAACATTAATTAACCAAATAATAAAATAAAAACCTGGCACAGTGAACTGCTCCAATAATACTCAACCAAGGGTCAAAAAGCGGTGCAACAGTTCTTTGCACAAACAGTCACTCACATGTCCAAGTTTGCAATCAAATTTGGTTTTGTTTTGCCAACTCCAAATCGAAAAGGCTCAAAGCTATCGAGCGTTTTGAAGCCAATTGGGGCCGCCACGAGGGGTTGTGTAGGAGGCAAGGCACCCATATAGTTTGGGTTAGAAAATTTGAAATTTCATTAGGCTTTTGCCCTCTGCTACCGGCTTTGGGGCGATTTGTATTTTGCTCGGTTCCCTTTTGCAATCAAACTCCGTCTGTTTTTTTTTGCCAAAAAAATCAAAACAAAAACAAAAACAAACTTTGTTTTTTTTTGTGCCCCCCCCCCCAAAAAAAATAGAAAGTTATTTCCCGTGCATGTGATCCATTTCTTTGGGCACCAAATGATTCACTGACTGTTTCACTCATGGGATGAATCTGAATCTGAATCATGGGATGACTACTCTTGGAGTGGCCATAATTCGGTCTATCTGCATCTTGGATTCAGATTCAACTTTTGCATTTTTAATATTTTAAGGAACTCATTTTAAATCAAATAATTGGTTACCTTTACTACATAGGACGAACAAGATACACATACATACACAACAACCCACCAAGGAATACAACCTATTGTAATGAAACTTATTATGATCGGTTTAGGGTTTAGGAGTGAGTTGCTATGGTTGTCTTTTCAAGGAGTTTTAGAAAAATCAATTTGTTCATGCAATCCTAACTTATCTTGTAATTCTACTCCACAGCTACAATTGAGGAAGAATACAGGGAAGCAACTTAAGGAGGGTTGCGAGACACACTGACACCACCCCTATTGTACATTTATTCAATATATTTACATGCCAAACATGTAAAATCATTTAGCTTATAAGAGTCTGATCAACTAATCCCAAAAATCCTCTCTCATCTGAATAGAGCTAGCTACAGTGATAGCATCAGCAACCCTATTACCCTAGTACATGTGTAGAGAGCTCAACCACATATAGATTGAAACCAACAGTTAACTTTTTATTAAGATTTAAGTTCATGAAAATCATGTTAGATCATTCAATTTACAATCCGACAAGCCTCTGATTTATCGAGTCAATAATCCTTTCCTCTCTCAATTAATCTGATTGTTGCATTCGAGGAGCTGCAAAACTTGAGTGTTGATGCATTGATGGCGCCCCAAAATTTGCTTGTTGCATTGGTGGCGCAACATGACTTGGATGTTGGATGGTTGGATTATAATGCAAATTTTGTTGTACAACTACTTGCGCGGGTCCTTGTATCCCAGCATAGTGATTCCTGTTGGCTTGAGCTATCATTGCCATCTTCTGTTGTAAGACTTGCTGAAGTTGGTACAATTGCGATCCATCAATGTTGATATGAAGAAGGGTGTTGATGAGGTGTTGGAACAAGCTACCACGCGGTGGTTGAGCGGCTCCATTCCTCAGAATACATATATGTTGCTCTCCATCTGAATCAACCAAGCTCATGTATCTTTGAAAAACATCACTAACGGTTCCACCATAAGAGACATCAATGACCTCATCCCCTCTAGGAGAAATAGCTATTAGTGCTACATCGCAATCGCACAAGACTCCTAGCTCCTTTGCCTTATTTACAAGCCCCTTCTTCCGTTTTGCAAAAGTTGAATTAATCTTTTTCGATGACAACTTCACAATACTAATTTTATTTCGACCCATGGCTCTAGGTATTTCTATAAAAGAACTACGACTCTGATCTCCAAAACTTGAAAAGATAATACGCTTCAATCAATCAAATATAAATGCACTTCCAAAGTCAGCCACGTCGCATCAAAAAACATAAGAGGGTCATTACCTCGTTATTATAACCTCACAAGTGCCTTCACAAAATTAGAAGTGGCACTTTAGATTGCTACCGAGAAACACACCGTCAACTGCAAGTGAAGCTCACCATCTGAATCAGTCTGAACTTTATCCCTATGGCAAAAATGGAAGGGCAATCAGACGATGAGCAAAAATAAAAGAAAGAAAAACAAAGACTAAAGTAAAAAGGTGCAAAGTAAAATTATAAAGTAAAAGTATGGTGCTAATTCATCCGAGACTAATCCATTTTCCATGGGATTAATCCGCTATCCATTTGATACTCCTGTGATACTAACTCAATATCCGTCTAATCCTCAGCTGTCCGTAACACTACTTAATAACCGTATGCTACTCATGTGATGGTAACGCAATATCCGCGGATACCAGTGTGATACTGTAGAGATACCCGGTGATGCTGGGTTGATGTCCGTGTGGTACCCGCGTGAGACGCTCAAGTTGACGGCGCCTAGGAATTGTGAGAAGTTGATACAAGTTGTGTGATCTACGGAAAGGAATGTACAGGAGCTACGTTACGTTACGTAACGTTACGTTACGTGCATGGTGTGCATGGGCGCATGCAGATCAGGCGCGGGCGTGGTTGCGATGCTGATTCGAGTACTGGAGCGGCACGGTGTCGTGCTGCGGGGTGGCCGTGGGCGACGACGCCAGCGGCATGACCGGGCGGATGACGTGCTGCAGCTCCGAGTGCTTCCGGGTGAGCTGCATCCGGGTGGTGCGGTAGTGCGTGAGCGTGGCGCGCACGAAGGGGCCCAGATTCTCGCTCAGCTTGATGCACACGAAGAAGATGAGGCGGTACGCGACGATCATGGCGAACAGCACCGCCAGGTCCTGCCACTTGCCGCGCCGCGTGCGGATGCCGTACATCTCGCGGATCACGTACCACCCCGGGATGGTGGGCTGCCCGACCTGCTTCCCGTCCAGGACGTACGTCTCGAACGTCAGGCCCAGGAATTCGTTCATGTACATGCCCTGGGAACACCAACCACATCTCAGCCATCAGTACCATCGCTGCTTGGTTTCCGTGAAGAATCAGCCGAAAAGATCGTACGTCTCGAACGTCAGGCCTAGATTCGGATTCTTCTTCAACTATCGATTCATGCCGAGATTCATTCCTAGAAAACGTTTCTCAAGTCTACGAATCGTCATTACGATCAATACATGGAAGAAACCGAAATGATTGATCAGTGCCAAGATTCGGATTCTTCACCTATCGATTCATGCCTAGAAACTAACGTTTCTCAAGTCTGAAACGTCATTACTATCACTTAATTATGTCGAAGTAGCAGTTTTCTCCTAGCTAGTTCTCCTCCACATGGCTTCCTTGATACATCAATCCATCTTTCGGAGAATAACGTGATTCAAGTCAGTGGAATATTATCACTCCGTAATGTCAATGCAGAGGTGTTATCACTAGTTCATTGATTGCCACCTTCTGTATGATAGGAAGGGCAAGGTCATATCCCATATTAGTCGATCATAAGGGCTGCTTTTGAAGTTACGATGCTCTTCTTCTGTGCAAGCAACCCATGATTATGAAATAGTTTGAATTTCATAATCGGGGGCTGCTAGCATATTGTGATGACGAAATGCTAAAACTAGGTTCAACGACGACACACAAGTCAGAAGATCATTCAATAGTGATGAGCTTTGTTGGTTTGCTGTTGTTGTACCTGGAGGGCGTACATGTCGAATCCGATGTACGAGAGCGGGTAGCGCCACACAGGCTTGGGTAGGTCGTCCACAAGGCGGAAGAACCCGGCAACTAGCATGAAGATGCCCTGGCGAGGAAAGCGGCAGTGCTGAGAATTAGCCATGGACGATGGAATCAGTTGAGGATGGAGAAGAATGGAGTCGTACGTACCTGGATGCCGGCGCCGGTGATGATGCCCATGAGGAAGTTGGGGACGACGCTGGCGACGGCCATCATGAGGCTCTCCACGATGGCCACCTGCGCGAACAGCGACAGCACGAAGTAGGCGAAGTGCGAGAAGCCCGGGTGCAGGAGCGCCATATAGTAAACGATCACGCTCGACACCAGCGCGATCAGGAACAAGAACGGCATCGACGACAGCGTGTTGCCCACCACGAATGCCACCACGCCGTAGTGCCCGTTCAGCCGCTCCCGGTTGAACACCTGCAATAATCACATCACAGCAGCAGGACCACTCGGTTAGGAATTCCGACAGTCAGTCGGGAACCATATATACAGGCACGAAGTTTACTCTGTCGAATATAAAAAGGGTATTCAAGTTTAGCAAGACTTACACCTTTAAAGGATTGAAGATTCTTCAACTAGCATCTTTCATTTGGAGGTCGTTTCAATATGTGAACCTTATCATGTTCAAATACGACACCATTCATGTAGAATACAGTGGCCACCAGTGGCACCTTGACATTTAAGGAGCTGCATGCACACTACCTAATCCGCTACGGTAAGCATTCCGAGCTGTGCACCGAAAGGGAGAAACAGGGCTGTGTACCTTCATATCCTCCACAAACGAGGGGAAGCCACCGATGGACATGAAGGTGAGGAACCCGCCCACGTACGCGATGCATCCTGCTCTTCCCTGCAAAACGCGAAGGAGATAAGTTTATGCTACTTGATCCATGAAGATGCAGGATAGTAGTAGGTGTGTGGAAGTACCATGATGGAGCTGTAGGACTTGTCGAGCTTGAAGAAGATGGAGCCGAGGCAGAAGGACAGAGTGATGTAGATGACGAGGCGCAGCCAGTAGTAGCCGATGTCACGGCTCATGTTGACAAAGGAGCGGCGCGTCAGCGTCACGCACTGCTTCAGGAAACTGGCTTGGCTTCCGCCCGACTCCAGCACCGACGTCCCTTGCTAAACAGCATCCACAGGGTTAGTTACATGTATGCAAATTGATATGTGGAAGCCGGAGGACAGCTGAGGTGAGGTTTTACCATTTGTAGAATCTCGTGGATGCGTGACATGGCGAACATGGCGTACTCGCTGCTCTGGTAGGCGTCGCTCAGGATCCGCACCACCTGGTGCGTGCTCATCTTGTCCATCAGCTCCACGCTCTCCTTGTCCTGCCATGGCCGCAACTTCCAGAGTAAAAGATCATGGCACTTTACTTTGTAAATCCAAATTATTTTGTGGTTTATGATTCATTGTTGTATTTTGATCATGCTCTATTATGAAGATGTTAGAGTACTGACATTAGCAGTGGGAAAGATTAGTCATTTAGAGAGATAGCACAACTCTGATGAGCTTACCCTGATTTTGAAGGAGCCCTTGAGATTGGATTTCACTAGGTCGAAGTCAGAGTTGATGGCGCGCAGAAAATGGTCCGAGGGATTTCGAAGCGGTGGGCACGAGAAGCCCGCAGCCGTGAAATGCTGCAGAGCGCAACCATGATAGAATCAGAGAAAAAAGACAAACATCAATGAAGAAAAGACAGATTCATTTCCTCGGAGTTACCTCGATTGCACAATTCGCTTGGCCAAAGTAGATCAGCTTGCCCCTTGAGAGCAGCGTCAAGTTGTCAAAAAGCTCAAACACCTCGCTGCTCGGCTGGTGAATGGAGGCGATGATGGTGCGCCCGTCACGCGCCAGGTTCCGCAACGTCGTCACCACAAAAAACGCTGCAGCGCTGCACACAAAAACGAACCATGAACAAACTCAACTGGAACCTGACCCCAGGCTCCTTCTTCTTCCTCCTTCTCAAAGGCGGCTAAAACTACATGTAACTAGAGATTAGAAACCACCAAGCTGTTCCACATCTAAAATTCTCTCTAGTAAGTTGTTCTCTGAAATTAAGGCCAAGGACAAGACGACTACAATCCATTCTCCTTCCTTCTCAAAACTGCTTTCAACATGAGTTCAGAAACCACCAAGCCCTTACATCAACTCAGATTCTAGTTTCAAGACCACCAAGCTCTTCCATTGATCTAAAAGTGAACAAAATACAGTCATATTTTAGGGATTAATCCCGAAACGTCAGTCGGGAACCGTAGGCACATTTTAAACTCTGTAGAATACAAAAAAATGCATTGGAGTTTAGCAAGGCTTGCACCTTGGACTGAAGATTCTTCAACTAACATGTTTCATTTGGAGGTCATTTCAATCAATCTGAACCTCATCATGTTCAAATACGACACAATACGTGTAGAATTCTGCGACGTTCTGACGTTTAAAGGGTTCATACCTATCAAGGCCACTGGTGGGTTCGTCGAGGAAGAGCAGCCTTGGCCGCGTGAGAATCTCGAGAGCGATGCTGAGGCGCCGCTTCTCGCCGCCGCTGAGGCCGCGGAGGTGCCAGTTGCCCACGGGCGTGTGGCGGCAGTCGAAGAGGCCCATCTCCTGGATGGTGCTGTCCACTATGGCCTTCTTCTCGGCGCGCGAGATGGAGCTCGGCAGGCGCAGGTTGGCGGAGTAGTAGATGGTCTCGCGCACTGTCAGCGTGCCGATCAGGTCGTCCGTCTGCGTCACGTACGCCTGCATGCATGCAGAGTACGTGCGTCAACCACGACCCGAATGATCGAATGAAGAATCCATCAGCAACGAGGGCTGTCTTCCTTTTACTCTTTAATCAAGGCTTGAGTGAATAGGAGCAACTGTACTTACCGCGGTTCCGTAAGACAGCGTCGACTTTCGGCGGCCGTTCAAGAGGACTTGCCCTGTTTGCGTCGCGTTCTTCGCCAGTCTACCTGTGCATTTCCCCCATTAACTGCTGGTGGACTGAGATTGAATATGTACAGTGCCGGATGCATGACATTGATCACTCCTCTCTAGCCAAAAAGAAGGAGAGGTTAATTAACCCCTGAAGGCCCGAGTGTCCGTTCAGGACACAATTTTTTCAGACCCTCTGGTGTTGCAGACCCTCTGGTGTTGCTAAACGTCACTTTTTTTTTAAAAGAAAGTTACATTTAGCAACACCAAGGGGTCTGCTGATGACGTTCCTTAGACCTCTTGATTCTAGTAGTGATATTGTGCATACTGAATTAGTGTAGAGATTCCTGAAACTGGACGCAGAGAAAGGGAGGCCAAGTTTTCAGTGGAGGAAACAACAGAGATCAATGGCGAGTGAGGAAGACGGTGAATACCAGCCAAAGTGTCGAGCAGCGTGGACTTTCCCGAGCCTGATGGGCCCATGATGGCCATGATGGACCCCGGCTCCGCGTACCCTGAATGAAGCACCACCGGTCCATCATCAACGTTGAAGCAGATGCACATGAGGGCCGAGGCTTACTATGATTAATAAACTCCATACCTGTGAGGCCCTGGAGGATGGCCTGCTTGGAGCCGGCGCGGAAGACGGTGACCCAGAGGTCCACCCACGTGAGGCGCGCGGAGGTGTCGCCCACCGTGCCTGGCGAGGCCTTGTCGCGCCACAGCGTCGCGCTCAAGGGGCTCATCTGGGGCACAGAGCCGCCGTGCTGCCGCTCATGATGAGCCCCCTGCCGACTCCCCGCGTGTGCGTACTGCGCCATGGCTCCCACCTCACCATGCACCGCCTACCAAAACGCCCTGAACATCCACCTCAGGCATCACCCTCATCACCCCCTGGTCTGAAAATGGCAAGAAGCAGTAGCTGCCACAAGAAGACGTAGCTCCACCGTGGGTTTCGTTGCTGTCATGCTATCAGAATCATCACCATCTCTCTTACAAATAACCAAAGTAGGAAACCGTGGACAGTAATATCATGAGCCTGTTTCATTCCAGTGGCCAAAAACACCAACAATAGCGTTCACAGCTCCATCTCTTGCCTCTCATCAACCACAAAAAACTGCAAAAAACCAATGAAACTAAAACCAGAGTCCCTTCTCCTCAAAAGTTGCACCTTCCTAAGTAACTCCTGTTAATTTGCTGAGTACATTCCTCCACTTCTGCTAACCCGTGTAAGGACTTAGCAAAAACCACATTTCAGCAGCGAACAATACAGCTCTTGCATGAAAGGAAAAAGCAATATAATAATGGGAGTGTTAAGTCAATAAAGAAACATACCTCGGCAAGAATAGATTGTTGTCCTGGCAATCTCAAAGAAGGCTATGTTGGTATATTGTTTTCAGTCACCGCCCCACACACACACACACACACACACACACACAAGAGACCAGCTGAAGAGGAAGGAAACACATGGCTTGAAGGAGAGAAGGGAAGAGGTAGTTGCAGAGGCTCTTAATGGCTACTCATTATAATTCCACCAGTGCATGCCAGCACCAGGACAGGCCAGGCTCCATTAATTAGCAACTTGATCAACACGATTTGCTTAATTACAGCCCTGACTCGCGTCTACGGGTCCCTAACCTGACCATGCTTGCATCGCCATCATATCGGTGCGAGCGTGTGATATTCAAACTGATGTGAAAACTGACAATCTGGGTTACTTATGTTTGTTTGATATGTGTTTGCGTTTGCGTACATGCAGCCCGAACTGATCCGTCGTGTAACACTCGTCATTTTGCTTATGGTTTCTGGTGATGAGTGAGGATATTTAGGTTTGTATGCCCGCGAGTAGATTCATTTAATGATAGGCAACTGGGTCAGTTGAGAATGTACCGTACTATTGTGTACATGTATCCAAAGTATTAACTTTATGCTATTCAATCTGAGTTAGTTTGATGTGTTATTTGCAAGGCTAGGGAAAGATGTGGTGAGTTTTCACCTTTTAAAATTGATAAAATCAGTGAGTAGCTCTGGATTTCTTTGATCAGCCCTAACCCCTAAACCCTAAGACCTTCCTTCTTGGAAGGTGGCTGATACTACTTTTAACTTGAGTTTAGAGACCACCATTGAGCTTTTCCATATTTGATTGGAGGATTGTAGATAAGAAAAACTGCCATCAAGCGAAGAGCTATCAAGAGTTAGGAAAGAGTCAATATTAAAATTAGAAGAACCGATATGATTTCATTGAAACTATAATTGACTTTACAAAGAACTCTATTGCAGCAAAACAATTCTTTTTTCAATCTATGTTGAAAACTTTAGGAAAAAATTCCAATTTTTTGGTGCTCTACAAAGAATAACAAAGATTATATTTTATTATTTCAATGATAGATAAAAATCTAAGTGTCATATTTATATTTTTTTATTTCAAAGGTAGATAAAAATGCAAGAGTCTAATTAGTTTGGCCCAGAAACGTATTTGAAATGTGTTCAAACTGTGTTGCACAAATAATTGAAGCAGTGAGTATGTATGTTATGCTCGATTACTTGTTCAACACAACACAAAAGTGTCACAAGAAATGTGTGGCACTTTTTGCATCCATGAAGATACATCAACCCGTACGATATTTAGTGATAATGTATACAACAAGCATTCGTTTTTTTTTAAAAAAGGATTTCCATTCTTATTCATTTTCTATTAAAAAAACTTTAGCAGACTATTCATAGCAAACACCTTGTTAATGAAAGCCTGTGAATTGCATTGACCATTGGAAGGAAAATACACTAAATTTGGAGTGTGAATGAATGGATGTGAACATTTGTGCCATGGTATTGTGAAACTATGTTCTTAATATAATTATTGGTGCTCATTAAACTTTAATATCAGTTATGATACATATAACATATCTAAAATATCCGTTCAAATTCCATCATTGTTGATTGAAACTTGAAATTAACAAACACAACAAGTATTGTAAGATGTTAATCTATGTAGAGTTAAAAATCTACATGTTGTCAAATATTTGTCCCATGGCCGATACTTAGGTTGATACCCAGACATGGTCTTTGTGTCACACAAGCTATCTCCGTGGCATGGTATTCCCATAATAGGGTATTTTGGGACATGATCTTGGGGGGCTACTCTTATCCGGTTGGGCACATCAAATATCTACATTTGT
Source organism: Bryoerythrophyllum caledonicum (assembly GCA_963971425.1). Classification (NCBI taxonomy): domain Eukaryota; kingdom Viridiplantae; phylum Streptophyta; class Bryopsida; order Pottiales; family Pottiaceae; genus Bryoerythrophyllum; species Bryoerythrophyllum caledonicum. Next base: position 6,366,809 of record OZ020517.1, on the reverse strand, counting down.
TTATTCATTATTGTATTCATCTGTTTTTAGAAAAAATTCACACTTCCTCTTTGCAATGTTATTTTTTTAATGATTCTCTACACTTTTTTGACATTGAATTTTGAGTTTTTTTTGGATGAATTGTCGACTACAGAATTGTGAGTGACACCTGCCAATTTGCCATTTGGTAGCCCATCTACTATTTGGTTGCCCATATGACACACTTGCCTCAACTGATATGCAAGATGGTACGAAATGCATAAGAGTGTATGGATTCCAATAGTGCAAGGGTGTTTGGTGAAAGTTACCGCACATACATTCGTTCGTACATTGCTTCACCGTCATTGCATAATAAAGCGCCTATCACATACTCATATATAATGTTTATGAATTTGTCACAATTATGATATTTAGTGTATGATTTTAATTGAAATGACTGATTTATTTCAAGGATTACTAAATTTTTATTGAAACTACATTTGCTATTAGATTATTGATATTTTTAGTGGTCTCTTTCACTTTCCTAGTGAAGATTTAGTGTGGCAAGTTTTTTAATCCCAATTTTTATCAAACTCTTTGATTCTCGCCATTTGACTGATGGATATGTTTACAATCTTTACAAAATATCTCAATTAGATTTTTCAAGGGGGTCACCCTCCATGTCAACCCCCTACTTTATGGTCTTATATTAGTAACTAGGACCATATGGAACTACATGGAACCACATGGATAAGGTCACTTGGCTTGGAAAAGGTTGAGGGGAACAAAGTTATTGGTCAACTCTTTGAGAACTGAGGGTACTACAAGGTACCCATTAATCCCAAAAGTACCGTTATAGTTTCACACCAAAAACACTTCAAAACTGTTGGATTCTAGTACAATGAATAAAGAAGGAAACAAAACTTCTATTTCTAGTTTTGACCGTAGGATCTCAATTTAGACTTATTAAGTAACATACTCATAAATTTTTTTTGAACTTTGATTGCACGGATTGAAAGATTTTAGTGTTTGAAGTTAAGCAAATGGTTCATTTATTTCCTCCTTTGAGTGAATCAATAGACTTTGAATCCACTTGGTGTCAAATTTTTGCACTACACAAGGTCTAAATCCATTACCATTGTGTCAAGCATGATGTTAGTTCCTTCTACACCGATTTTTAGTGGAAGAGGAGGGGTGTAGCATATTCAAAACAACCATGCAAGAAGTGGAGGTTCAAAAATTGCCAATTTCTTTTTTAATTTTTTGTGAACATAATATGTTTTAAATTGTTCATCTGAATGTTTCATAGGAAGGTTTAAGGCACCACGGCCTTGGTAAAGTGATTTGGGTCATGGCACAACAGTGAGGTGGTTGTGAGTTCAAGTCATAGTACCCTGCGGGGTCTTGCTTCGGTGCTTGGGCTCCGTGAAATCCGGAGCCCTCAAACTTAAATCCACTTTTCTCGAAATCGCGCTTAGATAGTAATTTTCAGTGTTTTATAGGTGTTTTCTTCGTCTATGCAACTACATTTTGCTACTTTAGTAATCTACGTCCCTAGGGAATCAGATTGAGCTTCATTTCACTCCCTTGGTTAGTAAAGGTCACAGATACAACACACGACAGAAAACTAAACATATGATGCCTAGATTCATAATTATATACGAACCATACAAAGCTCTCTTGTTATCTATATAGAAATAAAATGAAAAAATAAGTTGTTAATTGTGTTTTATATTGCTAGAAATTTTGCTAGAAGTTTTTATTGACTCTTAGATTTTTTGTAGACGTAGTGAATATTACCTTCTTTGAAAATGTCAAAAAATAATTCTTGACTGCAGTATAAAGAAACATTCTAATCCAAGTCAAATATTTTCACATATTTTGGGAAAGGGGAAAAGAACTTCATCTTTTTGACATAAAACATAGAGATCTTCATATTTTTTACTTTTCAACAATATGTGGTATAAAACCTCTTAATAACTGTTTGGATTATCATTCTAATACACATCAAGTTCACAAAAACTAAAATGTGAAATGGCAATTTTTGAACCTCCACTCCTTGCACACTCTTTCTATATATGCTACACCCCTTTACTACTTCATAAAATTGATGTGTACAGAAGTGACATCATGATTAACACAATGGTAAAAGATTTTGACAACAATTTGATACCAAGTGAAATCAAGGTCTGCTAATCCACTTAACGCAGGGAAGAAATGATCCCTTTTTCTTGACCTCAAACACTATTATCTTTCAATCTATGTAGTGGATGGCAGCTCAAAAAAAAATTGTAAGTTCAAATTAAAGTCTTTTTTATCATCCTACGGTCAAAAGTCATATATTTTTTAGCCAATGAATGATTTTGCCACTTTCTGGAAGTGGAATTTGTGGAATGTTTCTTGACAAAGAAATATCTTGGGCTCTTAGGGATTAACAATAACCAATTATTTGATAAAAAAAGTTTCACTACAATTATAATTGTGATCATATCTTCGTATTATATTCACATGTATAAATTCTTACAAAATGAATAGACCCATAAATCAATTTTGTATATGTAGTCTATTTGAAACAAAGAAAAGTCATTTTTAAGACGATTTTAAATGGATTCCATTTTATTCTTAGTTCTCTAACACGTGCAATTTTTTAAAAATATTTTGAACCTTTTCATTTCTCTTCATATTTCCCTTGCTACATTGGATTCATTCTTAGTCACTTAGATGGGCCCAAAAATATATGGGGAGATATTAGAGATGCATTTTTCAACAGCTTACGATTAGAGGTCTATAGTTATAAGGTAAACCCCCCCCCCATAACCAACCAAAACCCATAGCCAACCCTCTTCCATCCCATTACCACCAACTCAACTCCATAATATAGAGATTTTCTATTAGTCAAGACCCTTACTTTTGGTCGTTGGCTATGGGGGTACCTATTGCTAGCCACCCAATAAAATATAAATGTACTCTGCAAGTACAAATGGTCCTTTAGGGGATAACCTATGTCCCGTGACCATAGGCTTAGTGACGAGAATGAACAAAGACTATATTCACGCCGGTCTGTGTTGGAAACTAGAGTTCTTCTAGGAAGGTTTACACCACATATTGTTAGCAGGAAAATAAAAAGTAAAAATTATGAAGATCTTTAAGTTTTATGTGGAAAGAAAGAAGTTTTATTTTGGTACCTTGCCCAACAATGTGTGACAATGTGTAAAAATGTTTGACTTGGGTTAATATGCTATTTTTTTAATCAAAGACAAGAACTTTTTTTGACAATATGAAAGGAAATAATATTACTTGCTAGTATTGAAAATCTCACATTCAATAATGTGTCCTAGTAAAAGTTTTTGGAGGTGCCCGCCATGCCCATTCTCCCTATTTGAATTTCGAAATGCAACAATTTTTTTGTTAAATGTCGGATTTAGGGGAAAAATGTTCTCCCACTCTAGTTTTAGTAATGCCCTTCTATAGTAAATATTCCAAAAACAAATGATAAAAATTAACACCGTAGGAACCTAACCGAACTTTCAAAAACCCATTTTTGACACTTGGTCATCAAGGGGTTAAACTTGAATTAGGTGGAGCCCAATGGCATTGATTGCCACACATTTTATGCATTCTTTCTTTCCATATTTAAATCTCACCCTACCTTTCTCATTAATCTCCTCTTCAAGAAGGGCTTTCAGGAAGACTCTTTGGGTCACACATAACATTCTAGATTTAACGTTCGAGAGGCCTTCAATTTTAAGAAAAATTAAATAGGAAGATGATTCCTATACGAGCTTAGGATCATAAGAACCAAAGAATCAAAGGGAAGAACTAGATGTGTAATGGAGAAGTGGCACAATTCATTGATAAGAAAATAATCGTTGTTGAAACTCAATAGTAAAAAGAAATACAACTTGCTATACTGAAGCTCATCATTTGATTGAATAGCACGTTGTTTCTCTTTATCAATCCAATACAAGTAGAAGACCAGATCATCAATCCGACACAAGAAAGAGACCATCTTGCTTCCCGCCTGCTACTAATTCCAGATTGGGCCGATCTCTAAAAAAAATTGCTGTAAACCAACACTTGCCATGCACATGGAACGTGTGTGTATATTACCAGTACAAGATTGCGATTGTACCCATGAGGAAGGTTGGGACACTCTAAACTCAACAACTCCAAAATCAAGTATTACTTACATCGGCTGAGGGTACTTAAGGTGAGCGCCTCCGCTTCGACCTCTTGCTCGGTTTCCCTGATGAGTCCACTGCTCCATTTGTTGCCAAAGCTTCCTCCTGCACAAAACATGCGTATCATCATCAGATCACAGAAAATAACGCATCTACTGAACATCACTATTGAGTTTCGCAATATTGAGTGCTCACTAAAACGTTCTCAGGCGTAGCACATTTCACTACTTCTGACCAACAATGCAAATTAATTAACCATGTGCTCACTGTAATGACTTTTAAGGTGGAATGAATACTTTAAGCAGGAGCAAAGGTGTTAAGACTACTAGTGTACGAGGAGCTTTGGTGAACATACTTACCCTGCCTAACATTTTTCAATCAATTAGGTAGTACGAGTAGCAATAAGCAGCGTATTCAGCACACATACAGAGCGTCAACTTGGGCTCCACTACTCCAAGGCAACATTAGAGCGTTTAGCATCGGGTACCTTAGAACTATCAACGGCCGCCACTTCTCCAGCGCTCCCTGCGTCTTGCTCTTCGTCACTCGTCTCGTCCGACGAAGCGCCTGCCTTCTGAGCTTCTTGCGCCATTTGTGCTCTCAGCATATTGTCCCGCTCCTCCGCGGCCTTGGCGGAAGCAGCTCTGGCTGCATCTTCGGCAGCCTTACGACGAGCCTCCTTCTTTTTGGCCTCCTCTTCCTTCAACTGTTTGAACCTGTTCGAGTACATGGGGCACTGATTACACGACAAAATTCCAGCACACTTGAGGGGCACCAATAAGTCCAGATGTATCTCGTCTGAGTGTGCTGCACTTGTGAGACTCCAGCAAGGATGTGGCGAATCGAAAGGAACGCACAATGGGTGTAAACTGCTACCCACCTCAAACCACGTGCATCCTTGGCCGAAGTGTCAGTCGTCGCCGGAGTCGCAGTGGCAGAGGTGGAAGCTGCAGGTGGAAGGGAAGTCCGCTTCGCCTGCCCGGCGCTGATGATGCCTCCGCCATCCTTGTCCACTATTGGCTGAGCTCCGCCTAATTGCCTCAAGTATACTTGTTGCGCCGTACTCAGGAAGTTGTTCGTCAACCTGCACATGGTCGAGAATTGCCAGTAGAATTAGATCCTCTCTGTTACATGACACCGATCTGAATACAAAATTGGTGATCCTGATCTCACCAGTCAGCACAATTCATGAAAAGCATGATACTCAGGAAAGAAAACCATTTCATCATAAAGAACTGTGCGAATACAGAAAACCCTTCTCAACACGCGTTCGGCAACCACAGCATTATCTCAACCCAAACACAGAACTCGAAGGAAGAGTCGTACCAGTATAGGCTCAGCCCTGACGGTACTGACAGTGAGAAGTAACCGATCATGAGGGGCAAAAATTTCAAGATCGCTTGAGACTGATTCTGGGCTGGATCATTGCTCTGCATTTCACAACACCACATTAGCTCCTCTTCTGCTCACATGATGCACGCTACCGCACCAAAACCTAGTATGGATACCGAAGTCTAATGTGTTGACCTGTGTTGAATCAGGACAAAAACCCTATCGTGCATACAGATATTGAATCTCCAGATATATCCAATGTCTGAGTTGTGATACGTACCGCGGTAGCTGGCTGCATCATCTGCATGGAGACATACTGTGAAACGACCAGGAGCACCGGTAGCACAAGGTAAGCGATAGTGTCGCCCCATCCCAGAGGAGGAACACCGTCCTGTCCGAGAACCAAAATCCGAAAGTTAAGTTATGTCGGAAAGGAAAGACCAGGAATACGATAAAAGCACAGAGCAATAGAAGGAGTCTCAAGGCACTCAATGTACTTCGACACGAATCTCAATAAGCGTGTTCATTACATACTGACAGAACTGATCCAACAACAAAGCCTACATCCCGCGTCCACAAACATTCTCCTAGCCAGTCTACGCTGATATGAATCGACCCTTGTTAGCATTGTATACGTCCAAGTCAGATGACAGGACGTGCACCGAGAGAGGTCAACTCACCACGAAGGGGAACAGCCACGAAATACCACTTCCGCTGGAACGAGCTGCGATTGTGGTGGGGCCAGCAAGAGATGGAATCCAGAAGAAGCCCTCCGTCAGAAGCCCCTGACAACCCGCAATAACCGATTTGTCAGATACGCAACAACACATCCATGCCCAATTTTTTTAACACAACCCAAAATGCCCTTCAGATGCATATCACCTTCTGTCACAATACAAAGACGAGGAGAATAGTCTCCATTCACGCCCTATGAATCATCAAACATTGAACATAACGAACAGCAAAGAATTCCTGCGATGCGATAGAATATGGCATCCCCATTAACAAATGCATTTTCACCAAAAGCTAATGAGAAAGGAATAACGATAATAACTAACACAAATGGACCACTATCTCTCGCAAAACAATGCAAGACGTAATACCTCATTGGCAACATTCGACAGCGCTCGATATAGACCAATCCATACTGGCAAGGTCGCCAAAGTAGGCAAGCATCCTGTAACAACACAAACCACGATCTCAGACCACTTCCCTTAATCTCCTCTACAAAAATGATAAGCATCAAAAGTCTCCAGAAGCGACAGTCATCACCCCTACGGTTCCCGCAACTATGTAATACATGCCACTTAATAGTCTCCAAAACATATTGTAAACATTGAGAACCATTTAGCCACCAGAACTTGCAACCGCACCTGCAAGAGGGTTCACTCCAGCCTGCTTATATAACCTAGCTGTCTCCAACTGGATGCGCTCCTGGTCACCTTTATACCGATCCTGAATCGCTTTAATTTTCGGCTGCAGATTTTGCATAGCTAATGTTGACTCTACCTGTTCCACCATCACCGTCCCCATTCAATATCTGCCCGCGTCCACACGAATACCGAAGCAAGGTCGAGGCTATCATACTCTTCGCACACGTGCTTTACTTTTATACACACAAAACTACTTGTGCACTCAACTGACTGGCTGCCGCACACCACAATGCTGTCTCGTTGCGTGAATGAACCACGAAAAATAAGCAATGCAAGTATTACAAACGAAAAAATATCATCACAACACAAGCAACTACGTACCTGCTTTTTAGTAAGAGGAAAAGTAGCTAACTTCACTACAACGGTCAAAAGAATAATGGCAAAACCATAAGAATAAGGAATATTCAGCTTCGCAATGCCGTCCTTCAAAAACTGCACAAACACAAACATCCGTCAGTATCAGTACAGGACCGAAGAACGTCCAGTGCAAAAGACGAAATCCTAACTTCGTCGCCAAATCGCCAAATGTCATGTCAACTTCCCAAGCGACAAAATTATATTGAAAATGCGGTTGAATCTAATGTAATTCCCTGATTTCTATCATCATGCAGAACCCTTAGATGCTCCTCAAGATGAAGCGCCATAACGTAATTTCACGAGACGCTCATTGCTCGAACCTAATCAAAACCAGAGGTAGAAAAATAGCACAACTGATGTAATTCCAATCTAGAAAATTGTGCGCATGTGCAAGAAGCGGGATTCCCTTCTATATCCGAAATCTCTTGCTGCAATCACCTCGTCTGCGAATGAATCCATTGATTGTCCATCGCTACTTGCGGAGATTGATATTTTTCGAAAGCCTCTCTACAGAAGAATTTTCAAGAAAACAAAAAAGGCATCACTCACCGTCAGTGCGATCTCCAGAGTATTCGTGATGCCGCCGAGCCAGCCGCCGTCCTGCTTCTGCACCACGGCGTCCGTGACCTGCCCCGGGTCCGTCGCGACCGCAGCGTCCGCCAGAGTGAAAAACAGCCCCTCCGTGCGCGTCAGCAGCGCCTGGAACGCCTCGGGTGACTTCGCCAGCGCGCCTAGCGCCACCTCCACATGCTCGGGGTCCGGCAATTGCCCGAGCGACGCCCTCGGCACCACAGACACGCCAACTCGCCTCCTCGCCGAATGCCTCCGCAGGCTCGGCCCCCGGGCCGCCGGGAGCAGCGACAGAATCACGTACGGCCGCGCCGCCACATTGGCCTCCACCTTCACTGTCGAAAGCGCCGGCGAGCACGCGTGTATCGACAGCGTCGCCATCTCTCTCTCTCCCCTAGGGTTTTAGCTCAAACCGCGACCAAATCCGCAATTCTGCACCAAATTAGGCGCCGGAAAAAGCAGCGGCCGCGGAGAGGAGCGCGTCCGAAGCCTCACCCGTGCGTGAGAGGTGCAAATTGCGTGCTGCGGAGGCGGAGCGAGGTCATGGAGCTAAAAGTGGACCAGCTGCTGCAATTGCAAACTGTCTCAGCGACACAACTCCCTCTGCGTGGATAGGGCCACCTACCCTGCGAATACCCGGCAAACGATACCTTCCAGATACATGGATTACACCTGCCATGTACCCGGAAACCGCTTCCATGGTATCTCCAAACGGTCGTTGGAATGTGATGCCCCAGTTCTGGCGAACGAATGGCGGTGAGCTATCCAGACGCGCCTTTTTGTCCAGGTGGCATGCCACGTGGGAGTGGTGGTTTCTGCTTTTCGTCTGACGTGGATGCGCACCGCTCATTCATGAGGGAATGGAAAAGCTGGGCTATTGAATGGTGACTTTCTCATTACAAGTAACAACCTTGCCACAAGTTGCTTAGAGAGGAATGAAAAACTAACACTTAAAACAAGGATCGATTGTAATAGAAAGCATTGAGATCTCATGGTAATCCAATGTAACGTCAAGTTTTCCCGAAACTCATTTTCTTCATGAGTTTCCTTCATGTTCTCCCAGTTCAAAGTTTGTGCTCCCCAAGCAAAGATGGAACTATGGAACTGTTGCCTATTACTAAAGCATAAACCCTAAGCCCTAAGCCCTAGATTTGATTGCTCAATACTCACTACCTGACAGTTTTGGAACAAAAACGGAGGTCAGATAACTCGAGATAGAGGCTGACTATACAAATAACTCTACAAAGTGTGTTCCATGATTTGAATTCATAAGAAAGGCTGTGGACGTACTCTTGCAGAGGAATCAATCCGCCTTGCGTTCAGGAGGCCGCTGCTGCTGCTGCTTTTTCTTTTTCTTGGGCGCTGCATCTCGCTTCTCCAGTCGTCTCCTCTGATCGTTCTCTATCCGTGATGCAAGAGCGTCACTCCGCTTCGTCTCACTCATTTGCGCCAATTTCGAGTATTTCCTGGGCCAGACCTCGCCAATGCTGGTATGGATCTGCGTCATCACGGGTACTGCGTGGGTGGACATCCACGCCCCCTTGAAGAAGCGCATGGAGTTCGTCTTGGGGATGATTGCGCTGTCCTCGAGCTCCAGATTGAAGCAGCGAGGTGAGTCCTTGAGCCAGAGGCGGAGGGCGTGGCCCTTGGATATCAGAGCGCCATCCCGAGGTGGTCGCATGTAGAATGGAGACCCCATTTCCCACAAGTGGGCTCTTATGGTCTTGTTCAGGGAGACGCTGTTCTGATACCCTTGGGTTCCTGTCACCATCAGCACCTCCTTCGATGGCTCTGGGAACCCGTCTAGAGACGCCCTCTGCAAAATTGAGGAAATCCTCTTCAGAGACTCTGGTGAATCCAAATAAATAAGAGGTCGTAATCACCTACACAGTCTAACACATGACTGGCTGCAAGGGTGCGAAGTGACCTGCATTTCGATGAACCAATGATTCAGAGCAACTAGAGCCGCTCCTGGGGACAAATTCCGAAAGTCAGCCTCCCAATTTAGTTCCTCGACCCTGAAAATTCGAAAACAGTGCGGATTAATGGAAAGCCGTGTCCATTGGTGTCGCGCATCAACGTCAGACGATTGATCATTAGACAGTATAGAACAACCATTGACCAAGGGATGAGCAAGTGAAGGCATACTGAAACATACTTGGCAAAGTTTCGTGGATACATGTCAAGATGTACTACAAGATCGTAAAAATGACCGGCAGTTGAACGTAGTTCAAATGCCCAAAGAATGTCCACCAGAACATTGACCAGGCCTTGTCCACCGTCAGCTGCAGTGGCCTGCAAGTTTCTCAACCACTTTTCCATCTCAGGCATTGCAGCGTCCCTTTCCATTATAAGCCTGCATGCAAACAACCAGAAAGAACAATTAGAACATCTAATATTGCACATGAGACCCTATTAGATTAAAAAAATGGCAAACACATAGGCAGATACGCAACGTGTACAGCATTGGCATTGAACTCACAGAGCTATATCTATAGAAACGATCCTGCAGTTGTTACCGACTCCCAAAATATATTTCAATCACCTGAATTCAAATAATTCCAATTCAATCAACAATATTCAGAAAGTATACCTCAGTGGAAGCGGGCACCCTGCATCCCGCAAAGCAGCCAAAAGCCTTAAAAGGTCAACCCGATTCACACATTGGACACAGGCCTGGAGTACAGAAATCCAAGTCATATAACCTGGCTCTATACCAGAGTTAAACATTTTCGCCAATTGCTCTACACCAGATACGTAGTCCTTTTTTATCATGCACTCATTTATGAACCTGGTGTACGACAAAGCGTTCATCGGTTCAACACGCTCTTCTTTGATTCCCTGTATCTCCGCTTGAGCAACTTCGCTATCCATATTCCTCACATCTGACAGCATGTAATCAGCTTCTTCCGTATCGGATGCTTGAGCAAGCATATACAAATGCAACCGTTTGTATGGATTTGTTGTGGTCGTGTGGTATCCGTCCCCCAAAATCCAGCCACTAGTGTGCATCTGGCAATGTCTGAACTTTCTACCGCCCAGCATTTTGGAACCTAAAACCAGACAACACATGGGGGTTCGTATGCGTTGAACTGCTGGAGAAATAACATAAACTGTCTTCCACTGCATAAATAGGCATATCGCTGAAAACCTAGATTCATCTTCAGGTCGACGAGTTGCATCTGACGAACATGCGAACATTTGATGAGGGTCATCAGCTGGAAATCCTGAAAATTCGATACGATTCGTAAATAATTTCATCACACTGTCCTCGACCAAAGGGAAAATCGTCTTCAAAGGACTGTTATTTAGGTTTAAAAAGGACCCACAGCTGAGCTGCAGCTTCAGTGCATCTTTCAGCGGAATCCGTAGAAAGGATCCAAGTAGCCTGCAAAAGAAAGAAAAGCAGGAGTGTTAGAATGATAAAAGAATTCCGTGTAGAAAAATAAAGGTACAAACATTTCTAGATCGGTCAGGAGTACATCCATACCAATTGTATATAGTATGACACCAAATTTCATGTCATTTGCAAAGCACCTAACGTGTAATTACGTCAAGATAACCCAGTATGTACATTTGCTCCTACATGGTAGTGGCAGAGGTGGATAGCTTCGGACCTGAACTGCAATGGGTGATACCAGACCTGTGAGGATGTCCTGCGCAAACTCCTTTCCTTAAGGACGATGTGATCCATTTCTTGCGCCGAAAAAAGGTTACTGATTTCGGCCTCTATCATTCTCGCATAATACGACCTCTCTTTATGAGAAATTTCACATACTTTCCGAACCATACCCCAACCAAACAAGTGACGCAAATACTCCGCTTGTCGCCAAAGCTCCTTCAGTGCTCCTTCATTCTGCCTGAAGAGACCTCCTGTAGTAGAAGTACACAGTTTCAATTGAGACTTGTAGCAAAATTCTTTGACTATTGCTTCTCCCAAAACATGCTCTCTCTTAAGAACCAGTTGACTTCTTTCAACTGTTCCTCGCCCTGCAACAAAGTGAGGAGTGCTTACTTCTACGCCAGATATATTCAGAGGTTTCTCCAGTTTCCTGTTGAGGTTGCGGAGAGAGGTTTCTTCCTGCGAAGTTTCTGTTGATGCACGGACGTTCTCATCATCTGAAAAATCTTCCAAATCATCGTTGCTGGGAGCTTGCTGCTCAGAGGTTTCAGATAACACTGGCCTTTCTCCTTCATCTACATTCAGGATTCTCTTTCCTGACACATAGCTAGTGCAAGCCTCTAGATCGAATCCACGTTGCCCCATCTCTTTGACAATCTCTGAAGCTTCTGTGACGTACTTCATCGCAATGCATCCACCCAGCAAAGTGTTGTACGTCACTATATCTGGTCTCAGTCCCGTACTTTCAATCTCTCTCAAGAGCGCAGATGCCATGCCAGGCTGTAAACCAGCCTTGCATCGAGCATTGGCAATCGTGTTAAACGTAATGATGTCAGGCTCGCAACCTCGCAGCGCAATCAACTCAAGAATGTGCTCCGCTGCCTGCCATTGCCCTTGCTTCGCATAAACACCTAAAATCGCATTGAATACCTGCAATAACTCCCGCTCGTGAGCTTCCACAATGTGTCTTAAAATACTACCAAAAAAGGCAGCATAAACCAAACAAAGAATACCTTAAATCCTAAACTCTAAACCCAACAACAAAACAGAAAATATATATAACACCGAGACGCTGACATTAGTATTCAATGAATGTTGTCAGCATAATTGTTAACCACGATATTATTCGCCAGTCTGAAAACACCACACGCTGCACCAAAGAATGCCTTGAACCCTAAACCCTCCAACAAAACAGAAAATGTATACCGAGACGCTGACATCAACATTCAATGCGTGTTGTTCGCAAGATCACCTGAATGCTGGACGTCAACTCTGGCTCAGCTTTTAAGAAGAGTTCCCGGGCGGCCTCCAATTGATTCGCCCTACCAAGGACGTGGAGGATGGTTGCAAGCAGGCGAGGATTGGAAGTATACCATTTCTGAAGGTCCAACCACTCGTAAAACTCCAGCGCGCGTCGCCAATTCCTCTCTCCAACATTCCTCACCACAGCAGACATCTCGTCGTTATTCAAAACCTCAGGCCAGTCATCGAGCACATCGGACACCGGCCTCTCGCTCTTCAACACGCAAATCGCCGTCGCCAATCGCAGCGCCTTATTATGCACGTCCGTCGCCTTCCTGAGCGCCAATTTCGACATGCTCTGCAGCCGCCTCGCCTGCCCCTTCTGCCGCTGCCGAAACGCCTCGCGCTTCCGCACCATCTCCTCCCTCTCAGATCGGCCCTTCCTTCCCTCTCCCGCCTCCTCCTCACGCTCCCTCACCCTCTCATCCCCGCGGCTCAGCTCCTCCCAGTCCGGCATCATTCGACCTGCATTATTTCCCGTTGACTGGCGCGCAACGCGCTGCTGGTCAAATTCATCGCTCCTCTCCGGCCACCTCACCTCCGGCTTCGCTCGAGAATACACAAACACCTTCTCCTTCTCCTTCTCCTTCTCTCCCTCACCTAACGCGCTCCGAACCACCCGAACGCGCCGAGACGAACCTCGCACACTCGGCGTGTACAAGCAGCACCGCAGCGCGCTCTCGTCCAGCTTCACTAGCGAGCACGCGTGTATCGACAGCGTCGCCATCCCGCCCTAGGGTTTCAACTCGGACTTCCTCGGATTATGGCCAAATTCGTTGAATTCTTGACCAAAATCAACGCTGTAAGGGGCAGCGGCTGCGGAGCGGCATGAATTTCAGACCTTACCGGTGCGCGCGTAGTGAAAATGAAGGCTGTGAGGAGTCATGAAGCTCCGGAGGGAGCTGCAACTACGCCATCGCTGAGGTGCTCTTCGAAGTCTGTCTGTCTGCAAGCTTTCCCTTTCACTCTCAGCGCCGATACCCGGATATGACCCCGCATGATCGAGACCCGGAAACACCCGGAGGTTTAACGTACCCATTAATACCCTGTATTCACCAGATCTAGTAGGTAAGGGTATGTCCTTTAGAATTTGTTTTCACTTAGGACTTCTAGAAAAGAGTAATGTTTTTTCAATCATGGCTCTTCATTTTCCCGGAGCACCTCCAACTCTTTTGCTACGACCTTCTATAGACGTTGAGAATTTTTTTTGCACAAATACATGATATTAGTTGTTTGAAATTTCAATAAAAAAATATGAAGCTATTATCTTTAGTATTGATGGTTCTATTTTAACATAAGCCACACATTTATATATGTTGTTGGGGAGGGTTTGAAAAAGCTTCTTCATTTCCATATAAAAGTTGGAGATTCTAATATTTTTTTAGTGTTTACTTTAACTACTACAAAATGTGGTATGAGCCTTCATTTGACCGATTGTATTCTCATTCTGTAGCAAATTTGGTCAACTGTTGATAGCAAATTTGGTTCACTGTTGATAGCAAATTTGGTTCACTGTTGATAGCAAATTTGGTTCACTGTTGATAGCAAATTCTCATGAAAATATGTACTTGCATTTTTTTTCCATTGTTCCCTGCACAAATGATTTGAATATGTTGCACCCATTATCTACCTTTAAAAATCGGTGTGGGAGCAATTGACATCACGTAAGACATGATGGTATAAAAATTAGGCCTTGAGTAATGCAAAACTTTGATACCAAGTGAAGTCTCAATGTAAGGGAGAAAAAGAACCATTTTCTTGACTTCAAAAATCATATTTTAAAAATATTTGTGGTTCAATTTTATGAAATTTTGTGAGCATGCTTTTTTTTAATAGCTAAGATGAGGATTTCACATTTAGAAATTGTTATATATGTTTATTTTTCACTTCCCTTTCTACACTGTAATGGACAAGTTTAAATTAATTTTTTATTTGAAACAGTCAAAGAACTCTAGGGATTAATGTATTAGCCATGTGGATATCTCCAACCCAAGAAGATGATGTGAATAGTTGACTTGTGAATAATGCTAGGAACTCCCTCCTTGGCCACCAATATGCACAGTAGTTATCATTTTTAATCTGACATTATAATTATTTGCAACAAATATAGATATACATTGTCTCCAACAAGGCATGGGCAGTTCCTCAAGACCCTATTGCCGTGCATGACCTTGTCTTAATGTGGAAACCTAGCCCAACGGAATACCATATCACATTTGGTGTTCTCTTCAACATACTCAAATCAATCCAAAATTTGAAGTTACAAAATATCCCTCAACCTTAGCAATTTCACCTCAATTGAACCTTGTCACTGGTCTCCATCTGAAGTGCAAGCACTAGTAGGCACGCCTATTGCTTCTGACTTTTGGCTCATGGGCGCGACTTTAAGCACCTAAGTAAAAGCCTTCAGGAGTTGGGTTAGAGATTTGGTATCGCTTTTTGATGACGAAACAAGGCCCGTCCGAGTCGCCTCGCTAGAACCTGCGCTCCTGAGCCATAATCTCCTTCAAAACCACCTGTGGATCGTCTAGAAATGCCTCACATCCTCAATTTTTCTCATGCCACCAACAACACCTTCATGTCCCCAATGATCTTTGTGATACCATGTCTTGCCGCAATATTGTATCTTGGTGCAAGACCTTGTCACGGCACGCTAGAACAGAGCCTCACGCCTAGGTACGTTTTAGGATCACTTGACATCTGAATGTTTCTTTTAAATAAAGGGAAAACATCATCTATGAAATTTTCATATCTCATTGAATTTTTGACAAAAAACGTATTTACGGTAGAGTATTGTCAAGGTGTTGTAACTCTTTGTAAGTATTAATAAAGATATAGATGAACATATACTAGATTGGCCACTGCTAATCATTGATGCTTCTTCAAATTACACAAATACAATATATAAAAGCACATTTGAAACAAGAAAAAATAATATTTACAAATTTCAACATCTTAGAGTATCATTTGCATACCATTTAATTTTTGCATTGATTCCTTTGGTTTAATCTCATAATTTAATGGTAATGTTATCATATTTAAACATATGTTCTCAATTAACCCCTAAAGAACCAAGGCATTTTCCCCTCAAAATCACTCCAAAACTGCCATTTTCAGCGCATTCAACACGAAATGATACAAAATGTTTTTTTTGAAAATTTAACCATGGGATCTTGTACTAGAGTTGTATGAGAGTGTGTGGTGAAAATTTTGGTAAGTTTGACCGCACGGACTGAAAGATATTAGCCTTTGAAGTGAGACAAAATTACTTTTTGAGGTAATTCTAAACACCTTCAACAAACTTCGACCACCTTCTATGGCAACGTTTTGCACTGCCGGCCGTGAATTTATTATGTTAACTTGAAAAGGATCATGTTAGGCACATGTTCACCAAATTTTAGAAGTAGAAGAGGCGTAGAAGATGTCCTATAGAAGCCTCCAATGCAACTATGTGCTGAGAATCAACAAAACACTTAATATTTTGCATATATCATATCCTTCTCAAATTTTTGAAGTTCCCAAATCCGTACGGTAGATGCAAAGATGTCAATTTCTTTTCCAATAAGACATTTTCTTTCTTTTAAATGGACAAAAAATCGAATTTCTATTGATTCTAGAAGTTATTAAAGTTTAGTGACAATATTTGTGATATGTCACACTAAACTGCTGCACTATTTGTATATGTTAGTGAAAATAAATTGTGACTTTTGAACCGTAAGTCAGAATTTTACGAAATTTGTGTCTATGCAAAGCTAATCAAAAGTTGTCCATTTAATGAAAAAATCTCAGAAAATAATGCCTAGAATTGAAAATGTGGTACCTTACCCAAATTCAAAATGTCCTCCGAGGGGACTTTGGTCATTTAGGGGTTAAATGAATCATTCATGATATATCTTTGACTTAAATTCTTTCAAATCTATGAATTATATTCATTAAAATTCACAATATACAATTTTTCAAATAAAATTGATACAATATTTTAACATATAATGAGGTGGTTGTGGGTTCAAATTCCCATGCCGGCGTGGTGCCTACCACCATAGTCCACCCAACTATGGTGGGGGGCTCAAGACCTCATTGTATGGGCACCTAAAGGGACCTTGGGGGGATGACATGTTAGTTGTCTCTAAGGCATTTAGTGTAGGGAAGCACTTAGTGTAGAAAAGTGTTTAGCTTTGAAAGGGAGAAGTAGTTCTATTACACTAACCTATGTCCCATGGCAATAGGCTTAGTGAAGAGAATGAACAAACACTATATTCATGCCGGTCTCCTTTGGGACTGGATTTTTTTTTATAATTTTTTTTTTACATATAAATGTTTGTAGATAATTGCTTGAAAACATCCAAATGAAAGAACTTATATACATATGTTTCAAAGGTCTTATTGAAATTGTCTTGTGTCAATTTGGAAAGGCATCTTATTAGGTTATCATTTGAGATATTATTAGTTGAAAGGCTATATATAGGTTTATCTTAGTAGCAAACAAACAAATACAATCTTAATAGTATTAGTGTATTAGAACACCATGACTGTAGACTTAGGGCCGCTTCACACTATGCCCAAGTCGAGTGACCGTCCGTCAAAATGAGTGGCCAAACTATGGCGAGAGGCCAAACTTTTTTGCCAAAAGAAATACATTAAATAATATAGATTGAAGGTTTGGCCGGTCGTGGTGTAAAGCCCCAAAGGCTAAGTCCAAAGTCCAAACCCCATATCATTACGCCAGAAAAATTCACCCCAAAAAAAATGAGCCAATATAAGTCAGCTAAAAAATTTGGTTTCTTTCATTTAACGGTCCAGATCTTGTCAGATTTTGATTATTTCATTGAAAAAATCGACAGACTCTTAAAGGAAGTTTGGGTCGACTAAAAACGGCGACCCAAGTTTTGTTTGAGAGTCGCCTTGGCACCAAAACTCTCCAAAAGTATTGCCATGTTGGCATATTGGAAGACGACGGCCTTTGGACTTCGGCTTTTGGTGTGAAGGCCTAAAGGCCGGACTTTGACCATTCAAGCAATCGCAGGGCCGCTTCACACTATGCCCAAGTCGAGAGGCCAACCATCAAAATGAGTGGCCAAACTATGACAATAGGCCAAACTTTTTTGCCAAAAAAATACATTCAATAATATAGATTGAAGGTTTGGCCGGTCGTGGTGTGAAGCCCCGAAGGCCAAGTCCAAAGTCCAAACCCCATATCATTACGCCAAAAGAAATGAGCCCAAAAAAACCAGCCAATAAATATCAGCCAAGAAATCAGCCAAAAAAAATCAGCCCAAAAGAATTAGCCTAAAAAAATCAGCCCAAAATTTCGGTCTCTTTCATCAAACGCTTTAGATCTTGTCGGTTTTTTATTATTTTAATTCAAAAATTTGATGGACTTTCGATTGTAGTTTGGGTCGACTAAAATGGGCGACCCAAGTTTTGCTCGAGAGGCCGTCGCTTTGGCGCCAAAACAACCCAAAAGTGTAGCCATGTAGGACGACAGCCTTTGGAGTTTGGGCACAAGTGTGAAGGCCCAAATGTCCGAACTTTGGCCATTCTAGCAATCTCATTGGTGGAAATCGACGGCCTCTCGACTTGGCCACCAAGTGTGAAGCGGCCCTCATTGGTGGAAACCGACGGACTCTTGACTCGGGCATTAGGTGTGAAGCGGCCCTTATTATCGGTGCCAGTTGGTGCAATCTTGTTTGCTGCGTTGATTGTGTCAAACACAACCAAAAAAAAAGTAATCTGAAATGATAGAATTGGGAAGAAGGTGTTGTAACATTCTTCATGACCATGACATTTGTCACCCGGGTAAAGCCTCACCTTTGCCATGTTGAAGAAATAACTCAGTTTTAACTTGATGTATAAACTGATATACACAGTGTGCCAAATTTTCAAATACAAAATCCACTGATGGATTCAACTCATCTCATAATGTCCATGACAACATGAATAACCGTACAAAAGATTTCCATCTGTCACTGACAAGAGAAATCCCACCCAAAATCAAGTCACCCAGGCTCTTGGTCTGCTCCCAAGTTAAAACCTTTTAAACTTAGGTACAAATTAGTGGCACGAAGCTAAAAGCAATTCGACTGACATTCAGGTACATCAATTCTTTACTACACTAACTATCATAAGTTAGATTGGTAACACTAAAGACAAACAGAAAACTCTAAATGGCAACGCATGTCTAGATGTGCCTAACACTATTTGTTGACTACCGTATCTGACAACTTTAGTTAAAAAAAAAGGAGTACATGTATACATTTAGTGTAAGGTTTCTCCACTCTCTAGCTCAACTTCACATGTAGTGCTATTTTCTTCACTATATGCACACTCTACATTTCAACTTGTTTACGTGTAGAGTAAGCTGAATAGTGAGGTAAGTACACTGTAAGTCAAGCTACACCCAATGCCATAGTTAGTGGACAAGGGATGACCCCCTTCATGTCCTCCAAAGGGATGGATAAGAACGAATGGGGAGTCATTCGAACAAATGGGGAGTCAAACGACCAAGTTCTAGGATTTAGGGTGGATAAATCAAAATTTAGGATTGATAAATAAAAAATTAGGGTTTAGAGTTTAGAGTTTATGAATTATTATCAAATATTAGGATTTAGGGCTTGAATGGGAACGGGCAGAGAAATGGAGCTGGGGGAACAGGCAAGGGAATACCTGACACTCAAAAAAGCTTCTGCCTCTGCAATTTGATTTTACTAATTTACTGACCCATTCAATATTTCAATAGCAAATGATACCTCCCATGCCTTCAACTTTGAACCGGTATAAGCTTGCTCATGTCAACACCAATAATTTATATTCAATAAAGAGTACTACCGTATGAGGGTCGTCCACTCTCCAACATTTATTTCGAAAGATACAAGTTGGTTTGTCCATAAAAAAAATTGAAGTAATTTAAGCATATTTTCTGCCGGAGAAATAATTAAGAAGTGGCTGTTTTGAAATGGCAAAAAATATCATGAAAAAAGAATATAATTTACCCAATTACTTTTACTCTTATTTCGTAATGAACTTTGGATGACCCCACTATGCTTCCAAAATATGGAAGAGGCTAAAAAATGCATAGAGTATCATATTAACATTTATGTACCACCCTTTCACAGTTTCACCATTAAACCCTCGTCATCCACGAGACAATTTTTTAATTTTAATTTTCGAAAAGAATATAGTTATCCTCGTCCAAATGAATTCAATTTACATTTTCATTGTTAAAAGATATAGAAGGTTCAATAGAAATGGCATGAAGGATTTTGTCAATTATTTTCTTGCTAAATAGTTTAAGAACTCATCCTCATTTAAAATTTGATTTTCAAGAATTAATTAAGAGTAAATTGATTTTCCGGTAATAGCAACCCGCGTCTGGAACCTTCCCGCGACCAGGTCGCAAGAATTTGAACACAACGCGGTCGAAAACACTGACCAAGCTTTAATGCGACCCGGGCAGTACCACCCACCCAGCGTTGGGTAGGTAGCAGAAAAGAACCGGCTGAACCAGAAACCAACAGGGGAACCAAAAACCGCATGCTCTACCCCTGGGGAACACCACGTTCCCGAATCTACCCCCGCGTTAGATCAGGGTAGTAAGAACCAACAGGAGGACGTGAAACCACAATGGGTACCTCACTGTCTGAAATCAACGGATTTGTTAGATACATGCCAACTGGCCGCGATTGTCTGGGTCCCCATTCCGAAGTCGCCCGGGCCCGCGCTGCCGCCCCTGACCCGGCCCGGCCCGGCCCGGCCGGACGCCTCCCGCTCCCTTTGAGGCAGACCCCGGCACCTCCGATGCGCATTGCTGCTCTCTCTCTTGGCGCAAACCCTCGCTCGCCTGCTTCATCGGAGGAGCGTCGTCGTCGTCTTCTTCTTCCCCGCGCTTCAGGTTTGTTGCTTCCGGCCTGTTGTGGCTTTCGTTCCTGTGTGTGGCATTCGCGCAGTCCGATGATCGCACTTTTCGCGGCTCTCGTGGAGTCAGGGAGTTGGATCGTGTCGTGGCGATCTCGAGAGCTGCTTCTTGGTTTTGTTTTTGGTCTAGATCCTGTTCGAGGACAGAGGCGGTGGTTGCACGTTGCGTTTGGAAGTGCGGACGTGTTGCTTGGAGTTTTTTTTTTCGGATTTGGATGCTTACTGTGATTTTGGAGGATGTTTCAGCTGCTTATTTGGCGGCTCTTCTCGAGTTTTGGATAGGGTAGTGTGTTTGCTTGATCTGGTTCGTCGTTAGGTGCCAAGTGGAAAGGACATTAGCTTTTAGAGGCTTTGGTTTTGAATCGCACTCGATGTTCTTGGAATGTGTCAATGATAGTACTGTCAGTGTGATCATTAGAAGCAGTAAGGTTCGGATTCTGGAGTACGTTTAGTGACGGAAGCACATCGCTTGTGAGTTTGTTGACGGTTTGCGTGTAGTTGTATTTTGGTATTGGAAACTTAGTCGGGTACTGTTTCGGGTTTTTATTCGTCAGAAGCATGTTTTGGCTTGATCTACTTCATTCTGAGATACTAGTCGTGAATGATATTCGGCTGCGAGAGAGTCCTGGTTGCTTAGTTTGGATGGCTGTAGATGTCCTGGACAAGTGCCGTGATAGTGGTGTGGGTAGAATTTTGTGACTGTCAACGTTGTTTTATTCTCACCTTCTTGGTTCTGCAGATCTATCTTACGTCATGGCTGATGGTGAGGATGTCCAGCCTTTGGTGTGCGACAATGGATCGGGAATGGTTAAGGTATGTATCGCTGTGAGGTTGCAGCACGGAAACTTTCGCTTAGGAATTTTGTGTTTGCAAAGTAACTGCATTGGAGGTGTGCACTGTAACATTAAAGTTTAGATATTATGGAGGAGATTTCGCAGAAATGTAGATTAGGAAGTTTGCTCGAGTGTTGCAGTTGAAGAAATGAATTGCGCACTGATCCGCCGAATGGAAAGAGTTACTTGTTGACTCGGATTGTCTAACAGGCCGGTTTCGCTGGAGATGACGCTCCGCGTGCCGTGTTTCCCAGCATTGTTGGGCGCCCGAGACACACGGGTGTGATGGTGGGCATGGGGCAGAAGGACGCGTACGTGGGCGACGAGGCGCAGTCCAAGAGGGGCATCCTGACGTTAAAGTACCCGATCGAGCACGGCGTGGTGACCAACTGGGACGACATGGAGAAGATTTGGCACCACACCTTCTACAATGAGTTGCGTGTGGCTCCCGAGGAGCACCCGGTGCTGCTCACGGAGGCGCCCCTCAACCCCAAGGCCAACAGGGAGAAGATGACGCAGATCATGTTCGAGACCTTCAACGTGCCGGCCATGTACGTGGCCATCCAGGCGGTGCTGTCGCTGTACGCCAGTGGGCGAACCACCGGTGAGTGATGGATTGGTGCGGGTGGAATGGCCATTGATGCGTCATGGTGGTTGAGTTGGTTGTCAGTTGCAGTTGGTACTGGTGGGCCAGCTAGATTATGTCGCGAATCCAGTGGCAGTGACGCACATGGGTGTTGGTGACTGACTGTGGTTGCGTTCCAGGTATTGTGCTGGACAGTGGAGACGGTGTGACTCACACGGTGCCCATCTATGAGGGTTATGCCTTGCCCCACGCCATTCTGCGATTGGACTTGGCCGGTCGTGACCTGACGGACGCGTTGATGAAGATTCTGACGGAGCGCGGGTACTCGTTCACGACCACGGCCGAGCGCGAGATCGTACGTGACATGAAGGAGAAGCTGGCGTACGTGGCGATTGACTTCGAGCAGGAGTTGGACACGGCACGGTCGTCGTCCTCGCTGGAGAAGAGCTACGAGTTGCCGGACGGGCAGGTGATCACAATCGGCGCGGAGCGGTTCAGGTGCCCGGAGGTGCTGTTCAACCCGTCGCTGATCGGAATGGAGGCTGCGGGCATCCACGAGACGACCTACAACTCGATCATGAAGTGCGATGTGGATATCCGAAAGGACCTGTACGGTAACATCGTGCTATCGGGAGGGTCCACGATGTTCGCTGGCATCGCAGACAGGATGAGCAAGGAGATCACGGCGCTGGCGCCCTCGAGCATGAAGATCAAGGTGGTCGCACCTCCGGAGCGGAAGTACAGTGTCTGGATCGGAGGGTCCATCTTGGCATCTCTCAGCACCTTCCAGCAGGTACATTTCTCGTGCTGGCCAGCACACTTCGTTATTGAACTTCAAATCTATCATTATCTAATCCCCATAGTGGTGTTGTACGTACCTACTTCAAATTCAGTCTCTAACTGCAGAGTCGTTTGTGGTGGGTGCAGATGTGGATTGCGAAGTCAGAGTACGATGAGTCGGGTCCTTCCATCGTGCACAGGAAGTGCTTCTAGACGCGGTCATTGTAGGGTTTTTGTTTTCATTTTTCAGCTGGGCCCTGGAGTGGGACGAAGTTCTTGCGTGATAGAACTTTGGTTGCAATTGTCAGTTGCTTTTAGAACAGGCCGGTGAGCTCAGACACAGTAGAGGTCCATGTTGCAGAAGACTATGGTTTGTAAAAATAGCAGATAGCCGGGCGCATTATGAGTGGCTGATATTATTCAGCGCCATGCATTTACACGTTCACTAGTCCAAATCGGTGTGGTATGGCTTGCCGCCAATTCATGTTTCAATGTTAGTACCTTTTTGTGTTAAAATAAAAGGTAATTATGTTACTGCCCCGAGTTAAGTACCTTACTTTCTGTCTATGTTGATTCTGCTTCATCCGAGGAGAGCAACCTCGAATGTGTCCACATTTTTTGTATTTGCTATTATCTGAGTCAGTTGGTTTATTTTTTGGCCATTTGATTATCACTATCTATTTGCAAGCTACGAAGTCTGCTCCTGGGTTCTTATGCTTTTCATGAGTTTTTATAAAATGAGTCCTACAGTCACGTGATGCTTACAGCTGTTTATCCGCCTGAACTCTGGGTCTGTTGAACAGGTACTGTAGGTTGCTTACATTCTACGTTACGATACCGTACAGCTGTTGCTCATGTCGATTACTCTTTGACGCAGCTTCTCCTACTAAACAGGTAATAATCTCGAACTCCGCTATTTCCCTGATCGAAAAACTAAATCAGCATTGATGTTTAAACATGTTTTACTGTTCCCCACGAGGGAATGAATAGACTAACGCCGTTGATCTTTTGTGACATGTGCATGTCCTGAAACAGGGACACTGAGGTTAACGTGGGGAACTTTCATGCCGAATGTACCCAAGTGACATAGCTCTCTGCCCATATTTAGTTATTGGTGCAGTGATTCTGGTGCTGGCTAGAAGTATTTGGTGGACCCAACAATTTGCATTCCCCTGGTACTGTTATCTCCCGACCCTAATTTCGATCCCTGTTGCAATCTGTTCCGTATCGCATATTCTTGGAAATGGCTACGAGCACATGAACTCAGGTGGAAAGGAGAGTGAAGATCATCCTTTAACCCAAGCATCTTTGAAATTGGGTTTGGATTTGAGCAACGTGCCGATGAAAGAGAAGCCGCGGTTTAAGGTGGCAGGGCCAACGCCAACGCGCCGAACTTCAAAGCAAATGGATGAGTGGAGGCTCTTGCAAAAATTCAGAGATGAAGCCGTGAGACAGGTGAGGAAAACATATTTGTAATCACCAATTGAAAACAAAACTTTGGCATTGAGATATGCAATGTGTTTTTCTTCGTTAGGACTTATCATTGGGTTTACAGTTCACTTCAATAAATGAAATGAAATACAATAAATACAATAAATATCAGAAATATAAATTTTATAAAGGAAACAACTCTAATCTATTAACGGCACTTTGATGATATCCTATATATAAAATCACAGTGGTTTTCTTTGAAAGCAAGTAAGGGCTCTTTCTATCACATTCGCAAATTGATTGAATATACATTATAACAGAATCCATACATGCGTAGCTATTTGCCATATCAATGCGTAGTTATGTAGTAAACCTGCAAGAATAGTAGATTGTTTTAAGTGTTTGTGTGCTTGCGATGTAGGCTATTAAACGCAGAAAATGGAAGGAAACCCTGGAAAAGTGGGAAATCGCAGAAAGAGCAGAAATGCGCGATGAAGTTTGTGAGGTCAGAATAAAGCTTTTGTATCTCCACATATATGCTTCTAAAAAAATGTTAAAAAATCCAACTTGAATAAACTATGACAAGCTCATCGATTCATATATTGTCATTCTCTGGTTTCTATTCCAACATTTTATTATTAGAAACAAATTTATTATATACATCTTTTATGTCGTCAGGATCAGATATATATTCACGTTCACTAAGATTCTTTAACAATATTATTATTTCTATAGAAACCAACATGATTCCAGTAGAACCGACAATGTTTCAAAAGAGATTTTTTATCAATTTGATAAAATTGATAAATATATAATAAATAAAATGCATGCTAATATGACCCTAATATTGAGAATCAAACACCACTTTTTAATAATTCATTGTTGAGCCAGAAGATTCTTTAAAAAATACTTAGATTATTTTAAAACAAATAAAAAATCATTTGAATGATTATTTTTTAGACTAAACCCTCTCTACACTAGATGAAATTTTGTGAATTGTAGTTTCGAGAGCAACAATCCTCCATCAACCTTGTTCTGTGTATTTTTCACAGCTTTTTCATCAACAACTTGAAGCATCGTTGGATGAAGAGAAGCATGCAATAGCCAGACATCAAGCATACACGGTATGCAATCAAAAACTTGTTCAAAATACAAATAACTTTATGAAATCATATTAAAAAAATTCCTAGGTTTCTTCAGTTATGGCTTCAACATTTTAACGTTTTTCAACATTCTAAGAAGAAATTTTCTACACTTCTTGTGTATCAAAGAATATGCATTGTTTTTAATTTAGATTTATGAACATAGAAACTTTCATTTACAAGTTTATTGATGACGTTTTGATTGTAGGAAGCATGGCACACCTTTCTCAGTGCAGAAAAAGCGAAAGACATCTCTGGAATCGAATATGTATGTTTTCAAACTTTTATTCTAAAATTACTCATAAATTGTACTTATTAGATGAAATCTTGTACATTAATTAGTGAAGGTGAAGATTTGATTAGTTTTGTACATAATGGTTTTATCCCAAAATAATCAAATTTCATTGATATGACCTCTTTTCAACAACAAAAAATAATAGTTCATCAATAGAATCTAGTTCTACACATTATCTAACACATTGTTTATTTTTACATAAATGATTTGTGTAGTATGTGACAAAGAAAATGAACTATGTTCATAATCTGCAAAATGAAACACAAGCCGACCTCACAAATTTTGAAGCCAAATATGACCGTATGTACGAACTTGGAAGTGATAAGGTAGATGATTTGCCTCTAATGAGAGATAAAACGTTGTGCATGAACTACTTACATCTACAAGAATCAAAAGGCGGTGTTGATTATATTACTCTAACACAAGTAAGTTTTTTCACTCAAAATTATCTGCAAAATAATGGAATCCTATCATTTCTTGTATTTATATATATTGAGGAAAATTATGATAACTCTTGTTTTATTATTGAATATGTATTGTAGGAAGCAAAGGGATTTTTACGTGCTTTGAAAGTGCGTGTGGAAGAAGGTGTTGAAGCAAAGTTCAGAGCTCACCAAAAGAAACGAGCAGTAAGTGATTCTAAAGATAAATATAGTTGTTGAAAGAAAGAAGTAAATTTGATTGATTGTCTTTTTGGCGCTCATACAATTTACTAAAAATATATACAAAGGGAATATATGATTAGATGTTTAAATATAATAAAACTAGTTTTCACTATATCATATAGAAGCTGTTCGTTTTTACTATATCATATATATCATAATAGATATAAGAACATTTATTTTTAAAATTTCATTATATGTGATCATAATCCATTACTACAATAATGAAGGATGTCCATCGTAAGATTGAAGAAAAAGCAAGAAAGGAAAAAGAAAATAAAAAGAAACGCGACATTGCTTTTAATGCATTTATTGATAATTTAGTGAAGGATAAAGAAGCAAATGTGATTTCAGAAAAACTTAAAAAGGAGAAAGAAAAAGTAGCTTTCATGCAACGACAATCAGATGAAAAAGGAGAACTAGAATTCTTTTTAACTTATGAACGCGATAAGATGCGCTTAGCTTTTATGCGTCAAGAATATGGAGATAGTGTTTTAAGCATCCTTGCAATATGGCAGGCACCTTTACTACCATTTTAGTTTTTTTAAATAAGTTTATAGTGTTGTCAACTAATTCATAAATTTCAAAAATGGCATAATTTTTATTTTAATCTATATGATATATATTTTAGTATTTAATATAATTTTTGTTTTCAAGCTTAGTACATTTACTTCAAAGTCAATCATTTTAGACATTCTTATGTTTTATGATTATAGAAAAAAGATGAAGAAGAAGTGAAAAGACGCCTACTTCAAGAAAGAGCTGAACGCGACGCTACCATTTCTGAGGTTTATATATGAATCACAATTTCATCTATTGTTTTTTCTTATAATAATTTGTAACCAATACTCATGCTTAAATAG
Organism: Bryoerythrophyllum caledonicum; assembly: GCA_963971425.1. Lineage (NCBI taxonomy): Eukaryota > Viridiplantae > Streptophyta > Bryopsida > Pottiales > Pottiaceae > Bryoerythrophyllum > Bryoerythrophyllum caledonicum. The sequence goes on along the minus strand of OZ020517.1, from coordinate 6,339,551 downwards.
AAAGCTAAATTATCACAACCACCTCACATGTATACCATGATCCAAACCACCACGCCAAGGTTGTGGTGTCTATTGCGTATTTAGATTCTTTCTGATGGGTAAAATTGCCTTATAGTTGATAAATTTTTATACGAGTCTATTAGTTTTTAAGTTTTTAAGATACAATTTCTATCTATGAAATTAATTTTTTTGAAATATATATCCATTTTTTGAAAGTTGAAAGATTTGACGATGTTTTGAATTATTTCATTGATTAGTCAATTTAAATTAAATCCTTCAATGATTTAATTTTCATCATGACCTTCATTGTATGTTTATATGAACAAGTTATTATTAATATACATTTAATAATTTCATCAGAATTACATTTTGTTTTATGAAAAGGATCATAACTCCAGTAATAATAAAAATTTGTGTTTTGTCTATACTCTTATTTAAAAGAAAGAAAATTGAAATATTATGTATAGATCTTTGAAATAGGTGTAGAAGCAAGCAATTACAAAAGCAACGTTGATGCGCACATTCCAAAAACGGAATGGAAAGAATGGACAACACTATACATTATGGATGCATTACATCCTTTGCCATCACCATTTTGTGCCCATTGTAATGATGAAAATGATCTTGTCTATGCAAAGGTATTTATGTTTTTATCTTATAAATTGACTAAATTACATTATTTTCTATTCATTCCATCACCAATTTCTATGTTAACATATACCACTATTATTCACCTAGTATTGTATTGTGATAAAATGAATAGATTGCCGCAGAGAGGTATTTTAATGAGATTGAAGATTGGGAAAGCCCCAAAATATATGGTCCAATTGGTAGAAATACATACCTTGGAGCTATTCTTCATGAAATTCATTTACTTGCTTATGAACCGGAAGATGAACAATTCATGAGTCTAATGGGATACAACCTAATGTTAGCAATAAGCGGACCTCCATATTCAGGTTATTATTTCTAAAATATGACTATATGAAAATCAATTATATTTATATATTCATTTAATTAGAAGTTATTATTCTTCTCTATATTTAAACTTACAATAGGTGTTCGATACCAGAACATAGTACCCTTGGAACAAAATCTCGGAACTTGATGGATATCTACACTTGTTTGGAAAAAAATAGTGAAAATGTTGACACTGAAAAGAAAAAAATGGTTGAATATGACTGGTAGGAAAGACCACTATTGGTAAGCAATTGGAGGCAGATTATGGACTTGTCCGTGTAGAGGCAAAATTGGTGATTTGCTTTGCAATTGAAGATGCCATTGCAGGTAAATTTATACTATAAGATAAAAGATATAGTTGTACTTTCAACGTAAGGTTCGTTGCTTATTCCCAAAAAAAATTAAACTATTGTTATACTACTTAGAGGACAATAAAATTTACTCATTAGAGCATGACTATGAGCTTTTATAAATGGGTCCTTTCTAAAATAGCATGGCATCGTTCATAAAAAGAAGCCTTGTGAGCCTCTATAAAGGTAGTTTTATCAAGTCTGTATAAACCATTGTAGCTCAAGGTCTAGGGATCTTTTCATCTCTTTGACCTTCTGCAGATAGAAGAAGAAGAGCTCTGGTCTCTAAAGGAGGCCAAAGTGAATAGAGTGTCTATTTGTTAATTTTGTTTTCGATTGCTTCTAGGGAAAATCTATCATTACAATATTTGAATTCCATAAATTGGATAGTAAGATTTGTATTTATGTGGTCTGGTGGGGGGTCTTTATATGGTAGTCTTTTAATGCATAGTATGTCTGGTTTAAGTCTGGCATTACAATGACATCTTTCGATTCTATTTGCGCATGGAAGTAGCCATGAAGGGAATGTGTTTTTTGGTGGGTTGTTGTTAAAGGTTCCGGCGTTCATAAGTGTAAAGCACCGGGATTTGTTTGTAGATATAATTAATTTTCGGATTCCCATACCGCTTTATTGTGTCTTTTGACAATTAGGGAGTGTATGTGATGGTTTTGGCATTTGTGGAGTACGTGTAGCCATGTGTCCGGGTCCGTGGAGGTGCATATTAGGCATGTTATGGATGGAAATTGTTCAATAATGATAGGAGGGAGTGCCACATTTTATTTGTTTTTATTATTATAAAGTGTCTTGATTAGGTGGCTTGTGAGGACAATCCAACCTAGCTTGCCATCATGGTGAATAATCCCTTCAAGTTTAGAGGATTAGGTTTTAGAATTTAAGCTTGTGGCCATGTTTCTAGAGTTTGAAGATTTTTTGAGTATTAGAGTTTACTTTGAAAGTCAAGGAAGGTGACCCCCCATGTCACCCCAAATCTTAGAGTCTTATGTTAGTAACTTGGTCGACATGCACATGGTGACTTGGCTTGGAAAAGGTGTGGGAGAACCACCAGTCAACTTTTTGGAAACTTCGGATACTGTAGAGGAGCTTCAGCTTGCATGGGGTAGGGCCCAAGAGCATTGGTTGCCATGCATCTCATTGGTGTAGAAAAAGGGAGTATGAGATTTTTGGAAGTTTATTCTTGTGCATTAAAAAAATCATTTTGTCTAGCACCACTGTCAGATTGGTTGTCTAGCACCATTGTCGTACTAGCTTTCCCATCATGAAGCACTTTTTGAAAAACTCTATTGTATCTTTTGATTTTTTATTTTTTAGAAACTACTTTATTTAGTGTTGGACAGAGATTGCAAGGTTGGATGAAGAAGAACAGAAAGAAGAAGAACAAAAACGACAACAACAAGAAGAAGAACAAAAAAAACGAGAAGAAAAAGAAAGAGAAGATGATCTAGAAGACGAATTCCGATCTCTAGAGGAGGCGGGCATGAATGCGGATGTTATTTCGGAGTTAATACCTCCTCCTTGCACACCTCATCGTCCAAATCCGGATCCTAGGCTATCATGGAAAGGCAAACTTGGAATGCAAGCCAAAAATGCACTTGATCACATTGAACCGGTACATCAAACTCTATTTCCCCCCCATTCTTCACTAAATACTTAAAAATAACCCTTTATCACATAATATAATGTTGTAATATTTAACTAATTATAGATCCAAAATTCCACAAATGTAATTGGTGGTCCGCCAAATGCTATCTATGTACCTTGTCATCAACCTCTTGAAGAACATAACTCACTTGAATTTCTTTGTAATTGGATATATGTGGTATTTTTTATATCTATGAAAAATGAAGATGCCAAAAACACCTCATATGTTTGATTTGGATAAAAATTTAGTGAGTTATGGTCATTAGAAACTTGTTGATGAGGGGAAACATTAGTTGAACACCAATAAAACCAAGTAAAAAGTCCATAATTGGATAGAAAGTCCATAATTAGTCAAATACCAAATGTGTATAATTTGATTCTTGTAAATGTAAAATACATTCAAATGTCATCAAAAATTGTTTGAGAATTTCATGTTTTGAGTGTTATTATATTAGTTTTTAACATATTAAAATTTGAAATATAATGATAATTAGAATACTAGAAAATAAACAAGAAAAAGTAATGTGATTTTTTTAATGGAACAGATTCCCAATGATGTTGTCGCACACTTGATGTTGTTGGTAATTAATGATTTAAGAAATTACAGTAAGTTTGGTTATCACTTTATTTAAGTACTTAGATATTTAAGTACTTGTTATAAATACTATAACAAAATGCTATAGGTTATGGTAAAAACATTCAAAATGATCTACCTGTTAAAATTTTGTTACTTTGATATTCTTTTGTTTGTATTCATAATTCATGAGTTCTTGCTTGAAAACTTGAAATCATTTGATTTTTGAAAAGTTTTATAAGTTGTTATAAGAGATATACTTACACTTTGATTCAATTGAATCTTGCAGAAGAGCGAGCTGAAATGCTTGAATGTTCAACCAAACTTGGTTATTAATTTACCGTTATTAATATCCTCATTTCTATAATTTGTAGTAATAACATTTATATAGATCATTTTTCCTTATCCAAGTGCATGATTAATGAGTCAACATATGGTATTTTTTATCTATGGATCAAGATTATCTTGACGATTTCAAAAATAAAGTGTACATAATTGGAACAACGCTAAAGCTTATTCATTAATTTCATTTGATTTTTATTTTGATTATCATGATATTATGATCAATATACAACTTATTAGATTTTACATAATCATAAGATATACCAACTTGAAAATAACAACTTTCTAAGAGCTTAATTTATGCTTTTGGTTGTGTGTAGGGGCCTCAAAGAAAGCTTGCAAGAAGCGAAAACACAGTTGTGTTGAAAAACCAAGTTAAGATATAATTTTATTCATAAGATGTGAAATATGTATTTAAATAATGACCTTGGCTTATTTCCGTAATCCTTAAAATATGCACTGCTAATTTCTTTTTACAGAAATTTACAAATGTACATCAAATCATTTTTTTCATGTTATAATTATCAATGTTTTTAAAGTCTTTTTTTTTCTTTATCTTTGCAGTACCAGGATTTTGTTATGATGGCTTTCCTTCAACACCAGGGCAAGCTATTGAGTTTGAAAAACTTATCACTGGCTATGACTATTCCTTCAAGAAACATTTTGCGGCGAAAGCTTCAAAAATAGCTCCACCTCCTTCCCTTGTAAAAATTCTATTCATAATTCCATAAATTTATCTGATTAAGATGCGTATTTTATTTAGAAATTTCCCAACTTACAAATTTTTATGATCCTATGTAAAATTCCGTGAATGATAGAGTTTTCTTGAAAGTGCTTTCCGAAGGAGAAAGCAAGTATAAGAGTGGTGCCAGAGAGGACAATTTTTTTATGCGGTAGAATAGGCTTCCAAAAATCTCATACTCCCTTGCCTTTCACCAATGAGATGCATGGCAATCAATGCTTTTAGGGCTCTTACCCATGCTAAAGCTCCTCAGTAGTACTCCAAGTTTCCAAAAAGTTGACCAGTGGTTCCTCCACAACTTTCCCAAGTTGAGTCACCATGTGTATGTGGTCTCAGTTATTAACATAAGACCCTAAGATTTGGGGTGACATGCAGGGTCACCCTCCTTACTTTTAGAAAAAACTTATTGACTACAAAATTTCAATAAAGTATTCATGGACTTTTGCAGATTTCTCCACAAAAAGCAATTTCAGGGCTTGATGCAATTTTTGTTTTAGAAAATATCTCAAAAGAAGATGCTTTGGATCGTGCAATTGGAAGAATTCGCGATCCCTTGACGGGAGAAGAATATCATTTAGAAATGAACCCCCCTCCGTTTGAACAATGCAAGTGAGTCTAAATTTGAAGTTCCACTTAAAAGATAATATATCTTCTTAACCATTTAAGGACGAGGCCCCGAGCGACCATGGGCATAATGTATTTGTTGCCTTGATCACAACACATCAACATCTACGACCCATGGTTGCTCTAGGCTTTGTCCTTAAAGGGTTAAAGAAAATTAAGTTTCAAATCATTTTTCCTTGATACAAAACATATTATTTTTATTTTTCACTTGTAATCATATTAAATCCTAAAATTTATGTTTTTTTAGAGGCCTAGCTATGAGGGTGAAACCAATCAATGAAAACCCCGATCAAATCTACAAAAGAATTAAACTTGGTGAAAAGATATGGCCTTCAATGCTAGAATACGCACGTGAATGGCAAAACATCTTTTGCATTACCAATAATAAAATAAATGCATGTTCAAATCATTTAGCAATTCAAGGTGCCAATTGCCTAGTTGATGTAGAAAAAGCAACAAATATAACTAAGGGCATACTTGAAGGCCGATTGAAATCTAAAGACCTGAGTGAATTATCAAAAAAATTAGCTCAAGCAGAAAGAGATGCAAAAACGGTAATTAATTTGATTCAAATCATTTAATTGTTATTTCACATAAGTATTAAAATAAACTTGTTGGTATATGCCATGAAGATTCTAGAGTTGATACTTTAAAATGTAATCATTTAAAAAAATAACTAATATCTTTCAAGGTCAAGTTGGACCAAGTAAACATTTATGATAATAGTATCAATACTAATATAATAATAGTATCAAACCTACATATGATGATACGAGTATAATAATAGTATCAATACTATTGATAATGTCTCTTGTAACATATGTATCTAAGTTTTACATTTACTCAGTGCACTAACTATTTACGTACGATATTATTTTTACTAATTAGTAAAGGTTTTGATACTATTATTGTAAAAATATATTTTTTAACACACTTGGTCAAATATAAAATCAATTAGTGTGGGGGGCATTGTTAGGTTTAATCAATGTTATTAATCCTTTAACATGAGTTCGGAACCGTATATATATATATATATATATATAGGTTTTTTACTAAGTAGAACACAAGAGATGTATTGAAGTCCTTCAAGACTTACACCTTTAGATTAAAGATTCTTCAAGTAATATGTTTCATTTGGAGGTCATTTCAATCAATCTGAACCTTATGATGTTCAAATACAACACCATACATGTAGAATATTGTAGCGACTACTGGGCCGTTGTGACGTTTGAGGGTCAAGCATTCAAGTAGAGTAGAACTAACATATAAAAAAGAAATTTTTAGCAATTCCTTTGCTCAAAACTTAAGCCAAATACTCTTTAAAGCTTTAAGGGCTTTATAGATAACTCTAATTTATCATCATTTTAAAACAATAACTTTCAATTTCAAAGTGTTTAACATTTACGATCATATAAATATTTTTTTAAAACATGAGGGTAATATAAATCAATTTAATACTGATAAATATTGATAACTAAAATTGAAATTTGCAGGCAACTCAAGAGGTAGAGGATGCAAGAATTGCAGCGGAAAATGCTACAAAGGTATATTTTAATGCCAAAATAGCAGAAGCTGAGGCTGAAAAAATATTGGAGGCCATAAATGGCATTACACCTATTGCCAAAGAGCTTGTGAAAGACACTTCCAAAGGAGTGGTTGCCCAATCCCTCAACAATGCCGAGAATGCCATCAAACAAGTTCAAATTGCAACTTCCAAAGTTGAAGATATTGAAGAACAAGCTCAACGAGATTTTAAGAAGGCCAAGGTATGATTCTCAAAAAAAAATATAAATGACGAGATTTCTCTAGTTGATACATAAAGAGAAGATTTGGTATGTGTATCCATGTATGTGTATATGAAAAAAAAAAAATCCTCAAATAATGTATCCATCGTTCAGTCAGCATCTATTACAACAACCATTTCATTTGTAACAATTGACTTGGGTTGTTGAAGAGGAAGTTGGTTGTTATAATATAATGGCATAGTTGTAACATGGAGCTAACAATCATAGGGTGTTATAAAGAGAGCTCAGTACTGTATTTATCTATAGAATATAGGTTAGTGGTATAAATTTATTGTGTTCTTTTGGAGCTAACTACATGAGAATAAATGTAATAGGAAGATGCGGAGAAGGCTAATGCAGCAATTCATTGTAGAAAAGTGGCATGGGAGTCTCTTGAACAAGCCAAAAAAACATTGGAAATTGCTAAGGAAGCAAAGAAAAAAGCTTTGGAAGCTAGTGAGATGGCTCAAACATATTTGAATGCAAAACCAATCCCAGAGGAAGAAGCCGTGTTGCCACCGCCACCACCAATGAAATGCCAAAGCTCTATGAAAAATGTAAAGTATAGTAGAAATATAGTAGGTTTGTTAGAAAATCATTTTAAAAAAGAAGCCCAAAAAATTGGAGTATTATGTGGTAATATTGTGCTATTTCAAAGCCATTTGAGGCCATTTTTGTGATTTTTTTCTTTCAAAAATTCATTTTCCGAAGAGTAAAACTTAAAAGGATTTTTTCCATTTTTCTTTTAATTTGTATGTTTTAGGGATAGCAACCTTGCAATGGTGCTATGGTGATATTTTTCTAATATTTATTTATCTAAAATATAGGCGGGATTTCTATCATTGATTTTCTTTGTTTTGTGTTGATTGTTTTGATAGCCACCTAGAATACCACCTGCAGCTGAAGCTAATGTGGTACAAGAAGTGCCATTTGAAATGGACCCTGAAGACAAGCGTGTATTTTCAAGTAATTTTGATTTTTTATATCATTAAAGTTGGTATTCATCAACAAATGGGAATGAGTCTCTAGATTAGATGAAAGAATTGATAGAAATGTAATCCCAAATGTTTACCGATGTATTATGATTTTCTTGTTTTTACTTTTATGTGTTAAGTTATCTTCTTAAAGTAGGAATAAAAAATGAAAATCTTTGTGATTTTTCAATCTTACTTCTATTAGAGCTTCATGATTTTTCATATTAGGCGTAACCTTAAAACTTGGTGGACTTTTCCCTCTAATCAAATTAGTACTTTCTAAAAATTAAAAATAAAATTTTTGGGATATATATATATATGTATATATATATATTCAAAGGTTCGTTGAATTCCTTCATTTCTAATTACTTATTGAGTAGGTAAGATTCATAGAATTCTTGAGTGAAATTTAAAGAAAGTAAAAGAATGAAATAACTAGTAAATTAGTCCGCTTTTGAGATATTAATTGTAATTCAAAATTTGTATTATGTACAAAAGAGACATTATTTGAGCGTTGGAATGTTATTGAAGCCAACTATTTTTGTGCTTTACAAAGGGCATATCAACTTATCCGACAAGCACGCATCACAATATTTGATGCAATGGTTAAGGTATATATATTTTACATTACTCTACAAAGATTTAGAAGAATAAATGATAAAAAATGTTTTAGAAAATTTGGATGAAAAATCTGACAATAAAAGTCTTTCAATTTCTAGCTCAGAGCCGACTTTTTAGCATTGATTGTCAAAAGTGATTGTCAAGAGATCTTTGACAAATACCAGGCAAGTTTATTAAATTCTCATAGTTTAAAACGTGTAACATTTTATTTGAATTTTTATCAATGAAATATACGATATATAAATACATACAACTTTGCTATTGTACTTAACAAATAAGTTTGTGGCTTAGATGAAAAATTAAAATGATATTCCTCTAGGAAATGTACAATCAACAAGATTATTCATTTTTTTATAACAAAGCAAACCAAGCTGCATTAGAAAACCAAGCTGCAGGTATATCTAAAGAAATTAGAGATCATCTGAATGAACGTCGGGAGGTAATACAAATTTAATTGATGAATTAAGAATGAATATATATATATATATATATATATATATATATATATATATATATATATATATATATCTCTATTAAAACTTTGAAATTAGTACACTTGTAATTTTTTAGGCTATGATCGATTGTGCCAAAAATCTTATATATCGTGTGGAAATTGTAGCAAGCAAAAGTATATTTGGAACAAGCAATGGAAGAATTTAGAGCTTTTCAAAAAACATTGTTTGCCAGTTTGTTTACCAACTTTGTGCAAGCGGAGGTATATGGTAATTCTAATATTACGATACGAACAATTATTCTTCAAAACTATAGTCTTTATTTTCCTTAAAACCATAAAACTTGTTTGAAAAAGGTAAGTTTTTCTCCAAAATCTTAATCATATTGTATTAATAACATGTTATATGAATTAGTTTTTTTTATTAAATTCTAACCACATGAACTTTCAAACTAGACCTTAAATATTTGAATAATTTTTTATAAAGTCAACATTTTCTTGCTTTGTCTCAATTCTACAATAGTTAATACACACATGTTTTTGCAATTAACTATTACACAATGTACCTGATTGCATCTCAAATCCTATAGGATATTATTACTAACTTTCTTGCATTAATTGTTCACTTTTTGGATTACATTTTTTTATTGTCTCTTATATTGTGCTTCTATAAAGCATTTATATTTTATACTAAGCTAATCATTACTATCATTGGAAAATTCTATGAAATCATTATAGCAACTAACTTAAAACAATAGTTTCATTGATTTATTACGGTTTGATTTGTATAGCTAGATAGGCACATTGAATCTTGCAGTCTTGTTCATGAATGGCTTACAAAACTCAAAGAAGATCCTCTTAAGACTTTGAGTAAAGACCCTCCTATCAAGACTTTGACTAAAGACCCTCCTAAAAAGACTTCGATTAAAGCCCCTCCAAAAGTAGCACAAGAAGGGGCAAATGGAGATCTTGAAATAATTAAAGATCCTCCATTTGTAAATCAGTTTCGATGCAATTTGTCAAATATTGTTGATGCCCCTATGGTTTCATTTCCTATTCCATTTTGGATGACTACTCTTGAACAACCATACTCGGATTTATATAAGGTAATAAATAAAACAAAATAAAATGTAATAAGCGTCAAACATTTTCAAATAACAATGTTTTTGATTAATTTGATGAAAGTTATGAGCTTTAGGTTTTAGACAAAACATTACTATAACTTTTAAAAATATATATTTTTTGAAAAATTTGGCTTAAATTATTTTAAACTTATAAAATTGTCAAACATCTCACTATAGTAATAAATTCATTGCCAAGAGTGAGAGAAAAATGTTTGCACGATTAAATTTTTTACTTAAGTGCATATTATATTATATTACATCATAGTAGGATAATACCAAAATCAATTTATTGCCAATGACAAGAATACAAAAATAAAAAAGGCTAGAAGTTTTTATTATTTAATGTTAATGATTGACAACATGTTATGACAATGTAGGATGTTTTAGAGTTATAGTTGAAAGTTTGTTTGTCACAACAAAATCAATTTATGCATGCTAAATAAATTAATGTAGAGAATATGCCAAACATTTCTTATTGCCAACCAATTATTAGACGCCATAATTGGAAGATCATCACTAGGAGCTTCAATTATTGGTCCTTCAACTCCAGTGGATTTATCTTCAAAACGAACATCCAAGCAAGAATCCTCTAAGGGGTCTATAAAGGGCTCAATTAAAGGGCCTCTTAGAGGCTCAACCAAAGGTTCATTGAAAGGCTCCAATAAAGGTTCAATCAAGGGTTCAAAAATAGGATCAAGAATGGTAGTTATCTGATTTTCAAATTATATGTCTCATATGCAATAGATGAAGTCTACTCAAATGGTTTACAAAAGTACATCGATTAATTCGTTGATTATGTTAATGAAACTTTTTAAGAATATTTTTTAGATGTTGATATTTTTTCTTTAAAATGTTTTTAAAAGTCTCTAATTGGTGTAATGTGGGATATCAACTTGGGGTCACAATTTACTAAAGATAGAAGAAATACCGCCCTTTGATGACCTCGAATTGCCACCGGAGCCTGAAACAATGGTATGGCCTATCGAGAGAGTGGAGTTGCCACTAGAACTTGCAGTGGATCCTGCCATTGCACAAGATCACCAAATCCTATATTATCGTCTTGAACTCATTGGTACGATCCTAGAATTTAATCACATTGTCATCGCTCTATATGAAAGGAAATGGGGATACGTTTTGAAGTTGAAACCTAGCAGAACTAGGTATATAAGGGATATACAACAAATATATAAAGTATGAAATAGGCATATAAAGTATAACAAGTATATAATAGGTACATTTGTTTTTTGTATTTATATACGTTCACTTTATTGAGGGCAACAAAAATCTAGTTATGAAAATATAATTTTGTTTGTTTTTGGTACCATTATGTATGAATACTCATAGGTTGTATGTAAAACATTGTGGATGTCATGAACAATATAACGACAGCAAGAAATGCATGCATCTACTACGAGGAGCTATTCCCAATGATTAGAAACACACACGAACATCTTGCTAAATTGATCATTGAAATTAGCAATGTAATCAACTTTGAACTTAAGACAATTGAAAACTTTGATTGACTTCTATCCTAAAACCATAGGAATAATAGAATGAAATCATCTAAAAATAGTTCAAAATATTATATTTTTAGAAGGGCAATTTTTTTACAGTTGTCTAACTTTGAATGTAGATTGTAGCACCTTTACCAATTAATTTAGTATAAAAATGAAAAATTCCTATATGGATTCCAAAAAATCTAATATGGAAACTTTCAAAAATAAAATTTAAAGCCTATAAATATTATTCAACTATACAATAATATTCCGGAATGATGGGGGTGTAGCAAGAAAAAAGAGTAGCGGAAGAGGCTATAGTGTACATTATCGATTGTGCAAAGGAGAGGATCCCTATGTGGTACAAATGCTTCTTTGCAAAAGAGAAGTTCCTCATTGCAATTCCCAAGCTTGTCAAGGTACATTACATGGCATAATTTGCATCTTCATTTGTGCTATAGAGATAATTGTAAAGTCGCTCAGAAAGATATCCCTTCTATTCACTTGATTTTATTATTAAACTATTATTTTCTCACTTCTTAATATTTATTAGATCAATGGAAGACTTAGGTAGTGAATTCTTATCAAGTATTAGCAGAAGAGTTGTTTGGTGGTTTCTAAACTTAAGTTAATACTAGCTTTTCAAAACTTTTGAAAGGAAGGACGTTCATGTTGTGCCATGAATCACACTTGTTTTTTTCCCTCTTAGAATTGATATTTAGAGCTATTTAATAAGGCTCATATTAATAATTTAAAATTTTAAGAGGTATTTTTGCGTGAATTTACAGGAACCCGGACCGCTAGTGCCATTGACTACCCTCCAATGGCACGTCAAGCTAATGCTTACGTTGGGCGAAAAATTTAAACCTAAAAGTAAGCAATATCTTATAACTATAACAAGTAACATCTTTCTTATTAAAAGTTGTTCAAAAGTAAGTAATTTGTCGTAAATCAAAGTTGAAATTTGATCAATTGGCTCTCTCATAATGACAAATATTGATGCCACTTAGTAATAATATATTGATAATTTTAAAAATGGTTTGTGGAAATCTATTGATTTACCATACTTGTGCTTAAACGAGATTATAGAGCCATATGTAGCACTAGACAGTGTGAAGATATGGGTGATGGAAGTAATTCAAGAGATCTTCAAGGTGTTCAAAGACAACCCGGCGCAACGACAACAACCTCGCCTTCCTACTGATGTTCCCTTTCAACGATGGTTTGAGAAGCTCGAAGATGTCTTCAAGGTAAGCTTTCTTCTCATATAAGTGGCACCAAATTACATATAGCAATAGTATAGTTATATTTCAAGTCCAATTTAAATGTTTCATGACGTTCATGCTTTTATACATTTCTAAAGAAGAAGGAAAAGAAAAAGAAAAACTCTGATATTCAAAGAACAATTATTTGAATTAAATTGCATTAAATGTTTGGTTTTCCACTGCACCTATTTATAGATGATACAAGTATTAGTTACTAGTATAGAATTAGTGCCTGCTTTTTGAAGGTGACACACTTTCCTTTCTCCTATCTTGAGTTTTTGCTTTCTAAGCAATAGTCACAAATGGAAGAGCATGATAGTTTCTTCATGTTAGGTATGTCTTTCAACTAAAGACAAAATATTTTTGCCAAGTTAATATATGAAGGTAAAAGTAATTTTGCCTATCTTGAATGAAAGGTAAGTATACTATTACATGTTAACAATGCTAAGTCTAGTGTGGGTACTACTAAATTCCCCCACTATTTTAAAAAGCAAACTTATTCATAGTACATGAAAAGAAGAAGACGACAAAATTCAAATACTTTGATAATTTTAAAGATGATTTTATAATACAATTTTGACTAGAATATGCATTTTTTCCCACAAGTAATAAATCCAACATCTTGTATCACAATTACACATGAATTATATTCTATGGATGGCAATGTCTAGCTAATTTACTATGACTGAATAAACTCAATGTCATAGAATGTGGCATTGTGTACTGAACCGCTTTGGATCAATGTTATAGTGGACTAGTGAAATGTTAACCAATTTATTATAGCATTAGGTTAACACCTTGAAATCTTAGTGTATGCTACAAGTACAATTTTGAAGATGTACTATGTGTGCACTTTTGTATGTATGATGTTGTTTTGATGTTGGTTTAGACACTCATTCTTTAAGTGTATGACAATCTTTATGTAGGCAACTATGAAAGACATAGACCCTCCAAGAGAATACTTTACATTGGTAATGGACTGGCGACATTTTCTGGTGGCATTGGCCGACACCTACTTTGACTTCTTCCTTTCAAAATCCACTCCTGAAGCCATTATGCAAGCACGTACAGGTAAACTTTCATCACTTCGTATTTCCTCACCATGATAAAAGATAGCTCAGTTCAAGCATGTTAAAATCATGGTCCAAACTTGAGATCGATGTGTATATATTAAAACCATAACAGAGGTTTAGTGGAATTATACCATACATTGAAGGTCAATTATCCTAGATGCAACTATCATATTGTGAAAAGGTGTAAAATTTATATGATGTAATTTGATGAATCTAGATTTCTTCTTCGTGAGCAATTTAACGGCCGCAAAGAATTTACCAGATCCCACAGAGGAAGACCTTATCACTTTACAAGACCTTTTGGAGACTTGCATATGGTTTGACCGTGGTGAGCATAAGATAATATCATTTCCTCTATTTCTGCTAGTGCATTCCAATTTTTTGGGTCTAATTTCAAACCTTGTAATTTATCAATTTTGTAATCCTTTTCTTCAACTAAGTCAGTCCAGCCCATCACAACCACCTTCCTGACACTCCACTATATATTTGGTCCCAATTCCACCCCTTGTCCGCTCCAAATTAAGGCTTGCTATTGGCCAAGACTCCTAACTTTTGGTTGGCATTAGTGGCAAAAACAAGTTGAGATCGTAATTCTATAGGCTATTATTGGAAAATCAATGTATTATTATTTGGATTCTCCATATATGCACATTGCTTATTTGACAATCATGGGGGTATATCTTAGTCAATCTTGTTAGCATATAAGGTAACCTCTTTGGTAACCAACCAAAACCTATAACTTTAGGGTATACTAATACTGATACTTAGGATATACTCAACCCACTACATTCCATTCCCACCCGTTTTGCTCCAAATGGAGGTTTACTAATAGTCACGATCCCTTACTTTCGGTTGGCACTTATAGGAGATACCTATTGGCAACCATTAGCTATACATGGCACTACACTTTGAAAATTCATAACTAATTCACATATCATCAGATAAATATGAAATGACCTGGGTTGAAATTGTAATTGTATTGGCTATTACTGAAATATAAATGTAGTATCCTTTCCTCTCCATATACGCACATTGCTTAACTTGTCGGTTATGGGCGGGTGTACCTTAGGGAGATTCATCACCCAAAGATGACTACCTTGAAATTCTTCTTCATGATCAGAGTTATGCTAGGATGTGGGAAGTCTTATCATGAACTTTGACCGTGGCTATTGGGCTATGTCCTTGGCAGTTGTAAAAGAAACAACCATTGAGGATACCGCCATCGAGGATAGCGACAAAGAGGAAGAAGGTGGTGGTGATGGAAAATCCGAACCGCCACCCGAACCGCCACCCGAACCAACAGCCGAATCAGAACCAACATGGGATTTTGCCACAGAGATGAAGAAATTTGTATTTGGCCTTCTGATCAAAGAAGGAGAAGTGGGCATGCCATGGCCCACTGTGCTCTTGTACCTCTGCCGGGACTCCGACAAAGAAGTGCGAGTTTCCAAGGCTTTCCATGCCCTTGCTGCACCCATTTGGTAATGTCAGACCCATGTCCTCACATTACCAAATGCTACATCCCAAGCATACTCATCATGTAAGGAAGTGCGAGTTTCCCGAGGCTTTCCATGGCCTCGCCACACCCATTTGGTAATGTCATACCCATGTCCTCACATTACCAAATGCTACATCCCAAGCATAATCATCATGTTGATCCTGTGAGGACAAGCCAACCCAAACTCAACAGCCATAGCTATTTCGAGAGAGTAGCAACAGATGCGCCACTGAATCAATCTTCGTGTTTCCACATTCGCCTTTCCCGATTTGGTTTTGCCCGGCCATAGCCACATGTCGTCCTTCAAGGGTTAAGGAGCGTCACAAACACTCCAAATCAACTCAAAGCTCTATCCTTGTAATAAAAAGAGGTGGGCGTGCAGGGGTCCACCGGAAGTGACATTGACACCAGAGGAGATGTTGCGCTTGTGTTATCCGAACGGCGTGCAAGGAGCTGAGGAGTCAGGGTTGAAGCCTTGGGACACTACCTTCATGCACGTCAGTCTCCGCCCATCCTCCAAACCTCCCGGCATTCACCAAGTTAAAGAGGATTCACATGTGCACGACTGATGTGTGCAGATGATGCTGGAAGAACTGACTACGGAGAAAACACTACTTGCGGAAGAACTAGCTAAGGAGAAAGAACGACTTGCAAGCGCAGGCAATTCAAGCGGATGCAAACCTTGCTCTGGTGACTTCCCCGAGAAACCGGTATGAGATCCTCTCCGCATAAGTGAGGTGTGGTACTCTCTTCAGATCCTGTGAAACATACTAGAAACCGTCAAAATAGTAAGGGCATGTCCAGTGAGGAACCTCAATCCACCGAGCGATTGCTTGAGAAGACCTCACATGAAGCAAACTACCACATACTTGAAATTAAGTACTGAGACAAA
The DNA here is from genome assembly GCA_963971425.1 of Bryoerythrophyllum caledonicum. Lineage (NCBI taxonomy): Eukaryota > Viridiplantae > Streptophyta > Bryopsida > Pottiales > Pottiaceae > Bryoerythrophyllum > Bryoerythrophyllum caledonicum. Next base: position 6,323,121 of record OZ020517.1, on the reverse strand, counting down.
ACCTTTGAGTATACTGGAACATAGAGAGGTCATTGGGATCTAAGATAAGTTAAGGGCGGAGGGCTTGAGAGAGACCCCAATACAGCAAGGTATACGTAACCCCAAATGGTGCACATGCCGAGCGACCACATACTTGAAACTAAGCGCTGAAAAAAACGCTACGAGTATACTAAACTGCAGATAGGAAACTATAAGAACCAACTAGCAATGAAGAGGCTTGACACGTTGGAGTTTATGTGAGCCAGGTTCCTCAAAAGCCAACGCTACTCTCCGACGGTGAGGCTGAAGAGCTCATGGGAGGATTTCTGAGCCAGGTTCCTCAATGCCCACAGCTACTCTCCGTGTGTGATGTTGAAGATATCATGGGAGAGTTTCTGAGCCAGGTTGCTCAAAAGCCAAAGGAATCTGCGGAGCCTCAAAAGCCAAAGGAATCTGCGGAGCCTCAAAAGCCAAAGGAATCTGCGGATCCTCAAAAGCCAAAGGAATGTGCGCAGCCTCAAAAGCCAGAGCTACTCGCCGACTCTGAGGATGAAGGGATCATGGGAGAGTTTCTGAGCCAGGTTCCTCAAAAGCCAGAGCGACTCTACGTGTGTGAGGTTGAAGGGGTCATGAGAGATTTTCTGAGCCAGGTTGGGACGTCCCCCTACTCACCTATGAGCAACGTGTCGTCCCAAGGCAACCGCGCCATCGAAGCGTTCGTGGATGCGGTGGGCGACACTGTTTCAGAACCGCTCACGCGCTTCACGCTCGATGATGTGCTGCACAGAGACGCAACCGCAAAGCTTCGCGCAGCTTTGTTCAAAATCTACGGCCGGTCCTGCGCGAATCCCACTCCCCTGGACGTGGCAGTTAGACCATCACTCGCAGTACCAGTCAGTAGAGCATCAACCAGAGCATCAACGAGAGCATCAACCAGAGCATCAGCCAGAAAGTAATCACTCCGGTGATGAAACAAGATTATGATGGTTGGGAACATCGGTGGAGGATAAATCTGGTACTAGATGTGCTCCCATATTAGGTGTGCTCCTTCTTCTCTTGCAGTACCGTGGCAGCTACCTGAATGTTGAAGATCTCAAGCACCGCTTCATACCTTCAACTGCTTCCATTTCTTCTTTCACTGCTATGAACATCCATGTATTCCAGATTAACTCATTACTAGCGTATGCTCGTGTGCCTCAAAACTTGGTTGAATCCCATCTGACGATCTCAGGTTGTAAAGCTTAGAATAATGACTAATGCGCAGCTTCTTTCCACAGCCGCTCGATACCATCCATGTGTGCCATTCCCACTACACCTACCACAGTCCCTTCACATTCCAGGAGGCGCTTCACCATTATCTCGTCCCTTTCATGCACCATGACCTTCACCTGCATCCAACAAAGTCGTCTTAGCTCTAACAAAGATAACTGCACATAAAATTAACCCAATCATGTATATGAAGTATAAGCTCAAAGTACTTACCACGGCAGGAAAGGATTGTTCCATCCAATGCATCATTTCTCTCACAGTCTCTCGCGTCTTTAGTCTTTCCACAGCGGTCTCAAAATCGTGGTGCTCCATTTCTCTCATGAATGAAGGGTACGAGTCAAGATGTTGGTTGGGGTTTTTCAGCATTCTCAACACATCCCAGACTGTAATAACGTCTTTTAATCTCTTTACAGTTTCCTGTCAAAATCAACCACACATCCATCCTCTGGAGATTGTAAGAACCACAACAGACATGTAAGAGCACAAGATCCAGGGAAACAAAGTTCTGTAGAGAACATACATGAACGTTCCGATCTATATAGAGAATCTCCGCATTCAACCGCTGCGCCTCCTCCATGGCAACCTGGAGAATATACATCAGTTAATCCAAAGGTACGTAGCTGCAGAGGACTGTGTTGAAACAAGGACAACAAAGCTCTAGATTTGCAGTAGCAAGTGAGTTCATGATACATACCCTGAACTCTTTGCCAGGCTCTACACCGGTGTTCCGGATGAGCTCATACATGGACTTGAGCCAAAAGCCAATCAACTTCTGGCCCAGACCCCCGGGCAAGTTAAACAAATCTTGCATCTGTTGAAAGGGTGTCTTACCCTTCCGCACAGGATTTTCTGTCAGAAGAGTTTTCGCCCTTTCTTCACACAATTCCACCTGCGAAGCCAAACCACACCAAAGTCATTCCCCTGTCCTCCAGAATTTGTCAAACGGGATACTAAAGCTCGCCTTTACACAGCTCCCAATCACTGCAGAATTGAGTAAGTTTAAGCAGCATCACAAATTACGCACCGCAACCTTATCAGGCTTCACTTGATTGATAACCTGCACAATAAAACCACTTCACAACTTCACATGTGCGAATCATAAAAATTTCAATATAGAATATCCAAATTTATATTTTAAAAACCAATGTAAAATACCCAAACTTCATACTGTACTCCCTACAAGCCCTCAAAACAAGTTAAAAACCTCAAAGAAGAACCTAAGCCAAGCTTCACAATAATAACCTCCATTTCAATAATCAATCAACCTAAATACTTTCAAAAAGCACCAATCCAACCATAAACCCTAACCCTAAACCCAAGCTTCACACAAACCTCAATCTGATTAATCAGACAAACTAAAATCCCCGAGTCAAGAAGCACCAACCGCAGCTTCAAAAAAAACTCAATTGCATAAACCAATCGATGATTTCCATACAGAAAATCAGCAAGAAATTTCAGAATGAGGAAGTGTATGCTCAAGGTAACTTTCATTCACGCTTCTCATGAGCAATTACCTCGCGGACTTGCTCCGCGCTCCGGGCCGAGACGTGCGCGGTGCCGACGAGGTACACCTGCGCGCCATTGGTGCGATTGCGCAGGTACGAGATGGACCCGTCCTGCGTCACGGTCGTCGAGAAGTGGCGACGGAGAACACATAACGAAGCGCCCGATCGCCTCGCAGCTACCAGCATCGCAACAATCCCCGTGAGCAGGTACGACTGGGGCTAGGGCTTCACAAGAATCGCAAGAAAACAACGATTTCCAACAATAAAACCTCACACAATTTCTCTACAAAACCTCACACAATCTATCTCTCTCTCTCTCTTTCTCAACAAAAACTCACACAATCTATCTCTCTCTCTCAACAGAACCTCACACAATCTCTATCTCTCTCTCCGAAAAAAAAACCTCGCACAATCTCTCTCTAACTCTTGTGCCAGCTGAAGTCGTTTCAAGCTTGGTTACAACTGCGCTGCGAACCATGCGGTCGGAGGTCATAAACCGACACTGTGAGTCAAAGTACGAGTTTTGGAGATTTGTTTCCGTGGACTGTACAACTAATGTAGATTATATCGCGGTTTTGGGGACGCGTATGGTGTGCGTGTGACCGTGCGTTTCGTGCGCATAGGATCGGGTTTGTGGTGGACATGAAGAGTGACACTCGTGCATCGAGAGTTTATTTAGCAAAAGCATATAACTTAGCAGAGTTTTCATGTTAATAATGTAGTTGAGGTTATGATTTAGCTGAGGTTATAAGTTAGTGGCATTATTATGACTTGTAAGAGGTATAATTTATGGGAGGGATGAGTGTAGGATCATTGGATGATTTTGGTTTACGGTGAGTTTTGATTTTTCCAAAGGACTCTTGAAAATATAATGTTTGTTTGTTCATAGCTTTGTAACAATGTCAGTAAGATAGAGATTACTACTTGAACAAATTTGATTGAAAAATTGTTGAAGATCATAATTACGTGGTTCAACTATTCAAAAATTAAGGTTAAATATCAAAGATTTTCATATTATGTCCATTTTCTTCAAACATATTTAAGGCATTTTTTAAAAGATTATTAGTAGTACAATCATAGTAACATTATTTGTGATTTAAAATGGATCAGTTTGAGCGTATTTTTCTAGATACATAGAAACTTTCTACGGAAAGTTAGCTTATAAAAGACACCGGAGACGCGGAACGACTGGTTATTGGCGGGCCAGGGCAGGTTACTGACCGGCTCAGGCGGTGCCCCTATCCACGCCACAGAAGCCTCGCACAGACTGTTCGCGCGGAGAGAGAGGATAGTGTAATGTTGCAGCTCCTCCGGAGCTTCACGACCTCGCTCCGCCTCCGCAGCACGCAATTCGCACCGCTCACGCACGGTCGACGCCGGGACGCGCCCCTCTCCGCGGCTGCTGATTTTTCCGGCGCCTGATTTGGTGCAGAATTGCGAATTTCGTCGCGGTTTGAGCTAAAACCCTAGGAGAGAGAGAGATGGCGACGCTCTCGATACACGCGTGCTCGCCGGCGCTCTCGACTGTGAAGGCGGAGGTGAATGTGGCGGCCCGACCGTACGTGATTCTGTCGCTGAAGCCGAGCCTGCGGAGGCATTCGGCGAGGAGGCGAGTTGGCGTGTCTGTGGTGCCGAGGGCGTCGCTCGGGCAATTGCCGGACCCCGAGCATGTGGAGGTGGCGCTAGGCGCGCTGGCGAAGTCGCCCGAGGCGTTCCAGGCGCTGCTGACGCGCACGGAGGGGCTGTTTTTCACCCTGGCGGACGCTGCGGTCGCGACGGACCCGGGGCAGGTCACGGACGCCGTGGTTCAGAAGCAGGACGGCGGATGGCTCGGCGGCGTCACGAACACTCTGGAGCTGGCGTTGACGGTGAGCCTGTGCATGTTCTCGTTCAATTTTTCTCTGTAGGTTCTGTGGCCGGGGAATGAATAGTCGCTGTTTCTTGGATACCGTCACTTCGGCTTTTCAATTGCCTTGATGGACAAGTAATTGATGAGTTTGTTACCAACTGCTTCGCGACTACATTTTGAGATTTTGATACATGAGAGGTGTCCCCAGTTTGTGAGATTTATGCATCATTTCTGAGATTGGAACTTTGATTTTGTTACATGAACTGTCTCGTTTGCTAGCTCTGCTGTCGATTAGGTTGGAGTATTGAGCGCCTCGGAAGTGATTTGTGAGATTACCTTGATTTGAGGAGCATCTTAGGGTTCAGAATGATGTAGATTGCTACATGAAGTTTTGCCTCTACTGTCTAGTCGGATTTTCAATCGTAGTCGTGGTTATAACAAAGTAATACTGAAGTGGACATGTTATGTCAATTCGTTTATTTGCCAGCAGTATCAGTAGGACGTAGTGGTTCGCATCAGTAGAAAACGGAGTCGATGCGAGATATTCATCTCGCTAGATGCCTACTTACACTGGACGCTTTTCATGAGATTTCTGAGGATGTGCTGTATAGATACTGACGGATGTTTGATTGTGTGCAGTTTTTGAAGGACGGCATCGCCAAGCTGAACATTCCTTATTCTTATGGTTTTGCCATTATTCTTTTGACCTTAATTGTAAAGTTAGCTACTTATCCTCTTACTAAAAGCCAGGTACGTAGTTTCTTGCGCTCTGGCGAGTTTTTTTTCTTCTGTGTTTCTCTTTCTATTGTGTCTGTTTCTTGGCATATTGGAATGGGGCAGCAGCGTAGTTTGAGACAACTTGATTCTTAAGTTTAGAAAGTGAAAACATGTACGCAAAGAGCGTGATATCTGTCGTCGAGCTTCTACCTTGTGTGAACGCGGGGAGATGTTGAATGGGGACGGTGATGCTTTAACAGGTAGAATCTACATTAGCTATGCAAAATCTGCAACCAAAGATTAAAGCGATTCAAGAACGGTATAAAGGCGACCAGGAGCGCATCCAGTTGGAGACAGCCAGGCTGTATAAGCAGGCTGGAGTGAACCCTCTTGCAGGTGCGGTTATCTCTAAGTTTTGGTGCTAATTGATCCTCAATGTTCACAACATGATTGGAGACTGTGAACTGGCATGCATCACATAATTCCGGAAACTGTAGGAACTGTAGGAACTATCACTTCTGCAGGCTTTGTTATATTTATCATCGCGGAGGAAGTGAAGGGAAGTGGCCTGAGATCGTGGTTTGTGCTTTTACAGGATGTTTGCCTACCCTGGCGACCTTGCCGGTGTGGATTGGTCTATATCGAGCACTGTCGAATGTTGCTAATGAGGTACACCTTTTGCACTGATTTTCGAGACGAATACGTTTCCTCTATATTCGTATTCACTTTCGGTGGAAATGCGTGTGTGTTGATGGGCATGAACGCCGTGCCATTTCCTCACATCGATTGTCTAGATGGTTCACGAGGCATGGATGGAGAACATTCTTCTCATCTTAGTATTGTGACAGTAGGTAATAGGCGTCCTTAGCTTTGTGAAACAATTGGGCATCGATGAGTTAGTGCGTAACTGATGGATTCGAGTATGCGAGCTGTCAGGGGCTTTTGACGGAGGGCTTCTTCTGGATTCCATCTCTTGCTGGACCCACCACAATTGCAGCTCGTTCCAGTGGAAGTGGTATTACGTGGCTGTTTCCCTTCGTGGTGAGTTGGTCTTTCTCGGTGCACCTTCTGTTATCTGACTTGGACGTATTCGATGCTAACAAGGGTTGTTTCATAGCAGCATTGACTGCTAGGGGAATGTTGTTCGTGGATGCGGAATGTTTGCTTTGTTGTTGAATCATTTCTGTCAGTATTTAGTGAACACGGTTATTGAGATTCGTGTTCTGAGACTCCTGCTATTGCTTTGTGCTTTAATTGTATTCCTGGTCTTTCCTTTCCGACATATCTTAACTTTCGGAATTTGGTGCTCGGACAGGACGGTGCTCCTCCTCTGGGATGGGGCGACACTATCGCTTACCTTGTGCTACCGGTGCTCCTGGTCGCTTCACAGTATGTCTCCATGCAGATGATGCAACCAGCTACCGCGGTACGTATCACAACTCACTGACATTGGATATATCTGATAATGAGAATGATCGTTTGGAGATTCAATATCTATATGCACGATAGGGTCTTTGTCCTGATTCAACACAGGTCAACACATTAGACTTCAGTATCCATACTAGGTTCCGGTGCGGTAGTGTGTATCATGTGAGCAGAAGAGGAGCTAATGTGGTCTTGTGAAATGCAGAGCAATGATCCAGCTCAGAATCAGTCTCAAGCGATCTTGAAATTTTTGCCCCTCATGATCGGTTACTTCTCACTGTCAGTACCGTCAGGGTTGAGCCTATACTGGTACGACTCTTCCTTTGAGTTCCGTGTTTGGGTTGAGATAATGCTGTGCATGCCGAACGCGTGTTAAGAAGGGTTTTCTGTATTCGTACAGTTCTTTAGGATGAAATGGTTTTCTTTCCCGAGTACCATGCTTTTCATGAATTGTGCTGACTGGTGAGATCAGGATCACCAATTTTGTATTCAGATCGGTGTCATGTAACAGAGAGGATCTAATTCTACTGGCAATTCTCGACCTTGTGCAGGTTGACGAACAACATCCTGAGCACGGCGCAACAAGTGTACTTAAGGCAATTAGGCGGAGCTCAGCCAATAGTGGACAAGGATGGCGGAGGTATCATCAGCGCCGGGCAAGCGAAGCGGACTTCCCTTCCACCTGCAGCTTCCACCTCTGCCACTGCGACTCCGGCGACGACTGACACTTCGGCCAAGGATGCACGTGGTTCGAGGTGGGTAGCAGTTTACACCCAGTGTGCGTTCCTTTCGATTTGCCACATCCTTGCAAGTTCAGACGAGATACATCTAGACGCCCCTTAGCTGTGCTGGATTGCTGTCGTATAATCAGTGCCCCATGTACTTCAACAGGTTCAAACAGTTGAAGGAAGGGGAGGCCAAAAAGAAGGAGGCTCGTCGTAAGGCTGCCGAAGAGGCAGCCAGAGTTGCGTCCGCCAAGGCCGCGGAGGAGCGGGACAATATGCTGAGGGCACAAATGGCGCAAGAAGCTCAGAAGGCAGGCGCTTCGTCGGACGAGACGAGTGACGAAGAGCAAGATGCAGGGAGCGATGGAGCGACGGACGCCGTCGGGAATTCCAAGGTACCTGGCTCTTACTCTTCGATTTTGACCAGAGCATCTCCTCGAGTCACTCGACTGGTCGAGTTCAAGTTATGTTTCGTAGCGATGGGTTTTTGCATACAGTAGATTCTGCTCAGCCAGATTGGTCATAATTACATCTCACCTTCATTTAAATCATCCTTCTGTACATGCGCTTTTGTGTTTGATTCCCCGCACTCATGATAACTCAGCAAGTGGCACGCGGTATAGACTTTTGGTTGCCATTAGCTGAGTATCAATTCAGAGTATCGGGTTTCTAAGGCTCACACCGTACATGAGGAGAGCCTTTCGTGAGGCATCCACTTGATTGTGGTCGTCCTCTCATTTTGGGACTCCACAACAGCCATGATCTGACGATGGGTAGCCCGTTGGGTGCAGGAAGAAGCTTTAGCAACAAACGGAGCAATGGACTCATCAGGGAAACCGAGCAAGAGGTCGAAGCGAAGACGTTCACCATGAGCGCCGCCCGGTCGCTACATGGAATTCTTGATTTTGGAGTTGAGCTTAGGGTGAACCAGACTTCCTCTTGGGTAACGCAAGTACTTGACATACATGTACCATTTGCATGTGTTCACTGTGGATTTGGAGCAATTTTTTCCGAGATGAACCCAAATCTGTACACCAAGTTGGAGGCCCCAACTGTTCTTAGGAAGGTCTGGACAATGCGGCCTGAGACGGGGAGGAAGATGAGATCGAGCCGTCTCGTGTGATGTTTTCTAGAGATACTTGTACTGGTATTGATCCTTGTTAGATAAAGAGAATTGACGTGCTCCTTCACATGATCAGCCTTATTCGTTCAAGACTTTGAAATTCCTTTACTCACTATTGTTCCGATCCAGCTCTTGCAGAGATGGACGTAAATCGAACAATGATAATTTTACGAGGATGACTCCGCCTGTCAAAAACAAGAAAACGAAAATGACCAGGTAACACAGTTATACATCAAATCACTTCAATGAATTAAAATTTAATACGTACTGGACATGTAAACGTGTAAATATGGCCCTGAATGACGGCCACTCTTAATGCGCCTGGATATCTGCTATTTTTACAAACCATAGTTTTCTGTGCTCACCGGCCTAACCTAGAAGCAACTGACAATTGCAACCAAAGTTCTTTCACGCAAGAACTTCGTCCCACTCCAGAGCCGAGCTGAAAAATCGGAGGAAGACCGCGTCTAGAAGCACTTCCTGTGCACGATGGAAGGACCCGACTCATCGTACTCCGACTTCGCGATCCACATCTGCACCCACCACAAACGACTCCGCAGTTAGAGGCTGAATTTGAAGTTGGTACGTACAACACCACTATGCGGATAGATTTGAAGTTCGATAACGAAATATGCTGGCCAGCACGAGAAACGTACCTGCTGGAAGGTGCTGAGGGATGCCAAGATGGACCCTCCGATCCAGACACTGTACTTCCGCTCCGGAGGCGCGACCACCTTGATCTTCATGCTCGAGGGAGCCAGCGCCGTGATCTCCTTGCTCATCCTGTCCGCGATGCCAGCGAACATCGTGGACCCTCCCGACAGCACGATGTTGCCGTACAGGTCCTTTCGGATATCCACATCGCACTTCATGATCGAGTTGTAGGTCGTCTCGTGGATGCCCGCGGCCTCCATCCCGATCAGCGACGGGTTGAACAGCACCTCCGGGCACCTGAACCGCTCCGCGCCGATCGAGAGCACCTGCCCGTCCGGCAACTCGTAGCTCTTCTCCAGCGAGGACGACGACCGTGCCGTGTCCAACTCCTGCTCGAAGTCGATCGCCACGTACGCCAGCTTCTCCTTCATGTCACGCACGATCTCGCGCTCGGCCGTGGTCGTGAACGAGTACCCGCGCTCCGTCAGAATCTTCATCAGCGCGTCCGTCAGGTCGCGACCCGCCAAGTCCAGCCGCAGAATGGCGTGGGGCAAGGCATAACCCTCGTAGATGGGCACCGTGTGAGTCACACCGTCGCCACTGTCCAGCACAATACCTGGAACGCAACCACAGGCAGTCACCGACACCCATGAGCGTCACTGACACTGGATTCGCGACATAATCTAAACTGACGACCAACTGAACCACTCGCACCAATCCCTCACTCACCGGTGGTCCGCCCACTGGCGTACAGCGACAGCACCGCCTGGATGGCCACGTACATGGCCGGCACGTTGAAGGTCTCGAACATGATCTGCGTCATCTTCTCCCTGTTGGCTTTCGGGTTGAGGGGCGCCTCCGTGAGCAGCACCGGGTGCTCCTCGGGAGCCACACGCAGCTCATTGTAGAAGGTGTGGTGCCAGATCTTCTCCATGTCCTCCCAGTTGGTCACCACGCCGTGCTCGATCGGGTACTTCAACGTCAGGATGCCCCTCTTGGACTGCGCCTCGTCGCCCACGTACGCGTCCTTCTGCCCCATGCCCACCATCACACCCGTGTGCCTCGGGCGCCCAATAATGCTGGGAAACACGGCGCGCGGGGCGTCATCTCCGGCAAAACCCGCCTACAATACATCAACAACCATCAGCTCCGCACTACCTCTTCCCTCCTCATCCCAGAAAGACCCCAACTCATCCGAAAACGAAAGACGCGGCACATACCTTGACCATCCCTGATCCATTGTCGCACACCAAAGGCTGTACTTCCTCACCGTCAGCCATAGTTAAACCTGGATCTGCACAACCGTAAACACGCTATTCACACACAGAAATCCTCATCACTGCCCACTATCAATTCCCCTATCCCCTCCTCATTCCTCCCGCATTCAGCCAGTACACTAGCTCACGCTCCCTAAACCTCTCAAAACAATCCACCGGGCAACGCAGAGTCTGTTGCCCATCCAAACACATTGCGAATTGCTGCCAACAACCGAAAACCCTTGTAATGAAAGAATCCAACGCGACATGAAAGCAAAGCCCGATCCCCGCATTGGATCACCAACCTGGAGAGCGGGGAAGGAGAAGAAGCGGAAGGCGCGCCCTCGGTGAGGGTTTGGAGGAGCGATCTCCGCAATGCGAGCAAAGGAGCGCTTCAGCAATGGAGCTCGCACGAGACAGAGCCTGCTTCAAAGGGAGCGCGAGGGAGACGCTCCAGCGCGGGTCAGGTCTGGGCGCCCGCGATCGCTGGACATCGCTGTATCTTCCTGTGGTGTTGATTTGAGGGGAGTCATGTTCCGTTGACGTAGATCATGCGGTTTTTGGGTTTTGGTTCTGTACCTCTTCTGCTACTATATTTTATATTTAGTGTAGGCACACTATATGATGTATATGAATGCTATAATTTTTAATATTCTTTACCGAGCCTCTCCACCCTGTAGAGATAGTTTTACTCTCGGTAAAAATCTTCACTAGAATTAAAAAGTTTTAGGGCTTTCAAACGTAAAATTTAGTGTGCTATCATACTACTTAAATCATAATCTACGCAGTGAACCACGGAGCAATCAATCGCGTAGTCAACCATGCAGTGAACTATATAAACACTGCACTCAACTGCGTAGTTAACCCCTAAAGGACCAAGTGTCCAAAACGGGCTTTTTGAAAATTCGGTCAGGTTCCTATGCTGTCAATTTCAAACATTCATCTTTGAAATTCTTACCATAGAAGGGCATTACCAAGACCTTAGTGGGAAAACAATTTTTTCCTAAATTGGACATTTGATGAAAAAGTTATAGGGTTTTTAATTTCAAATGGGGAGAGCGGGCACCTCGGGCACCTCCAAAAACTTTTGATAGGACACTCCATTGAAAGTGAGATTTTCAGTACTCGCAAGTAATATTATTTCCCCTCATGTTGTCAAAAAAAAGTTATTGTCTTTAGTGAAAAATAGCATACCAACCCAAGTCAAACATTTTCACACATTGTCACTCATTGTCGGGCAAGGTACCAAAAAAACTTCTTCTTTTCCACATAAAACCTAGAGATCTTCATATTTTTCACTTTTTATTTTTTCCACAACAATATGTAATGTAAACCTTCTTATTAACCATTCGGATTATCAATCAAAAACATATTAAGTTCAAAAAAAATTAAAGTGTGAATTAACAAATTTCGAGCCTCCACTCCTTGCACACTTGTTTTGAATATGCTACACCCTCTCTCTACCTCTAAAAATTGGTGTGTATGGAGCTAACATCATGCTTAACAAGATGGTAATAGATTTAGACCTTGTGTAGTAAATTTTTTTGACACCAACTGAAGTCAAAGTCTGTTGATCCACTAAACGCAGGGAAGAAAATGAACCATTTGCTTGGCTTCAAACACTACAATCTTTGAATCCGTGCGGTCAAAGTTTATGAAATTTTGTACATGTATTACTTAATAAGCTTTTATTGAGATCCTACGGTCATAACTAAAAATAAAAGTTTTTGTTACCTTCTTTATTCATTGCACTAGAATCCATTAATTTTGAAGTGTTTTTGGTGTAAAACTGCCTTGGTACCTCAAGGATTAATGGTGCAGTCAACTGTGTAGTGAATCATGATACCTTTTTTTATTTATAGTTTGTAGCATAAAAACTACATTAAAATGGTTGGACTAATGCGTTGCAAAGCAAGGGCCAATTGCTAGTTGTACTACTAAAATCATATTATACGCAGTGAACCATGCAGTCAACCGTTCAATGGACTATAGAAACGTTGCAGTCAAGCGTGCAGTGAATCATGTTACCTTTTTCTTTTTATAGTTTGAAATATTAAAAACAATATTAAAATGGTTAAACTAATGCATTGCAAAGCAAGCACCAATTGCTAGTATATATATATAAAAGAGGAAGGTTAATACCCGGCGGTGGAACCCGGGGGATACCTAGGTGATACTCTTAGTAGGAGGCGGCACATGTCACATTTTATTCTAATTATGTTTTATTTTTATGATTTTATTTACTTTACCGAAACTTACATCACCCATTGGGGACAACGGGTCGGTATACTACACCGTTCCTTGAATATAGTGTAGACTAGATTATTTGAAATTTCCTACACTAATTGAAAATTTACATGTAATTGTTGACTGACACACACTTGCTTGAGAACAAATACTCAATCAGAACTTGGCATGCACATGCTTTGATGGAAATTAGTGTGGGTGATCCACATCAATAATGAATCCACACTATATTCAGTGTTTAGTGTAGTTTTGCTTATATCTAGTGTGGAACACGTATTGTATTTGAATTTCTACACTAGTAGAGGTGCATCTTAAAATGATGCCTCTTCAGCACCTTGACATAGATCCACATTAATTTTTTTTCTAGACTATGTAAAGTAAATGGCGCACCTTGTTGTATTTTTCTATGTGTAATTTTCCACCTTGCTACTTAGACTAGGGATTACGTCTCGTCTTGTATTAGAGGTTGTTAGGATTGCATTTGTGACCGCCTTTGCTTTTGGATTCAACATAACTAGAGAGATCATTCGGCCAATGAGAAGGCAAATGATCCTCACTTGTCATGTAAATGTATTGTAGGACCAAGGTATGTAAATGTATTGTAGGACCAAGGTAAAGCAAAAAGTAATTGATATAGGTCCTGGTGGTTTTGAGTATCCTATGCATTGGTTGGTTTCGTACATGATTAACTCAAAATTGAGACTGCCCAAAATTTTGGAAAATTCCAGGGATTTGTCTAAGGTGATACTAATGTAATGCCAAGGTCATACCCATTTAATATATAGGTGATACTCATGTAATATGTAGGTGATACCCGTTGTGTATGAACTACCGTACCATGTGTTAGAAAAAATAATTAATTCGGCAAGAAGTGTTCAAATCCGACCAAGTATACGGTAGTAGTGCCATTTCTATGAGACTTTATGTTTATATTTTATGAAGTTCCTTTATTGGCCCCCAAGAAACACTTTATTCACGCTCATCAACACACAAGTGTTATTCCTTTTCTTCTTCATTTAAAAAATTTAAAATTGTTAGAGTATATATATAAAGGAGAATTTCTAGCACCTTAGAGAGGTTTGTCATGCAACTCTCATACCCCTATTGCTTTAGAGTATTTCTAGGGTGGCTGTTACAATGGAATGGAATGGTCTGGGAAAGTTTCATGAGGCAACTTTTGACGTTTTGTGTGTGACTTGATTACTTTTAGTAACTAATGTTGATGTTGGGGGAGGGAAAATAAAGGATTTGGTGTGAGAGTGTGGGTTTTTGACTGGGTGGTATGTTACTTTGCTCGGTGTAACTCTCAAGCCGTATCAAGATTAACTCTAAACCCTTTAAGGCCGATGAGCTTTTTTGGCATGTAAGGATCTACAAGTGTTCTAGATCATGCAAAATGGCATCTTTGCAATGGTTATATTTCAGAATAAAAATCTATGAACTTGTTTAACGGAAATCCCTATAGCTCGTCGATGCTTGCACCAATTGCGGTGGTGATGGTCTCAAAAGATGCCCATCTTCATCCACCTCTAAGTCATGATCAACTTTTTCCTTTGAGGTGGCCTGTAGCGCTTTCTATAATGGTTTTTGTCGAGAATCAACCCATATATGGTCAATCGGCCTTAAAGGGTTAAAGGTCTAAGAAGCCACATTTGGGTTGCAATATGATGTTTTCTGTGTATTTGACATACAAGGTATAAGAACTGCATGTATACAACAAGTACAAGAAGTTTGAATTTGTATTGAGTCTGATCGAATGATACATGACATTTCAAATTTAGATCATTATTGCGCTTACTACATGCTTGAGAAGTTGCAAAAGGGTCATGTATTCTAGATGTATGGTGTCATATTTGAACTTGATAAGGTTTAGATAATGAAATGACCTCCAAATGAAAGATGTTAGTTGAAGAATCTTCAATCCAAAGGTGTATGTCTTGCTAAAAATTTCTACATTTTTTGTATTGAAAGAGGAAAATACGTGACCGTATATATGGTCCCTCACAAACCTTTAATCCTTTAAGGCCGACGAGCTCTTTTAGCCTGCAAGAATCTACAAATGTTCTAGATCATGCAAAACAAAAACTCTGCTCAAGGTACATTCACAATGACCCCACTTCACTGTAGCTCGCCGATGCTTGCACCGATTTTTGTGGCGCTGGTCTCAACAAATGCCCATCTTCCTCCACCTTGTTATCATAGTTTAAGTCTTTCATGGAGGTGGCATGTCGCGTTTGCTGTCGAGATTATCGTGCCAAAATGACCCAGAAATGATCGCTCGTCCTTGAAGGGTTATGGGTTAAAGATGAAAGTGGGTGACGGCCGGGTCAAGGATGATTCATGACAGACATCCAAACACATAATTGAATTTCGAGCAGCTGTATTTGATTACACTTCCACTAAGCTCCTGTCGGAGACTCCAACAAAATCATTGTTTTCCACTTCAAAGTAGTCTGTTTACTTTGTCTGAATAAAACAAGTTGAAGTTTGGCAGGGCGGTGGCTTTTGACACAATCAGCTTGGAAGGCTGGCATAACTCAGTTGAATGGATCTTTATTAGTGTTTCTATGTAGTGGTACTCCCGCTCAGGCACCACTAAGTCAATTTTTCTCTGTGTATTAGGCCTTAACTTGATAAGAAGACATCGGGTGGCAATGCTAAGTCAAACTCTTATAATTTCTAATTTAGTTGACAATGTAGAGAAATTGGTTACAAGATTTTTAAGATAATTTTTTTGGAAATATACCAGGGTAATCACCGCCATATTCCTATTACTGCCACTCTGTAAATGTTCACATTTGATTTCCGCCATGTTCCCCCCCGTTCACGCTTTCATAGTTCCAAATTAAGGCTTGCTATTGGTCAAGACCCCTTACTTTTGGTTGATGCTAATGGGGGGTACCTAGTGGCAGTCATATGGTAAACCATTTTGAGAATTCATAACTAATTCACATTTTATCAGGAAAATACGAAATCACTTGGAATGAAAATGCACAATCATTGAAGAATTATTTGATCATTATGCGTCCCCTCCAAGTATGCACATTGCTTATTCCGGCGGTAATAGGTTGGCTTGCCTAAGATTGAGTGGGCTACAAGTTGATGGGGAAATAAAAAAGTCCTTCTCTAACATTACTGTACAGACACTCCCTCCCAATTTTTTATTCTAACCAATTAACAGTGGTTCAAACATAGTGGGTGTCACCCATGTATTACATGAGTATTGCCTAGATATCACACATGTATGACCTTAGCATTACATGGGTATCACCTTAGACAAATCCCTTATATTTTCCTGGACAGTCTTCATGTTAAATTAGTTATGTACAAACCCGACGAAGGCAAAGGGTAGTGTGTAATTTACATTTTAAGGAGACTATTAAAAGGATTAAAAGCTGGAGATCCACTGCCAAGCCTGGGTTGGGCGGCAATGCGGCATGTCTGTTGTGCTCTAACTCCAACAGGAAAGTCTGAATGCCAGAGTAGCAACGTCCACTCTGGTTCAACTCTGGCACTTGAATCAGTGTAGATCATTCCACAAGCTTGAGAGTCAGAGGCATGCCTTCTTTTGCAGAGGAAACGTGCCCTTTCCATTGTCAGGCACCGTATCATAGGAAGTGGTCACTTTCGGACACTACTTGTCAAACTAATTATTTTTCCAGATTGTAGTGGTTCGGACACAATGGGTGTCATCTAGGTAATACCCGGGTATAACATATGTATTATCCGGGTATCATATAGGTATTATCCGGGTATCGCCTAGACAAATCTTACCTGGTTAACCCTTAAACGTATTACCCGGGTATCACCTATTAGGTACCTGATTAACCCTTAAACGTCGGGGCGACCAAAATCTGGTTGATGGAAGAATGTAAAATGCTCCCACGTGATGATAAAACATTACTTCCATCCAAGTTTTTGTGAAGGTGTTGTCAATGAGTGCATGTACCACATGCACTGTAGATACCCTTCATAGAATGTGTAACTTTTTCTCTAAACAAGAAACTGTTTGTGACATGGAACTCAACGCAGTGTATTTTAGAAACATCTAGCTTTAGCTCTAAATCTGAAATGAGTCATTAAAATGATATTTTTAAAAATTGAATTCCACTAATGAAATGAAGTTTATCAAATCTAGTTTCTAATCCAGTTTGAAAATTTGAAAAATACATAAAATTGAGTAAGTTATTGCAATTTGAAATTTGGGCCTGATACCATGGATGACCAAATTTCTAATTTTAGCTGTAAACGGAAGTTTCATCTACACCACAAGTTTCAGCACAATAATGTACACCTTCAGTGAAATTATCATACTTTTCACGCAAAATTTGTATATGATATGAATATTCTTCAATTTTTCTTCAAAAAATCACATTAATTTGGATTTTCACAAAAAAATCTTGTGTTTTTTGTGACAGGAACAAAACATGTGGTGTCATCTCTGAAAAATGAAAAATATATATTTCCGCTTACATTTGATGAAGAATTAGAACACATATTAGAATGAAAATTGGGATTGATGCCACGGTCATAGCTCCACCCTTTAAGGGTTAATACTCGGGTGACATTGCTCTAACATCAGGTTCATACTGAGGCGTTCCAGTATCATACTTTGGTAAAGGGTTACTTCTGTGTTTTCATTACCCAAGCTACACATCCAACACTCAGTTGATACCCGGTTCATAGTATTACAATACCCGGTTTTGACAGAGCCGTACAACGACCTTGTAGCCTGTCAAGGCTGACCCAGTATGTGTTTCCAATTTAGAGTGTCTAATTCAGACGCCCAAGCGTGTCAAAAATGCGCCATGTTACATGGACGCGGTTCCATGTTTTAGCTGAGACTTTGGAGCGGGTATAACCCGTAAACTCTTTAACGCCGGGTTGGCTATGGTGCAACCATCAATCTACACGTGTAGTATATGATACATTTTAGAATCTGGTACACTTGCAGATGATGATCGCGCCATAGCCAGCTCAACGTTCAAGGATAAAGGATGAGTGAGGCCAAAAGTGATTGATTTTACTCACACGATTATAAGGCTTGTCTTTGAAGGATTAATTGCATGAGGAATATTTCTACCCCAATCTTGAGGTGATCACGGCATGAGAAGTACGGAACTTGGATCTGCATCTGCTACTATGGTAAGAAGGTTTGAAGTTTGTTATCTATAAGAGATTGTGTATTAACCCTTTATGGCCTATAAGGCCTTGGAAGGATCGATTTTGGTGATCTGGGTGTTTTTAAAACTTTTGTTGCTTGGCCATTATTGTCACGGTCTTCAAACAACACATTGGTCTCCGTATCAACTTTCCAACGCATCTTCATTCAGTGCAAGCATTAGTGAATTGTAGTGATTTTGGTGAAGTTGGGTTGTGATGAAATGTATCTGTCGTATAAATGATGTTATGCATAATCTATCATACTTGTAGATTCTCCGAGGCCTCATGAGGTCGTTAGGCCTTAAAGGGTTGACTAAAGCAAGTGTACATTTGTCATTGTTTGTGTGTTGTTCAATGTTTTATGGGGCCTACGATTTCTTGTGGGTGTCTACAGATCACCCACTTTAACAGAATTTTCACAAAAGTTTCTTGTAGCTTCAGAAACTAATATCTATACCCCTTTGTTGTTGGTTCCTCAAGCATGTACTTTATTGTGCGGAAGTTGATCATGAGATCAGACATGCACCATCTTCATTTAAAGTATATACTAGATCGTAAAATTCATGTTCATAGACCTTCTGGCTAATGGCTGCAAATCCTACACAAGTTATCATAAAATTGTAAGATAAATCATATTGTTGCGACAAATATGTGGCACAACATTCATAATCAAACATGTCAATTGATAAGTTAACCAAAATTGAAACACATGATATGGATGTACGGCTCTTAATGCAAGAAGTATTGTCGTTATTTATGTACTAAGAGAATAGAACCATGAGCTAAAAAATCAACTCAATAGCTTGGAGGCACGACCACAAAGCACTCATAATGACGACCACCATGTATAGCCTCTTTTTATATGATAAACATTAGCAAGCCTATGAGGTATAGATATGATCAACTTCTTCATAAAATTGAACCTCAATGTTGTATACAACATTCTTGTAGTTTCTTTGCGGTTTGTCCAATTCGGTAGGTCTATTTTGTCTATTCAATTGAGATCAATGCTATTATTATCAAACTAAGCGCAAAACATATGGTTTGGGTAAGTGTTTAGGGACACATCTGGTCCCACTCTCGGCAAGGGAGTCCAAATGGGGTGTCTTTGGTGGTGGTGTAGTCCACAAAGCTGTCAAGGTCCATAACGCTGTCAAGGATAGGAAAACTATATACAAGCACCAACTCCGCCTCAGCTTCCTTACAATCTAGGTGCATCGACTCGGGCCCCAAACTTGGGCCAAGTTCCCATTTTGAAGGGGTTGCCATGGTGGTGTCACATTCAGATAGAAACCATGACAATTTGCGGTCCATCTCCGCCTCTTCATTGCGACGGTCAATGTCAACGTTGTCATTTTCGGTGGAGGTGTCTTGCGCCCTCTTGTTCTTCTAGTACGACAAGCAATTTCTACTGTATTCCACGTATGGCTCTTCACCACCCTCAGGTCTCACCATGTGCATTTGAATCCTCTTGTGGCACTCAAGGCAACACCAGAGCGGTTGGTCTGTGCCTACGCGCTCCTTGTTGTTATAATACTTGAATTTAGTGTCTCCATTTCCGGCTCAACAATGAGGGCACTTGTGATTGAGATGATTGAACTCTTTGCCTTTGGTCTTTGCATACATTTTGCCACAAGGGCGACGCGACTTGTTGCACTGGAATAATGCGTGAAGCACTTGCCACAACGGAGGCACCTGTATCTCAGCTGTCATTGTTTACCGTTGTCAAAATATACAAAGTTGCAACTGTTGGAGCAGCCGCAGTGTGTGCACGTCTTGGTATCGTGCACATAGTCTTCAGGCTCAGGCGCCATAATGTCAAGACAGATGGGTGCCGGAGGAGGGAGGAGCACGACGGAGCAACATGAGGATGAAGGGATTAGCAGCAAGAGGACGGTGGGATAAGCAGTAGGAGGAGGGAGCAGGACGAGCAGACTCGAGACTACGCACAGAGAAACAAATAGTGGAAGAAGCAATTAGTCATGCTTTCTTATACTGGTGCCGGTGAAGACTACAAGTTGGCGAGCTCCCTAGGGCACTACAGAGCTCAAAAAAACCCCAGAATTGTGTAGGCTTGCAAAACCTTCGGGAGGAAGAGAAGGTTGAGAGGGTG
This sequence comes from Bryoerythrophyllum caledonicum, assembly GCA_963971425.1. Classification (NCBI taxonomy): domain Eukaryota; kingdom Viridiplantae; phylum Streptophyta; class Bryopsida; order Pottiales; family Pottiaceae; genus Bryoerythrophyllum; species Bryoerythrophyllum caledonicum. The sequence goes on along the minus strand of OZ020517.1, from coordinate 6,303,096 downwards.
GCTCATTGGGAGAGATAACAAGGGTGGCTGGAAGTGGAAGCCGGGTAGGCCCCATGGGAGGTTAAGATGCTCATTGTATTAATGAAGTTGGCAGCCAACTCATGATGTGGCAGATGACACTAATCCTCAACTTGTTGGCATTTAGTGTAGTGGGGTGACTACACTATTCGTACCACTACACTAAACATCAAAATTAGTATTATCAATTGAGGTGAAGACATGCAGTGATGAAAAGGAGTGGAAAGGAGCGGAAAAGTGCAACATAATCAGCTTTGGTGTTGAAAGCGAGTTTGACGTTGGTTTGGAGCGTTTACTACAATTCCTCTCTTGAACTGGGAAGCGCGTGGGACTTTATCTACAGTACACGAAGAGCTGCGTCGATTGTCAAGCACCTGGAGTGCGACTTCTAAAGCTTTCCTGTTGTTTGATTTCCTCGTTTGGAGGCTAGCTATGTCAAAACTGTGTTTATTAGCATTTTGTATTGAATGCATTTAACGTGGCAGTTTTAACTGAGTTTGGGTGAAAAAATGTCGAGGGTCTTTAGGGGTTACTCCATACTAACAAAACCACATGCTCACAAATTTTCATAAAGATAAGAAGATCACAGCGTTTAAAATGAAGAAAATCATTTTTCTTCTTCATTGCGTTCATTTTCTTCATTTTAAAGAAAAAGAAAAAGAAAAAGAAAGAAAGAGAAAGAGAAAGAAAGTATAAAGACAAAGATAACGATAAAGATAAAGAAGAAGAAGACGCATGGGGTGAATCCTGTGAGTTACCGGCACCAACGGCAACACAGAGAAATTCTCCGCCACCGCGCCAGCGACATGGCTTGGGATGCGGGCAGCGGGGATGGAGAAGTCACGGATCAAGCTCCTGTCGCGTCCGAGACGCAGCAGTTGTAGGTGATTGAGAGCGACGCTGCAGTGGGTTTCAATCGTTGGAGGAGGAGCGAGACGCATCATCATGTGATGGCGATCCTGGCGTGCCAGGCGTTGGTGGCGCTCCTGCTGTTGCTCACAGCCGGGAGCGCCGAGGCGGTCACCTCGGAGGAGAATTCGTTCGCGGTGCACCGGCACGTCGGCGACGCCACCGTCGGCCTCGTGGGCCGCGGCGGAAACCCCTGTGCCTCCGATTCAGAGGTGGGTGTTTCCCGGGATCTGAAATGGTCCATTTGTGTTAGATTTCACACATGTTGATGGTCAGTTTCGCCCTGGATTTGGATTTGAAGGAGATAAGTTGGTGGGGTTTTTAGGGTTATACTGGTTTTGGTGGGTTCGCAGATGTGGGTTGATGATGACTCTCTCTTTTTGTCATCAATTTGGATCGTGATTTGTGTAAACTTTAAGGTCTTGTGTGAAGATGGTCTTAGATTAGTGAATTTCACTATTCATGATGGAGCCTTAACCTTTAGTCTGAGTTTGTTTTGTGTGGATGGAGTTTGTTGATCTTATGAGAGAAAGGGTTCGCTGCGTTCGTGATATTGGAATCTATTAGGTTTTTGATTCGATTTTTGAGCGGGTGAGTGGGTGTTGTGGGTGTCCAGATGCGGCGGGAAGGCTACTTGAGGCAGAAAGTGGATGCTGCTGATGCAAAAGGTAGTAGTAATTCCGTAGCATATTCACTTCTGGTCGGACACATCTTCTACATCAATTTGTGACAAGTTTGCACAGTTCTGAAGCTGTGAAGCGGTTTTTTTTTCAATGTTCTGTGGAGGATGACTGACTGAATCGTTTGGCTCACACAGGGCCGTGCCTTCGTCAATCAACTTCGCAGTCATGCCCTGTGAAATGCTTCAGAGCTGATCCGTAAGTTCCAACTCCTAAAGCTAAAAATCAAAAAACAGCACTTCAAATGTCTTCAGAAATATATCTATTACATCTAAACTACCCCATGTTTTAGGGTAATTTCTCTTCTTTGGTATATAATTCGGCCCCTTCATTGAGGCACTCTAGAGATGCACCATGAGCGGAATGGAATGCTCTCATAATTTGTGATCACCTTGCACACAAGTTTGCATCACTGATGCGTTTGTGTTTGTTTTTTTTCTGCAGGGTTTGTGGGACAGATAAGGTCACATATTGGTAAGCACTTTCTCACATCCACCTTCTGAGAAAGCCTTTGGAGACAGGATCATTGTTATTCATCCTAGTTGATTGATTGATGTCCACTTCTAAAATATTATATATATATATATATAAGAAAATATTTTGATCATAGTTTGGTGGTTTTGATAAGTAATTTGATGAGAGTGAACAGGTGTGGAGCTGCCGATGCAAGTTGCGCTGGAGTGGAAGTGGCTCACGACGGATACTGCAGCTTGTGGGAGTCCAACACCAACATTGGCTCCTCAACAGCGGTGCAATCTTTGCAGTTGGTGCACATGATCTGGCTGGTAGTTTCAGGAATCTTTGTTGTACTGGGTTTGCTTTGAGTGCTAGATATCATTCTTTTATTGCTTGTCTTTGAGTAGGTTCATTCTTTTGGATCCAAGAAGTTTGGAGACCATTCATGTGATAGTGTATGTATCAATAAAATTTGTGTAGCAGTGTACATGTATTTCCAATTCACTTATGTTTCTTGTGTTTTTGTTAAGTGCAAACGGGTTAGAATAGGTCTTCTTGGGCTGTAGCTGGATAAACTTGGTCCTTTTTATGGTGGCAAATCTGGGGCCTAATTAACCCTTTAAAGCCGGAGAGGCCCAAAACAAGCCTCCACACGTGTTTGGGCAGCATAATCTATGACACGTGAGGATCAGATTTGGCCATTGTCTTTAAAGGGTTAAAGGGTTATGTTATCCTGGTGATTTGATTATAGTTGTAGGTCATTTTCAACTGAAGTTGAGCACAAGAGGAAGGGGTGATTTCATGAGCACAAGAAGGGGTGATTCCATGGAGTCAATAGTTTATTGTTATCGGTACAACCCTTGTCTTTCTTCTCCCTTTCTCTAATTTGCTCTTTTACTATTACATTTTGGAGCTAGGTTGAGCTAATGTTTCATGTTAGGAAACACACATCTATTTCTTCCTTCACCCTGGAACATCCAAAGAGCTAAAAAGTGGCTTCTTAGATGACTTTGAATGCATGATACTAGATGAAGAATTGTGATTTTTTCTTGAATTCTTTTTTGTAATGTTCATGGAATGTGTAAGCATCAAACAAATGATGGAACTTGCCTCATTGAGGTAATTATCATGTTCTTTCTAAAAGAGAAAAATATTTGTGACACAGATAAAATCTAGTGAAACACAGAAACTTCTAGTTTTTACATTAATTTGAGTCATTAAAAAGATATTTTATGAGTTTGAGTCCAACTAACGAAACAAAGCTTCTGAAGTCTAATTTCCACCCCAGATTTGAAACTAAAATAATTCATAAAATTGAATAAGTTATTGCAATTTGAAACTTTGGGCCTATAACCATGGCTGCAGAATCCTCTAATTTGAGAAAAACACAGAAGTTTCATTTTTACTTTAAATTGGCACCAAATTGTACACCTTCGGTATAATTTTCAAACATACTTTGTACTTTACATGAATTTCCTTCACTTTTTCAAAAAAAATCTCAATATTTCAAAAATTTCACCAAAAAAATCTGTGATTTTTGTAACATAAAAGAAGACATGTGATCTCATCTCTAAAAAAATGAAATAAAAAATAGTAGAGAGCATACAGTAGAAAAGAAATTGGAATTGATGCCACAGTCATAGGCTTAATGTTAAGAACACACATCTATTTCTCAAAGCTGGCTGCAGCATTTTCATTTCCCACTTCCAGCTTAAGCTCATTTAGCACTTACACTCAAAGATTCCTAAATGGGAGGCTATGAAAGAAAATCCGAAAGAAAATCCTATGAGCAGAAATTCAGACACTTGAAGCAGTGCTTCAGGTTCCAGACTTAGGCCAATTGGAATGAGGATATGGGCTCTATTTTGGCGGCGACTTAGGGAAAGGTGGGAATATCATTCTGTCGCCAAGAATACGTGAGGCGTCTGCATACGCTGACCCCAAACCAGCACCTGCACCAAATGCAGCAGATGACCACCTCTTTGTCGGACTTCTAAACATCAAAATTGCGGCTGCTAATCCTGACACGGTCCCATATACAAACCTTCGCAGAGTCAAATCGATCACCAAGTCATCTTGCTCTTCCAGCTCCATTTCTGTCAGTCGTCTCTTCGAACCATCTGCATTGCACACGAAAAAAAATATGAAACTCAGGAAACAAGGCGAAACCTGGTGCATATCTAATTCGTCCTGTGCGAGTTTGGGTCATTCATCCAGAACTCTTGGGTTGGAGATATATTTACAGTTTATTTCCAACCATTAAACCTCGAATGAATCACTGGGAACATTTACTTACGAGCTGAGTCGTAGACCAAAAGAAAACTTCCCGACAAAGTAAGATACATTCACGAAGTTTCTACTTTAATTACAACATGTACTGTAGCATCATTTCCATTTTTAGGTTGGGCACTTCGGGGTTACACATTGCTAGAATAAATTCTCAGATATTGGTACCTGCCATTGTGGATCAGCACAAGCAGATGCCCCTCCAACAATCAGCCCGTTCTATGCATTGCATGTGCTTCCTCTTCGCTTACGATTCTGCAAGATTGGGACCATAAGCAACGCGTTGTAAGAATCTGCAACCTAAACAGTGATCAGATTTAGTGATGAGTGGAAAGGAAGGAAGAGTGCGTTTACCTACCATACTGCTTGCAAAGGACATTGGAGCAATGCATAGGAAGACACTCTACTGCTTCATCCTCTGGTGGAGCACGTTAACTGGAGTTTTGGAAGCGACCGTGATGAGCCCCATTTGTGGTTGAAGGTGAACATTTCGGGGTCCGGGACAGAAAACGGTTCGCCTCAAGTCGTGACTCCTTGAGATGAACCAACTGATCTACGCACAAGGTTGGCAAGTAGAGAAGACGGCTTTTGTTTCTGCACCAGACATCCGTCTAATTTCGTTTCCTGGTGTAGTAGGTGACGAAGAGTCACTTGCATGTGGAGAAAGGGAGTAGCATCCCTACACTCACAATCTGCGCTATTCCAAATGGCGCCTCCAGAGTGGCGCCCACTCCCCCCAATCCGAGCTGGCACTTAGAGATAGGGGACAGCTTGAATGGGAAAAATCATTCCCATGCTTCTTCCCAAGAGGTTTGTACCCCACACCTCTTTGTCTCTCACTTGCTACCACGCCCATCCTCAACCTGCTCTCAAGCGACAGGAGATGCGCCATCAGTGTGATGGGCCTTGAGCCTGCACTGTTGCTCCAATCGCTCTGAAATTCAGAGAATTTCGACTCGCACCAATCAGAAAATCGGTGCGCCAGCGTCAACTTTGCTGGTTTGTGGAGACTTGTGAACCTGTGGCGTTGATCACCGTCGGATGATAAACTCTGGAATCTGAGATCATGTATGAAAAAACGAAGGGTTTCTTCAATCGCTGTTTCTTACAATCATCAGGGGAGCACAGATGACCGCGAAGTGGGTTTAACTCGTGATCTTAAATTCCTGTGCAGAAAGAGGTCATCAAAGTACTGATTAAAACCAAAAAAATAGCTGGGAAAAGAATGTAATAACTGACAGCTTTCGAATAAAGGAGAAATGGCAACTCAAGTGCCTGGGGCAGACAATCAGAGCAGCACGGAGCAAGGCCCCCAGATTTCTGGTCCTGAGTCGGAAACATCAGTTTCAAGGCATGTGGATATAAACCTGAATCTTCCGACTCCAATTCCAGCGTACAATCCATACATGCTGATGCAGCAAGTGACGCCACAGAGCTATCCCACATACCAGATTGCAGACTCTCAGCAACAGCACTATGACCAGCAAGGCGGCTATACACCTGGTATCCGTGGAACAAGTTTGTACACAGCGCCACAGGAAGTGCCCTATGGTTACCAGGGGTACCATCCGCCTGTGCAAGAGCAGATCCAGGGATACACAGAGCTTCAGCAACAAAATTACATACAGCAAGCGGAGGGTTACGTCCAGGGAGGCCAAACCGCATTTGAAACTAGACCTATGCAAAGTATACTACCTCGAAGGCTGTCCCATGTGAGGCAGAGGATCAGGAGGCGGAACAGGACGAATCGGGCGCACATTTCTCACATCCACTCAGTCGCTGCAGATATGGCGTATAATAACCGTGAGCACAGTACTGCTACCAGCATTACAGGTATTTGTCAACTGTCGAACATAAGTTCTCTACCAAATAGATCGCATGTGGCAAATCAAAATACACCTATCAAAGCAATCAAAATCATGCACTGAATACCTCACCTTCCTTCCGGTATGTTGTTGACCTGAAATGGCTCTTGATGAACATGTCTCTGAAATTTTCCAGGATCGGTGACGAGTGGGGCTAACTTGCAAACTCCTGTGGAAATTGAGGGGAGCCAAGAGAGGCTCTCTCGACTGACTTCAGCTGTCACAGCACTGGAAGAGTCGTCAGGCATAGGGGAGAATTTCGAGTGCAACATATGTTTCCAGAAGGCGAATGAATCAGTGGTCACGTGTTGCGGCCATCTCTTCTGCTGGCCATGCCTGTACCGGTGGTTACATGTGCACTCCTACCACAAGGAGTGTCCGGTCTGCAAAGGGGCCATAGCTGAGTACAGCATCACGCCAATATACGGGCGCGAGAACGCCCTGGCTTCAGCTCGAATGCAGGGCGCACTGGGGTCCGAGCTGATACCACCACGGCCTGCTGCACGGAGAATAGAGAGCGCAAGGCAGCAGAGAGAGAGGGAAGAGCGCGAGCGTGAACGGGAAATTCGAGAAACAGAGGCCAGGGAGAGGACTAACCAGGAACGTGCAGAAATCGAACAAGCCGCTACGGAAATTGAAGAAGAGGGGGAGCCACGGGCTGAAGCCCAACCCTCTGAGTCCCCGCCCCAGAGAGGAGAAGACACTCCTCAGGAAGGTGCGGAAACTGTAGCCATGGAACGTGATGTAAACCAAGAGGCAGGTGATCCCACCGAACACTCACAAAGCGGCTACTTGCAACGACGATTGGCTCTCAGACGAGAGCAGCTCAGGCAAGCTCTGGCAAACTCTAGGTACAGCACTGCCATAAACCAAAACCCAGGGGCGAGAGGCACAGAAAGACAACAAATGCTCGCAGCCACTGCACTTCTCTCGCAAGAGTGGGACCACATCATTAACGGCAGCCGTCTAGTTGTGGATCCAACACAGGTAACTCATACAACCTGCAGAACCAGAGAAAAACATCAGAAAAAAAAAGTACTCCTCTGCACTTTCCTGGTTACGGTCACTACCCATATGAACTAGAAAACGCAACATGCAGCACTGAACTTGATAAATACTACAAGAAGGATTGATGGTTTTCATCCAAGCTATATCTGCTTTTTGCTAAAATCACATTATCTTTTGCAGGCCGCAGCATGGTTGGCATCAATGCACGCGCGGCTAGCAAACATGGAAGGAAACATGGAGCCCAACTCTGACGCTGCACAGCAAAGAAGGCAAATGATAGCTTCGGCCGTCTCCCAGCTATCTCAACAACCACAAGAAGAGTCCGTGAGCCGCTTGGCAGTCCACCCCTCTCAAGTCTCCGATTGGATCACGACCATGCGCACGCGCCTCAACAACATCGAACAGATCATGCAGAACCTAGAGCGACCAATCGGAGGAAACCTACCGCCACAACCAGCCAACGCCCCAGAATTGGGATACCCTACTGAGGACCTAAACTCGAACGAATTCTTCGCTGAGCTGAATGCCGCAACGACAGCAGCAACGCCACAGGAAGTTGCCTCTGGCTCTGAGCAGAGCCCTGATCCTATTGTTCATGAGAGGAGCCCCGAGAGGATCGCTCCCGAGGCTCACGTGGTGAGAAGGTCCAGGAGGAGAAGGGAGCATGGTGAAGAGGCCTCACATGTGGTTGCGCAGGAGGACAGGACTGAGGGTCCTCATGAAGAGCCCGTGCCTGTGACCCGCAAACGAAGGAGGCGGTTGGATTGATGTTTCATGAATTCACAAAACAGAAAAATTGTCTTCACTATTGCTAACAGTTCTTGCTCTTTGCACCACACAGGTTAGATAGATCCTTCTAATCTATATTACGGAAGCCAGTCCCCAAACTTGACAACCCAGTTAGATTCTACTAGAAGGTCATCTATGTGTGGTAAACGAGGTGGAAGAAGGTTGAGTATACATACTTGAAAATATCGAGTGTTTCGTATTTAATCCGCTTGCAGGGGTCTGAATGCCCAACTCGAACCCTGCAAATTATCATTGAATGTTAACACATTAGTTATTTGATGAATATTTCTGATCCTATTGACAATCAACTGAAGTCCGCTCAAGTAAAACACATGAGCATTCACGTATTCACTCCTGAAAGTTCTAAGGTGCATGCCTGCTCAGACACCGTGGCAGTACATATCAACATCTGAATCTCGTTCACCTTCATGCATTCACAAGGACAAGTTGTAGACTCACACAGCCAAAGAAGACTGGATGCGAAGTATCACAGGCTCCTCTGTAGCATCTCAGAACCCTGTAGATCTACACCTGACACTACAGCTTGAAAAAATTTGATTAGTAGCACAAAACATGAAAATATCTTGTTAGCACGTACCAGAAGTTCAAGGTATACGAATTAATGCATCAATCCAAGTAGCCGACTACTAAAACCAGAGTGACCACGCAAACAAACCTCATCCGACGGAAGAACGGAATCTCAAAAATTGAAACCACAACGGATTTTACCGCAACACAATTGTAAATAGCATAACTCCAGACATGAAAGTCTTCAGACACCACTGTTTGCAATATAGATAAACAATCATAGCGGAACTATTTAACACAATAACGTGGTAAGCTCAAGTTTATTATACTCTTTAAACTTAACAAAATGATCGACAAAAACGGCTTATTGCCGGTATCTGCACTCAAGTAACTCCAACAGCCGCACTATTTGGCCACTACTACAAGCTCTCCATGCTCCCTTCATTACTGAAATTCTATGCGTTGTTGATGTGAACCTCTTACAAAAATTCACGAGGATCCGTGACAAAGCCTGTCAGGGCAGAGGCAGCGGCAGTGTAGGGTGAAGCAAGATAGATTTGGCCCTCCTTGTGTCCCATCCGTCCTGGAAAGTTGCGGTTGGTAGTTGAAACACAAACCTGCAAAAACATCAATAGAGGATATCAATTAACAAACTCATATACAAATATGTCCAGAGCAGTAAGCGGAAATATAAATAAGGATCGTCGTACTGTTTAAGTAAGAACATCAAGAATCCGTCTGAAAAGTACCTGAGGATCATTCATGCGTGCATAGGTATCACGAGGGCCACCCAGGCAAGCAGCACACGAGGGTGACGCAGGAGTATCACAACCTGCTTGCTCGAAGATTTCTGCGCAAGTCTTGCCATCGGTTCCAGGAACTGGCAGAGAGTACAAGTCCATCCAAACCTTTTGTGTAGCAGGCACAAGGAACGTTGGCACCTTAACTTTTTGGCCCTGTCAAAGAAATTTATAGATTAGTAATTCCGACACTCAATAATACAAAACATGACAGCGAAGATGCACTATGAAGAGCGGAACAGGACTTGGCATGGAATTAATAACTCACTGATACTGCCAAAAGTTCTGCAGCAGCGATGAAATCTTCAGTCTTTCCACCTGTGCATGATCCAATATATACACGATCGATCTTCACATCCTTGCACTCTCGAGCCAAACCTCTATTGTCGGGAGAATGTGGCTGTCAAAGCAACAGGCATTTAATCAGAAACCAGCATCAATTAAATGTTATCGTTACATCCGGCAAAATCAATCATAAATTGGCACGTTGAGAACGATTTACAAGAACAACAGTTTCTTTAAATAATAGCCACATAGACATGATCCGCTACATTAAAGCATTAAGAACTTCAACAAACCTTAGCAACAACAGGCTCCAGCTTTGAGACATCGAATCTATATTCCTGGTAGAAACTGCACATTAAAACCCAAAGGTTCAAAACAAGATTCACCCAAGGTCAATGAGATCCAATAAAGCCAGAGAGAAAAAATCATTTCAAAATCTTCGAAATATATGTGAACCTGAGCTAAATACAGTACCGTGTTCAAAGTCCTACAATGAAGGTGGACGAAATCAAAAACACAAGCCAAACAAAGATTGTCTACCAGCATGAAACAAACACTAATAAATTGCAGTAAGTATACCTGGCGTTCCCATCACTAGTAAAGACTTGATACGGTTTTGAGGTCTTTCCTTCCAAGTACTTCGCAGTGGTGGCATCGGCAGGAACAACACCGTTCTTACCGCCGGCCTCTACAACCATGTTACATAGGGTCATCCTGTCCTCCATCTGCATACCCACAACCATTAATTATAACAAAAATAGGATGTAATAAGTGAAGCATTTTATCAATATATGTGCTACTTTTAATCGGCTCAATAGTGCAAATTAAGCTTCAGAAACAACTAACCGTCATAGCTTCGACGGCTGTGCCAACAAACTCCATCGCTCGGTATGTTGCTCCCGCCACTGAGATTTCGCCAATTATCTGAAAACAAAAAATCACTTAAAACAAGGTAAATAAACAGTATCTACTGCCGCCAACCCTACCTTAACTTTCATTATACAAAATAAACTACTAAACTTGGAAAGACATAACATTACCTGTAATATGAGATCCTTGGCTAACAAATGCTTTGGCATTTCTCCATCCAGTACAAACCTCAAGGTTGGCGGAACCTGCAAGAAACATCACATAGCGTTACATATACAAGTGCTCATACTTTTGAAGATCCGGACACGGACTTCATACCAGCTGTGCATTACTTTCAGACTAAGTGACATGAAATTTCCCTACGAAGAGGTTGGAGAATCAAGCGCACCTTCAGCAGGAGTTTGCCAGTGCCCATAATGAAGCCTGCATCAGTATTACCAATTCCAGTTGCAAACTGACCGAACGCTCCAGCATTGCAAGTATGGGAATCCGTGCCGAAGAGAACCTAAAATCATAACTGAAGTTTAGTACTACTGGTACAAATACGATTACGCAAGATATCGATTAAAACACATACACTACTATTTTCGCAACACAGGAGCATGAAAATTCAAGGATACCTCTCCTGGGCGGCAGTGACCCTCTTGCGCAAGTGCCACATGGCAAACTCCCTTATAGTCGGGGTTCGCCTGCATGAGTTGAGCAAATTTTGCATCAGGTCAGCTGTTTGAAACGCCTGTCTACATTTCAGCATAAATACTGAAAATAATATTACTTCCATCAAAGTATCGTATCTATAAGGTTCGAAATGAACGAAACTATGCCAAAAACAATACGAAAAATGTGATATTGTTCTCACAAAGTAGAGACTGATGATATATCGAGTCAGAACGCATATGTCGTGACATTGCAAAATAGATTACAAAGGTTAAACTGAAAGCGTGACACGTATGCGCACCCGGAAGTTGCCCCTATCTGTGATATCGTAGAAGTACTTAATGTCTTGCTCTTGAGCAAAGTCACGCAGAATATCCACATTTCTGTTAGCTCGTTCATCTGTTGTAAAGATGTAATGATCAGGAATAAGCACTATCTTTTCACGATCCCACACCTGCGCAATTGAACAGAATATATATAACGTCAATTCATTAGATGAACGTCAACACATAGCTAACGAAATCCAGAAACTTTCTACTGCAGCCCACATACACTAAAGCTGTCATGAACTCCCCACCTAATGGCTTTCCTCAGAAGCCTAAATCAGGTATCCACCGATGAAGATCTATGTATGTTCAGATTTCACAGCCTCACATTCTGCAGTGAATACGTATGCCGATCCTTTCCGATTTAAGTGATAGTAAGGAACATGATCGGCGCTATTAGCCATAGACTAGTCAGATCCAGATTAACTAGAAAAGTACATTACACACCTTGGCATTCTGGCCGAATTCCTTCTTGAAGATACCGATAGTCCCAGGACCGCACACATCATGGGTCATAAGAACATCGGCCTTCACCCACACATTCTCTCCTGGTGCGAGTTTAGTCTTCTCAGACGCATTCGCCAGAATTTTCTCAGTGGCTGTCATGGCATGTTTCACCTGAAGCAGAAAGGAAAAACCGGAAGCCGTGAGCAACCGAGGCCAAAAACTGTAGCGATTTCATCATAAGTTTACAAATGCTGGAGAAAGAACGACGTCAAAAACCATTGAGCCAGGGCTAACTATGACCAAGGTTATTATAAGGAGTTTCCTCTGACGCTATCTTCTTCCAATGGTGTCGACTGCTTACTCAAAACGGACAAACCTAACAATTTTCTACACCATCTGTGCCGTCACTCAAAATCTGAAGCTGCTGCCCATCGCGACGCACGAATATGCACTTCAACTTCAAATTTAACTCACTTGGACACTCGCAACAGCTAAATCAAACTAAACAAAATAAATTAGCTATAGCCACTCAAACTGCCAACCGCCTCAATTGCAATTCACTTTCTCAAACCACTTTTGGTCACCCTGCTCCACATCAAAATTACGCCGCAAATCCCCGGAACAACCAAACCGCCAATTCACAATGCTAGAATTCCATTCCAAAGAATCTCAATATCCCTTCCTCTCCGCATTACATACTCCGAGAACTTACAGCTCCAGTAGAGGCAGGCGACCGCGACTGAGACTGCGGAGGAGCCATCACCGCGCGCACTCGCATATCACGCTGTCCAGCCACGGACGCCACCATCGGCGCAGCCGCAACCGAAACACGGCTGCCGTAAAACCCTGAACCCGACGCCACTGAACCGCCATCTCTCTGCACCAAACAACAAACAAACCTCCATTCACCTCCAATCCTCCCGAAACCTCACCTCCTCTCCGCATTCCCGCACATTCACATCCTGCCGCTCCAATTCACCAAAAATCCACTCCAAAAATCTCAAAAATCTCCAAACCTCATCAAACTCTCCAAAACTCGCAAGCGTCGCCTACATGCCTCTCACCAAACCCTAGCAATCGTAGCCACAACACAAACACTGGAAATGGCGAATGTGCGCCGCTGAGCGAGCGACGACATACCAGGGACGAGGAGAGCGTGGCGTGATGCGCCACGGCGCTCGCCATGGCAACCGACGATGGCAGTCCGAGGATGAGGTGCGGGAAGAAGCGCAACGAGCGAGAGCTTGAAGAAACGCAGCAACAGGGCAAGCACAAGGAGAAGAAGAAGAAGAACTCCGGTTTCCAGCGCAGGTAGAACACAATAAAACAGGACCACAAGAGCCTTCACCATGACAATACCGCGGTTATACTCGTGCTATACTAGTCTGGTGCGATACCGGTGTGATATCCCCTCATTGTTCAGGCAGGTAACACACAGAACCGACCGACAAGAAGCCTGTGAAGATAGACACAAGTTTGCGGGGGCTTTGGACCATACCGGGTCGATACCTGTTTGATATTGTGGCTATACTGGTATGATACTTGTGTTAGCTGTGTCGGTTTCCTCGTTAGATTTAGGCAGGTATCGGGACAAGGACGAGGTTCGTCGGGGGTTCGTTCGTTGAAGGGGGACGAAGGTGCACGGAGTGGTGGACGGACGTTCCTGGGAAGTTTCGTTGATCCTGGGCGGTTTGTGTCCGCCACACCCCTTGGTCGTGCTGACGTGGACATGGCTTGGGCAGTGGTTAAAAAAAATAAAAATCTAGCCACTGAAGGGGGCTGGTGTGAATATAGTGTTTGTTTGTTCCACCACTAAGTCCATGCCCATATGACTTAGGTTAGTAGTATGGAACTACTTCTCCCTCCCGAGGGTAGAGGGCAGTGGTTTAGATTATAGTGTGAAGGTCCAAAGGACAAGTTCTACTGGCCATGGCCATGATCCGATTTAATTTACACTATTTCTATCTTTTCATACAAATGATCAACATTGGTTCTTTCAAGATTGTCAAAGAAAAATTCATTGCCTTTAGTGTGAAAAATTTCTAGTTTATTGCAATGCAAACATTTTCATACATTCTCAAGCAAGGTATCAAAAATATTATTCATTTCCACATGGAAATAAGATATTAGAACTAATTTTTTAATCAAAATGCTATATGACGCTTCTTATTGACCATTCAAATTCTTGATCTATTACAAATCGAGTTCACAAAAAAAACAAAATTATGCATATTAGAAATTTTTGAACCTTCTTCCTTTGTACAATTTCTTTTCAATATGCTTCACCTTTCTTCTACCTTTAAAAACTGGTGTTCAAGGAACTTACAAACACGCAATTAAGCAATTATGCACTTAGCCAAGTGCATTGAGCGGTTGTAAAAAACGGCCATTTTTTTAGTAAAATTTTAACATGGCAAGATTTTAGTATCTCTTTAGTAGTGAATTTACTTGCCTCTTGTATTCAACATTGGCCTCTTCATGTGTACGTAAGTGACATGTTTCCCCTTTTTTAGTTTGAAATAGAGACCTTGAATGTCATTATACATTATTACACACGTGAATTTGTCTTACAAAGCTTAGAATGTTATAATCTTAGATAAATTGTATGGCCATACATACATTTGACTTTCCTTTTTGGTTTAATGGGTAAATCCACAACATTTGACTACATCATTCACTAAATATAGTGTGAACCGGAGTAGTTCAAGTTTCCAAACTAATTAGAAATTTACATGCAATTGTTGATAAACAAAAACTTGCTTGAAAACAAATACCCAATCAAAACTTGACATGCATGTGCTTGATGTAAATTAGTATAAGTGACCCACATCAATAATGAATCCTCACTATTACAAAAAAATGGGTGTAGTTGTTTCACATTTTTCCCAAGCCAAGTCACTTTCTCCATGTGGTCCCAGTAACTAGTATATGATTATAAAGTAGGGGTGATATACGGGGCCATCCCCTTTCACTTTCAGGAAAACTGCCATAATATGTGTTTTAATTTGACACATTTGAATAAACTTCTTCTATGACACTAGAGTAATTCTAGAATACCACATATAGCACAAAAAATCCTAATTTGTGCTATCTTACAACCTTCAACTTCTTACTCTTCCTAAATATTGTACCAGTATTGCTTCTCACTTCACCAAAATTGAAATTTAGTGTTAAGCATAGTAAATGAACTAAAAATGCTATACGTTTTTACTATCGATGAATATTCTTACCAACTATGTTTACAATGATCGCCCTCTTTGAATAGTATAGACAGGTGTGCTCTTAGTAAAAATCTTCATCAAAAGTAAAACTTATAGCATTTCCAAATCATTTAGTGTAGTTACGCTAAATCTCAATTTTAGTGTTGTGTCAAAGATGCAATAAATAAATAATTTTTCCACTTTAGCAATCAGGATTCAAGAAAACAGCCCGTAGAATGTCGCTCCCAAGGCACCATTTTAGAATGTGACCTTACTCAAGCTGAGTGGAGGTGGCTTGGACTCCACTCTCCTTGCTTCCAGTGCAAGGCAATAACAGATTGTACCCAAAACCGTCATAATGTAACCATATCCATCTGTGGTGAACATCCCAGCAACTATATGTACGAAAACGTCTCATCGGATCCGAAATCCCACACCCTTGGGGTTCAAGGCAGTTTAAAATGTCCAGCCCCCTCATTGATATCTACCAATACCCACATGATACACGGCGATGATGCCCGGAATTCAAACCCGATATTCAAAACCAAAAAAATAAAAAAGGACCCGGAAAAAAACCACAAACATACAAGCACACAAACAAACAAACACTAAAAGAAAACACAAAAAAAACCTCCCTCGCACGATAAGAAAGAATTTACATCCTCAAGAGGAAAAAGAAGAAACACTATGGTCTTTACTAGAGGGCGACGTGAATTGAGTGTTGGTTCGTTCCACCACTAAGTATATGTCCACAAGACATAGGTTCGTCACCTGAAGAGTGACTTGATATGTTGGTGATCACCAAGACCTTGGTCCATAGATAAACATCCAGAGCTGGTGATGAGCTTCAAAATAATTGTAGAGTGAGGTGTTCTTCACATCACTTGTCTTGGAAGAGAGTTCCATACTACTAACCCATGTCCGGTGGGCATGGACTTAGTGGTGGAATGAACGGACATTTCATTCACACCGGCACCCTCCGGTGACCGGCGTTCTTCTTCTTCTTCTTGGAAGAGAACAACACAGAAAATGACCTAACTAGATATTTCACACATGGGCCAAGTTGTGAGACAATACGAATTGGAAGTTGTCTCCAGCCTTGCAACAAGGAGTTCACCCTTTAAGGCCAAACAAACATATATGGGTCGTTTTGGCACAAGAACCTTAAATGTAGCAAGCGCTATAGGCCACCTCAAAGGAAAAAATAGACCATAACTTAGATGTGAAGGAAGATGGGCATCTATTGAGACCATTGCCACGACAATCGGTGCAAGCATCTACGTCTACAATGATTTCCATGAAATGAGTTCGTAGATTTTTGTGCTGAAACGTACTCTGGGCGTAGATATCAGCCTGCATGGTCTACAACACGTGTAGATTTTGAAAAGCTCATCGGCCTTAAAGGGTTAAGAGCCTCAAATGTTGAGACATAGAGCTGGGCTTCTTTCTCACTCTTCAAAGGAGAAGACACATGCAACGTCAAATAATTCTACTTCAGATCGATAGCAACAGTTGAGATATGAGCACTCAGACGAGGTTCCTCAAAAACCATTACCAAACCCAAACACTACAGATGACATTTAGATTATGTAGTCCACGAGACACACATCTCACTGCAACCACATCAACTTCTAATAGTGTGCTAGTAGATACTTGAAAGGACATGTGGCAATGAGTTACTTGCATGGAGGGAACAAGAAGGTTCTCAAAGGTTGAATGCCATATTTTACTAAATCTCTAGGTGATGGTTCATGAAATCTCTCAATGACATTGTTCAATTTACTGAAATTCATCTCGAGATGTCTAGATGATATGTACAATCCTGTCCAAATTTAACGTGAAAGTCCAAATTTAGTTACAGAAGAGCATCTCCACGGTGAGGCAGAGAACCGGCAGAATCACCCGATTCGGGGTTTTATACAGTAGTGAGAGTTGCACTAGAGACCTGAAAACGGGCAACCGGTTTGCTCATTTGAATCATTTTGGTGCAGCGCACACGGAAAGCGCGTCGGATGGGGGAGTGCAGCAATGTTTGCTGTTGGCAATACACTGGTCCCCTGGTAGCCTACTGGTGGGAACAACTGGTGGATGGGCATTTTGTCCATTGTTGCAGCACCACTTGATCTGGGGTTTCTGCAAGTAGAACGAGTCGCCAAGCATACAATATGTTTGTAAACATCAAAAGCTCATTGCCCCGGCACGCACAAGACATATACACCAGATCCAACGCTGACCGAATGATATGTTACAGCATTGAAAAATCCTGATAATCATCATATGTACATGGACATACTTTATTTTAAAAAATTGGAATAGCGTGTACTACAATGTAGACCAGGCTAAATAGAAGATTACAACATCAGTTTCTGTTAGGATTTCAAGTTCTATAAAGAAGCTCGAGCTGTGTCGGGGATCAACACTGTCTTCGTCACGGTGTAATAGACTGCTGTCCCACTGGAAAATTAAATGCAGCTGGCGAGCCAAGAGCAGCGCCGGCGGCAGCGAGAGGCAGGCAGGTAGACAGCTATCGATGTGGGCTTCTGGTCGACTAGTCGCGCTCTCTCACTCAGCGCAAGCCCGTCGACGTGCACAACCACCAGAGTCCTTCGCCACTACGTAGCTGACGACTCCAAAGCGCAGAAGGTTGTGGATTCCGGTGCAGCCGAGGGCCTTTCACTAGGCCAGCGCACATGATGGCCGTGAGGGCAGGCCCCACCCTCGTCCAACGAGCCACCCAATTTTTACAGTCGTTTTGACTTTTCAAGCTCGGTTTTGGGTCCACCAAGGTAGAATTCTCTTTGTCTCAAGGAATGAGACGGTGCCATGGAGAGAGAGAAAAGGAGAGAGACAAGTAGACTTGCGTGGTGGCTTCCGGACAGGATAGCTAACCCGCGTTTTGCGCCTTCACGTACGAGGTCGCACGCTCCTCGTTTGATAGAAACATAATGCCTAATTTAAGTATCTGCCCTTACAAAATTTGAACTTAAACCAGGATCTAAACTATGGGGAAAATATGCATGACATCCAATAGTTGATGGAGTAGATAATAGTGTTTAAAGTTGACTTATGTGTTCTTGCTGGATTTTGGAGCGCAAAAATGAGAGAAGAGTAGCTCCGCAAATCCTGGTGAGGAGGGGCTTCTGATGTTAGGCGCAAATTCTCTACACACAACAATGAGAGCTGCTGGGCTCATTGTGAATCCCGGTGTGTATTATTTGTTGCTGATTAGGTATGCGTATGATGTGCAAAGTGTTGAGAGGGATTGCAAATCTTAGATCGATTGATACAAAGTTGTGTGAAGGTGCAACAAACTAGTACTAGTTTTGGGAGAGGAGATCTGAAGCGGGGCTCTGTGTTGGCTCAGATCTAGATCTAGTTATTGCACTTCTCATACCAGCTCTAAGTCAATTAGATCGAGATCTGCTTACCGCTACACCATCGCTATACCACACACCAGACCCCTCCTCAACTAGGACTCTAGCGACTCGATGAAGACAAAGTGTTGTTTGCAAGGAAGTCAAGTCAGCTGCCGAGACACAAGATCCTGCAACGAACGACACTCTGCGAAACCAGCTAAGTTATCCTATGATGCCTTACATATTGCACATTGTCCAATTAGTGTTTGTATTATAAACTCACATACAGTAGTAAACAGAATAGGAATAAATCCAATGCTTAAACTCCCCGGCACAGAGGAAATGGATACACATAGGCACAGGAACAAGTGCACTCCACAGCCAGCAAACAGAGTGGAACCGCAGGTGGAGGTAAACGTCACTAAACAACAAAAGGTAGCACCGAAGTACAAGGCTTCACAAGAGACACAAAGAATGAGAGAGGCGCTGAAATCGGCAGGGCTGCACGAAATAAGGGAGGCGCTGAAAATGGTCGGGCAGCACGAACAGGAACAAGCTCCACCGCCAAGATCGCAGCTGCAGGTGGCGGAAGACCACAACAGCCCAGAAGACAGAGACACAAGGAAACCTCCGAAAAAACGACGAACCAACCGACCAGTTAAGTTGTACACATTCTTTGAGAACCGTATGTTATCTAAATGTTGCTCTCATAAAACCGTAAGAAACACCATTATAGTTGATGGAGACACAATACTCACGTCTAACCCTTACCACAAAGAGTTACAAGACAGCTGCTATGTGAGAAAGGTGCAGAAGATCCAGCGAAGATGCAGACGGCGGCACCGCCCGTGGATAGAAAGGTGGACATCGCACCACCCTGAATCGATGACGACACCAACATACCTACGACAACACCACATGAGCATCCAAACCAATGTCAAAGACAAGACACAAATCAACAAATACATCGACGTGCACCCCCCCCGGACCAAGGTACGTAATCTCACCCCACAACTAATCACTTCGTGCTCCCTGTTTCTGACCTGCAGGAACCGCAGGTCCCCCAACCAAAGAGCACTGAGAAAAGAGAAGAATCCACACAGGACCCAGCAATTGAATGGTAATGAAGAAAAAAAATATGAAGAGCCAGCAGAAACGACTTCACACGAAAGGCAGGCCCAACATCAAGCAAGCCAACAAACCCAGCGACGACGAATACGACGACATCAGCAGGGGACAACAAATCGGGCAGCGCATCATCCTGCACCGGCAATGACACCAACACACCTGCATCAACACCACAGAGTTAATCCAACCAGCGCCACGAACAAGAAGCAAACCAAAAAACGGAATGTCGTGCCACCCCCCAGAACCAAGGTGCGTATTCTTACCTCACATCTAACCACTTTGTGCGTTATATTTCTGGACAGCAGAAACCATAGGTCCCCCAGCCAGGCAGCAACAGGAACATGCCGAAATCAATACAGAATTCTGCAGCTAGATGGCGACACAGCAACAAAACGTGAGAAGCCAGCAACACTAACTACACATGGAGTGAAGGCCCTATGTCAAAAACACATGCAACAAGGAGGCAGACTATCAAGACAGCAAACAAATAACAGGTACGCACGCACCCAGGTAAGAAATCTTACCCGCGCTCTTTTCCCTCTCCCCACTGATAGCACTACATTGCTAAATACTCATAGAACACAGGAAGGTGCGAAACACACAGGGACACACAGCCAAGCACAGAGCCACAGGCGAAACCCTAGCCGCCACTACAAAGACAGAAAATTCATGGAAAATCAAGATCGACCAACCGCATCCAAACGGCTCCTTGTCAAAGCCAACCCTAGAAGATCAACAAAACGAATACGAAGACGTTCGTTGACTGCTACTACATCCATCAAGAATCAGCAAAAAACAAGGTATATAACTCGACTCCCTCTCATTCTCAAACCCTCTCAAACTGGCATACCTCACGTACGTCCACTCCGCATGCTGTGGACACACTGCGCTCCCTACCAAGCCCATGAGGAGATCGCGTACCTGGAAGGTGACGAGAAGAATCGAAGGTGCCGAAAGCTGCATCCCGCGCGCGTAGATCGGAATCTCTCCACCAGTGAAGATCATTCTCCTCCTTGCTTTGCGAATTCATTGTATGTTGTGAGTTATACCTCTCCGTTGATTGTCACTAACTTAATCTATGCATGTTTCTCACAGACAGGTCAGCACCTGCAACAAACAAGCGCGAGATCAGCCAAACCAGGAAACGATCTACATGAAGGTCACAGTCAAGTGCAGAGCAGAGTCATCAAGACTCACAACAGAATCGAGCCGCAGATCCACGCGAAGCAGTTGAAGAGCAGCTACCCTAACCAAGCAAGGAACAAGAAACACGAGCTCTGGTGCCAGTTCTTCGTGACACACGCCCCAGCAACCCAGATCGCCGACACCCACGAGCAGAGGAGGAGCAAGAATCGCGAAATCACCAGGAAGATCGCCGCGGCCCACGCCCCAGTAGCCCAAACCTCCAACACCAAACAGCAGAAGCGTGAGAAGCAACAAGAGGCCCAGTATACATTGCAAGACGTTCTCCGTCCCCACGCCGCACACAGCACAGGCACCCAGCGGCGATACTCTCACTATCGGCGTAGCCCGCAAGCAGGACGAAGAGTCGCGAAACAGAGCAGCACAGCCGAGGAGATCCAATCTCAGAAACCCCAGCTGGGAGCCGAGAGGAGCACGACTGCTCAAACTCCGATAATCCGAGTCTGCCAACCACCTCTCCCAAGGACGGCGTTAGGACACCTAGTTCAAGATTCAAACGCAGCCGTAGAGGTACACACGAGTACTGCTCGAACACCAGCGGAGGTGAAGCCCCTACAAGCCAACACGCAACCTAAGCCCGCAGCCTATGCCACCACAATAGGAGCACAAGTCAAGGGACCCCAGCTAGAGTCAAGCGTGAGACATCCAATCGTAAGGTGTCTCTTTCCAGCCAAGACTAAACTCTCAGGTCATTCTCTTCTCTCACCATCTTTACAATCTACCGCTCTCTACCACTACTGGGATTATTATGCAATCCCAAAGTCATGTAAACATAATGAGTTATTTGAGTGTGTTACTTGGAAGGGTGCCCAAATTTTTGGCACCCCCCGTGTGTGTGTCTGTGCAAAGGTCATTATGTACTACTATGTCAAATCCTCTCACCTCCAACCTTTAGGTCATGATTCGGTAAGTAGTTGTCATGCAAACAACATTTTTGTCCACCCCTTCTTGACAATCTTAACTTCAATAAGCCCTCAACGTATGTTGGGGGGAGAAGTTAAGCACAAGAGGATAAGGGGTTATAGTGAGTCAATACGATGCAAATCAATTAACACACTTTGTTTTGTATGCTACAGTATGTCTACAGCTCAAGATGTTGCCACCTCCTCCAAGCGCCTTTTTGTTGATGTAGTAGATGGAAACCCAGTCAATAAGAGTCAAAACGTCTTGTTTATCACAAACACCACCCAGAAGAAAGTGAGGGCAACAAGTTTGCCCTTCACCGAATACTGGCTGGGTTTTCATGCAATGAATACAATTGCAAAGAATAATGGGAATAATAAAATACCAATAGTAAGTATTGAAGACTTGGTCAAGTGTGGTCTAAGTACGAAAGAGGCAAGCGAATGTTATGTAGCAGTCCCTGCTTTCCCATTCACTCCCCAAATAGAGTGGCCATCCAAAAGAATGGATGGAAAAGTGGGTAACCATTTTAACCTCACCCAACTTCCAAGTGAAGTTGAGGTGGATAAAAATGGTTATGCATTAGACTACCAAGTATCGATTCATTTCGAGCTTGGGGACCAAGTCTGGGCAAAGGATATTGTCTTAAATATGGTAAAAAATAGACTCAATGAAATGGAAATCCCTACTGGGACAGACATTGGTGAGCCTATAGCCATTTTTTGCTACCACCAAACCAACAATTGGAATGGGGTCATTAAAATACACTTAAAAAACCCCGAGATAGACGGTAGAGGATTGTTGAAAGGACTGAGACCCTTCATTCTCATTCTAAATGAAGGGATTCCATATAAGGGGAAAGTATGCAAAACATACGACGCCCTTGCCTTTTCACACCTCCTATCAGTCAAAATTTCGGGTCCAAATCTTGCCAATAAAGAATCATATGAACTACATGAAGAGATTGTAAGGGAGAGCTTTGCGAGAGGAAAGAAGGCTTTTTCTGACTTCGCATGGGTGAAAACTCCCTCCCCGGAGCAAGCGGCCAAAGTAAAAGACTATAAAGTCACATTCTCCAATGAGATTTTTGTGCCGTGCTTTGCAACTAGAAAAATGGATGAGGACGAAATTGCAAAGAAGAATTGTCTTATTCTCATTGCTAAAAACCTCAATAAAACAAAAAATGAAAAGGAACTTGCAAGTGGAATCAAGTCCGTAATCGGTGAAGAGAATGTGGTTGATATATTCTTCAAACTCGAGCACGGGCGACATGTGGGGACTTGTAACATTGAATGTCTAAACGCTGCAGTATACAAAAAACATGTCAAACAAAGCAAGAAAATTCACGGAAAGTATGTCATGTTCACTCCCCACCCTAAAAGTTTAGATGGAAGTAATAAACCTAATACGGATGAACTTGCGAGGTTAGGGTTCTCAGATGTAAACTCGGCAGTTGCCAATGCTGTGATTGCCATGGAGAATGGACCAAACAAGGGCAATGGCATTACCCTTGAACAACTCCGAAAGGAAATGAAGACTATGAAGGGGGAAATCGTTCAAGAGGCAAGACAATATGCGGATATGGTACAAGCTAACACGGTCAAGTCCCTTAGAGGGGAAATGACAACTCTCCGATCTCAACTCATCCAAACAATCATGGCGGCCGAGTCACAAGCTTCGGAACGGGAGCAACGTGCTATAGATGGCAAAATGGACACGTCAAACTAATATTGACAAACAATGCTGCAATAAATCTAAATAAAATAGTATACATATATACTACAATAAATAATAATAAAAGCTGGAAAAAACATCACAAAAATTCACACAAAACAAAAACTAAAACCAAGATTTTAGTATATATATATACTACTAATCAAGACAAAAACAACAACAACAACAACAACAACAACAACAACAACAACAACAACAACAACAACAACAACAACAACAACAACAACAACAACAACAACAACAACAACAACAACAACAACAACAACAACAACAACAACAACAACAACAACAACAACAACAACAACAACAACAACAACAACAACAACAACAACAACAACAACAACAACAACAACAACAACAACAACAACAACAACAACAACAACAACAACAACAACAACAACAACAACAACAACAACAACAACAACAACAACAACAACAACAACAACAACAACAACAACAACAACAACAACAACAACAACAACAACAACAACAACAACAACAACAACAACAACAACAACAACAACAACAACAACAACAACAACAACAACAACAACAACAACAACAACAACAACAACAACAACAACAACAACAACAACAACAACAACAACAACAACAACAACAACAACAACAACAACAACAACAACAACAACAACAACAACAACAACAACAACAACAACAACAACAACAACAACAACAACAACAACAACAACAACAACAACAACAACAACAACAACAACAACAACAACAACAACAACAACAACAACAACAACAACAACAACAACAACAACAACAACAACAACAACAACAACAACAAAAACCACACCCACACCCACAACAACAACAACAACAACAACCACACCCACACCCACAACCACACCCACACCCACAACCACAACAGCAACCACCACCACCAAAAGATAAAGCCCCCAATGACATCAAAAACAACAACAGCAACAACAACAACAACAACAACAACATCAACAGTAATAAACCTCCAAAGACACCAACAACAACAAAAACCCCAACAACTCCAACCACCCAAACAAATCCTACAAAACCTAAAAACCCAACAACAACAATACCCTACCACAATCTACCTGTGTAAAATACTAATACTTCTCAGCGGTGACATTGAAAAAAACCCAGGCCCGATGCCAAACATAATAAAAACACACCCCGCAGCTCATAAGAAACGGGCAAAAATGTACTTTATCCCTAGTACTATAAAACTACACCCCGAGTATCAACACCTTGCTAACACATTTTCACCACTACTAAAGAATACACATGAACTACATAACTCACATAACACGACCTACCCGCATATAGCACACTACATTGGACAGAAAACTACACATCCCCCATCACATATCCTATATGCTTTAATTATTACAGTACACCCCTCTCTAGAAGACTGCAACCAAATATTAGCCCTACAAAATACCAATACCACAAATTGGACCAATACTCTCCTTAACAAGTTAATCAATCTACATAACCCACCCGAAAGACATATTAATACAAAACACCCGTATACAAGTTTCCTAGCAGAAAATCAAAACATTATTGAACATAGAGACTCCATACACAAAGAAATATATGATTTCGTACACAGTCAAACCTCACCCCCCACACAAAACACTATCCAACTACACTTCCCATTCTTGCCACATGAACTAACTAAAGAAATAACAAGATGCTTTGAGCCTATCCCAGAATACACATTCCCATCTCCACCAACCCCATATATACCAACTGGAAATCATAACGAAAATACCAGAGGCATCAATACATACATCTTAACATGGAACGCTGCATCCCTAAACACTGCTCTTCCATGCCTCCACAATCTATCTACCCACACCAACACGCCACCCGCCATAATTGCTATACAGGAAACTAAATTAACCGCTACTAAATCCACAAAATACATCCAAAAAACATTCCCCGATTACAAACTTATATTTAATAACACTCATGCCCTTACAAGATGCATCCAACAACGAATACCATATACACCAACGAGAGGAGGCCTCCTCATGCTCATACACCAATCATATGCCTTCCCTGGGAATATTACTAAAATCCCTACCCCGGCTAATATATCACCATACCTTCAAATTATTAAAATCACTAACCGACCCCTCCAACCATGGCTCATTCTTCACCTATACATGCCATCGCACATAGAAGACTCTAGGCTTATTCCGGAAATCCAAAACTCCATCACTTCACAAATTAATACGCACACTAACCATACAATAATACTTTGTGGAGACTTTAACAGAGATATTGCCCTTATTGGACGACATAACGGAGAGACCTTCACTCCCCCACGTGATATAGATTATCAATGGCGAAATTACACGGATAACCTAGAATTATATCTGATCCCAACCGATACACAATACTCTCGTCAAGGAGGACTTAATTACACACACACTAGCCTAATTGATGGATTTTACATTAAAACACCTAACCATACCCAATACACATCTATCACCAATATCTCAACCAACTTAAACTCGGACCACTTCCCAATCCAACTAAATATACCTCATAACATCCTTATAAGTAGACCCCCCACCAAAACAAACTCAAACGATATCAAAATACTAAACCCCATCCCAAAAGAAAACCTTGATAACTTTAATACAATATTCTTTGAAAAAAACTCACTACATCTAGATTCCCTTACAGAAATTCTTTCCAACCATCAACACCTAACACACATACAATGGCAAGAAGCCTGTACCTCTCTTGACAAAATTATTAATGAAATTTCTACCACATTAGAAAAGACGTGTAAAGCACCTCCGACCCCACAACTCACACCTAGAACCTCGAACCAAGGGGGGTATCTCCCGAGAAAACTAGCCAAAAAGTGGAAACAACATCTTGTTACATACCACAATATTCGGAAAGCAATTTACATCGCTAAAACTAATCAAAATTGGCGAAACCACCCCATACTCTCTGAACTACAAAACCTTCGCCACCCCCAAATCCCACAAGTACCACCGCTCAACAACCCTCACGAAGATTGGCTAAAAGACATTGCAGACATTGCAAAAACCGCCAATAAACAAGCTCGGAAAATTACTACAAAATATACAAGAGAATGTATCAGAAAAGCCATTTCTAAATACCGACAACTATACGAATCTAGCCCAAAAAAGATTAATAGAAAAGTCTTTAAAAACAACACAAACTTACCACTAGATTGTATTCTAGATAAAAACAATAATATCCTAACCAGCCCAAACGACATTGCAAACGAAATACATTCTCAACAATCCATAAACAATAGGCCATCCACCCCCCCATGTCACTTCCAACCACAACATACACCAACATGCACATGCGGGGTCAGGCAATACCCGTGGCATGATCTTGATGGATTCACCATTGATAAAAGAGGAGAACCCACAACCCCTCTCCACACATATTATAATAGAGACACATATAACATGTGCCTAAAAAATTTGGGAAACAACAAAGCTCCCGGACCGGACCATATACCTAACTCAATTCTAAAAAACATGCCTCCGAGATTCCATGACCTTTTATCATTATTTTTCCTCCATTGTTACAAACAAAAAGCAATTCCTGCATCCTGGAAAACAAGTTTAACAATATTATTATACAAAAAAGGCAACCCATCCGAGCTACCCAATCACCGACCTATTGCTTTAGCCAACACCATTTACAAATTGTACACTAGCACACTAACATCAATACTATCGGCCTACGGGGAAAAACACCAAATACTACACGAAAGCCAAGAAGGGTTCAGAGCTGAAAGAAGTACCACACGGCAAATCCAAACTCTCATCGCCGCTCTTGAAGATGCAAAATTCACTAATAAAGACATTTACATACTATACATTGATTTCAAAAACGCCTTCGGTTCCATTGACCACCCTCGCTTGCTAACCATTATGAGCGATCTTGGATACCCATGCGACGCGGTCACACTGGTTGGCAATATATACTCCCAATCTACCACTACATACGTTGGAGAATTCTTTGGTAAAACACGCCCTATCCCTATCCAACGAGGGACCATCCAAGGTGATACATTGAGCCCATACCTCTTCATTATCTTTCTGGAACCCCTACTGAGATGGCTTCAAAGAGGGAATAATGGCTACACCTTTGGCACCTCAAAAGTTACCATAAACTCGGCCGCATATGCTGACGATCTTGCGGCCATCTCCGGACGCCTCAAATCACTCCAAACTCAATTAGACAAAATAGACAAATTTTGTTTATGGTCCGGGATGGAACTTGGGGTCCAAAAATGTGCCATAACCGGATGTCCAAACAAATCTAAAACAAACCCGACCGCCTTCAAAGCCCTTATTCAAGCTAACAATATCCACTATCGTAACCAACCAATTCCGGTTCTAAACCAAAACCAACCCTACATATACCTTGGAATAAACCTAGTCCCTTCTTTAAAATGGAAAATTCAAATTCATGCTACTACTACAAAACTTATTAAACAATGTAAGGAACTTACACTTTGTCCGGTCACATTGCAACAAAAAATAAAAATGATTGATACCGTCATACGACCGGGTATCTCATATAGTTTCTATGCGGTCCCTTATTCCATGCCCGCCATAAATAAACTCGATAAAAAAATCATAGCCATACAAAAGAAAATATGCGGACTCCCTAATTGTACGCCTAATATCATAACACAACTCCCCCAAGAACTATTTGGATTAGAAGCTTTCTCCCTCAAAAATGCCTACTTACGTTGCATTGGAGAACAACTCCAGAATGCACTTAACGATAAAGGACGACTAGGACTAATTTACAGTGGACTCCTTCGGCACATCCTTGCCATTTATGGAGGAGCACAATACCTCCAAAGACTTAAAAAATCTGACTGTTTTCGGTCCCCCATTACCCGCACACTTTTTCTACTTAAAACAGAAGGTCAAATATTTCTAAAAAGCACACTAGAAGATTTCCTACTAGACCCTGCACCACTGGAACAAAACTGGGCAAATGAAATTCATAACCTCCCTAGACTGGACCGACAATTATCCGACAAACTCCTACAAAAACTCTTCTCTGCAAACATTATTGATCTAAAACAAATTACACTACCAAATGGAACACACCTTATGGACGACAAGAGCTACAAAACACACTATGGTACCCCTCATAAACTAATAAAAAGTGCACTAAACATTGCCAAACAATTATTTTGTCACCCTCCATGTCTCCCTACATGCCCCAACCCTTGCACCAATCACGTCCCACCGTACACACTTAAAGACTCATATATCATAAATCACAATGACATCCACCCTAACACCAACCCTCCACTAATTCCCCCAAACCCACCACATTCACGAACATATGCCCCTCCTTCACATATATTAAAAAACCCCTCCATACACCCAATAAATAACATAACCGCGCACAGACATAATAAACACATTGACTCCAACAAAATAAGCAAACAATATACGTCGTACCTATGCCATTGGTCCCACAATAACAACACCTACGCTAAATGGCTCCCACAAAGAAATCTTTTCCCTTGGCACAACCCAAATACTTCCTTACATAACACCGAAACCCTCACACAATACTACCTTAGAACTCAACATAGTTATTACCTAAATATCATACAAATACACCACCACCAAGCACAACCTCGAGATAGAAGATTTGTCACACCACCCCTTATTATCCCCCTTCTTAATATCTCTACAACTGAATGCAACCCAGAAACGGACATCCGAACACAAACAAATACAATTAAAATACAACAAGACAATGCCCACATATACGAAGGTAATGGTAGACATCTAATAACCATACCACTTGCTAGACTACAATGGCTGTGGAACCAATATCACAATGCACTACTAACTCCCATTAACATCGAACCAATACCCCAAACATTCGAAACCGAAATTGTTTGGCTATACCAAAGATATAACTACCGAATACCCAAAAATGACCCCCTCAAAAATGCACACTACACATTACCTGATCCTATCTTAGACTACCTTATTACATCCCTGAATATCACACATTCATACTTCTCATCCCCCGTTACATGCTCCACGAAAATCTCAAAATTTTACTCTCCATTCGAACGCGATAAGATTTTTGGGTCTCTTGGAAAAGCCTTTGATTATAAGTGGAGTGGAATAGGCCTCGCACACCCTCACAACGAAGAAGAAACACATCAAGCAATACATTGGGCACGCCTAGCGGCAAATAATGACCCCAACGACAATATCACCATTATTATCACTCCCGACACTCATTGGTACCAAAACCCTAACCCACTCTTAGGCCCATTCCCAGACTCCCACATCATAGTACTATTTGAAGCCGACTCCATGACTTACAAAGAACCCACTAGACCACCGCAAATACAAACACCCCGCCTTGAACCAGCAACCCTACGTATTCTATGTATACACCAACAAACTTGTGAAATAGGTAATCTAGAAAACCTCACTCACCTCACTTTGATAGCAAAAAATCTAAACATTAACAAGGTATACACCGCAATTGCCCTCCCCACACCCATCTCAACCCGAGTAAACCGCAACAAAAAATGGTCTAAAACCCCCCACACAAACATCTCCACATCGACAATTACCGAATTAAGCCTTCCCCTCTCTTACTACCAAATTAATATGGACCTCAAATTTGACCCCAACTTTAGCTACTACACTGATGGCTCTTTCAAAGAACCAACCGAAGTAAGCCCGGGACACTGGCACCGAGAAAAAGCCGGTTATGGGATATACAATTCTACCAAACAAATTAAATTAGGTAAAAGACTACATGGACTCCAGAATATTCTGAGAGCCGAAATGATGGCTATACACAAAACCCTTAAAATAATCACCACTCAGTATCCAAACGAACCGGCTCACATTTTTACAGATTGCATAAATGTATTATACCTCCTTAATACACATATTAAACATCCTACTTTACACAATAGTCACCCGGATAAAACTATCCTTACATCTATGGTAGAAATGCTCCAAAAGCGTACACAGATTACTACACTCCATAAAGTTCGTGCTCATGCTAATATCGACGGCAATGAACAAGCCGACAAACTAGCAAAGGAAGGAAGAGAAAAAACCCACAAGAATGCCGAACACCCATATGAACACGCCTATGCCACCCCATATTACTTCCATAGATATGAATGGCCCTCTATGAGTGAAACTCCCGATAAAGGCCCCGTACGATTCTTGGACAAATACCTCAAAAAACATGATCTTGTAAATAACCTAAAAAAACTTACAGAAAACTTCCCCAATATTGATAAATGGACTGGCAACCCAAACATTCATAATGTACTATCCAATAATTTCTGGAAAAACCCCACTATAACGGATCCACAAATCACATGCCTAATCAAATTCCGCACCGGGCAATACATGGGCAATGCCCGCAAACAACTCTTCTTT
The DNA here is from genome assembly GCA_963971425.1 of Bryoerythrophyllum caledonicum. Classification (NCBI taxonomy): domain Eukaryota; kingdom Viridiplantae; phylum Streptophyta; class Bryopsida; order Pottiales; family Pottiaceae; genus Bryoerythrophyllum; species Bryoerythrophyllum caledonicum. Next base: position 6,272,176 of record OZ020517.1, on the reverse strand, counting down.
GGAATAGAAAGATTCCCTAAAATTACATGTCCAATTTGCAACACCACGGACCCAGACACATGGCTACATGTCTTACTCCAGTGCCAAAACCCCCATATACACTCACTAATTGTTAAAAGACATAACAAAGCCGTATGGGCTATACGTAAACTACTTATATCATCAACCAAATCCCGATGTTTCATTCTCATGAATGCCGGAACCTTTAATGACAATCCACAAGAAAACACGGTCCCTCCTTGGCTATTACCCTGCAGATGTCATACTCAAAGATGCCACTGTAATGCAAGATTCAAACCGGACCTATTATGTGTCAGAGGACTTCCATACAAAGACCCCCCACCAAACCATATAGACCCTAGTCTCACCATCCAATTTATTGAATTCACATATTGCAATGATAGATTCTCCCCGGACACTATTGCAAACAAAACAAATAAATACCAACCACTACTTGACGATATTCAAGCACTAGGATGGAAAGTAGACCCCCTCATTGTCATCACCGCGGGTGCTAGAGCCACCACCTTCATCCCCTCAATGACAACCCTTGAAGAAACATTTAAAATCCCCATCACTTCAATCAAAACCACCTTTTCAAACATTAACACTATTGCAATTCAACATGCTATGTCGATACTCTTACATAAACGTAAACTTGAAAACAACCAACCCCTCCCAGATGCTTCAAACCCCCCCCCATAGATCTATACTTGCATTTTACATTTTACCGTACATGCCCTTCTCCCCTTTTAGGACTTTTTGGGACCTAGGGTCCTTTGGTATTGGTTACTTGTTACTGGGTACATAGTGTCCACCCTCGAAAGGGGGAAGTAGTTCCATACTACTAACCCATGCCCGGTGGGCATGGACTTAGTGGTGGAATGAACGGGCACTTCACTCACGCCGGTCCCCGAAGGGGACCAGCGTTCTTCTTCTTCTTCTTCTGTTTAAAGTTACTGTATATTGGGAGTGAAAATTGTGGATTTTGGAAGTTGTACTACTTTATCAATAAATAGATTCTTGCAAGGAAAATCATTCTTCTAATGAAAGAGGTCAAGATGTGCACTAGGTTGATTGCTTCACATTGACATATCATAGGTGAGGTAAACATTTATACATGATTATTGATGATTTTTAAAACTTTTGTCTACTTAGTTGGATACAAGTTCTTTCAAAACTAGTTACGAAATTAAACGGATGTTAAATTTGTATGCAACAAAAGAGATCTTCAATCACAAAACAAAAAAGAGTCCATTGCAAACATATTCCATTCAAAATTTAAGACCGAAATCATTTTGCATGTGTCCATTGAAATACAACATAATATGTGGAATGGTATTATGTAGATATCCATTGTATTTTAGTGTATTTTGCGATGTATCTCTAGATTTTTCATGAGTTTTATAACTCCAAATTGTGATTTGACTTTTTGCAGTGTGTACATGTAATGTGTGCGCATATATGAACTTCAAGCTTTGCAACCAAATTCCTCATGGATTCCATGCACATCTAGAGATTTAACACATCTAGAGATAACGCACAGCAAATAGTTTCGCCAACCACAATAACGGCGAGGAATCTCTATCATTCCGTTGAATGAGATACTCAAGCAATCCTACCAAGGAAGAATTGAATTTGTGCCTAAAAACAACTGGCGTAGAAGAGCAGCACTAAGGCCCTCGGTATGTTAAGGGAGTAATGTTACAATTAGGCTACCTAGGTTTAGGGTTTAGGGTTTAGAGTATGAACCTAAGAAAGTGACCAAAGCCACTGGAACCTGCATTAAATTACAACTCAGTCCACACTTCCAAGTAGTGCAAACTACTGTTCGGCAGTAGAGGTTGCTGTAGATGTGCTTGGATGGAACCGTCCAAAGTGGTTGGCGATTAACATCGTCAACCTTGTGTTCCGACGCTAAACAGTACACTCATCCCTCTGATAAGTTATAGCTAAGCATAGCACCGGTGGAGGGTACTTGTTAAAATATAGAGGAGCATGGTAACTTCAGCAAGACCAGCATCTCCATCCACGTCAGTTAGCGGAAGTTGACTTAGCAGATTAAAACTTATCAGAGGGATGAGTGAATACAAGTGAAGCATGGGTTTTTGGGGACGGAGTTATGAGAAGAGGTTGCTCACCACTCAGACCGCCTCAGATGTTTAGATCTGCAAGCACCATCTCTGCAATAATGGGAACGCAGAGCAGCCGAATTCCAAATCCTTTCGTGAGACCTGCAGCAACCCCTAATACAACCCGGAAGGTCCACCACGTACTCTGAAAGGTGCATATTCATCCACATGGGTCACCATACCCACCCATAATCAGAATGTGGGAAGCGAATACTTTGCAAGAGTACTGTGACACAACTCCAGTTCGTCCGTCACAAACGTCTCCGACTGCGTACTTCGTCACCTCTGTAATCCCTTCCTCTGGAAATATCAACTCCACGAGACAGCCAATTATCCCTCCCGATTATGTTCGGTTCGGGTGTCTGCTTGAGAACCTGCTCTGGTTGTCTTTCAGCGTCTTTGCTCAGGGCCTGGGTAGTCCTATAAAGTCGACTACCTGCAACGATGAAAGAAACACACACAAGTCAGCGAAGAAGGTAAACGTGACCACTACCTGGTCAAATAAGTATCACGCTCGGATGCGAGAGGCCTCATACATACCTGGAGAGAGCTGGGCATTCGATCCCAGATTCAGCGATGAAATGGTGTCAAACTTCACCCCTCCAGGAATAGCTTCTTTCGCGCTCATGCCCTTCATCGCCTTCCTGTCTTTGCTGATTACGTCAAGTCTTCGGAAGAACTTGTACTCCTCACGCACAACAGCATCTAACAGACTTGGCTCCTGCTTCTCCCGGTTGTCGTCTGAGAAGTCTGCCTCGGAGTCTGTCCTGTCATTCATGTATGTGTCTTCCACATGGTACACATCTGCCTCCACGCCATCGTCTCGCTCCAGCGTAGCGAGTGCAGATTGTGCCTTCTTCACCAGCGAGTCCGACCCCAGTCTCGACTTCTCCACGATCCGCTTGATCAGCATCTTCCCCAGCATCTCCTCGGCCTCCAACACCAGATTCTCCTCGCTGAACACGTTCACGTCGTCGTACTCCTGCTGCTCTGATTCCGAGGCTCGCGATTGGCACTCCCAATCAGACCCTGTTGCAGGACCAGGCGTCTCTCCCTCCATCAAACCTTCCCATCGAGCAATCTTCTCCAGCACTGTGGGGCTCAGGTCCCCTGGCCACTTCACAGGTGCAGTACGAGGTGTCTTTGAGGACGGCGGTTTTGCCTTCCCGACTGGGGTAGTGACCCCTGCCCTTCCGAACCCAACCACTCCCTCAGAAGCTGGCTTCTTTGCCGACTCTAGATACTTGGCAGAAGATGAGGCCTTGGTTGTCCTGTAATCTGCAGGCTCGGCCTCTGATATGTCAGACACACATTTCGACGACTCCATTCCTTCGCTACATCTTACAACGTCTGGACACTGATTTGCATCTAAGGACGAGGACATGTCGTTCTCTAGCTTTCTATTCAGCACTCGATTGGCCCCCAAGTCAGAGTTCCATGATACCCGTCTGCTCGGATGCGGTAGCACAAGTTTTGCTCGGGATGATGATGTACCTCTGTTAGCTCCATACTGGAATCCCTCAGGAGTCACGGCTGAGTCTAAAGGATGATCCCAGGTATCTGAAATCGAGACTGAGCTTGAGAACAGCCCGAAGCTCGGAGTGACACTGCCCATCTCCATACTCTCTGCACGATCAGCGTATGACTCTAATCCTTGAACAGAATCGATAAGCTGCGTGATGATCTGGGCATTGTCCAGTATCAGTTTACAGTCCCTGGAGCTCGCATCACCATGGCATGGCACATCTTCGTCAAGCCGGGTCATTGATTGCAATTGAAATGTGGACGGCTCCCCATTTCTTGACAATTCAGTGCCGTTGAAACGCTTTCTTCCAATTTCTTTGGAATCCTGTGGCAATCAAAAGACAAAGTACGTTAAATATGGAACATTTTCAGCAAAGCTTTGAAACAGATTTGCAACGTAGACATGTTCAAAACTATGCAAACCCAGTTAATGCTATGATGCCCGCTCAGGTAAGTCGAGCCTAACAGCGTAAACATGTCAGTCAAATTGAACTGCTGAGGTATCCCCTTCAGAGTTTTCCAAATCGCCCACAGTTTTGCCAAGCTATATAGAATTCTCAAGTCCAAGATGAGGGAAAATTCCTGGAGATTCTACTGTAGTGGACCTTATCAAAAAAAGCGAAGATAGGCAATATAATTAACAAATCAAACTTTTGAATGTACCTGTTTTTTGGTTTCCGTATCCAAGCTTGACTTCACCTCTCCTTGTGCTGCAGGTTCTAGGGTAAACCGTGAACCTAATCCTGCTTGCTCTTCCTCTGACACAGTGCATCCAGCTGACAAACCATTTCCGAGAGTCGAAAAATGAGAGAATTCTTGACCACCTATATGATCACCACCTCTCGAAGCAGCAGATGTTTCTGAAGCATCGTCCCTGACAGATGATTTGTTTTCAACAAGGGTAACAACCTCGGTGGGTGCGCGTGGAGACAAAGATTCATCGCCTGCGAACATGAACCCGTGTAATAGGCCATCAGAATAGCTTACAGCACTCATTTAGAACTACAATATTCCACGTAAAGGAAAACTTAAGCACTTGCAGCAAAGTCTAATGTTCACCGTTTTACTTCCGGGCACGAAGCTGGTGATTTCAGATGCTGGGATAGATTTTTCACAGCTGACTATAATAGTTACCACAAGAATTGGAAAAATACCCGAAGCAGGTACAAACGAACCCTCAGTTAAGCGTCTGACTCTGTCTTTCCAATCCTCAAGCTCCTTCTCCCTGCTTTGTAGCTTTGACAGCGCTGCTTCAAGATCCTCTTCTAATTCATTGATTAGCACCTCTTGCCGAGTAGTCTGATTGTCACCAAAGACTCCAACCATCAGCATGACGCACATCGACTATCATAAATTACAAGACATCAACGGATCACCAGATCCGACAAGTAGGCAATCAAGAGCGATAGTTGATTGAACCAACCACTAGCGAATGAAAATAGAGCTGCACAAACCTGCAGTTTGCGCAATAAACGCGTCAACTCTCTTGGCGAAACTGCATAATTGTTCGAGCACACAGGTCGTCCGGAAGGTGACCCATCTTCATCCGTAGAATCCTCTACTTCGGCAGGTAAGCCTGCTGGTGCTAGATCACCATAAACCACGGATGCGTCAACGTCCATCTGCATCAACATCGATGAAATCATTAATCTGCAAGCACAGGCGGTGGCGTCTTGTAACATACTGTACTTTGATGTTTTACTGACATGTACACAGATGCAGTTATTGGTTGAGAGTTGCCTAACTAGCACTCAAACTCTATGTACCGATATTCACGGGGTCGGACCTCATCTAAGGCACAGTACTGGCTCTCCATGGCTATGGAATCACCCCCAGTCAGTTGATCGAGTTCCGCCTCCAACTCGGCTTCGAGCTCAGTCATCTGATCTTCCGGCTCTGACTCCTGCTGCACAGGATCCAAACCAGTGATGGCACGTTCAGGCCCTTGACATCCGTTTATTCAGTTCTCAGTGTATTCATCAGGCATGCGAAAGGAACAGTAGTGAAAGTCAGTCTCCGTAATTGAACCAACTATGAGAACAAGTTAGTTTGTGATATACGAACACTCCCAACTGCTCAACAGTATGCTGAAACGCTGAAGGCACAAAATCGCTTACAATAGCTGAGTCAAATCTGTTCGTGTGGGCATGACTTTCCCTTCTTGCAAGTTCCAACTTCAGGGTCTCCAGCTCCGCTTGCGTCTCTTGCAGAAGCTGACTCAGTCTTCTCGCTTCAACTTTCTCCTCGCTGGAAGCAAACAATACCCCAAGGGCCAACCCAGAACTGAATAGAAGAGTCTCGAGAGAAGGCGAGGCTAGGCCTGAAACAGAACGAGGGAATGAATGTCAATAAATTTTGTACATACATTAGAAAAAGACCTTGCAGAATCTTTAAAAAGGTAAACATGCATTCAAAAATCTGGGAAGATGGCAAAACAAAGGACTGGCAAAGAAGCTCCTTACAATTGCCGGCATTCGAGAAGCTCGGAGTGGAATTATCTGATTGAACTCTCATACAACTACTGTCAACCTTTGTGACTCTCTCAGCCTGCCTTGTTATCGATATCTTTGCCGCATATTCCTTCAGGAAGTTTGGCAGTTTCGGTAGAGGAATCAACCTAGACTTCGAGGTACTTTCCTCCAGGACATAGCCAAGAGTTGAAGGCGATGCAGTGCTGTTGTCCACCAAGGTCACTTCGTCATCGTCATCGTCATCGTCATCATCATCTTCGAAATCCTCAGCCACTGAGGCTGAGAAATTAAGCGGCCGTCTAACAAAATTGGCTCGCCTACTAACAGCTGCGTCCACCATCTGAGCCCTGAGGCAACTCTGCAAAGATGACACGCGCTCTGGGGAACCCCTCAGACCTCGTAGTTTCCGAGCCAAAGCTGCACCCTTACTCGTCTTTCTTGGAGATCTTCTCATACGGCCTCCGCTCATTTGATTCTCGTCAGCAACAGCAGGCATCTTCCCCAGAAAGCCAGACACATCATGGCCCAAAAAAGGGATAGTTTGTCCCATCCATCCCAATGCAAGCGCATCGGCCTGAAAACCAGAGAGTGTTGCATCCCCTCCCGCATTTCCACGAGGAGAATCCCAAGTGTAGTCCCTGCTATCCGTGAAACTGTGCCTCCGACGCCCCTCCTCCTGCCGCATCCCAGGGTAGTTGAAAGATAGATTCACTTTCCCCTTTCCAGTCATGTTTGCTACACCTCGCGACCAAGATGGTCGCTCTCTACTTATCCTTCCTGGTTGTTTCCAAGTTCTAGATGCGCCAGAACATCGATGCACCTGAAACGTGTCGTAGCAGGCCTCTCGAGATACAATGTCGCGTCTTCGTCATGGCGAAAGACGACTCCCCATCCCCGTCCAAGGTTGTAAATCAAATTTCCTTCCACCAGGGGCTCATTCTTACAAACGTCATAGCAATTCGGAAAACGACTTCGAAGCACTACCAGAAATATCAGAGAGCCTACGTTAAAAAGACTTGTCAACAAATTCAGTGACACACGACGGGTCACTGTGAGTGGTATAACGACTCTCGAAAAGCCAGGACTGCCTGTCGAGCTTCCTTCTGCGATCGGTCGCGCATTTCCAATTGTCCTTTTTTTCTTCGAAGAAGATCCCCTCTCTCGAGCTCCGGCGAGGGCTACTTATGAAGATCCGTAAGATAGCTTGCTTCGTTACTCCGCAAAAGCCCGTACCTCCTTCCCCATGCAGCTTCTCCGACTCCACTAACCTTTCAGAATCTACAGAAGGATCGAAACCGTTCTCATTCCCCAGCAGAGGCTTCCCTCTGATAGACCACCCATAGTCGGGACTTAGCCTTTCAGAGGGTGCTTTGGAGGGAAGCGTTCTGGTCCACGACACCTTTGCAGATGGAGTCCATATGGATCGTATAGAACTGTATGGAGCCTGGTTGTAGTTCAAGCCACTCAACGAGGTCAGCAACAGAAATCATCATAGTAAAGGTAAATCAGTGTTCTGAAAGGTAGAGTATTCAAAAATCTAGGACAACTACAAGGAGTGTTTCTGAAAGCATGAAGACTTTCCTGCCCATCCCCTACGACTTGCTACCATACTACGCGCTCAATCTGTGTATGATCACATTTGCTCCCTCTCGATAGCATACTTACAAGCTTTAACAGTGTTCAAAAGTACTTGTACAAGTCGCAATCTAGTCCGAATTTCTTACTGTTATACAATCTGTACAACAAAGTCAGTTTCGAGATTATGCACCTCTCTCGTGCCGATCTTGGCTCCCATTCATCCCGAGCACAAGGATCATGGAGTTGTCCCCCTGCTCGCTGCTAAAGGTCATCTGGATACATCATCCTGCACAAGAAACATTCCATGCTCAATGAGTGAAATTCGCGGCTGTCACCAGCTTACTTCTAAAGGGACGAGATGAGCTGGCAGATTGCAAACGTGAAACTGATGCAAGCATCACGACTGCATCCTCTTCACCAAGAGACGCAGAGGAATGCGACTCACGAGTAGGAGCGCAAGACTCTTTCTCAAATGAGATCTACTGTCCACTATTCCTAAACGACAGCTCTACCTCAAGAGACAAGAGTGCACCGAGCATATTACGAGCACGAAGAAGCACTCATCGCCCCAACCCTGAATGAATCTAAAACTTCTCTTGCTTTAAACATGAAGCTGCGCTTTGATTACGAACAATCGAGCTCAAAGGAGTAGTGACTAAAAGATGCTCCCACTTCTACTCATCACACATGTCTTCGTGACACAAGACAACAGAAACATCTCGACAATGTTGGCACTCATACAACAAAGCGAGCCTCCGACCTGAATCCACCTGGAACATCAGATTGACGCGAGAAATTCCCGAATCCAGATGTGGCGAACCACATCGCCGAAGTACAGATCTAGAGACAACAAAACCTCATCATTCTTAAATGCTACTGCGTCGTCATGCATTCTAAAGCTCCAACGAGGCTCTCAACAAGTGCCCCTAATTTCCTCTAATCGTCCAATTTGATCCAATAAAATCCATCCTCGGCAATAAAAACTCCTCATACACACAGAGCAACTCGTGCACTGGATTCAAACACGCTACAACAACCAAAAAAAAAAAAAAAAAAAATACATCGCAGACTCCAACCCTACATCTCACTCTCCCTGTCTCTCACTCTCCGCAATCAAGCTCCAGCTAGCTCCCAAACAATGCAACCCGCACTCATACACCTCCGATTCTAATGCACCTCTCATTCCACGCAAGGACAACATGCGCCGCACTTACCCCGGCCAAAAAACGGAACTCCCTCACACCTCTAAAGTGAGCCAGGGAAGCGCGCGAGCAATGACGTCCACGGATCGGCGTCAGTTAATGGAGGCGGGATGAGCAACGCTTTAGTGGCGACGATCCTCCTCGTGTGATTGACGCCCTCCGGCTCATCATCCATGGAAGGAGATTCTCGTGGCCTCGCCTCGCCTTCGCCTCTCTGTTCATCGGAGGAGTGCGCGGGAGGTTGGATCGGCGGCGGCGGCGGCGTCGTCGTCGTCGTCGTCGTCGTCGTCGTCGCGATGGTTCAGACAACGGAAAAGCGTGAAGTTGGTGGATGTGCGAGAACGGTGAAGGACCCGAAGCGGTACTAAACTTAAATCGTCACGTCCTCGTCTCACGGGCCGCCCGTGCAACACATCCATCCCTTCTTTCGATGCGCAATCATGCTTCTCCTCGGGCCCGCGATTGTGTGGGCCCGGAGGTGTCTGCACTAAATAGAGTACCTGATTTCATTTTTTCATTTTTCAAAAATGGTTTAAACTATTGAGTTTGGATACTTCCCATATTTTTTGCACTTAATGGAAATTTTAATCGAAATTTATATTCTATTTTTATTTCTATTTCTATATTATTTTTAGTGTGGGAGCGACGCTATCTTGTGAGCGGTGAGCGGTAAACGGTGAGTGGCAAGTAAAAACAAAATTGAAAGGAAAAAAGGATTTTTGACTTTTCTTCAGAAAGTATGAAAGTAATGCCTATTGCTAAACCATTGATCCTAAAATATAAACCCCAAATCATAAAACCTAAACCCTAAATATCATTGTTCAATGCTCACCGCTCACCATTTACTGCTTGCAAGATAGCATTCCTCCAATTTTTTATGGTAAGTGTAGAGGAACTTTATGATTTGAAAGCGCCTGTAACTTTTTTACTTTTGATGAAGAATTTTAATGAGAGTACAATTGTCTATACTACTTAAAGTGGGTGATCATTGTCAGTAAACTTATAGTAAAAACTTATAGCATTATAAATCATATTATGTGCCTTCATTGAACATAAAATTTAAAATAGTGGGTTGCATGTGATCTAAAAAAAATTCTTTGTTTCTTCCTTACTCGTTGCACTTAAACAAGGAGTTTTTAAGTGTTTTTGGCGTGAAATTGTCAAAGAAATTTAGGGGTAATACCTAGGGCTTACTCGGGGGACAAACATGTATCTATCCTCAAGAGGAGGAAGTAGTTCCATAATACTAACTTATGTCTAGTAGAAATAGGCTTAGTGGTGGAACGAACAAACATTCTATTCAGACCAACCTCCTATCAAACGAAATTCTTCTTCTTCTGGGATAAACGAACACTCTATCTACTTCATATAACACTACTCGAAAGATGGTATGAGGCGACCATCAAGTATACTCACTAAACACTGACTAACTTCTTGTGTGAATTACTGTTTATTTGGTATACTCTATGGTCATCTCATTCCTTCTTTCAAGTAATGTAAGGTAGAGGCACCCAATTCCGATTGGCCACCCAATTCTGATGAGTAGAGTATGCATGGCATGGTGCATGAAAATGGCAAATGTTTGAAATGGTGCATGAAGTGACCCAAAATTGATAACTCAAAATCTAAAAACACGACTCATTATTGGCATTGGGTCATGATGTGTGCAATTTTGGGTTGCTTCACCTCAATTGAGCTTTCATTGGTGGCATTGCCTCGAAAGTCGATCAAGGTTGATTGGTATTGGGTACCCTCCATGAGTTGGTTATCCATGGCATGTCTTCTCACTTATACTCACTCTCTTATTGGCATTGGGTGAAGGAGGGCACCAAATCTCACCTACTCTTGAGTTTGATTATGGGCTCCGGTGGTTTTTGGGCTTTTAAATTCTATAACAATTCCAAATCTTTGTGATGAAATTTGAAAAAATGTTTGTTGAGTTTCAATCCTAATTCCGCATCTATCTACATAAATGTTTTTGACATACAATGTCATCTGAGTCCCGAACTGGCATAAGTGATCCGAATTGGGTGCCTCTACATCAGTTCTTTGGAATTTTGATTCTGTACTACAGTTGTTGTTTTATCTGACATTCATGAATTACAAAAGGCACCATGGTTTTCCATCATTGCACGGCATAACAAAGGTTGGACAGAGTTGTGTAATTGCCAGTGTGCAGGTATACTCCATAATCATTTGTATAAGGGTACTACTAACTTATTACAGAACCATGATGGCCCCGGATGGGTGCAAGGTTTGAGGAATGCCATTTCCAACAATCACAAATTACTCGTACAAATTCATACATGGTACAGTCAGATTCTTCTACAACAACCATTCTTGTTAAAACAATATTTGTTACAACAGCCATGTTTGTTTGTAAGGGGACCTGATTGTTGTAAGGTTGGATGACTTGTAACCACCAACTTAAGCTTGCTGACCTATTTATAGCGTTCATATACGTGGTAAGAATTTTTTTGGGAATTCAAAATAGGATTTCATGAATATTGCAATTGTCATTATCATTTATTTCTTCATATTTAAATTGCTACAAATTTTTTAAGTGGATAGTAAGCCGTGACCCATTCCTCAACATACAAAACTCTCTACTTCCACAGTAAGTTGTACTAATGACCACTTGTCAAAGCACCCATCGTTGTGAGCACAAGAGACTAAAAACCGAGAGCTGTGAACCAATTATAAATTGAGACCCAATTATAATCTAACTTTCCTGAAATTTTGGAAATTGGGTGGGCGGCTAGCGGTTTTGGCCCACATAAGACAGTCAATTCTACGGTTGATGGTGGTGATAGGTTATCCAACCTTAGACGGAGTTTGTTGATGTAACAAATGTTGATGTAAGGTAAGCCTCCCCATAACCAACAAAAATCCATAGCCAACTCCAATAAAATTGGGGTATGTCCAACCCTCTTCCATCCCAATACCACCAACTCAGCTCCAAATGGGGGTTTGCTATTAGTCAAGACCCTTACTTTTGGTCGTTGGTTATGGGGGGTACCTACTAATGGCCACCCACTAAACATGGCTGCACAGTTTGAAACTTCATAACTAATTCAGTTTTCATCGAAAAAATATGAAATCACTTGGGTTGGAATTTTAATTCTATTAGCTATCACTGAAAAATAATAGTATAATTATCTCCTCTTTGTATATATGCACATTCCTTAACTTGTTGGTTTTAGGGGAGCTTACCTTAAATGGAGCTGACTGTATACCAACATGGGTTAAATGAGATTGTAAAATATTTTTTTACTACTTAGGGAGGCTTGTCATGCACTTTGACACCGCTAATAAATAGGTTCTTTTAAATCATATTATGGTGCTCATCTTGCAATTGGGGCATTCTCTGTAACTTAAGAATCTTTCACAAATCCAATAATCCCATATCAATCCTCGTATTTTAGGCTTGGTGATTTTAGAAGGTCTATTCTAAGGCTCAACATAAATTTAGTATTATAAGGTCTTGCGATAGTTGATTGTAATAAGGTGTCCATCAAATATTTGTTTGAACAAGTTTTCATTTATATCAATTAGAAAAGTATTGTAAAATTCATCAAATAGACATTACATCAGTGACAATTCTTATTTTGAGATGTAAAGAATGAGCTTTAGGAATGCAAATTTTCAATAGAGTCACCATGCATTTCACCCTGCTACTTTATAGTCTTATATTAGTAACTAAGACACATTGAAAGGGTGGCTTAGCTTTGGAAAGGTGTGGGGAACCACTGGCAAATGTTTGGAAATTTGGAGTATGATAGGGAGCTTCAACTTGCATTGGGTAGGGCCAAAGAGCATTAACTACTCATTGGTGCATAAAAAAGGGAGTATGAAATGCAAAATGCTCTATATTTGACCATAAAATATCTTGCCTTGCCTTTTTCTTCTCTTCCCTCTTTGGGAAGGACTTTTAGAAAAAATCTAAAAGAGTATTACACTAGGGCCAAAGATTGAACTCTATCAAAGACCAAACTATGTAGAGAGGCCAAGTTTTGGAGTTGAGAAAAATCATTAAAATATGCAATTTGCGGAGTGGGTGCACGCCACTTCCAAGAACAAAGTAGAGACACAAGGTTTGTAATGCCTCCCTCGTAGAATTCTTTAGCAAACATATCTTCCATCAAATGCAACCCACATAAAGACATTAACGCCCAACAATTTACCATTCAAGTTTAACAAAAGAAATAACTCGTATATGAGAATAATGGGAAACATGTAATAACCATCCCCGTTGACCAACTAAAGTAGCTACGGGAACAATACTAGCTTGAACTACAGAGTCCAAAAATTCTGGAACCACAAACCCAACCATTCCAAACTGAAATTGTTTGGCTACCAAAGATACAAATACCAAATACCTAAAGGGACCCTCTAAAATGAGCATATTGTACAATATCAATAGCAATACTTGACTTCATATTACAACACACGATGTACAATACTCATATTTCTCGTCTCCAATAACATGCTCCACAAAATCATCTAAATTCTTATCTCTGTTCTCACGGACTCCCAAATCATATATCTATTTGCTGCAAATACAATATCTACAAAACACCTTTGAATTTTTTTTAAAAACCTAAAACAAAAAAATCCACACCACAATAGTGTGCATACACCACCAAGACACCAATATAGCTTCTCAAGCAAACCTAGAACAACTCAGATTGATAACCAATAGCCCAAACATTACACAAGTCTACACCAAAATCACCCCACCAACGCCAATAAATACCATAGTTAACCATTACAAACAATGGTCAAAACTTATATACCCAAGCCCAACCCTTACACCCACAATCCACATAGCACCACTTCCAAATTATAATACAAATCTACCCCTCATATTTAACCCTCAACATTGCTACTACAAGGATGGATCATTTAAAGAACCAATAGAAAAGCTGTGGTAATTGGCACAGAGAAAAAGCCGGATATCCTTTTTTCAACGTACCAAAAGAAATCAAAATGACCAAAAGACTATATGGGTTACAAAACATCATTAGAGCATAAATGATGGTTGTCTATAAAACACTACAAATCTTAACAACCAAATAAGCAGACGAACCTTCATACATCTTTACAGACTGCGTAAATGTACTATATCTCCTAAATACACAAATACAGCACCCTACACACACAATAGCAACCCGGACAAAACCATTATCATCTCAATGGTACAAATGTTTCAACCACGTACACAACCTAGAAACTTACACAATTAAGTAAGAGCCTATGCCAACTTTAATGGAAATAAAGAAGCAAATCAATTAGCAAAAAAAGGAAGAGACAAAGAACATAGACAAGTCAAGGACGCATACGAGCATGCCTACACAATGCCATACTACTATCAAAGAGATGAATGGTTGTCCATGAACAACGCTCCAATGGAAGGCCCTATTAGGTTTCTATCTAAATACCTTAAACAACATGATCTTCACAACAATCTAACAGAACTAGCCAAAAACTTCCCAAACATAGGAAAATAGATAGGGAACAAAGACATTGACAATGAACTTTCCAATGACTTTTGGACTCATCTCCTTATCACAGACTCAAAAAAAACTTCAATCATAAAATTCAAAACATGCCAATGCATGAGAAATTCTAGAAAACTACTCGTATTTGGACCTGAAAGATACCCCTCGATCACATGCCCCATATGCAACTCCACGGAACGAGATACCTTGCTATGTGTACTACTCCAATACCAAAAACATTGCATACATTCACTAATAGTCAAAAGACACAATTAGGTAGTGTGGAAAATTAGAAAAATGCTTGTATCCGATAGTAAAACCCAATGCCTTATGTATATAAACGTTGGTATCTTTTACAACATCTCATCAGAGAATACAGTCCCACCCTAGCTACTTTTGTGTACCTGTGAAACACAAAGATGCCATTGTAACTCTAGATTTAAACTAGATCTATTATGTGTTGGAGGCATACGATACAACCACCCCCCGCCAGAAGCCCCCAACCCAAACATCACCATACAATACATAGGATTCACATACTATAACAACATATTCTCACTAGACACATTTGAGCAAAATATAAACAAATATCAACCACTTCTGAATAAAATTAACACATTAGGCTCGAAAGTTGATCCACTTATAGTAATTACAACCGAAGCCAGAGCCACTATCTATATCCCTTCCATGAAATCCATATAAGACACATTTAAAATCCCAAAAACCTTTATTAGAAACACTTTCAAAAATATCAACACCATCACTATCCAACACGCCATGTCTATTCATCTCCATAAAAGAAAACTAGAAAACAACCAACACCTACCCAAGTCACATAACATGTAAAAATGGCTCTTTAAATGGTTCTTTGTGAGCTTCTTATTTCTATAGTATCAATCCTCAAGAGGGGGAAGTAGTTCCATACTAATAATGCTTTGTCTAGTAGGCATTGCTTTAGAAGTGGAACAAACACACGCTTTATTTATGCTAGTCTCCTCCGGAGATCGGTGTTCTTCCTCCTGTGGAATGGGTCCTTGTAGTGTGAAAGCCAAAGGGCGAAGTTGAGAGGCCATGACCCAAACTATCATGGCAAATCTCATGACCCAAATTATTTGGCAAGGAACTAATACCATGCTTAACATGGTGGTAATGCATTTAAACCTTGCGTAGTGCAAAAATTTGACACCAAGTGAAGACAAAGTCTACTAGTCATTTCAATGCAAGAAAGAAAATGATTGTTTTTTCTACTTCAAACAAATATTACCTTTTAATTAGTGCAATCAAAGTTTATGATACTTTGTGAGTATGTTGCTTAATTGAGACGGATTATATGATTTAAATCTTACAATTAAAATTAGAAATGAATGCTTTTGTTTCCTTCTTCACTATCTACACTAGAATCAACACTTTTGAAGTGTTTTTGTGTGAAACCATCAAGGAACTATAGGGATTCATTATTTTTCCGACTCCAAAACTTGGCCTCTTGGCATAGCTTGGTCTTTTTTTTAAAAATTATTTTAAATTTAACACAAATAAAGGGAACCTTTAGTGCAAAGAGGGAGGAGAGAAAAATACAAGGCAGACCCTTGCCAAGACCGGCAAGGCCAGGAGAAGAACCTGGGCCCGATTAAAAGTTTGTAAAAACATAAGATCCACGATTAGTACAAAGGGACTTATGGTACAAATGCCACTGAGGTCGCTCATTCGCCCACAAACCAAGCACCTCATTGCAGCACTAGAGGTTTTTAAACCGCTTGGTGAACTTCTCACTTTTTGCAGGATTCTAGAGACATCGAGCATAAGTCTTGGTCCACGCGGCTCGTCTGTAGTCAATGAGCCCAAGTCACAATTTGGCCCAAAGCTTCTGCCTCGGGACCTCTTCTTGATAAACATGACATCATTTCTCTCGCTCTATAGATACCGCCTCTAAGAAGAAGCCACAACTTGCCAATGGGCCTAAAGAGCCATGGGATCCGGTGGGCAGAAATGCCATGTTTCCACGTAGGAATAGTCCCGCATAGTTGAATCGCATTAGGCTGCAAGCTCATATCATCACTCTCCTACTACGATTGTTCCACTGGTGTAACATTGTGCGTTATCAGCCTTGGCACCCTATGGCGCAATTGCCAGCGGACAGCTTCCATCCTTGTGTTCCTCCTTTGATCAACACTTTGAGTGTTGTGTGCACTTTGGCGGGGAGGGAGCTCTGGTGTCAATTTCGTACACCAAGTCCAAGCATCACAAGCAGACTCACACTCCCAAGATTGTCGCAAATAGTCTCCGGAATGGTGCACGGGCATACGAGGCATTGTTGGTCCACGGGCGCCCCTCCCCCTGACGCTCACAACCACCGCTTTTCGCTAGACAACCCAAATGAGACCGGCTTCTTTCCAAGCTCTATCCGCATCCCATACAATGAGCCAATCAAGCTTATAATTGAGAGGGAGAATCCCCACCCATTTCTTCTCCACAACCAACGGGACTTGATGTCGTCGCCTCAAGATGTTACAACCTAGCGTAGCAGAGAATCCCATAAACGACACTTCAGCAAATCTCGGTCTTCAATGGAGTTCGGTCCTTGGTCCAAATGTGAAATCCCCCTAATCTTTATTAAAAAAAATGTAGGCCCCCTTTTTAATGGTAAAAGGTCATTTACGATCAACAATGGGCTACAAGGGGTGCGGCATCCCCTAAATCTATTTTTTTAAAGCATGAGGGGATATTTTAAACATTCTAAATTCAATATCCCCTAGGATTTCAAGTGTTATCCCAAATGTGCCGGTTCCGAAGATATCCACCTCCTCCAGTACACTAAAATTGAGAATTAGTGTAACCACACTAATTAACTTGTAAATGCTATAAGTTTTTACTTTAGATGAAGGTTTTTACTATGAGCACTACTAGTGATACTATTCAACGAAGGGAATCATTGTAAACATCATTGGTAAAAACATTCATCACAAGTAAAAAATTATTAACATTTTAGATCATTTACTGTGCTTAACACTAATTCTCAAATTTAGTGTAGCAAGGAATTCCATATCCGGGAATGAGGGTATGAGTCCAAAGAGTGAAGCAAACTTTGTCAGTTTGCATAGGAATATACATTCCTTGGCTACCGATGGACTTTCTCGGCACAAAAGTGATTTCGGTGGCGGCGTTGCAATTGGTCTGCTTCCAATTTCCGCTATGGTTCACTCACAGCGATAGCCATTTCAAATTCAAATTGCTTTGTCGTATATTCTTCTCTCACTGAAAACAAGCTTGTGTGAGCACGAAGTCAGAGAACATGGTATAATATTAGTTCTCCCTAAAATAACTCTTGTGAAGCTTGGAATTTCGGGCGTGGATTGAAACCTTAAATCCTGTCGATATCCTACTTTTTCTTCGAATATTTCTATTGTTTTTTTGTTTTTTTGTACGAGTAAAGTAGATTAGGATTTTCTATATGAGACCTACGAATGGGAGAAAAATACTTCATAACTTTCTAAATACATTAACGCAAGGAATAACGTATACTACTGGAAATACCCGAGAAGGAACCTACAGGCAATGATTTTTAAATTTTGAAATATTACTTCTTTAGAGAAAGAAATGCTTAGAGTTAACCCAAAAATGATAAAAGTCTCGAGGTGGGCTTTTGCCAATCTTGGGCAACATTCTCATGGTTGCAATTTATGTTTACAATTCTCAAAATTTTGTACAAAGATGCAAGAAGAGAAGAGGTACGTGACAATGTAATTTTTTTTCTCATTGGACCATTAAAGTAAAAGTTATGCCATTGAGTGGTGGCACTTTGAGCAGCTCAAAAAGCTTCTGCTTGGACACTCTTTTAAATGTGAGATTTCCAGTACTAGCAAACAATGTTATTTCTTTTCATATTGTCAACAAAATTATTGTCTTTAGTGAAAAATAGCATAATAAACCAAGTCAAACATTTTCACACTTTGTTACACATTGTGAGACAAGGTACCAAAAACTTCTTCCTTTGCACATAAAACTTAAAGATCTTCATATGTTTTACTTTTAATTTTTCCACAAAAAAAAAAGGGGGTAAACCTTCTCATTGACCGTTTGGATTATCAATCGAAAACATATTTAGTTCACAAAAAGGTAAAACGTGAATTGGCAATTCTTGAACCTCCATTCCTTGCACAATTGTTTGGATATGCTACACCCCTGTTCTACCTCAAAAATTTGTATACAAGGAACTAATATCAAGCTTAACAATGAAGAAGAAGAACTCCGGTCCTTGTAAGGGGGTCGGAGTGAATAAAGTATCTGTTCGTTCCACCACTAAACCAATTTCCACCAAACAAAAGTTTAGTAGAATCGAACTACTCCCCCCTCTCGAGGATAGACACTTTGAAGCCAGTAACTAGTAACCAATAATCAAGGACCAAGGACCAAGGACCAATTTGAAGAGACAATATGTATATGTTAAGTGTATTCTTTTGAGAGGTTTTGGAGGGCACCGTAGGTGAACCTCTAGTTTGGCACCTCCATGCCGAATAATTAATTAAAGTGAGAAAAGGCCATTTGGCATCCAAAATCAAAATAAATTGATTTTCAGCAAGAAATCACATATTACTGCATATAGCACATTTGACAATCGTGGGGTTTGTACCCAAGACCTTGGGGTTCTAGACCATAGTCTCCATGGATGCACAACATCAAATGGAGGCATTTCCAAGCCCCACTCCCCTTTGATGTCTTCCAATGTGACAAGATCTGAAAATATAAATTTTCTCCACTTTCAACAATTTCATTAAATATTTTCCCACTTAATTCGGCAAGCATTTTTCTAATTAATAAACGCCAAACTAGAGGTTCACCTACAGTATGATTTAGTTCTAGGAGAGTTTAGTCATTTTCAATTTTTTGTTTATGTAAGAGTATGGACATTGCATGTTCAATAGCAATGGTTTTAATTTTGTGAATGTCTCTTTAATTGGATTATTGAGGATATTGAGTGTTTTTCCAAGACTTTCAATAGAGCGGATAATGGTAGTTGCTCTAGCTCCAACAGCTATGACAATAAGGGGGTCAATTTTCCATCCAAGAGCTTCAATGTTATTAATAAGTGATTGTTATTTAATAATTTAGTTTTCAATTGCTTCCAAGAAAAATCTATCTTTACAATATTTGAATTCGATAAATTGGATAGTAAGGTTATTGTTATGTGGTTCGGTGGGGGTCTTTATATGGTAATCATTTGATGCATAGTATATATGGTTTAAATTTGGCATTTCAATGACATCTTTGGGTTCCACATGTGCATGGAAGTAGCCAGTGAGGGACCGTGTTTTCTTATAGATTGTTGTTGAAGGTTCCGACGTTCATAAGTATAAAGCATTGGGATTTGTTTGAGTATACAATTTGTTTCCGGATTTCCCATACCGCTTTGTTGTGTCTTTGACAATGAAGGGATGTATGTGATGGTTTTGGCATTTGAGGAGTATGTGTAGCCATGCGTCGAGGTCATGTTAAACATAACTTATGAATTGAAATTTTTTTAATTCCAAGAAGAGTTGTTTGCGGGCATTCCCCATGTATTATTGAATACATAATTTGATAAAGCATGTTTCTGGTGAGTCCGAAATCATCAATATTGACATGTGCTCAGATTTTATGAAGGGTTTTTATTTGTGTGCGATTTTGAAGCATGTGAACCATAGATGTTAACATGGCTTGGTCGGAGTGGCTATTGTGGAGGGTAGGGTGTGCTATTTGTGTGTTTAATAGATATAATATGTTGATACAGTCTATAAAGATGTGCGCGGGTTCATTAGCGTATTGTGTAGTGATAATTTGGAGGGTCTTATGTAGGGCCATCATTTATGCTCTAAAAATATTTTAAAGTCTATGTAGTCTTTTGGATATTTTTAATTCTTTGGTTGAGTTGTATATGCCATATCCAACTTTTTCTCTATGCCAATGTCCCGAGCTGACTTGTTAGTTTTTTGAAGGAACCATCTCTGTAGTAGCTATGTGCAAGGTCAAAATTCTAATGGAATGTGAATTGAGTATGTGGAGAGGGGAGGCGGAGCAATGAGGTAATTTGGTGTTGTGTTTGCATGTTTATGTTTTGACCATTTTTTTGTTGTGGTTTATTGGGGTTAGGGAAGGTGTAGATGGAGCTATTTTTGTATATTGTTGGTGTATGATATAATTGTTTATTATAGAGGTGAGTGTAGAAATTTGTTCAATGGTGCCAATATTGTTATTTTGGTGGTGTATGCATAGTATTTGTATGGTGGAGGGCTCAAGTCTTAGTTTATTTCTTAGTTCAGGTGGTAATGTGGGTTCTTCATATGCTACAAAGTCTTCTTCAAATAATGCGATGATGTAGGAATCTGAGTTTGAGCCTAAGTGTGGGTTAAAGTTTTGATACGGGTTATTGTCTAGCATGGTTATAAGAGTGGAGGTATATTTTGGGTCATTTTTGGCCACAAGTCTTGCTCAATGTATTGCTTCTTGTGTTTCTTCTATATTGTGGAGGTGCACAATACCATTTCCAATCCATTTGTGGTCAAAGGCGTTTCTTAGTGAACCAAAGATTTTATCTGTGTCAAAGGGTGAGTGGAACTTGGTGAGTAGGATGGGCATCTGACCGGGGATGAAAGATCCAACACTTGTAAGTTGAATGTTGAAGGAAAAGATTAGTGAGTCTAGAATGGGCGTGGGCAGTGTGTATTGTTCAAAACTGCTTGTTTCAGTGCAATGAGTAAGGAAGAAAACCAAAGTTTGACCGTAGGATCTTATGCAATGAGTAAGGAAGAAAATCAAAGTTTAAAAAAAATTGTGAGTATGTTAAATTTTGACCACACGGATTGAAAGATTACAGTACTTGAAGTACATAAAAGGGTTCATTTCCTTCCCTCCATTTAGGGGATCAACAAACTTTGACTTCACTTGGTGTCCAATTTTTGCACTACTAAAGGTCTAGATTCATTACCATCATGTTAAACATGATACTAGTTCCTTGTACACCAATTTTTAGAGGTAAACAAAGGGTGTAGCATATTCAAAAGAATTGTGCAAGGAGTAAAGGTTCAAAAATTGACAATTTTTGTTTTATTTTTATGCGAACTTAAATATGTTTTAGAATGAGAATTTGAATGGTTGATGAAAAGGTTTACACCACGTAATTCTGTGGGGGAAATAAAAAGTAAAAAATATGAAGATCTCTAAGTTTTATGTGGAAAGGAAGAAGATTTTTTGGTTCCTTGCCCGACAATGTGCAACACTGTTTGACTTGGATTAATATGCTATTTTTCACTTAGAACAAGAGATTTTTTTGACAATGTGGAAGGAATAGTATTGCTTGCTATTATTCAAAATCTCACATTCAACAGAGTGTCCTAGCAAATTTTTTTGAAGTTGCCCAACGTGCATGCTTTCCCCATTTGAACTTCAAAACCCTACAACTTTTTCATGAAATGTTGGATTTAGGAAAAAAAATTGGACTCACACAAAGCTTTTAATAATGTCCATCTAGCGTAAAAATTTCAAAAAAGAGTATTATAAATTGACATAGTAGGAACTTGCCTAAACCTTGAAAAATCCCCGAGGGGACTCTTGGTAATTTAGGGATTAAGTTGGGGATGAACTTGGATAAGTTTGGAAGTCACTAGTGAAAAAGAAGACGGCAGGTCTCGTGTGCTTTGCAATTCATACTCTATTTGTTTTTGTGCCAATGTTTTAAATAATAATAATAATTAAAAAAATGTACCTATATATATATATATATACTAGCAGTTGGCGCTTGCATTGCAACGCATTAGTTCAACCATTTTAATGTAGTTTTTATATCACAAAATATAAAAATAGAAAGGTAACAACAATCAACATAAAATATAAATATGTCTTTGAAACCTATGCATGAATTTTAATAATGTAATAGAATAGAATAGAAAAAATAAATTAGGTTTTAGATTTTTTGCATTTTAACATGGAATTTCAAAAATGTTATGAACGTCAAATTTGTAATCAAGAATTTCAAATTTATTTTGAATAACCAAAAATTGCAACACACAAATGCAAATTTCACACACCCACAAACTCAACTTGCAATTACAATCTCAATTTCATACACCTACAAACTCAATTTGCAATTACAATCTCAAAACTTGCAATCTCACCTCAAAACTTGTAATTTCAATCTCCACAACTCAAATATGCAATTTTGCAACTCCAACTTTGTATGCCAACCTCCAAGATCACAACTCCAACTTCACAACTTTTGCACTCCAAGTTTACAACTTATGATTTACAATTCAATCTTTTAGTGCTGAACTCAAAAAATATTTTTAACGCCAAATTTGTAATCAAGAGCACAAATTGCAACACACAAATGCAAATTTGTCACACCCAAAAACTCAAGCTAATGCTTTGCAACGCATTAGTCCAACCATTTTAATGTAGTTTTTATATTACAAACTATATTTAAAAAAGGTAACATGCTTCACTGCGCGGTTGGTTGCACAATTAACTGTGCGGTTGACTGCGCCGTTCTTCTAGTTCACTGCACGGTTGAGTGCGCGATTGATCGCTACGTGGTTCACTGCGCGGATTATGATTTTAGTAGTATGATATATATATATATATATATATATATATATATATATATATATATATATATATATATATATATGAATGACAACAAAACAAGAGCTTGACATGACACAAGAAGCCAAAGATAAAGCTCATGCACATGACGACCATATGGGGCTTCATCTCCCAGATATGGTCCCTAAAAGCCCGGGTTGGGCTCCCCATGCCCACACCAGTTTCATGGTAAAATCTGATATGGTTCCTAACCAAACCATTTGATTACCCTCTTCTGATTTACCTTTTAAACCATATTATTACCACAACGTTCCTACTGTGTTCTCAATGAGTTCCCATGTTGTTCCCCAAAGTACCCCACCCAGTTCTCAAATGTGTTCCTCCATTCCCAAAGAGTTCCCAACGCATTTACACTGGGAAGCAATTAATACTTTTAAAATTTAATCCAAATTTACCTTTTGTTTAGTGGGGCCTACCACCAAGCGTTGAGCCCCAAGGGAGGCTCATCCGCACACATGTGCGTGAGCTCATAGGCCTGCGCAACTCCGAAGCGATCGCAGGGCGTGCACAGCATCTCCCATCATCCAATCAGCGATCGAGAAAGGAATGCCAACTACAGCGCCCAGTTTTTTAGTTGAACTTCCTCCGAACTGCTCTTACTATTTTCAGCGTTTCTACAAAATTTCCTGCAGATGACGTATCGAGATCATCGCCACAACCAGCAAGCACGGTCGCTTTACAAGGGAAATAGCAGATCCGGTGCTGTGGATGAAGCCTTAGGATGGTGGCAGGGGATCTGGATGGGCAGAGGGGGCTAATTCCGGCGCCGGACGCAGCACAGCGTTCTGGCACATGATATTCTGGATGAGCTGATGCCTCCGGCGACGTTGTCGAAAGTGGGCTGCAGTGGTTTGAGCAGTCTCAAAGCCTGCAGTGTAGCAGTTCAAGTTGTGTTGGAGTGGACGGACGCCTCCTCTGACGTCCACCGCCTTCCTCCAGCCCTCCCATTCGCCGCCGTTCGCCTGCTTCGCACTGCCACCTGCAAACTGCTCTTTTCTGGTGAAAGCGCGGCACTGTTCATAAAAAAGGAGCCTCCTGACCTTCATCATTTTACAGGGGTTTTTAACCCCCCAATAGGACCAAGGCATTTCAGAGGATATCTACTAAGGTAGAGGCACCCAATTCCGATCGGCCACCCAATTCCGATCAGTAGAGTATGCATGGCATGGTGCATGAAAATGGTAAATGCATGAAATGGTGTATGAAGCGACCCAAAACCGATAACTCAAAATATATAGACTCCAGTCAATATTGGCATTGGGTCATGATGTGTGCAATTTTGGGTTGCTCCACTTCAATTGAGCTCTCATTGGTGGCCTTGCCTCAAAAATCCAACCAGGCCGATCGGCATTGGGTACCCCCCATGAGTTGGTTATCCATGGCATGTCTTCTCCTTTTTACTCACTCTCACTTGTTGGCATTGGTCAAAGGAGGGCACTAAATCTCACCTACTCTACACTTTGATAATGGGCTCTGGTGGTTTTTGGGCCTTTAAATTCTATATCTATTGCAAATCATTGTGATTAAATTTGAAAAAATATTTGTTGAGTTTCATTCCTAATTCCACACCTTTCTATATAATTATTTTTGACACACAATGTCATTTGAGTCCCAAACCGGCTTAAGTGATCGGAATTGGCTGCCTCTACGTGAAATACAATTGTGGTCAAAGTGAAAAAGTTTGTTCCTCAAATGGACACTTGGTCCTTTGTGAGTTAAAAGAGGTGAGTCATTAGAGTTTTTTTTAAAGTCTGAATATCATCTGTCAACCATCATGTGTGAGCGGCTATCATGTGCCAGCCAAAAAGAACCGTTGGAGCACCCTTTCAATACCATGTGTCCTTTTCTAATCACGAAAGCAAGATGAGATTTAAAAACAAAAATACTTGTATGGTGACTAGCTTGTATACTTACAGGTTACTTCATTGAAAGCAAGGAAAATCTGAAGCGGGTTTCCAAGCCACTATTGTGGCAAGAATTTGGGGACCTCTTCCTGCTCTTTAAGAAGCTTATGCATCATCCTGAAAAGTCTGTTTCTCATATTTTACTTGTTTTTGCTGATGTAAGATACCTTCACGAAGTACACTAAAGATCACATGTAGTGTATGTCACACTAATTGATTTATAAATGCTATAACTTTTTACTCTTGATGAATATTATTATCGACTATGTCTATAATGATGCACCTCTTTGAGTAGAATAGATAGTTGTGCTCTTAGAAAAAATATTCATCAAGAGTAAAAAGTTATAGCATTTATAAATACCTTAGTGTGACATACACTAAATGTGATCTTTAATGTAGCTTGTGGAGACATTCCATCAAGACACTCCATCTTGAGTGAAGGATGCCTCGCCAAAAGCCGCACGAAAGGCTTGTCATCATGCTTTTAGCCTACCAAACCCCACACAACCTTCTAAGGTCGGACGCTTCCGTTTGCCTCATAAGCAAGGGCCTAGTCGGTTGTGTTAATTATCTGTAGAAGTCTCGGACAACTGCAATTCAAACAAGAAGAAGAACTCCGGTCTCTGAAGGAGACCGACGTGAATATAGTGTTTGTTCACTATACATATGGCCACCGAACATAGGCTAGTGTAATAGAACTACTCCCCCCTCTCGAGGATAAACACTTTTCTACACTAGGTGCTTCTCTATACTAATTGCCTTAGAGACAACGGACATGTCATCTCCCCCAAGGGCTTTGTGGATCCCCATACAACGAGGCCGTGGGACCCTCCACCATAATTGGGTCCATTCAAACAAGATCAAAGCTTCCACCCATTTTAACTCCACTTGAAGTCGCTTTGAGGCTATGTGCACTAGAAAAGAGACGTTAGTTTTTTGGACTAGGTCTTGTCCTTAGTGTCTTAGCTTCAGATTTGTTATGGTCGGTGTTGGTTGTCGCCGACCCTATAGCGACCTTTATTGTGGTTACTTTTTCTTGCAATTAAATCTCAGTTTTATTCCTAAATGGCTGTGACATTTTAGCACCCAAACTCAATGAAAACCTCAAGTTTCAATGCATTCAACACAAAATGCAAGCAAACACATTTTTTACATATACAATTGTAGGACCTTGTACTAGGCTTCTACAAGTGTGTGTGGTAAAGAATTTGATTAGTTTGATCACACGGATTGAAAGATATCAGCCGTAGAACTGAGATATAAACTCCTCTTGAGGTCATACTAAACACCTTCAATAAACCTTGACCACCTTCTATGGCAACGTTTTGTACTACGGTCCATGATTTCCTAATTTTAACTTAAAAAGGATCATATTAGGCACATGTGCACCAAATTTTAGAAGTAGAAGAGGGGTAGAAGATGTCCTTAAAATTCCTACAATGCAACTATGTGCTAAGAATTAACAATACACTTCAAGTTTTGCATATATCATATCCTTCTCATACTTTTGAAGTTCAAAAATCCATACGGTAGATTCAAAGATTTTCATCCCCTTTCCAAGAGGGGTTTTTTGTAAATGGACAAAAAATTGAATTTCTATTGACTTTGAAATCAATTAAATTTTGCTACACTATTTGTTATATGTCACACTAAACCTTTGCACTATTTATATAAGTTATTAGTAATGTTTGTAACTTTTGAACCGAAAGTCTAATTTCTTAAAAGAAATATGTCTACGAAAAACTGATAGAAAGTTTCCCATGTAATAAAAATTTATCAGAAAATCATGCCTAAATTTGAGATCGTGGGATCCTACCCGAACTCAAAATGTGCCATTAGGGAACATTGGTTCATTAGGGGTTAATTTGTGCCAAGAAATATAGGAGTCTGGCACCTATAAATTAGTGTACAGTATTCGGCCATCTGAGATCCTGCTGGTTTTTTTTTTTGTTTTTTGTTTTTTGTTTTTTTTGTTTTTTGTTTTTTTTGAAGCAAAACAAAAACTAGGTTTGATTGCAGAAAAAGTCGCAAGTACAAACCAGAGTGCCAGTTCCGACAACACCAAAAAAATCCTGCTGGCTCTGACGATGAGGCATTGCAGGGCTGCTTTTAGAATGGTTCCGCTGACACCAACGAAGTCAGGGGCGTTGTCATTTCCTTGGGATCGTCGCCTTGACTATCTACAAGAGTCTTTAGCAGCCCTTATTTTTTCTGTCAATCTCGAGTCAAATTGCGGGATCTGGC
>OZ020517.1:5815868-6244789 GCA_963971425.1 Bryoerythrophyllum caledonicum | reverse complement strand
CACTTGTGCATCCCATTGTATATATATGTAAGGCCTTCTCTCCTATCTCATCACACTTGAATCAAGAGTGATTCACTTTCATCCATCTATTTGGATGAATTTGAATTACCCTTGAAACTTAAAGTGATACGGTACTTTTTGATGACATGGCGCTTCTTTTTGGTGACATGGCACTTGCTTTTGTTGACCTGGTGCTTGCTTTTGGTGACCTCCATCTCAATGAACGCCATAGAAAACGTTATAACGAACGTCACAGAAAACGTCATAACGAACGTCACAGAAAACGTCATAACGAACGTCACAGGAAACGTCATAACGAACGTCACAGAAAACGTCATAACGAACGTCACAGAAAACATACCGTGTTAGAAATGACGTCCCAATTTACACTGTCGACAATTAATTATTGCATTAAACTATGCTGATTGGACATGCCACGTCATATTTTAAAAAGTGACACGTCATATTTTAAAGGTGCCACGTCATAAAATGGCGGGTCCACGTATGCAAGCCTGGTCACAATCGTATGCCACATCATGCGCCACATCATGGGCCACATTACCAAGGGCCCGGATGAAAAAGTTGGGGATGTGACACTGCCCGTCCATGTGGCAATGACGTGGACGCGACGTGGCAGCCACATGGCAGATTTTTAACACCTTCAACCCCCAAGTTTTTGTGACGTTTTAAAAAACGTGGGCTTGTTTTTTGAGATTTTGGCATGTTTTTCGCATGTCAATTATAACGGATTTTTTTGGACGTCAACGTTGACGTGCTGGATGCTGCACAAAACATAATTGCACGTTAGTTGCCCTGTCACAAAAAACACGGGTTTCTTATAGTGATTGTATGCCAGAGCCAGTGGATACGTTGCATTCCAAATAGTAGCACATTCACCATCTCCGAGTACGAGTTGTTGATGGTAGAGATCAACACCCTCTGGAGGCGCGAAAAACCACGGGAGGGAGGCTCCAGTGCGCGGGCGAAGGTCCCTTTCTTTTGCCGGTACTGTGGCCAAGACTTCATCGACAAGTTGGCACTCGGGTATCACCGGCAGGAGCGGCTCTGCAAGGAGTTCGATTACGAGCAAGATGGGGACTTGAAGATCTACCCTTCGCGTGGAGTCGACGGCAACAGGGAGGCCCGGGATGTTTTCCAGAAGTATTGTATTCCCATTTTTTTTGTGATGACAGGCAAGACATCGAAGTGGACGAAGGGAACAGGTACGAGCCCGGCTCCTCCACCACTTTCAAATCCAATAGAGCTCCTTAGCTCTGGAGAGGACGATGGGCCAAACCGGAAACGGAGACCGGGGATTCACTCCACTTTCTTGAATGTAGCCATGGCCTGTATGTCGGTTGCGGATCTCATGGCTGCCTCCCGGAGTGTAGGGCAGAGTTTTGAGCCAAAAAGGAGAGGACTCAAGCGGAAGGGAGACAGCCGCAAAGAAGCCAGCCAGTATCGGACTCCACCAAGGGCTGCCAAACGGCAGCGTGCTCGTGCGGCGGCCACATCCATATCCTCAACGTCGAAGCGGAATCTCCGACACATGCCACCCCAGCGCGTGCCTCCTGAGGCCACAACCCGACCCGGGGGAGCTCATCCTCCCATTCCAGCCATCATGCCGAAGCTCCTGCACACGGTTCTCCCGGTGATCCAGGTAGTGCTCGACTTCTACTTCAGTTTAGAGCCGCTGACCCTCTTTAGACACGCCGCGTTCCGGAGGGCACCCCTCCGCCAAGTAGTCCAGAATATGCCGGGCCTATGCTGGACAGCCCAGCGCAGGACAGTCCAGGCCTTGGGAGACCTGCCTCGGACAGTCCCCACTATGGCCAGACCGAAGATGGCTTTCAACGCGAAATTCCAGATTGGCGGGCAAGCGATTCGAGGGCCTGGGAGCTCGCGAAGATCATAGGAGAGGCCAAGATCAAATTTCCAGATGTTAATCCAGATTTGGAGCTGGATGCCTTTCCAGCGGCTCCTGGATTATACTTGCTTGTGAAGTTGACAGGTGATGTCATTCCATTGGCGGAGTTGAACGAATTGGAGAGGCCCGTATCCACGCCGCGGGCAATGCACGGCGATGGACGATTGCCAAAGTTACTTTTCCGCGCTTGGGGAGCAGTCCACTGCGACTTACAACTCCTTGTAAGTTGCTGGCCACGTCTATTTCCACTTTTGTACCACACATAACCATTGTGATTAATAATGGTGCATGTGTCCAATTTGGATATTGTAGGACGCGAGTTCTACCCGTGACTTGGATGCCATCGATGCTTGTAAAGATGTTTTCATGTGGCAGACAAAGGCCTTGATGGAGGAGGAGATCGAGAAGTTCTACCTCCACCACGATGACACTATAAGAAACCCGTGTTTTTTGTGACAGGGCAACTAACGTGCAATTATGTTTTGTGCAGCATCCGGCACGTCAACGTTGACGTCCAAAAAAAACCCGTTATAACTAACATGCGAAAAACATGCCAAAATCTCAAAAAACAAGCCCACGTTTTTTAAAACGTCACAAAAACTTGGGGGTTGAAGGTGTTAAAAATCTGCCATGTGGCTGCCACGTTGTGTCCACGTCATCGCCATATGGACGGGCAGTGCCACATCCCCAAATTTTTCATCCGGGCCCTTGGTAATGTGGCCCATGATGTGGCGCATGACGTGGCATACGATTGTGACTAGACTTGCATACGTGGACCCGCCATTTTATGACGTGGCACCTTTAAAATATGACGTGTCACTTTTTAAAATATGATGAGGCATGTCCAATCAGCATAGTTTAATGCATAATTAATTGTCGACAGTGTAAATTGGGACGTCATTTCTAACACGGTATGTTTTCTGTGACGTTCGTTATGACGTTTTCTGTGACGTTCGTTATGACGTTTCCTGTGACGTTCGTTATGACGTTTTCTGTGACGTTCGTTATGACGTTTTCTGTGACGTTCGTTATAACGTTTTCTATGGCGTTCATTGAGATGGAGGTCACCAAAAGCAAGCACCAGGTCAACAAAAGCAAGTGCCATGTCACCAAAAAGAAACGCCATGTCATCAAAAAGTACCGTATCACTTTAAGTTTCAAGGGTAATTCAAATTCATCCAAATAGATGGATGAAAGTGAATCACTCTTGATTCAAGTGTGATGAGATAGGAGAGAAGGCCTTACATATATATACAATGGGATGCACAAGTGGTGACAATCCATATGGGATTATTGGATTTGTCATGGTGTTAGCCTCGTGTTAGCATAAACATTAAAATGTCACAGTAGACGTCAATCCAGACGTCTGTTCCAACATCCTCTTTGCCTACGTGGCAGCTGATTTCAACCTTGCCTACGTGGCACAAACATTTAAAAAAAAATCCAATTTCTACCTTGCCTACGTGGCTCAAACATGTTTTTTGTGATGTCAGTAAGGACATCCACGTTTTTTGTGATGTCAATAACGACATCCAGGTTTTTATTTTTGTAGGGGTCAGCCCATCTCCACTATGTTTTAACCGTTGGGCAGTGTTTTACGAGAGGTTACAGTAACAATCTCAAAGTTACTCACAGTGAAGCTAAAACCCCCCTGCCGACGTGGCATTGTCACCTTTCTGAGGACGTTGTCTAAAACATGACTATGTTCACTAGGACGTCCCGCAAAACAAATACGTTTATGCTAACATCTCTGCGTTTTTCCGCCAATTTTTCCATGTTTGGTGCAACATCCACCAGAATCCGAGAGCCCAAGGCTCGGCCCGTTCGCAAAAACATGTTTTGAAAAACACACTTGATCACAGCTAACGTCACAAAAATCACGGGTTTCTTATAGTGTGAGGTGTTTACCTACAAAGACCGCCTCCGACATTGGCAGGCGAAGGTTGCAGAGACCGCGGAAGGGAGGAGTGCATATATTTCTCATTGCATTGGTGCATATGATCATCGCGTGGCTATCGACTTGGAGAGTTCTCAGGGGCATGGTCTCCACTTTTTCGTGTTTTTAGTATGCTACCGATTCCACCCGTCATAGAGCGTCCCTTTTCGCATTCTGACGTGGGGTTTGATGTGTTAACATCATGGATGTTAGAGGAGGAGCTGGGCGGCAAGCTGGATGTCACACCACCACCATTTGCACGCGCCCTGAGGTTGCATTCGTGCAATGTCAGAGGCTGCAGGGTGCCCATGACGTGTCCCGTACGTGGATTATCGGCAGATGGAAGTGTGGATGGACCACTGTCTCAGGTGTTCATAGCCATGCGTGAACTCGTCCGCATGGGGAAGATTTATTTTCCCGACATGGATACCACCGGACCACATTTCAGCGCTTTTCGAGATGCGTTGGAGATGCGAGACATTAGTTCCGAGCTGCGTAGTGAATATGTTCACTGGTTGCGGGCAACGTTTGTGTTCGCGTGCTGTGACATCTTGCACGCAAACATGGCCGATGAGCTTCGCAAGTTGTGGGTCAAGGATGGGTCGATTGTGTTGCCATTGGAGAGTCCTAGGTTTGAGCATGTTCTCTTCTTGCGTGAGAATATCTCTTTGGGCTATGCTCTAGGTTTTGTAGAGGCTATTGGTGTGTGGCCAGCAGGTATCCAAGAGCGGCTGCAGCTTGTGTCTAGAGATCTGATGGTGGCTAGTGTTGCAGCTTGCCGTGCAAAGTTGGACAAGGTCATTGTAGATGGTGACCAGGCGGAATTCACGGGCTCCATGGAAGCTCAGCTACCCAGCTCATTCGAGGCGGCCAATGACTCGTTTGCGGAGGCCTTGGTCGTAGCCAAAGACATTTTGACTGCAGGTTTTGGGCGTGCGGAGGAAGCACAGTTACCCTCCGGAGTGACATTGGTGGCGGGCATGCCCAATACTGCCATGGGCACATCAGAAGTGACTTCCGTTGTTGCGTACTCCACGGCTGTCCTGGCAGCTGCAGGCCACATCGCGCTACCACCTATAGTCCCTCCCGCAGTTCCTCTGGAGGTGACCTCCACGGTTGGCCTGGCCACGGTTCTGGACGATGTCTCCTTGGATGGAGAAGGCCATGCCGTTGTGACGACATATTAGGCTGCGTAGAAGTCTGGATAGTTCGTGCAATTTTTGTTTTGATTAGGCTTAGTAAGTATGGAGGTTCATGTTTTTGTTTTGCTGCGTACG
The DNA here is from genome assembly GCA_963971425.1 of Bryoerythrophyllum caledonicum. Lineage (NCBI taxonomy): Eukaryota > Viridiplantae > Streptophyta > Bryopsida > Pottiales > Pottiaceae > Bryoerythrophyllum > Bryoerythrophyllum caledonicum. Next base: position 6,239,649 of record OZ020517.1, on the reverse strand, counting down.
CGTGTTCTAGTGCAGGTGTACTTATGATTCCCGTTCAGAGTACGTAAACGGGACTTATTCTACGTTATATTATCGCTATGTATTTATGGTTTTAATTTTTTCCCACACCGTCATTAAAACATGAACTTTTTACAATGAGTAGTAATAATCTCTCAATGCATTTTATATATGATGGACGGCCTATGGTTGGATGGAAGGCCGGGAACATTGCCTTGAACCTGGCCTAAACTATCTGGTCCCACTTAGGAACATGTAAAACATTAATGTTGGACTAAATGATAAAAGGAGGAGGGAAATCGCAAGGGACAACTAATACTGGAAAGATGGAAAGAAGGAAAGAAGGAATCAAATGTTTACACATTTATGTAGATTTACAAAACGTTCTTAAATATTAAAAAAACCGATAATCCAGAAAAAGAATTCAGAATTTAAACATGAATTAAATAAGATAATATTTTCAAATAAAACAAACATGAGACGGAGAAGAAAAATGACATCAAATTGTCTTAAAAAAAGCTGAATAAGGAATAGAGTGAGAGGGAGAATATGGAAGGGAGGGAGAGTGATGGAGATATTTTCATGGTGCTTTGTTATTATATAAAATGTAATTATTGAAATATTGGAGCTATCCTTCACAAAATTAAACTGAAATTGAAAAAATGATGGGAAGGGGTGATCCCATTTCAGAGTTTAGTCCAAAACGACATTAGTTTAACGAACATCAAACTTCCCATAGACATAAGAAAACAACGTACAGAAGGTATATATGGAGCAGTAGAAATCCAAAAAACTGGGCAGGAAATGCCAGAACTACTGTATAGTTATGGCAAAATTGAGAACCTCCTATGAGCCACCTGTTCGCCGTCTACTTGGCCTCATGGATGATCCAGACTTATGCCTACCTAATTCACTACATGCTTTAAATCGCCTTTTGGTGTTACTCCCCTCCTTTAAGTGAAACGACGGTTGAGATGCTGGATGTAGGATGCCAGCATCAGCTCTCGCCTTCAAGCTTGAGACCTTGCCCTTCAATTCATTGAGGCTAGCCAACAAATGTCCCCGCAAGTCTACGTTCTGAATCGCAAAGTCATGGAGATCAGCCCAAGTGGACGTGATATCCGCCAATTGTTTTTGTGGATTCGATGTGTCAATGTCTCTGGCATTTTTACCTTGGGTTTGTGTTGCGCCGGGCACTCCATCCGCCTCAGGAGGTTCCAGGCCAGCAGGAATTCCTCCCACAGCAATGGTACCCCGTAGAGCAGCGTACCGTACAATGGCCGCGTCTTGCACTCTGACATTGATAAGCTTAAACACCTTCACAACGTGTTTGCAAATGTTCCCCCGCATCCCCAAAGGACACGTACAACGAGCCTAGTCTGTGTTAGGGCTTGCCACCACCCACACCATTGGGAAGTTCGTCTGACTGGCCACGTATGCTATGTCTTGGTCCAAGTCCACGAAGACATGCCCGTTCGGAATCTCCCTAGCTCGGATGACGGCGCTGGCTACCATACCTTCTGCCTTCCCGTTCTTGATAAAACCGAAGAGCTTGCACTGAACCGCGTATTAGTAGTGAGTGAGGACATCCTTGACCAAGTGGTGTATCAACCAGTCCACGCGACGGCCGTTAAACTTCTGCATTGAAGTGGACAATATGGACTTCAGATTAGCATGATAGCTCTCCACAACGGCGTTCGTATCCTGATTTGCATGGGGAATAGATCTGAATCCTGTAACCCACATTTCTAGCTTTGGAATCCAAGTCTTTTCGAAATAGTTGAAGAAAGTCTTGGCCCCGTCTCCATACTTATTCCGCAGCTGCTGGAACCTGGCCCTGGAATTCTCCACTGCAGATTCGCCCTCCAGAATTCCATTCCCGTACATTAAATCGGCACAGTCTTTCAAAATGTCAGTACATAGGTAGTTGGCCTTGATTTTCTGTATAGCATTTTCAAGCCAGGCCTTGCGTACATGCTATAGGCAAAGAAAGATCTTAACTCCGTCAATGCCATCCCGTTCAGGCCACACCTCCCTACACAAAAATCTCGGCAAGTTTAGTTCTATGGCCAGTAATACGCGTGTTCGGGCTGCAATATTTAAGCCATGTCATGAAGAGCAGCATGATACCTGATGGCATTCAATTCAGCCTGGTCATTGTCGGTGGCGACAACATTAGGCCGTCAACCTGGTTGTACCGAGATACATCGATCTCTAAGCTTCTTGAGCCAAATAATAATGTCCTCTTGACGGCTCTTTCCCCGAATTGTGAATGCCACTGGAATACCTTGTTGCCACTCGTCAAAAACCATGACTGTGTACAAAAGGTACTGCAGGCTAGACACAATCAAATAGTTAGAAGAACAACCAGAAATGTAGATGCAGCATCATGTAGGCAAGGTTTAGGTGATTGGGTACCTTAGGCAGATTTGTACCGAAGGTGACATCTATCCCAAGTGCACGTCTATTTTCGTGTCTTACCATCATTTGGAGCTCCCACTCTGTTTGGATGGCGATGGAGAAGGGGTCGTCATTTGCTGGAGGCTCATTCAAATCTATGTTCCCATATTCGTTATAATGGTAGAATGACTCAGGATTCTCCTCTTTCCACATTTGAACACTAAGGGCATCTCGGGGGTGCTTCTCCCAAAGTTCTGTAGCAAGGATTTTAGCGATGTTGTAGACATCCCTAGGCATGACAAATGTATCCCTAGTCGCTGGTAAATTTAATGTAGCACAACAAAGAACCTCCGCTTTGTGGTCGGCCATCACTTGAGCTGGAGACTTTCCACTTCGCAGGGAGCTCTGAATCCAGTCCTTCGTGGCCTGTGAAAGTTGACTGGATAACCCTGCCCTCTGGCCACCAAAATCTAGACCATGGCAGGGGTTCCCCTCCTTGTTGATGTGGTCCATACAATAGAAGTGTATCGTGCACAAGGTTGGATCGAGCAAAAGTTGTTTTGCAACGAAGCAACATTGACAACCTCGTTTGCTTGACATACCTGCCTGTATTATGCCAACTCGGGTCTTGCGCCTAGGTGTAGCGGCTTTGTCAATAGTTTTCTGTGCGGCCAGAAGCTTGGCCTGGGCCTCCAGGATCGTGGCCTGCACTTCATCGTCGTCTTCGATGGCCTCAACGTTCAAATCAATTTCCTTCTCGGTTGTGCTCTCTAGTTGTGACCGACTGCGTTTTGTACCCTTGCCTTTCCCCGTCGCACCCATCACAGACTGTTGAATGATCTTCTTTGCCCTCTGGATAGTTTTGTTTCGATTGGTGGACTTCCGCCGGTCCGTCAAAGTGTGGGCAAATACTCTTTGAACTTCAGCTTTATACTGGCTTGAGCGGTCCTCCCGGCCAAATTGGCAAGTAAACCTAAAGAAGGGAAAGCCGGGAATGTGAGGATTGATCCCTATATAGGGGGCATGTAATGTAAATCAATAATTGTTGGCAAGGAATAATTACTTGATTTCTTGTATGGCAGATTCAGACCGGGTTTGTGTTCTCTCAATGTCCTTTCTGTTGCTCTTGAAATTGTGATTGCTGTCCTCAAGAAAGGTACAAGGGTGCTCATGTCACCCTCAAGGAAATCCTCCAATCTGTCCCATAATATTGTGGCCATATTAATGGTTTTTTTTTCCTCCCCCTTGGTTCATTTTATCGCTCTATTGAAGGTCTGCGCGATTGAAGGGTCCGGGTGGTGGCCTCTGTACACTATCGTGAACCTTCTCCAAAATATTCCTTGACCAAGGCTTCTTGAAAGATTGTGGGGGTATGTCAGTGCCAGCCAGACTAGGGCATTTGAAGTCAGGTAGGCAGGGCACAGAATCAGGCACGTTTTTTGGTACAGGCTGACTACCCAGGCCAAGGTGGGGAACATTTGACAAGTAGTGATGACGTTCACGGCCGTGCAGGCCAGGTCCTACAGGGGCGGAGGAGAATTGGCACAGGTCATCTGCACGGCAGTAGTCGTGCTCACAATAGAAGGGGTGGCCTAAGTCATCGAAGACAGTTCCAACGGGCCACAAATGATTCTCTGAGGAAGTGATATTTGTGTAGTCCTGCCCTGCAAGGTCGGGTTCAAGTTCTAGATCTACATTTGGTTCCATTGAAACAGTAAACCGCACACTATATAGATCTTAATCAAACGAAACGGAAATCAAGATTCGAAAGAAACGAAATCCAAGATCCAAATACGAAAATCTGCACGGAAGCTATTCATTGTAAGTAACTTTGCCAAAACAACCATGGAACTCAATGCACACTAAGATATGGTCTAGATTCAGCATCAACTTCTTGCCTTTCAAAAAAACAACTTGAAGGCATTCAAATTACCGCACTCCATTCCAGCATGATTGACATACCCTAAACCACGCTCTAGCACCATGCTCTTACGCAACTCTTCACAGATGTGTAGAAAACAAAGCAACACAAAAACCTCCAATCAAGAATGCCGATGGCAAGTTCAATATCCTTGTTACACCCCAACGACAATCCTTGTACACGAACATTCTCCCTGGCCTGCAAGAGCATGGTTCAAACCCCAAACTGTCATCAATGTGGAGGGCGGCTATGGTAGGAGCGGCAGGGTGTCAAGATCCATTTTTCCGCTGCTACATTACTGCTGGTCAGGGTTGACGACACGTGGGCTGCCCGGTGAAGGGAAGGACGGGCTGGGGGAAAAAAAGAAGGAGTTGGGCAGGGACGGCCAGGCACATGCGCGGGCGGGAGGAAGACCGGGCTGGGCTGGGCGGGCGGGGGGAAACCGGACTTGGCTGGCCGGGTCCGAGAAGGAGGGTTGGGGCTGAAGGCAACCACCCTGACAAGGCTGCGGCATTGGCCAACGCTCGTCATGGTGAATTAGCCAGATTCCAAATTGCGAATTTTTTCCCCCCAAAAATAACACTCCCGAAAAAGTGGGAAATTTATGATTTCATGTCACCAAAACTTCATTAATGGCTGTTGATATATCGTCATATTGCTACTAATGAACAGTCGGGACTCCAAAATTTATGATTTCATGTTGCCAAAAGGAATGTACAGTGTGGTGACACCCAAATTGGCACCTTGTGCAATTTCAGGGATAGTGCCTACACTGCTGCCAACTTTGACACCCTCCCGAGCGCTGGAAATTTGTTATTTATACATGAAATTTTAGACACAAAAGAGTTATCGGCAAAGTACCCCAAATCCTCAGTTTCTAACCTGTAAAATGGAAAAGCAAGGGTCGCCGAGTCCACTGGCAGGGTTTCATTGTAGACCTTGAATAGAACACTGGATAGACTAGTTTTTGAGCCCTAGAATTCCCAAACTCGAGTTTGTGCTTGGCTTTTATTTTAAGCAAACTCTGACCTTTCACATCATGCACAACTCTAGGATTGTAGGATACATGCCAGAGTGTCATGACGTTCATGATTGTTCTTGTTTGTTTTTGGGAGATTTGTGCCACTTGTGCCATAAATAACACCTCCTCAAAACCCTCAAACCTTGAATTTTTTTCACATGATTACTTTGCGGCTACACTCAAATACAGGTTAGATTCTCTATTGCATGAAAAAAGGAGGACAAAAGACCGGTTCCCTTTACGAATAACTCAAAAATCACTGTTATGTTGACAACATGTGTACCGAATTTCAAAGCTAGAAGATTCATACAAAAAAAGATATTCAAGATTTACTAACAAGGGGTAGCTGTAAGAAATGTTTCACAGCTGCCAACTTTGACACCCTCCCAAGGATTGAAGAATTTTTTTTTTCACATGAAATTTTTGGAGTAAAAATATCTTTATGTTGTTTACACATTTGAAAAAATTGAAGTCCAAAAGACCCACAAAAAAATGATATTCCAAATCTACCAACAGGTGTAGTTGTGAGAAACAAAGGGGAGAATCGTTTCACAACTTCCAACTTTGACAGCCTCCCTAGGGCTGAGAATCTGTTATTTCAATATGAAATTTTTGTCACATGATCTTTATGATGTTGATCACATGTATGTAAATTTTCAAGGCCAAATGATACACAAAAAAATAGTTATTTTAAATCTACCAACGTGTGTAATGACAATAACCAATTCAAGGACATGGTGAAAATATTGAAATATCTTTGACACCTCATGCTTCCTCATTGAACTTATCCATTTGACACAATGCCTAATCATAAATGCATCTAAGAAAAATGAGTAACATCCAAATGTAGAAGTGTGGAGTTGTCACATCAAGAAGAAACCACTTGTATCTTACACGCATGACGAAGTTTCCCCCTCTAAATATCAATTGAGCACTATTGTGTAAACTTAAGGGAATGTTGCATGTGATTTGTGATCATTGGATGTTGGAGTAATGGTGAGAGCAGAGAGAAAGAATGTGTTATGTGTGAGACATGGAGTGATGTGATGCATGAATAATTTAGTCATGCTTGCTTATGCATGTTGAGTGATGTGTATGTGGTTATTCTTACTAGGCTGAATGATGTGCATGTGGTTATGCCTAATGGACTAAATGCTGTGATTGAGTGACTGATTCTGTATATAATTGTTAATGTTGTTAATGAGAGTTTAAGGTTCTGTTAGTCTAGTAAAAGAAAGTTCAACATATTTCAGATGGCAATTTCCGATGAAAATCGTGGACGTATTATAGGTATGAATGAGGGAGGGAGTACTCAAGTTCAAATTGCAGCCACTATCAAAATTTCCGTTAGAACAGTTAAGAGGTTGGTGAAAAAATTTAGAGAAAATGGAACTTACAAGCACGAACCTTGTGGTGGAAGTCACACTACAAAACTTAGTGACAGAGATGTGCGTAGTACTTTGCGTTTCTCAAAAAATAACCATTGCGCGTCAGTATCAGAGATTGCTAGTGTATGCCCTACTCTAGTGTGTGGACATATGTCGTACCACAGATTTTTTTAAATAATTTAGTTAGGTAGTTTAGGGTGTTAAAGTTAAACCAAAAGCTTAAGTTAAGGCATCAATCTAAACTAGGATTAGCCTCTAAGTAGAATTAGGGAAGGATGAATAAGGGGTTATTTTAAAATCCTTACTAGGAATAAAGGAGATCCCGGATTCAAGCCTAGATCCAATCTTAAAAACTCACTCAAGCCAGGGATAACCGGATCACTTCAACGGATAACCGGAGGCAATCAGGCCCCCCACGCTAATGACGGCATACCAAGGGCGGACCTCATGGCACCCAGTAGCTTCCACCAAGGCGGACCTCATGGCACCCAGTAGCTTCCACCAAGGCGGACCTCATGGCACCCAGTAGCTTCCACCAAGGCGGACCTCATGGCACCCAGTAGCTTCCACCAAGGCGGACCTCATGGCACCCAGTAGCTTCCACCAAGGCGGACCTCATAGCGTAAGGGCGGACCCCATGGACTCCGAGGTCGGAATCTAGAGATGCAGCCATACAGGGAAGGGCGGACACCCGGGCGGACCCCGACAGGCTATCAAGGCGACACGGCGAAGGGAGGGCCTCCAAGAAGCAGCAAGGCAGGACCTCAGGGTGGAACCCCGGAGGGCGGACCTCGTGCATACGGAATTCTGAAGGGCGGACTCTCGAAGGACGGACTCCCGTAAGGCGGACCTCACGCGGGAGGAGCAGCTGCGCTAGCACCAACACGACGAGGAATCACCTGCACTAGCACTAGCAGGCAAGAGAACCGCTGCAAGGAGAAGGAGCAGATAGACGGAATCCCGGAGGATGGAACCCCGGAGGGCGGAACCGTGGAAGGCGGATCCTATGCACACAACCCAGCAGGCGGGAGGTGCACCGTGCAGCTACACTAGCACCAACACGACGAGGAATCACCTGCACTAGCACTAGGTGGCAAAGGAACCGCTGCAAGGAGAGGGAGCAGTAAGGCGGAATCCCGAAGGGTGGAACCCCGGAGGGCGGATCCCGTGCAGACGGAATCCTCAAGGGCGGACTCTTGAAGGGCGGACTCCCGTAAGGCGGACCTCAGGCGAGAGGAGCAGTTGCGCTAGCACCAACACAACGGGAGATCACCTGCAAGGCACAAGCAACCCTGAAGGGCGGACCTCAACAGGAGAGGGAGTAGCTGCACTGATCGAACGAGGAGGCAATAGGGTGGAATCCAGGAAAGGCGGAACGCCGGGAGGCGGACCTCGTGCATACAGTCCCATACGACAAGGAACCGCTGCACTAAGCGGCCGTGAGGGCAGCGAGGCGGATCCCCGGAGGGCTGACCTCGTATACACATCCCCAACAGGTGGGGAGCAACTGCGCTAGTACTAGCCAGGCGAGGGAACAACGAGGCAGAACTAGGAAGGGTGGAACCCCGGAAGGCGGATCTCGTGCACACAACCCCAGCAAGCGGAAGGTGCAGCTGCACTAGCATCAACACGACGTGGGATCACCTGGAAGGCACAAGGAAACTCGGAGGGCGGACCTCGTGCACACAGGAGTAGTTGCATTGATCGATCGAGGAGCAACGAGGCGAAAACCTGGAGGGCGGACCTCGTATACACATCCTCAGTAGGCAAGGGAACCCCTACACTAGCAAGGAGAAGGAACAACGAGGAGGGACCTTGGAGGGCGGACCTTGAACACACAGCCCATACAACGAGGACCAGCTGCGTTAATTATACAAGAAACAACGAGGCGGAATCCCGGAGGGCGGATCTCCGAGGGGCAGACCTTGTGCACACGTTGTCTTGATGTAAATATTTACAGTATGTAAAAGATTTACTTGTTTATCTTTTTGGAAAGATCTTTGATTAGGAGGACGAAACTTATTGGTGACGCTCCTAGTAGCTTCAAGGTGACGCTTATTGCTCATGGAATTGTTTAAAAGGCAAAAGCCGTAAATAATATTCACCAATTTGAAGCATTCCTTTACGTTCTTAGAGTTTGTGTTTGGATTTGCAGTTCGAACTAATATGTCGAAATGGAGGGTTTTATGTAGTCACAAGATCTAGAGTCTGAATCGGAGGTAGATCTACAGCTTTCCTTGTCTCAATTGCCAATTCAACCATCCAGCCGGCGATTTCTACACCATTGCCATTTCACTCGCAAGATGAAGCTGAATCTTCTTGTCCGCTAAAGCAGCCTCGTGTTGAGCAGTGTTGGCATGGTAATCTCCAAAAGAACGCTCGTGTTTTAGTAATCTTACTTCAAACTGGATGTGTTGATCCGGGCACCCGTGAAGTGACATTTGAAGGCAGTTTCAAGGGCCTGAACGAAGACCATTATTTCTGTATACCTAGGCCAATTGAGCTAAGCGCTGGCCACCATCGTTGCTTAGAAGGGCCAGTGAATCCTTTGACAAAGACTCAACGTGCAGATTACATCGCAATTACTATCAAGCGTATCCTCAAGTTCTTGCAGATGGAGTAACACTGTTCTTTAACTTTAGTTTTTACCTCTACTTGATTTTGATTGAAGCTTAGTACTAAATGTAAGTGTTTTGTGTTTCATTTGAATGTTAAAAGTTAAAAGATGATAGATAGAGGTTAGTTTACCTCCTAGTTAGAACTCTAAAGGTTTGTTGAATTTTGAAGATAAGTAGATACTTATCTTTTGAGTTTTCCTAGGGCTAATGGGTGTTTTGAGGCCCATGTGATATGCTCATGGGCTGATCTTATCCACCTAAGGGGTCTAGAGGGTAGGTAGGCATCTTCTCTCTCCTTCCTAGTCGGATTTTGGGGGAAAAAGAAGTTAGTGTGCTATTGGGAGTGTGTGTGTATGTGTAAAAAAGCCGAGAGTTTGATGGGGGATACCTCGGGTTGTAAGAAACAATTTGAAATGAAATTTTGAGGGTTTTTTTCTCTTTGAGATGTGCTTTCAGAGAGATTGTTTTTGCTTGATTTGGAGTTGTTGACAAGAAGTTACAAGCGTGTGAGTGGAGGAGGGTCTGCTGCCACCCAACGAAGAGGAGCAGAGATTCAGGCGACCACCAAAGTTTGTAGTTTTTGTGTCTCTCTTTGAAAATTTCAGGAAGTGTAGAAATTTTTCTTAGCTTTCCAGAAACTTATCATTGAATTTAATTAGAGTAGTATTGAAAAAGTTATGAAGGTTTGAAATTCTGAAAACCCGAGGCCATCTATTGAGAGGGCAGAGGTTTCAACAAGCCATAACTTTTGGAGAGTAGTTTAGAATTATTTGAGAGTTAGAAGGTGCGTGAACCATGGTCATAGCTCTTTAAAAAATTATTACAATTGAGATTTGGAGTTTTGATGAAGAAGTTATGAGCGATTGAATATCTGGAGGGGCAAAACTTTGAATTCGTATAACTTTCAGATAGTAGTTTAGATTGACTTGAAATTTGGAGGAATGTTAGTTGTCTGTATTTGCTTTCTAGAGAGCTACTACACTTAATATTTGGAGTTTTGAGTCATCTGTGGCACTTGTTTAAAGGTTACAGCCTTGGTGAAACTTTTCCATTGTGTTTTTGAACACTTCTTTTGAGTTCATTAGTGTTTCTGAACACTTGAAGACTTGAAGACTTCAAGACAAGAAGACATAAAGACTTGTGTCTTGTGGCTTGTGGCTTTTTATTTCTAGCCGGATTAGGAGGCTCGTTGTCTTTATTTTGTTATTCCCAGCCGGATTTGGAGACTAGTTCTATTCAATTCTGCTTCGTAAATTTTGTTGTGACGAAGTGGGGTAGATCACTCACAGGGTCGTGTTTATGTTGTTCCCACCGGTGAGGTGCGATTGCTGGTCACCGTGGGTTTGAATTTTAGGAGCCAATCTTTCGGACGATTTCAGCTTGTGGTCTGGCGATCCTATTTTACCCGTCCGAGGCCGAGGGTTCTTATCACCTTACCTTTACCCTTAACCCGTTTAGAGCCACTACATGATAGGCCAACGAGGAGCTGTTTGAAGAGTCGAAGAGATGAAGATATGAAGATTTGAAGAACAGAAGAATTGAAAACACGACTGGACTCAATTACCATCTATTCCGGTTGTAGCCAGATTCCCCGTGAATTCTCAAAGCGCTCCCCTTTCTACACGACATTGTCTCAGCAGGTGGAAAACAGTTGCACTAGCACAACAGGCGAGGGAGCAATTGCACTAATTTCCAAAGGCGAAGGAGCAGTAGGACATTACGACGAGGGGTGGACCTCTTGAGGGCAGCTGCGCCAGCTAGGGCGAGACCTCGACACCTAACGACAAACTACAAGGGCGGAGTGGAAGCAATGGCAATAGGTTCCTCCTCACATATGGCCATTTGCCTGGCCATCCCTAAGAATCCCCTTGAGCTCACGGAGCTCAAAGAGGACCTCTTACGCATGGGTTGCCTCTCCCTCGTTGAGTTTTGTTGGAGTTTTTGTGTTGATTCTACCGTAGAGGAGATGCGGAGGAACCCACTATCTCAACCGGAGGGGGACATCATCCGTGCTTGTTTCGATAGGTGGACCATGGGGAGGTGGCAAGAGGTGTATGAGTTCCGAAGACAAGGAGGAGGATGGACTAGTTTGAAGAAGGAGGAGTACGCCAAGGGATGTTTCAGCACCAAGGATGCCAAGAACGGCTACTCATTGTAGGGTTGCTCTGACCCGCGGGCTAAACATGTCTTTGCCTTCCTTGTACCCATCCTACACTCCGAGAAGCCCTCCCGAAGCACGGTCACCATTGCCAACACCGTGTGTGGGTCCTTTTTAGGAGAGAAAATGGTAAATTGGGCCATCATTGTCAGAGAGGTGGTGCTCAGGTTGGTGAAGGGCATCAACAACGCCAAGCGGTCTCCCCTCTGTCCCTTCTTGATCCATCTCTATCACTTCTTCAAGGAGACCACTTCTCATGAGAACATCGCATATGGGACCCTGCTCATGTTGAAGAAGTTCGAGGGGACCGAGTCGGAGCCCGAGCCAGGATCTGAAGGAGGGAGCAGTGCATTGCAGTCGGAGGAGGAGGCGTTACCACCGCCCAAGCGCCAGAGGCAGAGACAGGGAGGAGCTCCTGCCACCAGGACCCGTGCAGCCACTGGACCAACGCAACTCGGAGGTAAGACTTACCCGGCCTCTGAGTTGATCGAGGCCCTTCGAGTGTATGTGGATGACGTAGATAGGACTTTAGGATACGTTAGTGGTATGGTGGGCAACCCTCCACGTGAGGGATTGATTGCTGCGGTCAAGAAGAGAGTTGGAGGGGCTGGTGACCTTTGCATCATCGAGTAGAGGGTCCACCGGCTCACCTTCGACATGACGAAGATGAAGAGTCCGGCGTTGGAGGCAGAGGGGACTTGCAGGGAGGCTCTCTTGCAAGCCAATGCCTCGGTGACAGCATTACAGCATGTGGAGGACGCGTTGCACTTCCCAGCAGATGCGGTTGCAAAGACCAAGATGTTTGATGCCAAGCTGGAGAGGGATGGCCATATCTCCAGCAAACGGATGATTGCTTTTATGGTGGAGCAGACTCTTAAGTTGGAGGAGGCTTATGGTAATATGAGGGTGTTGGTGGGCAACCTCACCCAAATCCTCTCCAAGGTGGGGGAGGATCTTGATAGTTCGGGCAAGGATGCAGATTCGGGGTCAGATACGGACTCGGGTGGGCAAGGTTTGGGTGGCCAAGACATGTCAAAGGAGGTGGTTGATCTTGATAGCCCAGACCTTCCACTTCGAGCTCCAGTGATGGGAGTTGTTGTATGCCCTTCCCCTTCGGAGATCACTATTTAGGTACAGAACGGCTGGAAGGAGGGCACGGGGGTCACGAGGGAGCCTTCACCCCGGACTGGTCCGCGTCCCCTTCCTCTTGGAGACTCCGTTCGCAACACGCCCATAGTGGCGCCTTTGTAGAGTGTGTCTCGCCCAAGGAGGTCCACGAGTGAGAGCTCCACTTCCTTGCACCTTTCGGTATCCACGAATGACAAGTCCGGACCCATCACTTCGGAGAAGGTCTTCACCGCGACTCCAAGCCCGGTACCAGCCTTCCCGACTCGACCTGAGCTTCACTCGAGCACTACTTCCGTGTTACTCACTCCGGGTGGCCCGGAGGGCTCCTTGACTTCGAGAGAAACTCTCCCTCGTGCGTCCGTGTCCGGACCTGCTTCCTCATTGTCCGCATATTTGCTATTTCCCTTGGCAACTCTTGCGAATGCCGCGTCCAAGTCGACCTCGAGCCGGAGTGCGAAGAAGCGGAAGAGGAAAGAAAAGAAGAGAAGACTTGAGGAGTTGACCCGGTAGTAGGGTCAGTATCTTAGTTATAGGTCACTGTTCATTCGCGGACTAGGCCTCGGTTTGACTTTGGATTTTGACTTGGTTTGCCTTGGGAGTTGTGTTTAGATGCTTTTGGCTTGGCACGTTGAGTTGGTAGGATGGCGGCTGCGCCGTCATCGATAGTTAATGCCGCCATGTTTAGTTAGATGGCATCTCTTGCTTTGGACGTTAGTATGTGTTTGCTGCAATATAAGTGTGGACCTCTTGGCACCTCTCTGGACTGCTTGTTGTGTGTATTTGCTTTCAGTTTTAATTCTAAACCTACGCTCTCAGAAAACCTTCCATGGTTGGAGAGCTCGGATTGCATACATGATTGTGAGTGCCATTTCAAGTAGTCCATTCCTCAAATCTGTACTATCCGTCGAAGTCGTTGTTTCCTTGTTGCATCAAGTAGAGTTAGTTGTGTGGATGGGAATAACAGGTGAGATGGTTAGGGGGTTAGTCGGACGTGACTAACTCTGACACGTGCAATTGTTTCCTTGTTCCATCAAGTAGAGTTAGTCCGGGTGGATGGAAATAACAAGTGAGATTGTAAGTGTTTAGGGAAGGACAAGGGGGGAGTGACTGGTGAGGGAGGAGTCTCGGAGCGCCTTGTGTGACCTATCGATGGCGGATGTAGCCGGTTGTGAGGGCGTAGTTAGATTCCTGCTACACTAACCTTTGGTGGGATGGTTGAGTCATAAGGAGCATTACCCTATCTTAACAACATTAACTCTAGTTTCAGTCTTTTCCTTTGTGCGGATGTCTATTGGTGAGGACTGAACCAAAACCCATATGTTATGGACTGAATAGGACTTGGTTAGATCCCTTGTGCGGATGTCTATGCGGATATAACTAGGACCTACTCTAAGAGCTCGGGCTACCTTGAGAGAAGGAAGGAAAGCTTACTAACCTCCTTTGTGCGGATGTCTATTGGAGGTGAGGAAGGAAGGATGTTGTTCTTTGAAGGAAAGGAGTAGAGTCAATGGTCCCTTGTGCAGATGTCTATGCGGACCCCCTAGATAAAGCTCTTTTAGCCATTTCGAGGTAAAGGAAGGACTACTAATTCAGATGGTAGGTAGGTAAAACTACGTGGCCGCCACAAGAGTTATCCAACTCCTAGAGGCCAAGGGCCTAAAACCCCCTCTTACGGGGGAAAAACAGTGAAACCACAATATAACCTTGCTCTTTATTATGTTTTGTATCTACCGTGGTATGTTTAGCATTGTATAGCTTTAAGACGATCGTTAGTCATTGTAGTTCTCGGTGATTCTGTGTGGGAACGAATACCTTAGGATATCTTTGTGTTAAGATGTGAATACTTGCCAACACGTGCTACGACAACATACCATTCAAAGGCTCTTACATAGAAGTGGCATTTTCAATCGAATTGCAGTCAAAAAACCTTTTTTGACACCTCGTCACATACACCAAAGGCTGGTTTTTGCTCGGAAGTACAGTGGATGGAGCGCAGAAGATTGGGAGCATATTATTTGGCTAGATGAATCTACCTTTGAAATTGGGAAGAATTCGAGACAAGTTCGTGTTTGGAGAACTACATATGAGCAATATTCATCAAATTGTATAGTTCCTACTTTTAAAAGTGGACGGACTTCCTTGATGATTTGGGGCGTCCCACGTGGCAACAAGTCTTGATTTGACCCATGGTGCTCTTTCCTGAGCTCTTGATTCCCAACGCAAGGCGGCCGGCATCTTGTTTCTTCAACAAATTAGACAGTCTAAGTTGCACCTACTTGCTTGGTTTCTTTCGAGTCTGGAATGTGTGTCGCTTGTCAGAAGTGGAGGTTGTGATCCGTTTGCTGGCCTGGATTGGACATGTTTACTGATTAAACACGCAATTAAGCAATTATGCACTTAGCCAAGTGCATTGGTTGCTGGTAGAAAGCCGCAAGTTATTTGCTCATAACTTTAAAAAAATCAAAATTTGGGAAGAGTTTAGTATTTTTTTTCTCACAAAATTTTGGTGTTCGTCGTGTCAAACATTGACATCTTCATATTGATATAAGTAATGTATTTTTTACATGAATTGAGAATTTTTGAACCTCCACTCATTGCACAAGTTTTTTGAATATGCTACACCCCTTGTCTACCTCTAAAAACTTTTGCACTACACAAAATCTAAATCCAATACCATCATGTTAAGCATGTTGTTAGTTCTTTGGTGAAATAGCAAATCAATCCAAGTCAATTATTTTCACACATTGTCACACATTTTCGGCCAAGGTACCAAAAAATCTTCTACCTTTCCACATAAAACTTAGAGATCTTTGTATGATTCACTTTTGATTTTTCCTACTGCATTATGTGATGTAAACCTTCTTATTGACCATTTGGATTCTCATTTAAAACAATATCAAGTTCACAAAAAAATATAACGTGAATTGAGAATTTTTGAACCTCCACTCATTGCACAATTTTTTTGAATTTGCTACACTCCTTTTCTACCTCTAAAAATTGGTGCATAAGGAACTAACATTATGCTTAACACTATGGTAATCAATTGAGACCTTTTATAGTGCAAAAATTAGACACCAATTGAAGTCAAAGTCTGCTGATCCAGTAAACGCAGGGAAAAAAATGAGCCTTTTCCCCACTTCAAACATTATAATCTTTCAATCCGTGCGGTCAAAATTTATGAAATTTTGTGAGTATATTACTTAATAAGTCATAATTGAGATCCTACGATTAAAACTACCAAAAAGACTTCATTTTTTCTTCCTTGCTAATTGCACAAAAACAAGCATTTTTAACGATTTTTGGTTGAGATATTGTCAACATAATTTATTGACCAACGTACTTTGGGTATCAATAACAAGTGTATCACCAGCAGGGTATGACTTCCTAGGCACCACTACCCGGATATCAACCAAGGTATCAACTTAGGGTTTCAATACAGGGTTTCAGATTTAGGGTTTTGACTTGCGGGTATCGTAAAGGATATCAATCCTTTGCAACGTTGGGTAGTCCTACGAGGGGTGTGCGCGCGCACACCCCTGGCAGTAGTTGTGAGGGGGGCTGTGAGTGTGAGAGGCTAGGGTTTTGTAGAGTGAGACAATGGAGGTGTGGGAGAGATGGGCTTGTGAGGGCGGGAAGAGAAGGGCTACGAGGGCGGGGAGAGAGGAGTTTTGAGGGAGAGGAATGGACGGAGTGTGAGAGAATGTGAGGGTGGGAGGAAGCTGGGGCGACGTCTAAGGGTGAGAGAAGAATGTGAGGGGCGGCAGGCGTCCACCGATCCGAGGCGTCCGGCAGTTGTGCACGATGGCGACGAGCAGCTCGCACCGATCCGAGGAGCTTGATGACGCAAATGTGCGCGATCGCCTTCCTGTCCACATGCACACGCGCCGGGGGCACTTTCGCCTTCCTGTCTCCTTCTTGTCGCTGTAAAGTTGCGCCCCACTCCTCGCCGAGATTCCCTCCTGCGAAGTCTTACCCACGCGCCGCCTTCATGTCGCCGTAAAGCTGCGTCCCACTCCTCCTCGCCGAGATTCCCTTCTTCGTAGAGATCTCCGCAGCTTCTCCTTAAGTCCGCAGAGATTCCTTCTCTACAGAGATCTCCTTCTACGCAGCTTGTCCGTGTGCGAGCTCCATATGTGCAGCTTGTCCGTGTGCGAGCTCCATATGTGCAGCTTGTCCGTGGCTGTAGCGAGCTCCTTCTACACAGCTTGTCCGTTTCTGCAGCCTCAAGACCACGAAGATGGAGACGGTGTTCGACTTGGGGCAGAAGATGATCGAGTCGCTCGTGAAGCAGAAGGTGCAATGCGGAGACGTCATTGCCATCGACAAAGCATCCGGGAAGGTGACCAAGCTGGGCAAGTCGTTCGTGCACAGCCAGGACTTCGATGCCATGGGGCCGGCCACCAAGTGCAGTGTTCCGACGGCGAGTTGCAGAAGAAGAATGAGCTCGTGCATGTTGTCACGTTGCATGAAATCGACGCTATCAACAGCAGATCACAAGGCTTCCTCACCTTCTTCTCCGGCGACACCGACGAGATCCGCTCCGAGGTCCGCGAGCAGATCGATGCCAAGGTCGCCGGCTGGCGCGAGGAAGGGAAAGCCGAAATCGTCCCCGGCGTGCTCTTCATCGACGAGGTGCACATGCTGGACATCGAATGCTTCTCCTGGCTGAACCGCGCCCTGGAGAACGAGAACGCGCCGATCCTCGGCGTCGATCTCCTTCTCCGCAGCTTTTCCTTGTCTGCAGCGAGCTCCTTCTCCGTGTCTTCTCCTTGTTTGCAGAGATTCCTTTACTCGGAGGAGTGCCATCACCTCTCCTTTCCTGCGTGAGTCCAAACAACTGTAGTTCACGGTGACGGGAGATTCCTTCTCCGCAGCTCTTGTTTGTCTGCAAAGATTCTTTTTTGGCTTCAGTGCCCGCACTTCTCCCTTTCTCGCGCAAGTCCAAACAACTGCGGTGCACGGTGATAGGAGATTCCTTCTCCGCAGCTCTTGCTTATCTACAAAAGATTCATTTTTGGCTTCAGTGCCCGCACTTCTCTCTTCTCGCGCGAGTCCAAATAGTTGCCAGGATTATTAGCTGCAGAATCCGTGTTCATCTCTCAGAATCATCAGCTGCTGACGCTTCCACAAATTGTCGTCCCAGTGCGGGGGTGTGCGCGCGCACACCTCTAGTCTATGGAACTCCATGGGATCGTCTAGAATCTCATGGGAACGCGGCGGCTAGGGTTTTTAGTTTAGGGTTTGGGTTCATAATGGCGGCGGCTAGGGTTTGGATCTGTGGCGGTTAGGATTGGGGTTTCTGAGCTGATTTGTATAGCTGTACCCACAGATTCAGTGTCATGCTCCGTACTACACTCTCGACTTCAGTTGTAATGGTTTCGATGTCACTCAGTACACTAAATATCACTTTTAGTGTAGCGCCCAGTAAATGACTTGTAAATGCTATAAGTATTTACTTTAAGTGATTATTTTTACCAACTATGTTTATAATGATCCTTTTATTTCAATACCATAGAGAGTTGTGCTCTTGGTAAAAATTGGCATCAAAAGTAAAAACTTATTGCATTAACAAGTCATTTGTTGGGCACTACACTAAAAGTGATATTTAGTGTAGTTGATGTCTCCCATCATGTATGAACACTCAACTTGTTTTGAATTTGACAATTTGAACATATTATGTGGTGCCTTTTTTTGTGTGCTGAGTTGCCTATTTCTAATTCAGCAGTGAAACAAAGTTAGGAAAACTTACCTTGTTCACAAAAGTTCCCTCTAAGCACAATTTTCCTCCTCCAGTCTGCACACCACACACAAAGCCCGTAGAAATTAGTAAATGAAATAAAAATTTACATGGCTTCAACATGTTTGTGAGAGAGCTCACCTTTGAAAATTGGAAGAGAAGAGACCTGTAGGATTTGTAAGGAAACCTTATATGCAAGTCCACCATTGTATGCATTATGTACTACGTAGAATATCTTTTAATGAACTGCCAACCCTTGCATAAAGTATGTTTTTTTGTGATTACGCCTGTTTGTATACTACAATCCTTCAAATATATCTTTGAAATATTGTGAAAATATATTAAATACACATTTATCTGGTATCAACGAGGGGCCACCAAAAATTAGTTGAAAATGCCAAAAAATTGCTTCCAATAGTAACAACCATGATTGTACCTAATATTGTTGCAGAAGCTCAATTTTTTTTCTTTGAAAAACATTTTTTTTTGCAATTTTATTACTTTTGTTTGCAATGGCCGCCGTTGTACCCAAGTGCACTTTTAAATGGCCAAGTGCATAATTGCTTAATTGCGTGTTATTAGTCCTATGTGAAGTTGCTGGTGAAGTTTTCTAGTGCCGGCAGAGGGAGTCGGCAACTTCGGATTGACCTCCCACTTCCACAGACGTAGTGCGCCAATCTGCCACCGATCCTGTCTCCTCTTTTCTGAGCTCTCTCAGGCCCCGGTTGTGATGCTCAGGGTTTGACGAGTTGAAGGGTTGAAATGGAGGCCAACAGCTTGAGTAGTACTGATCTTCCGGAGTCAGTCTTCTTCACGGCCAGGAAAGGAAGAACCCGCTCCAAGAAGCAGGATGCGTCGTCCTCATCTGAATGTGCATCGTCGTCGTGTTAGTACTACTCTACACGAATTCACAAGATGATGGAACGCACGAGTGAATTGAACATGAGCCAGGAAGATGCTGAGATCGAAGCGTCGAAAGAGCATTAGACAGTGGTCGAACCGGACTACTTCACAGCTACAACGACAATAGGTATAGAGTTGTCTAGCTCGGTGTCGGTGTCGGTGAGTTACGTGGAGACGTTGACGGAGAGTGAGAGGTTGGAGTTGTATGAGGAGAACGTGCAAGAGATGCGGAGGTTGCAGGAGGCACATCCGGAGAGCTAGTTCTTTCGGATTGGGGATGATGGGTTGGTGTTGGGAAAGAAGATTGCGGACGGTGGCCAAGGAGAGATCTGTGACGTAGGGGTTTCTTCCTTCAAATATGTCGGAAATGATAAGGAATATGCATATCCTGTGGTTTGAAAGGTGTTTAAGGCGGGATATTTGGTTTCTGACTTGCAAAAGCAATGGCCCTTGGTTCTCCTACACAAATATGGAGCTTCCAATCCTTTTGACGTAAAGGGTCTCACGTGGAATCCAGTGATGTGTGGGAGGTTATTGGAAGATGGAAGATTCGCATTCGAGATGGTTTGAATGTGGGGAGACTTGCAAAAATTGTTGGATGTGAGAATGCAACACAATAGTAACCAACACTCACCCTTTATGATGCTAGATGGCAACTACCATGAATGTTGTATGTTCTGGATCATTTTCCTGATTGCTATAGGGATGAGAGGTTTGCATGGAGGGGGTACCTTACATAGAGACTTGAAAGCGGCCAATGTGCTCAGTTTTGGTAGTGATGGTGAGGTATCAGATCAACTTGATCCCATAGAATTGGGTCATGATATTTTGTGTTTAGTTACGGATTATGAGTGCTCCGTTGGGGTTGTGGGCACCGGATATTGGAGGGCACCCGAAATTTTGCAAGCTTTGAAGAATCGGGGTGTTTATACAACACCAAATTTGTTCACTCCAAAGACGGATGTGTATAGTTTTACGATGACATGCTATGAGGTGTTGACGGGATTTATTCCATTTGAAGAGGTTGAAAATTGCAATGGACAAGTATTGGTTGACGAGGTGATTGGAGATAGAAGACCAACTTTGCCAAACCACTTGCAACCTTGGGTGGTGGATTTGATGAACAAGTGTTGGCACATGGACCCTTTAGAAAGACCTACATTTGATGAGATATTAGATCTTCTTAAAGGCATCCTTCTTAATGATCCAAGATGCATAGAGGAGTCTATTTTTTACAAAGTTCATGATTGTTTAAAGGCAATGTAAAGTGCTAGTTTTAATTATTATTGTTGTGTATATTATCATTGAATTTGATGTACATCTATTCATTGTCACAATTTACACCTTTTTTGGAGTTGAATATGTGTATGTGTGTACTTATCGTTCTGTGAGGTATGTGTATGCAACGTACCTTTACTTGTGTAAAAGCTTGTATTTGATTTTATTCTTGTATGCAATTCAAATCCTTGGAAATCAATACTAAAATTGAAGTGTAAGTGTAAGGATAATTTTTATACAATAGAAGAGGATTTTCTAAGAAATAAGAAAATCATTTAATGGTTGAAACATAGAACTCATCTAATACAACATAAACACTGAACTTATTAAATCTTGATTTATTTGATGATATAATCACAAAGTATAAAAACTCAATAGCAAGTCTCTATAAGAAATTCTTATAATCTTGTAGCTTTTGATTTCCAACTATTTGACCACATTTTGAAGCAAAGGGATATCATTTCAATAGCAATAATAGTCTAAATCATCATTCTTGTCAATTTGTATCATTGCATTGTTGCGTTACCATCATATGTTTAGCATGCAATATTCACATGCAACATTCATATGGTGTACTTAAACTAGCAGAAAGTTGACAGGCTTCCCTATTCATTTCTTGAATCTTGAAATTATGACATTCATTCAATAAGCCTAAATTCTGTAGAGAAGACATAGTTTAACACAGTATTGTATTCAAGGACTAGGCATAGCACACTAGTGCTAATCAATCGATCAAGTCTATGAATAGATATTAGCAAAAACACTTTTCTTCTTGACTGTTTTGCTTAAATACTAATATGTAATATGCATGGAAGTTATTTTTTGAATTATTTGTCAAAAAGACCCATTGATATGGTATACCATAGGTCATCCTTAAAGTCAACATTGATTAATTTTAATATGGCATGCCAAATTAGCTTGGTTAGTATTAAGTGAAGATGTCAAAAGTGAAAAATTATCAATAAGCAAAGTTTGTACCATGGAGAGACATTAACTCCTAAAGGCCCGCGACATTTTAGCAACCAAACTCACTGAAAACTTCCAGTTTCAATGCATTCAACACAAAATGCAAATAAACATAGTTTTTACATATCTAGCCGTTGGATCTTGTACTTGATTGCACAAGAGTATGTTCTAAGAAATATTTTTAGTTTGACTGCACCAATTGAAAGAGATCAACCTTTGAAAGGAGACATAAACTCTTATGAGGTTATATTAAATACCTTCAACAAACTTCAACCACCTTCTATGGCAACTTTTTGCACTACGTTGGAACCCATGTGTTGGAGACTTGATTTTACTCACATTGCTCAAACCACCTCATCTAGATCAGATTTATTCCTTTTGTTGATTGATGTGCACCAGCTCACACCACTCTTTTGCCACCCGCAAGCCTAGATCAACATCACACACATATACTGGCCCTTACAATACTTGTAGTGCATACGCACTATGCTAGCCCACATCCAGATCCACAGCCATTACACACACTAGATTCAGATTTGCAAGTACTTCACAGACCACATAGAAGTAGAAAGTACACTAGGAGAGTAGATCAAGATCGTAAGTCAACCTCATAAGATACGCAGTACACCAACTCCCTCCCAGCAAGCACCCATCTACTACTATGGCTCCCAGCGAAGAAGCTGCCACTGTTAACGAGATGTACACATAAGTCCCCATCCAATAACAACAAAGAAGATCCCTTGGCGAACAGTAGTAGCGCCAAAGACTCCTCGGCGAACAACAATAGCAGAGAAGACTCCTCGACGAACAACAACAGCGGAGAAGACTCCTTGACAAACAGTAGTAGCGGAGAAGACCCCTCGGCAAGCAGCAGTAGCAGCAGCTCCAATCACAAGTCATCACCAAGAACTTCACCGAGGCAGCTCCTCAACAGTGACCAAACCAACGACGCTAGAATGCGAGCGGTGAGCGGTGAGCAATGAGCCATGAGCAGTGAGCCTTTTCGTAGTACGAAATATGCTGATTCTAAGAATATTTCTTAAATAATATTCTATTTTTACTAATAATAGTACTTTTTGAAACCTATAACCGTGGACTGCAAAATGGTTTCAATGACATTAAAGTTCTAGATGGCCTTCACCTGGACTGAACTTCCACTCATTTCAAAAATATAAGATTAGATTTTGCACCTTCTTTAATACCCAAATTGCTCTCTCCAATTTACAAATAGATGATTTTTGTGGATGAATTTTTTTATGGATGTATAGAGTTATAGATGAACAAATTTCGTGGATGAACAAGTTTTGGGTTGAAAAGGGTGCACGGACGTGCATCATTCAAATGACCCCTACCAAATTAACTCGATTTTTCTAATGTGATGATGAAGTACGCAAATGTATATTGTAGCAACGACATTTAAAATAGATAGTACTCTAAAAAGCACCATCTACAGTGTAGTGATGCCAGCCTCTTCCTGAACAAAATTCGCCAACTCCACATTCGACATCTGAAGATACCATATCTGCATGCTAAAATGGGTTAATGCATGTTCAAGTGAAAAGAGGATAGACTTATACAAAAGACAAAGGATGTTGCTAAAACAACCTTTATGGTTTAGGGGCAAGCATTTGAACATACATCGGTACAATACTTATATTGTACCACAAATTACATCAGTGGAATACGATAACTCATTTAGTACAAAAATAAACGCTTACACATCTTAGGATTAAAAATTCTAGTTTTTGGCTTTTAGAAGAAACAAGTTTATTTTTTATTTTTTGAATGTACACTAATTGTTTTTCCTTGAAAAACAATTAGCTATACTCATGAAATTATACAGGGAATTTTACGATATAGCAATCGAGGGATTATGGGCACCTTTGCTACAAAGTGCACATATGAAGCATTGTTTGTTCTAGTAGTTGCGTGTTTTTACTGCCAATAAGTCCTTCCAACCTTCGACTAAAAAAAAACGGTGAAATTTACAAAATATCAATTGAGAGATTATGGGCACCTTGGCACCATAGTGCCCATATGGAGCTCTATTCGTTCTTGCAGTTCCATTTTTTACTGCCATTAAGTCCTTCCATCCTTCGTCTAAAAGTAAACAATGAATTTTACAAAATACCAATTGAAGGATTATGGGCACCTTGGCACCAAGGTGCCCATATGGAGCTCTGTTCGTTCTTGTAGTTTCATTTTTTACTGCAAATAAATTCTTCCAACCTTCGTCTAAAAGAAAATAGTAAACTTTACAAAATAGCAATCGACGGATTATGGGCACCTTGGTGCCAAAGTGCCCATATAAAGTACTAGAATGTCTTGTAGTTGCGTTATTGTACAGCTAAGAAAATCTTCTATTCTTCACACAAAACGAGGAAACAATTTACTTTACAAAATGTCTGATTGGAGCGCAATGACTCTTCCATAGCCGAAATATGGAATTGGCATCACATTCTTCAGTGGCCTTCACGTTTCGGGCTGATTCCCACTTGTTACGATGGTCTACGGTTGGAGCCCCTTCGTACCGCTTGATAGTCCTGCCATATCGCTTGGTAGGATGGGCAGCACCATTGGAGGGACTTGGACTGATTGTTTGTAACGGCTGTTGTGGGAGAGGCTTGGAAGAGACGTCGAGGTGACATGTCAAAATCCTTCGTCTATGGTTGAAAGCCAACCTCTTCTAGTAATAATATCTCGCCCTTCGTGAGATTAGTGCCCCGGGCAACGAGCCAGTCCAGGAAGCGTGACCCTGTAAGAACGCCCAGTAGTTGGTGGACTGCATCATTGCTCGCATCATGTCGTCGGTCGTGGCAAAGTAGAGCCAAGTGCCTCTGTTGCCGGACATCTGTAGCCACTTGTGGTGCGCGGTCCCCGCAAGGTTGATGGACGCCATTTCTGCCAAGTGCTCCATGTCCAGTTTCTACAGTTCATGTACTAGGATTAGAGGGTAGGATTTACGGATTCTCAAGCAAACCTGAACGGCAAATAGGGCTATGATCTCAAATATTGATAAGTAAAATTTAGGGTTTGGGAAATTAGAAGTGTTCCATGTTCATGAAGCCACTCCATTCGCCATAGCGGAAGTGCCAGAAACCGAGCCAGTCATCGAGTTCCCTTATCGTTCCTTGGGAAGGAACACGAGATGACCACCAGCCTTTGATAACGAGGTACAATTCTTCCGCCTCTTCAGATGTCTTGGTGTCTCAGTATTGTCTACAAAGTCTAACGTGCTAATCTCGAAATTCAGGCCAAATAAGTTTATTCGTTTGTCTATTCAGGGATGTAACCCAATGAAGTAGACAAGACCTCTCTTTGTCAGCCATCTTCACAGTGGGGTCAGCGGTTCCATAAACAATGCGCACACAATTCCAATTTGCCTGGGCGCTGTCCGCCATGAATGCTTTGAAGTTAGGGTTCATGATGTCGTGACGTGCCACCACGCCGTTCAGGGACATCCACATCTGTTTCTGCGATTCAGCGTCTTCGCTTTGTATGTCACAGACGGCAATGGTCATCACGCGGCAATATTCGGTGTTGTAAACGTGGCAGGCCATTGTGGTCGAGTCTTTGACACGCTCGACGTGATCAAACACGATCCAGGAGTTCTGGAGGTCTTCTCCGGGCTGCATACGTTTGACGAGGTCGACACCACTGCCTGGTCTTTCTTCAAACATCTTGAACAGATACACCTTCTCCTTGCCTTGCCCTGGGAACACGCTATCTTGGATGTATGCGTACGGACTTTTCAACTTTAATTTTATGATGTTGTCAAAGGGTCCTCCATTCGCAAGGGGTCGCATGGTTGAGATAGCATTTCTGATATTAGGTGAAATCATCTGGGAGATACTTGACCCTTTCGTAACGAAGTGTATCTAGATTTAGGAAGTTAAGATCATTTTTTCCCCTAGGCCTACTTTGTAATTGCCTGAGGCAGTCTAAAATAGAAGAAGTATCTACTTTAGGCGGTAGAAGAGGTCGTGAATTCTCGGAAAGGGTGGCTCGAAATGGACTGAGAACCACTTTCAGGTAGCTCAAGCACTGTTTCTGTAATTGGTGAGAGGAAGGAGTACTGAGATTGTGCTCTAGGGAGGACCTCATCATGGGTGAAGTCACTGAGAGTGATGGTTTCAGGATCGGAGGACTCAAGCTTCACATGAGATTCGAAGGCATAATTGGCTGAATTTTCCTGATTCAGGAGTACGGCGGGAGGAGGTCAGAACGGAATCACCAAACACTTTGAACTTCCCAGCCGGGAGTCTCCATGTAAGCTCGGAATCCTTAACCTATTTTCTTTGCAAAACAATTGCAACATCATGAATTCTCTTTGCATCGTAAACTTCTTACTCTATCCAGACAGACTCTCTAACGAGATTGAAACGGTGACTGACCATCGACTCCAAGACCCAGACAACTCCATCAGCATCGAGTGGAAGATAGAGGGGTAGCGTGCCATTCAGACCGCGAAGGCTAGCCATTGCCATGATGCGATTTGAAGCGAGAAGTTCTTTGGAATGAGTGTGTGACTAAGGTCTTATACCAAATGATTTAGCTAACTAGAGAAGGCTAGTGACTAGCATGGGCGATTAGATCTTAGAAAAATTCATAACCGTGTTAATAGGTTGTTTAAACAGAAAAGACAAATTAAGATTGACAAGCGGCTCATTCTTGGCGGTCCGACAATCTGGTTGAAATTTAATCAAGAGAAGTTAATTCAGAAACTGATTTGGCGACTATTAGTTTCATATTTGGATTTTGTCTATGAATTTGATAAATTTGGGAGTTTGAGATGCAGAATCTGACTTAGCTAGGGTTAAAATGGCGGCTTGCATTGATGTTTTAAAATCATGGTGGAGGGTTGTTTATGTATTATAGAGAACAAGTGTACCATGGAAGGGAGGACCATTTAATGGACTGGGTAAATGGACTTGTGCCGTTGCAAAATATACAACTACTCTATTGAATGCTCAAGTTTATGGAGGTCAATCACCAACTCCCTCCTGAACTCCATGAACTCCGAACATTTGCACTGAAGGTAACTTATTTACCATTCTGAAATTTATTATCACCGCCATGTTTCTATTTTTCTGGTTGTTCTATATCCTCACACCATGTTTATGTTTTCTATAGGCCGGTCGTGGAGTTCAAAGACGTCTTGGCGGCGGTATTAGAAAAGAAGCTTGCATCGACCTCATGATTGCTGATATGCCTGATGGGCTCCCCGTGCCAGAGTTGTTACATGGCATGGGTATCCCTTCTTGGAATGAATCAGACGACGAGTGGGCAGAAGGCATTTTTGAATTGGCAAGAGATTCTCTTCAAGATGATGGTGCTATCCTTCTATTTCATCCCGCAGATCAAGCGGTCCGTCTATCCACTGATAGCTTTGCGGAGGCTTATGGTTTTGTCTCTTATCAAGATTGGTGGGGGATAAACAAAATGCCCCTAGCGTCAACTAAGAAACATCAATGCACTGTAAGTTTCAAACATAGCTTTAATTTTTTAGACGGGCACGTTTTCCGATTGGCAAGTTGTTTACTCACTTACCTCACATCTTTATCTTATGCTTGTTTTGGGTTTTTTGTTGTTCTTCATTGTGTCGTGTCATGTTGGTCTTCATCGTGGTCATGTCCTGTCATTATGTTGTGTCATGCTGGTCTTCATTGTGTTGATGATTCTGGTCGACTTCCTCTTGTCATGCTGGTCTTGTCTTGGTGTTCATCCTGGTGTTGATGGTGCTCGTGTTATCGTCTAAGGTGGATTTCCTTAAGATCTGCAAGATCACATTCAGGAAATAATTGGGGCCTCGGCACCAAGGTGCCTCTTGGGTCGTGAATTTGTACTTGTATTCTCTGGCTCTAGTGAGATTGCATTGGTCGTCTTCCTCTTCTCATATTGGTCTTTCCTAGCTGGTCTTCATTGTGTTGATGATTCTGAACGTCTTCCTCTTGTCATGTTGGTCTTGTCTTGGTGTTCATCCTCGTGTTGATGGTGCTCGTGTTATCATCTAAGGTGGATTTCCTTAATATCTGTAAGATCACATTCAGGGAATAATTGGGGCCTCGGCACCGAGGTGCCTCTTAGGTCGTACATTTGTACTTGTATTCTCTGGCTCTAATAAGATTGCGTTGGTCGTCTTCCTCTTTTTATATTGGTCTTGCCTAGCTGGTCTTCCTCGCGTTGATGATTCTGGTCGTCTTCCTATTGTCATGCTGGTCTTGTGTAGCTGGGGTTGATCGTGTTGATGGTGCTTGTGTTTTCATCTAAAGTACATGATTCCTTGAGCACTGCAAGATCACAGTCTAGGGAGAATAGGGGCCTCAGCACCGAGGTGCCCCTTAGGTCGTTTTTTTTCCTTGTAATCTCAAGGCTATGTGAGATGGCTCTGGTCGTCTTCCTCTAGCACTGGTCTTGTCATGCTGGTCTTCATCGTGTCATGTTGTCTTGTCATGCTGTTCTGGACATGTTGGTCTTCATCGTGTCAAGACGAGCTGCTCTTCATCGTTTAGATGTCTTCATCAGATCATGCTAGTCTTGTCATGCTGGTCTTTATTGTGATCATGTCTTCCTCGTGTCATGTTGGTCTTTTGTATTGGCACCTTCTCTGAATTGCAAGTTGTTTTCTCACTTACCTCACATCTTTTGCTTATGCTTTAATTTTTGTAGACAAAAAGGTTCTTGATACTCGTGTACATCAAGGAGTCTTTCAAAGAGAACATGGTGGACTCCCAATTCTCCATTGAGAAGAATCGGACCCTAAGTGCTCTTGAGACAAACCTCGTCCATGAAGAAGTCCTCCACAATTTGATTGACGCCAACACCGCCTCAAAAACTGAGCAGAAGCTTTGGAGAGGAGCTCGGGAGAAGAGCCCGATCTTGCTTCAGATGCTCGTGGAGAGCTTTTCCAAACTTGGGGATGTCGTTCTTGATTGTAATGCATCCACCGGTACTCCTCATAGAACTTTTTGCATTCTTTCCATACTCTACTCGCTTGGATGATCACTAATGCTAGGATTTTGTCATGCAGGAGCTTCTATTTAAGCATGTCGAAGAACTGGCCGCCATCTTGTGGCGTTGGAGGCTGATGTCAAAATTTATGAAGGGATTATAAAACCCCTCAATGCCCCAACAACAGAAGATTCAATGCAACGTAAAAGGAAGCACCAAACTTCTCCAGTATACTTGACAAGAGGCCACAAAAGAGAATCCCCAAAAATAGGATGTGTACGTAAGTCTAAGCCTATTTGAAAGTTTTCTACATGCAAATGTAGCAAAGTATTCTCCTTCACTTTGTTTATTGCACTTCAATGCACTCCTCGATATGATTAAGCTAATTAGTAGTTTGATTCCTACTGTGACAAGTTACTAAATTTGTTCCCGTCTCCTCCAAGCTCGGTATTTTCCCTACCTTGTTACATAGAGCCTGTTGCTAGGGAACTAGCATGCCTTGAAACACCTGTGCGTAAGCCTAAATCTCCAAGGTTTAACAAGAATGTCAAGATGTACTTAGACTTTGAGGCAGAGGAGGCAAGTACAAGCGATAGCAATAACAGTGCCGACGAGAGTTCAACCTCAATCGATTGTATTACAAGTAGGAATACCTTCCCAGAGTCTTGACATAATAATGTCTCGATTTTTTTATTCATGTCATTCAATGCAATTGAACGGAGTTCAATTGATTATGAATTCAAGGTGTTATCTTTGTCTATTTGGTTTTACCATTTCTCGTGAACTTGCAAGGTGTGAGTACCAGTGACCCTTTTCACAGTGTATCGCAAGATCTTCAGTCCGCCTCAAAGGGGACCTTCGCACCAAGGTCCCTAATTCCAAGTCTTATGTTTTCCACTCCCATTTTGAATGATACTTGAGCTTCTTTCAAATTCAAATCCATTTTGACCTGTAATTATTCTTGGCATTCCTTATTGTTTGGATAGAATCATTCATCCACTCTCGTCCATATTCATTTACATTCATCCATCTTGCAAAATCATCCATTTGTAGTCACCAAAGTTTCGCAAAAAATAATGTATATGACGATAATACCTTCCATTATTCCAATTAAAAACATTATTTTCGAGACGGCCATAGGTGTATCAATCACTTTCAAATATACAAATTTACAAAATTACGTGGTAATAGGCAGCTGAACTAATGATTCCGCACTGCTCACTGCTCACAACTCAGAGCTCACTGCTCACTGCTCACAGCTCACCGCTCACTGCTCACTGCTCACTGCTCACTGCTCACTGCTCACTGCTCACTGCTCACTGCTCACTGCTCACATTCTAGCATTCCTGGTGACCAAACGCCAACAAATCCGCTGGAGACAAAGAAGGACATTGGACCACCAACCTCGGATGCACATCAGAAGACAACACCGCCAAATCTTCAAACATCTACAAACACACCATCTTTGTCAAGCTGAGATACGTTATCTCTAAACCCGTGCCTCTTGTTTCATCACAATAGATCAATACCCTCTCTACCACCTCCTCCTCTAAGACATTCTCCTCTTAGCAGTGTGTTGCTAGCATCACACCACTCCATTACTACCACATCACGTAGTCATAACACATACTATAGCCTAAAACCTAACCACATTCTTCACATCATAGAGTACAGACACACACAAAATAAAACTAGAAGTAGCACTACCTCGCAAATGTGCTTGCTCTGTTTGGTGGTCAGATCTACTCCCACCTCGCAGAAGCAGTGCCAAATTTTCCCAAAACTTGGGGTATAACACAACAAGCAGCAACTTGTGGCCGACAAACAACTGCTCCCAACAACCTCCACCACAAAGATCCGACTCTCTCTCTAGGACATGCACAACAACAACGCACTAGAAAGGAATCACATCAAGACACGGCAACCAAGGCAACTCAAGGAGCAGCACTACACGAGACGATATATTCCCCAGCGAACCCAAGAAACCAACATCAACCCACACCTTTATCACAACTACAAGGAAGTTCAACGCAACCTAAAGTCACTAAAGGAGCAACCCAAAACTCTATGCTTGGCCTCTTTGCCCCAACGTTCGCACACACAGTCTAACAAAAACAAATATCTGAGGAACGAGCCCGACCATCCGAGGAGCGAGCCCGACTTGTGCTGCTCGAGAATCCCTCCAGCAACGAGCACCAGTGAACAGAGAAGAGGAAAACAACATCACAGAAGATACACCTTCTGTCCCTACGACCACGAAGAAGAAAATATTAAACGTCATGATCCTGCGAACGAAGAGGGAAAAACTGTGAGTACCGATCCGCGAACGAGGAAGCATACAGATTGTATCAAGAATAGAGCAAGACAATAACATCATACATGAGGCGAGGAGAATACACAAAGGCGAGAAGAAACAGACACCTAGACCCACGCAGACGAGAAGAATATCATTACGCGCGCCGGGGGTCACAAAAGAAGGAGACAGCGTCACCCGGTGACAAGAAGATTACGCAAGAGAAGGAAGACAACCACGACCGCAAGCCCATAGCGGAGCACTCAAAGAAGAACATGAGGAGAGTACCGTTCTCAAGAATCGTCAACCCAACCTCAACGTAGCGACCTCCCGGCCCTGCGACCCCTTAGGCCCTACGACCTCCTCAGCCCTGCGACCTTCCCCCTTTCTTAAATAGACCAGGTAAGTCTCTCCAAACAGGTACGTCTTCTACCTCTCTTCTTTCCTATTATAAAATTGAGTATTAAGAAAACCAAGAAAACAAGTAACGCTAACACCATGTCAAACACAAATCAAAACCTCCACTTTGAAGTAAACATGGATATAGATGATGAAGGGACAAATACAGCACTAAACTTGAACGAGAAAAAATAAAAAGAACACGGAGATGGAGACATGGAGCATTAAGAAGAGCAGAAGCACTCAAGAAGGGGTAAGTCAATCCCCTCTCTTTAACGCAATAACCCCGTCTCTTAAGTTCTGGCTAGGATTTGTAGATATGGAATGCCTCGCAACTGAATAAGGGCCGGAAGAACTCCTATACAATGAAAAGGTGGAAGACATGATGACTAGAGGATTCCAGCAAAGGTGGCTTATCCAAGGATACCTCAACTCTACTATCCTATTGTAAGATCGGGAGGCGAGGAGCAACTCTACAACATCACCTAGATTCCTCAAAACACCAAAGTCAATGGTGCCATAGGTTTGGCAAATGGGTTCCATGTGGCTATCCACTTTAAACCCCCTCCCTCCATCTTATTGCATGATGATGTTTACAAAATGATAACCCATAGGCTTGAAGTCATGGACATTAAATTAGGAGATGGAGTTATGGATCCTATCTATATCCATTGCCATGGTGTCAAGAGGGGTGGGCAAAAGGGTGTTTGGACCAAGATGTTCAAACTACACTTTCTCAACCCCGAAATTGACGCTCTCATGATGTTAAAAGGCATTAGGCCTTTCATTCTCACCATAAACAATCAAAACACAATTAGAAAAGTATGTAAAGCTTACCCCCAAATTGCTAACTCTTCTAACCTCTCCATGCAAGTGAGAAGAGACACATTAGTAGGTATCTCCTCTCACCAACTTTTCAAGGACATCCTCATCAACAGTTTCAAGCGAGTCCAAGACTATAAGATCACGGAGGTGTCCAAGGTGGAAGGAGACCCCTATGCCTTTATTGCCGCCACCACTCCTCTACAAGCTTCCAAGATTCGACTTCAACACATCACCACCCATCACGAGGTCATCAAAGTAAGGAAGACCTACACCGGTGGTCGCATGACTCCCGAAACCAAGGCAAAGAAAGATGCTATATCTCTCACCCTCTCTCCTTTGCCTCTTCTCATGAATGTGCAAGATGTCACTAATGTTATCCAAAAGATCATGGGAGTAAATAACGTCAAGTCTATATGGTTCCATAAGGAAATAGCAGGTACACAATGGAAAAGCTAACGTGGAATGTGCTAATCCAATCGTGTACAAGCAATTTGTTAGAAAGCATTTTGACACTGGAGACAATTATGTGGTCTTCACTCCACATTGGAAGATCTTAGAAGGCACACAACCCCCCACGGAGGAGCAAACCAATGCCTTTGGATTCAACGACATCATTGCCACCATGGTCAACACCGTTGCAACCTTTAAAATACAAGATGCCCCCGCCGCCATCACCAAAAAAGAGTTGAAGGAAGCCTTGGAAGAGAACCACAAAAAGGTGATAGAAGAAAGAAAGACGTACGCCGACACCCTACACAACTCTTTGATAGAGCATTTAGACAAGATGGAGGAAGCCATGAATGCCACAAGGCTTGCATTTCAAGCCATGAAGGGAAAAATGCCACCTAGACTCGAAGATAGGCCGCCAAACATGTAATGACTAAAGACCTCAAGGTAATACATAATTACCACCTAGTATTCACTACTCTCTACATACGGTACTCTACTCTAGACAAATACCTCTATTCCATTAGTATTTTATACATAGCAATCTTTACATACTTTAATACCATACATAAACATTGTATGATTTACTATACAAGTATTAAATACGCCTCACGGTATGAGTATACTCACAAAGAACCCAACTACTATATAGTGGGAGTCTAAAACTCCCACTTGGTTGCCCCTAACAAAAAAATTAGTTAAAATAGGATTTTTAGTGTTAATTAGATAGAAAAGTAGTTAGTATTGTGTGGAATTGGATTAGATAACAAATAGCGAAAGTAGTGAAAAGCTTAACTCGTTAATTAGCATTATAGTGGTGATAAAACCGGGTCTTAAATTAATTAGTTTTGGTGCCTGGAAAACCTAAAAGAGGATATCCAGGAAAGTCTCCGAGACAAAGTTCCAAATCACTACTTAGTGCTAAATTAATTAGTAAAGTCTTTGCCAAATACATAGACTATTTAGTAGTGTTTCTTTGTAGTTTAGTTATTAGGTTTTCTTTCTACTTTAATTGTTGTAGAAAAATTAAATTCTTATTTGAAAGAGTAAGGATTTCATTTTATATGAGACAAAAATATAAAAAGGAGAAAAGCAAAACAAGAAAAAAAAAAGATTTAAAAATATACATACCCGGGTATCAACCCAGGTATGAACTAGCCCGGGTACCAACCCGGGTATGGGTTGATACCCGGGTAACACGGTATCACTCGGGCAGCAGCCCGGGTAGCTCCAGCCGCCTCCAACAGCCCTTCCCGAAATTTCCCTCCCCGAATTTTTCAAGTCTCCAGAAGTTTTCCTCTCTCCTCCAGGGACTCTCCTCTCCCCTTCCTTCTCTAAAATCTTCCCCCCCCCTCAAATTTTCTCCTCTATCTCCCTCTCTAGTTCTCTCTCTCTCATACTCTCTCGCTCTCTCTCTATTTGTTTGTTTTGGAGTTGGGGTTTTGAAGAAGAAGACAAGGAGGTGCAACAAGGGTGCAAGTTGGAGTTTTAAAGAGAAGATTTGAAGAGGAGGTGGTGCAACTAGGAGGAAGAAGAAGAAGAAGAAAAAGAAGAAGAGGCTTTTCAAGTGTCTTGAAGGTGGTGGAAGAGGTGCGCGAGCTAGGGTTTGGAGGAAAAGGTGCACATTTCTTAGGATTTGGTGGTGGTGGACATTTCTAAGGTTTGTGGAAGAAGAGGAGATTAGTGGCCAAAGCGAGAAGATAAAAGAGACAAAGGAAGGAGGTTGCGGGTGCAACAACAAAGGTGACTTTTGCCCATGTTGGGTTTCTTTTGTTTGTGCAAAATTCTTGTTTGTGAGTCTTTTCCTCTCTTGTCTACCGGGGTGACTCCCCCGGTAACATCCTCCCCAGTCTAGAGAAAAAGTCTCCGGGGGGACTTCATCTAGACCTTATTGTTTATATGTGTAGTTGTTGTCGATTGTCCTAGCCTTGTGGCAAATTGTTATTTTGAGTTGTCTCCCTCCTCCTATCATTTTAGATCTTGCCCCCAATTCCTATCTTTTTCCCGGTCTTCTCAATCAACCGGGAAAAACCTCTTTCTAAGTCCTTGTCTCCAAAGTCCTCTCCTCGTTATCATTATACGTGACCTTGTGTTGTTGGTATGTTGCTAGATGTATGAGACACCCATATCCACATACTCTAGCAAAGTGTTCCGGAATTGTTTACCGATTGACCGGTAGACTTGTATTTCCGGGCCGGACCGGAGTTTGTGACAAGTTAATAGGGAGATTGGTGGAAGTACAGGTATTTTGAGGATTTTGTCCACCCGGGACAACATGGCTCTCCGGTGAGTCTCTTCAAGGAGTGGGGCTCGAAGGTCTATGAGAGAAAAACAAGCCTCCCGGTAACTTCTACCGGGAAGGAACCGGTAGACCTCCCTTCCTCAACCTCGGAGTCCTTGGTGGAGTCCTCTGTGGCTATACTAATCGACCTTAAAGAGACTCCACATGTATCTATAGATACACCCAACCTTCCGGTGGATACCACCACTCCACCGGTAGACCTCCCGTTGGATATTCCCAATCCACCGGTAGACCTCCCGGTTGAAACATCCGACCTCCTGGGGGATTCTCTTGACCATGTTGGTACTTCCAGACGTAGTGATAATCCCTATATGTCTCAATCGGAAGAGTTTTCCGGTTGAGTCTTGGTTATATGTTATGTGTTGATTTACCTCATCGGTTGGTGAGATGTTGTTTTAAGTTGCTAAAATTACACACTAGGATAAGAATAGTGCTGTCGATGGGGCCCCATTGCGCACCCGGTCACTACCATTTGAGTGGTTTCTCCGGCTACTTAGTTTTGTTAGGAAAAGGTTCACCGGTCCCGGGACCGGGAGTCTTCCAGTTTACCGGTCTACCGGTAATCCGCCGGTGACTAGGCTACCTTTGATTTTAGGATTTAGATGTCGTTTTGTCCTGTAGTGGAGCTACTTTTGGAGGGTAGCTATTGACTTTAGTGCACCTCCTAGATGCCGTTTCGTCCTTTTGCGGTCTAGTTTTGGAGCGTAGCTATTGACTTTAGTGCACTCTTTAGATGCCATTTCCACTTTTGGGGGATCTAGTTTTGGAGGGTAGCTAGTGGCCTTTGTATACTTAAGGGCCTTGGGCTCTTATGTTATGTACTCTTTTCTTTGTTGATCTCCTCGTGTCTTGCCTTCATTGCTTGTGTCTAGAGTCTTTGTTGAGCTTGTGTGAGTAGACCGGGAGAGAGTTGAGTCGTCCTAGTGTATCTTTGCTACGTGTGCAAGGTTGTGACTTGTTGTGTGTTAAGTGATTGAGTGTGAGTAGAGACATCCCGAGGGACTAGGATATCCGGATTAGATAGGTAGAGTGAGGTCTGGGACTTGTGCTCTAGACTTTTCATCGGTGGGACCGGGAAGAGTTGTTTTACCGGATGGGATCCGGGAAGCCCACGGCTATTTATGATAGCCTCCCTTAAGTGGAAAATGTTCGGATTGGTGGAGAGTAGGGGGTGACATCCCCCTTCTCTCGGTACACCAGGAGACATCCCGGCTAAGGCTAAGTCCCGAGAATACCGGGATTATTACCCTTGCAGTGGATGAGTTCCGACAATCCCCGTGGAAGGTTGTTTTGCTCATATGATTTGCTTAGTACTAACTTGTTGTCAGTCTTGTATCTTCTTGCTTTGATTCATTGGGTGTGGTTGTAGGTGGAATCCGGGCTTGCGTGCCCGGTTTACCGGGACAAGTTCCCGGTAGATTGTGAAGACCGGTAAATCGGCTGCGACCTTTATAACTCTTTCAAGGTGTAGGGTTAGATTGTGGATATTGTGGCCTCTGGACTGCGAGAACGGAGGGCAGTGACTTTCCGGGCACTGTAATAATTTACCGGAAATCTACTCTGACGCTGAACAGAGTTTAACTGAAACACATGTGATTACTTGTTACCGGTTACTAAGGTACCGGGGAAGCCATCCTCCGGGATGTGCCGAGGTATTATGTGTGGATTGTTGTTAAGATTTAAAGAGTTTGATGCACGATAAAAATCCCTGGAAACGATCTGGTAAGGTGGGCTTGCTTAAGGTTAATTTCGGTTAATTTTGAGAATAACGTACCACCAGACTACGACATATACCCTCTATCAAACGTATATTAAAGACTATGTCTTTTATACAAAATACAAGTACTATACCAACTACTATACCAGCTATTATAACAAGTATAAATACCAAATATTACATACAAAAATAAAGACTTATACACATATACACATATATATACACACACATATATACAATACTCAAACACATACACACACAAATACACCAATAACTATATACACAAATACACAAACAAATAAACAAAAAAATGATAAACAAACATACACAAAAATACAAAATATATATACACATAAACATTTACACATAAACACAAACACATACAGACATATACACAAACTATTA
Organism: Bryoerythrophyllum caledonicum; assembly: GCA_963971425.1. NCBI lineage: Eukaryota > Viridiplantae > Streptophyta > Bryopsida > Pottiales > Pottiaceae > Bryoerythrophyllum > Bryoerythrophyllum caledonicum. Next base: position 6,202,795 of record OZ020517.1, on the reverse strand, counting down.
AAAAAAACAAACAAACACAATCAAAAAACAATACAAAAATACAAACATACACAAAAACGAAAAATTACATGAAAACATTCTCAAACAAACAACCACACATAAAGTAGCCAATAAAAAAAAATAAACACCACAACATCAAGAAATAACACTACTCCACGCACCAATACATAAACAAAAACACCTGATATCCATTACACAATAACTATTTCTACATTCACCATAAACACAACTACAAAGAAAGAAGAACTCTAGTCTCCGAAGGAGACCAGCGTGAATATAGTGTTTGTTCATTCTCTTCACTAAGCATATGGCTACGGGACATAGGCTAGTGTCATGGAACTACTCCCCCCTCTCGAGGGTAAACACTTTTCTACACTAAGTGCTTCCCTACACTGATTGTCTTGGAGACAACCGACATGTCATCTCTCCCAAGGGCTTTGTGGGTCCCCATACAATGAGGCCTTGGGACCCCCCACCATAATTGGGTGGACTATGGTGGTAGGCACCACGCCAGCATTAGGATTTTAACTACAAAGACAACAACACACCCCATCAAAAACACACACACACTTTCAAATAAACATAATCTCAGTAATATAAAAAAACCTCAAAAATTTACACAAAAAACAAGAATTCTAAAACACAACACCAAATCTAAACATATAAAACTACTGCTACTTTTAGGCGGAGACATAGAAACCTACCCAGGACCAATGCCCAATATACTAAAGAAATCTACCCGGGACCAATGCCCAATATACATCCTTCATCATACAAGAAAAACGCCAAATGTACTTTATAACAAATACGATAAAACGACAACCGGAATACAAACACATTGCTCAAAAATTTGCATCTCTTCTAAAAATCACACATACACTACATTATATACACAACATTACATACCCAAATATCGCCCAATACATACAACAACAAAATACACATCCACCGACACACATTTGATATGCCCTAGTAATTACCACCCATCCAAACATAGACAAATGTAACCATCTTTTAAACCGACAAAATCCAAATATAAGTACATGGACTAGCACACTATTACAAACCCTATCAACCTTACAAAATCCACCTAAAAGACATATTCATACCCCGCATCCATATACAAAATTCCTTGAAGAAAATCAAAATATTATAAACCACGGAAACTCAATACATAAAGAATTATACGGCTTTTTACATAGCCAAACCATACCGCCCTCAAGCGACACAATAAAACAAAAATTTATTTGCCTTCCTAACAATCTAATCAACGAGACACTAAAATGTTTCCACTCCATAACAGAATACACAAAAATATCCGCCACAAAATCTACTAAATACATACAAAACATATTTCAAGACTATAAACTTATCTTTAATAACACACATGCACTAACAAGATGCATCCAACAATGGAGACCATACACACGGGGCCCTGGTGGCCTCTTTACACTACTACACAAAAAATACGCCTTCCCGGGCAACATTAAAAAATTCCTACTCCAATGCACATATCTCCTTACCTTCAAATAATTAGAATTACCAATCAACCACTACAACCATGGTTAATCTTTCACATGTATATGCCATCTCACCCCGAAGATATTAGATTTATTATAGACATACAAAACACTATTACATCTCAAGTAAGTCATAATCCCAATCACACTTACATGTTGTGTGGAGTCTTCAACAGAGACATAGTATTAATTGGTCAACGAAATGGAAATCATAACACCCCCCCTCAAACCATAGACTATCAATGGCATCACCTCACAGAAAATCTAAACTTTACCTACATAAATATTGATATACAATACTCCAGACATGGCGGCAATAACTATAGTGATTGGAGCCTAATTGACAGCTTCTATATAAATACAAATAATAATACACAATACACTTCCACAACAAACAAAGACATTATCCTCAACCTGGATCATTCACCTATACAACTTCACATCCCAAATAACATACTAATTAGTCGTACCCGTATAATCACAAATAACACCACCAAACGCATACTCAACCCCATTCCAAAAAATAACTTAGAAATTTCAACACAAAGTTCTTTGAAGAAAACTCCATGCAAATTGACTCTCTAAAAACATCTTTGAAAATAATAACCAACTCTCTCAAACACAATGGCACGAAACATGCCACATCCTAGATACACTTATCAATAATTTCTCCGATACATTGGAACAAACTTGTAAAGCCCAACCAATACCACAAATGACAAATTAAACATCGCAACAAGGCGGCTACCTACCCCGCAAACTTTCTAAAATATGGAAACAACACCTAGATACTTACCATATAATACATAAAACTATTAGAATCGTCCAAAATAACCCACAATGGCGTAATCATCCCATATGTAACAAATAACTAACTCTGCACCATATCCAAATCCCTGCCCCACCTCCCCAGGACCACCTCATGATACATGGATAAAAAACATTGCACTAATTGCAAAAAATGCCAAAATACAAGCCCAAAAAGTAATCACAAAACACTCCCAAGACAATATTAAAAAAGCCATCTCAGAATACAAACAATTATACGAAGCCAACCCTAAGAAATAAACAGAAAAGTATTTAAAAAATCCGAATCTCCACCACTAGACTGTATCATTGACCAATACAATAACATTCTAACTAGTCCCGAAGACATTGCAAATGAAATATTCAACCAACAAACAAAAAACAATAGACCCATAGTACCAACATGTAATTATCAACCACAACACCCAAGCAATTGGACATGTGCAGTACGCCAATATCCATGGCATGATTTGGATGGATTTACCTTAAACAAAAGAGGCAAACCTGAAATTCCACTGCATATATACTTCAACAAAGCCATGTACGACACATGTCTCCGCAACCTCGGAAATAACAAAGCCCCAGGGCCAGACCGTGTACCAAATTCAATACTCAAAAACATGCCCCCAAGATTTCATAATTTACTATTTCTATTATTTTCTCACTGCTATAAACAAAAACAAATACCAGCCTCATGGAAAACAAGTACAACAATTTTACTATACAAAAAAGGAGATCCTTCAATATTATCAAATCATAGACCAATTGCATTACCCAACACAATATATAAACTTTATACCAGTACACTTACCTCAATACTATCCTCATACGGTGAAAAATTTAAAATCCTACACAATAGTCAAGAAGGATTTACAGCAGAGAGAAGTACCTCTAGACAAATACAAACCATAATAGCTGCACTAGAAGATGCACGATTCACAAATCAAGACATATATGTGTTATATGTTGACTTCAAAAACGCCTTTGGCTCTATAGACCACGCTTGATTATTAGCAATAATGACTGATATAGGGTACCCAAAAGATGCAACTATACTAATTGGAAACATCTACTCCCAATCATCTACTTACTTGCCGGAGAGCACTTTGGAAAGACTAAGCCTATCCCCATTTATAGAAGAACTATACAAGGAGATACCTTTAGTCCATACCTATTCATTATATTCTTAGAACCACTACTTAGATGGCTAGAGAGAGGCAATAATGGATACACTTTTGGTACATCACAAATCACCATAAACTCCGCCGCCTACGCCGATGATCTTGCTACCATAACTAATTAGATAAAATCACTACAAATACAAATTGATAAAATAGATAGATATTGTAAATGGATTGAGATGGACATAGGTGTCCCAAAATGCGCTGCCACTGGATGTCCAAATAAATCCAAAATGAATCCAACTACATTTAAAGCCCTAATGCAAGCTTCTAACATCAACTACCGTGGTCAACCAATCCCCATACTACACCAAAATGAATCATATGTATACTTAGGCACAAATCTTGTTCCCTCTCTAAAATGGAAAATCCAAATTCATACTACGACCACAAAACTGATTAAACAATGTAAAGAATTAACAACCTGTCCGGCCACTATGAAACAAAAAATTAAAATGGTTGACACCGTAATACGCCCAGGTGTAGCATACAGCTTCTACGCGGTACCATACTCTATGCAAGCTATCAAAAAACTAGATCAAAAGATTATAGCCATACAAAAAACCATATGTGGTATGCCAAAATGCGTGTCAAACGCAATAACCCAACTCCCACATATCCTATTTGGACTTGAAGCTTTCTCCCTCGACAATGCCTATCTCCGATGTATAGGGGAACAATTACAAAATGCCCTAAATGACAAAGGTAGGCTCGGAAAATTATATAACAGATTAACCCAATATATACTTGCTCGATATGGTGGTGCCGAAAATATATCTAGAATTAAACGGATCGTATAAGATCACCAATAACTCGCACATTTTTCTTATTAAAACACATAGCTAAAATTCACCTCAAGAGTACACTTCCAAATTTCCTCTTTGACCCAACATCATTAGAAATATCTTGGCGCCAAGAAACACGAAACCACAACACGCTCAACGCCCAACTCTCCCAAAACTTTAACAAAAACTCCACTCAAAAAATATTTTTGAATTAAAACAAATTATTTTATCAAACGGCACACACATCATGAATAATGAGGACTTCAAAAACTTCCACTTCACCCCATCCAAACTAATCAAGAGTGCCCTAAATGTTGCCAAACAACTTTTTTGCCATCCAACATGCCCCACCACATGCGCTATCCCTTGCAACATACACCCATACTCTCACATACTCCAATACCCATTCATCACCATCAACAACACCCTCCCAAGAACTACCCCACCACCAATCCACCCTCCCAACCCCTTACACCCACACCACCTCCATCCTCCAACATACATCACCAAAAATCCCACCATATATCCTATTAATAACATCATACGCCATGAACATATACAACATCTAGGTACCAACAATATACAAAATACCTCTACAAGATATTTATGCCAATGGCAACACAACAACAACACATTCAACAAATGGCTTCCTCAAAGAAACCTCTTTCCAAGACACCACCATTATACTTCCAAATATAACACTGCAAATTTAAAACAATACTATCAAAAAATTAAAAATAAATTCTACTTGGAAATCAATCAAGCTCACCATCCCCAAGAACAACTACAAGATTCAAGATCCGGAACTCCACCTATAATCATTCCACTCCTAAACATCTATACAACGGAATGTAATTTCAAAAATGATATTCTCACACTCTCAAACACAATTAAAATAGAAAGAAATCAAGCCCACCTATATGAAGAAAATGGCCGACATTTACACACTATTTCTACTACTAGACCCCAATGGCTATGGAACCAATACAATATGAAACTACAAACCCCTGCAAACATCGAACCAACAACCCAACCATTTGAAACCAAACTAATTGGGCTATACCAAAGATATAAATACCGCATTCCAAAAAATAATCCCCTCAAAAGTGCACAATACACAATACCCACACTCATTCTAGACTCATTAATTTCAACCTTTAACATCGAACAATCATACTTCTCTTCCCCCGTCACATGTTCCACCAAACTAAAAAAATTCTATTCACCCTTTGAAAGAGATAAAATATTTGGTTTCATGGGAAAGGCCTTTGACTATAAATGGGTCGGTAATAATATAGCTCACCCTCACAATGAAGAAGAAACTCGACAAGCACTACATTGGGCCCGCCTTGCTGCCAAAATTGACCCACATCACACATCTATACTTATTATCACACCGGACAAAAATTGATACCAAAACTTTAATCAACACTCAAACCCATTTACAGACTCCCATATCATTGTACTATTTGAAGCAGACTCACTTCCATACAAAGAACCCACTATCCCACTTGAGTTAAAAAAGCCCAGGACTGAATCATCCACACTACAAATAATATGTGTCCACCACCAAAATCAAACCCTTGGCACCCTAGAACAACTTGCCGAACTCACATCCGTAGCAAATACTCTAAACATACACCGCCTTTACACAAAAATGGCCCCATCACCAACTATACAAACCCCCATAAACCGAAGCAAAAAATGGTCAAAACTAAACTACATCAATAATACATTAGACTACCTAGTATTACCTCCATCCCTCTCAAACTACCAAACCGCAACCCTACCAAAATTTAACCCGGCATATAGCTACTATACTGATGGCTCTTTCAAACCGCCAGAACAAATTAGCTCGGGAAACCGGCCCAAAGAAAAAGCTAGCTATGGCATATATAATCCTATCAAAGAAATTAAATTAGCCAAAAGACTCCATGGACTACAAAACATCCTTAGACCAGAACTTATGGCCATACACAAAACACTACAAATCATCACAACAAAATACAACAATGAATCGGCACACATATTCACTGACCGTATTAATGCACTTTATCTACTAAACACCGAAATAACACATCCTACCCACCACAATAGCCACCCCGATCAAACTATTTTAATGTCAATGGTCCAAATGCTACCAAACCAAACACAAATGACAATCCTTTACAAAGTTAGAGCCCATGCCAATATCGATGGAAACAAATAAGCAGATAAACTTGCAAAAGAGGGCCGCAAAAAATCGCATAAAAATACCAAAGACTCATACGAACATGCACATGCTATCCCATATTACTTCCAAAAAGAAGATTGGCCTTCTAAAGAAGATACCTCCAATAAAGGCCCGGTTAGATTCTTGAACAAATATCTCAAGAAACAAGACCTCTATAACAACCTTGACACAATTGCAGAAAACTTCCCTAATATAGAAAAATGGATTGGCAACAACAAAATAAACAATGAACTCTCTACAAATTTCTAGAAGAATCTCATCATCTCCGACTCACAAATAACATGCCTCATCAAATTCCGTACCGTTCAATGTATGGAAAACGCCCAAAAACAACTCTTCTTTGGAATAGAAAGATTCCCATCTATAACATGCCCCATATGGACTTCCACGGACCCCGACACATGGCTCCATGTTCTACTTAAATGCCAAAACCATCACATACACTCCTTGATTGTCAAAAGACATAACAAAGAGGTATGGGAAATTCAAAAACTAATTACCTCCCATAAAAAATCACAATGCTTTATCCTCATGAATGCCGGCACCTTTAATAACAATCCACAAAAAAATACGGTCCCCCCTGGCTACTCCCATGTACATGTGTAACTCAACGTTGTCATTGCAATGCTAGACTCAAACCAGACATACTTTGCGTTTGAGGCCTACCATACAATGACCCCGCACCCAACCACATTAACCAAGACTATACCATTCAATTCATTGAATTCACATATCATAATGATAGATTCTCTCCAGAAACAATTGAAAACAAAATGAATAAATACCAACCCCTGATTGATGACATCATAGCCCTGGGATGGAAAGTGGACCCCCTTATTGTAATCACAGCCGGCGCTCGTGCCACCACCTTTATCCCATCTATAAAAATCCTTGAAGATACCTTTAAAATTCCCATCGAAACAATCTCACACCATTTCAATAACATTAACACCATTGCCATTCAACATGCTATGTCCATCATGCTACACAAATGCAAAATTGGAAACAATCAAGCCCTCCCCAACACACAAAACCCTCCATAGCATTACCCATTACTTACTTGTCTTTAAAACTCCAAAAACCTCCCGCTTTGAAAAGACACTCCCCCCCTTGTGTTCCCCTCCTCTTTTTCCTCTTCTCTCCTTCTCTGCCTCTCCCCTTTTCCTTTGATATTTTTTGGATATGGATGATTACTTGTGTGCCTTGGTTACTTGGGTACTTTGGTTACTTGTTACGTAGTGTCTACTCTCGAGAGGGGGAAGTAGTTCCATACTACTAATTCCTTGTCTAGTGGGCATGATCTTAGTGGTGGAACGAACAGACACTTTATTCACGCCGGCCCCTTCGGGAACCGGCGTTCTTCTTCTTCTTTTATGTCACACTAAACCGTTGCACTATAATCTATTTGTATATGTTACTCAAAAAAGTTGGAACTTTTGAAATGTGAGTCGAGTTTCTACAAAAATTATGTCGACAGAAAGCTATTAAAAAGTTGCCATTGAATAATAAAATCTCCGAATTCATGCCTAAATTTTTATGTCTAGAGAAAGCTATTAAAAAGTTGTCATTCAATAAAAAAAATCTCAGAATTCATGCCTAAATTTGAGATTGTGGGACCTTATTCAAAGTTAAAATGTCCCTCGAGGGGACGTTGGGCCTTTAGGAGTTAAAAGGGACTGGGGCTTGAAAAAGCCTTTGGTGTAAGTTGTATATGCATGCTATATTTAAGTTGGAGCTCCAAGGTCTTGGATTTCAACCACATACTTATCATCTCTGACTTGAAGTTAGATCAAAATCTGTAGGAATTTTGTGAGACCAACATTGACTAATATATTGATTCAATATTACTATGTGAACTATTTGCTTACGAATGTGTTGGAGTGAATGTGTTTCATAAAAATCTCCAAAGGACCGTGACTTTGTGAATATAACCAATTCATTACTACCATTTCTAGTGTCAATATAAGTCATTCAAAAATAATAGTTTTTGTCGTTATGGTAGGATAATGATAAATGATACTAGGATAATTTATCAATATTTGAAACTATAGAGTGAAGTGTTGCAGCATCAGTAGCAAGGTATACAGTTTCCTTCCACCTTGGTTTTATAAGGTCAACACACTTGTTTTGTTTGCTAAATGAAGGTTTTGCATAAATGCAAAGTTGTAGTTTTTTACAATCATAATCCACATCAAGAGACGTACCTAAAAATCTAATTATGGGTGCACATTCTAAATAATCTTGCAGTAAAGAAAGAATATATCTCTAACAATATATTTTATCCTTTATAATCTTTGTTTTTCCAAAATTGATAATGCACACAATAAACATAAAAATTATTGTAATTTGTGGATGAGGAAACAAGAATGAATTAAAGCACATTTTGAAGAAACCATTGTGTCTATTAATGTGGAAGAATAAATGTTCAATTTGTAGGTAACACCGAAGTACTCTGACTCCTCTTAGAGTGAAATCTTTGCACCCTAGAAATGTCCTTTGGCACAATGTCATGAAATTATGACAATTATTTTTTGTATACAAAATCAAAAGTTAATAGAGGAGTGTAGCATCAAAGGCTACTTTATGTAACTTGATTTTCTTCAAACATCTAATGTACAAATTAAGTCACATGCACAAATTCTTTCATCCCCTTCCTATGTTAGTAAAATCTTAGTAGGTCGCACTAAAAATTAATATCATAGGAACTTGCTCGAATTCTCAAAATGCTCATTCATGAAAACCTGATCCTTTGACCCCTAATTATTTTTTAACTATCTCTCACCAAAAACACCATAAAGTTGGATGGGTCTAGTAATAAATCAATTTAGATTATAACTTAGTAGAGATAATTCTGCCTCAACTAGACCAGCATGATGCATCTCTATCCACCACATCAAACCAAGGCAAGAAAGCTACAATGTCCTACACCCTTCATCTCGTCCAAAAACCATGAGGATCACCATATGCAGTGGTCACTTTTGTCACCTACCCACGAAGGTATTTACTTCAAATCACAATCGTTTGAACACGATGGGTATTATCTAGGTATTACATGGGTACCACCTAGGCATTACATGGATATCACCTAGACAAATCTCTTGAATTTTCCAAATTTTTTGAACATCTTCCATTGTGAATTAATCATGTACAAAAGTGACCACTACGTAGGGTACATCACTACAAAACCTCAGGGATCCTCTTGGAGCACTAAGAACCAAAATGGAAGTGTTGTATGCATTGAGAGATATCAACAACCACAAATCGGTGAAGAGCCTCTTAAAGACAAATTTCAATCAAGGTTTAAGACCAAAATCATTCTACATGAATAAGAAAATACAACATAGTATGTGGCAGGGCATTTTGTAAATATCCATTGTATTTCACTCTATTTGATGTATTTTGCGATGTATTTCTAGCTTTTTCCATGAGCTCCATAACTCCAAATTGTGATATGATTTTTACAAAGTATTCTTGTAGTCTGTGCGCAAATCTATCATTAAATTTCACAACTTAATTCCTTACAAAATTTATGCAAATTGAGATTTAACACATTCAGAGACCGCATTTCTGCCTCTTAGGAACTATAGGATTAATAACGGTTGGTTAGCCTTTTGCACTTCATTTTGCCTACTTCTCTTCTTGTACTTTGTTCAACTGGTTGAACATCAACTAGGGTCTTTGATATTTCAATACTTTTACGCAAATATGGATCATGACTTACTTTTATTTCAATCTCATAAAATATGAGAGAGCCATCATAATACTATAAATCAAATTATGAATATTGGCTCTTTGGGAACTTGGGTACTATGGAAAAGCTTTAGCTTGCACAAGATTGATTGCTATTACCACTAATGCAAAACATTGGTGGTAAATAAGAAAGCATAATATCTTGTCCTTGATTTCTTTTGATATATCTCCTAAAAGACAAATGTCCATCAATGGGGCTTTTGAGAACTTCCACAACTTCTTGTGGTGTCCTTTCAACAATTTTTCTTAATATTTTAAGCAAGAACAAAAAGCTTTGTAGGAGTTGTCGTAGTCTAGTAGTTTGTAATTCTCATAGTTTACCAGAAATTAACCTTAAGCAAGCCCACCTAACCATATCGTTTCCAAGATTTTTTTATTGTGTGTCAATCTAAGGATAATTCACACTTAATACCTCATCACATCCCGGTGGATGACTTCTCCGGTACCTCAGTGACCGGTAACAAGTAACCACAATTATTTTGTTTAAACTCTGTTAAGCGTCAGAGTAATTTTTCGATAAGTTTTTACAGTGCCCGGAAAGCCATTACCCTCCGGTCTTACAGCCCCGAGGCTACAATATCCACAACCTATCTTTCCACCATGAAAGAGTTAGAAGGTTGCAGTTAGTTTCCGGGCCTTCACAATCTACTAGAAAATAGTCCTGGTAAACCGGTCATGCAAAGTCAGGTTCCAACTACAACCACACCCAATGAATCAAATAAGGAAGATACAAGAATTACAACAGTCTAATGCTAAGTAACTCACATAAGCAAGACAACCTTCCACGGGGATCAAGGGATCTCATCCACTATAAGGATAGAAAATCGGAAATACTCCAGATTTAGGCTTAGCTGGGATCTCTCTTGGTGTACCAAGAAGGGGAATGTCACCCCTCTTCCCCACCAATCCAAACACTTCTCACTTAAGGGATGCTATCATAAAAGGCAGTGGGCTTCTCGGATCCAATCTAGTAAGCAACTCTATCCGGTCCAACCAGGCTAGGATTTGAAGTAGATCCCGGATCTTACTCCACCATCTAGCCTAGATAACCTACTCCCTTTGGAACCCTTAGCTCACATTCAACCACATAACATTCAACAAGCCACAATCTTGCACATCCTAGAAAAGACCCACTAGGAGGACTCAACTTCTTCCCTCTCTACTGATACAAGTTCAACAATGACTTTAGATACAAGCAATGAAGGCAAGACACAAGCAAAGCAACAAAGAGAAGAGTACTTAAACTAAGAGCTCAAGGCTCCTTAAGTACACAAATATCACTAACTATCTCCCATAACTAGATCCTCAAAAGGGGGGAAATGGCATCTACATCCTGGAATTCAGGGTTGCCTAGTCACTGGCGAATTACCGGTTAAACCGGTAAGTTGGAAGACTTCCGGTTTGAGACCAGTAAAACATTTTCTTAAAAAAGTAGGTAACCAGAAAAATCACTCAAATGGTAGTGACCAGGTGCACAATGGAGCCCCATCGACATCACTACTTACACCCTATCCTTAAACTATCGCACCTAGCAACATCCTATCAACAGATTGGATAAATCCACAATAACATATAACATATAACATAGGCTCAACCGAAAGACTCATATGAAAGAGTAGAATTATCTTTCGGTTGATCCATGGGAGGATTGACTAGAAGATTGAGAGTATCTATGGGTACATAGTCAAGAGATTCCATCGGAAGGTTGGAAGTCTCAACCGGGAGGTCTACCGGTGGATTGGGAGTATCTACTGGTATATTGGGAGTATCCACTCATACATGAGAAGTCTCTACCGGATCAACAAGCATAGCTACCGGAGACTCAACTAAAAGAATCTGTTTGTGAGAAAGAAAGATCAACCGGTTTCTTCCCGGGAGGTTTGACCAGGAGACCTCGTTGCCTCTTATAGACTTTCACACCCTACTCCTTGGAAGATGGAGAATCCGCTCTACTCATTGGACATTGAGTGGGTGGATCATAATCTTCTTAAGAAAGAGAACTGGTTAGACAAACCTTCTCTTCTTCCGGGTTGCGCTCCAGTCTTGTATTGGTATGGCAGCACTTGTATGTCCAGCAAGTAGTTTGGTTAGTGCGACCATAGTCTCTTGTTCCTTGACACTATAAGAAACCCGTGTTTTTTGTCACGTCCTGAATCATGTCATAGGAGACATGTAGACATCCGAATTTACATCCCTCTGACGTACCAACGCGTGTAACATGCTACAACGCGTGGGGACATCACCAAAAACGCGAGGACATCCCTGCGACACGGACGATTTTCGGAGATTTTGGGAGGCTGGAAATGGTGCCAACTGGGTGCTACGTAGACGACACCTAAGCGGCACGATGACGGGCACTGCCACACGGCCGGGAATTTCATCCAATCCAATGGTGACGTGGAATCTGACGTGGCGTCTGACCTGGACCCGGGAAAGAGTGACGTGGCAGGCCACGTCAGCAGAGATTTGCGAGGTTTTTTTTTCAGATTCGTGTTTGCGGGGACGTCATTGGTAACATGGCTGTGTTTTTTAAGACGTCCCGGGTTGACGTGGAGATGTCCTGCTCGACGTCTACGTCAACGCTACCTGGATTTTGATGCTGATTTCGTTGAACATCGCCATGCCCTAGAGGACGTGGCGATGGACATGATCGCGTCTCCAATACGTTGCCGACCCATGGTCGTCGGCAATGAGGGTGTCATCGCAGACGTCTCAAAGAACTTATGCGTGTCTGACGTGACATCCCCTGATGCATGGTATTGCTGACGCTGCGTATGTGATGGTGTTTTGGAGGGACATTGAGAGATGTTGTACAAGACATGCATACGTTGTACAAGACATGAGTATGTTGTACAAGACATGAGTACAAGACATGAATACCTCATCTTACATGTAACATGTACATTCATCCAAATTCATGCTTACTGGCCTACTTGCAAATGTGGTAATATGATATACACGCAATTTAAAATATGTCTCCATAGACACGGGGATGTTTCAAAAGACGTCCCTGCGTTTCCTAAGTGCTGCGGCATATGTCTTCTACAACATGGTCACGTCTATATGTCGCTCACAGCACATTGCATGTCCAACACTGCACCTCTAACCTCTACACTCTAAACTCTTACCTCTACACTCAAAACTCTAACCTCTACACTCTAAACTCTTACCTCTACACTCTAAACTCTTACCTCTACACTCAAAACTCTAACCTCTACACTCTAAACTCTAACATTCTAACTTGTAAACTCAGTCTACACTCTAAAACTCCAACCTCTACATTCTAAACTCTAACTACTTGGAGAAATGAAGGCCAAAGTGAGCTTTGTGCAACCTCAAATTCTACTTAAAGGTCTCATGACCTAACTATGGCTGCAGCAGCTAACCCTAGCCGCCTCATGACCTAACTATGGCTGGAGCAGCTAACCCTCGCCGCCTCTATTCATCCAATGAACTTGACGAAATTCATCCAACTTGATGGTTATGTTTTGCAAGACACGATGATGTTTTCCAGGACATGTCGATGTTTTCCAGGACATGTCAATGTTTTGCCAAACACTGCTGATGTTTTCAGAGACGTCTCTGTGGGATGTCCTCAAAGACATGTAGACGTTACTCGAGACATCTTCAATTGGATGTCTCAAGTGACGTGGACCTATACACAGAATGACGTGTCACCTTGTCCGACATGGAATTGTGTTTGCCATGTAGATGAAGTGCTGTAAACTACAAAATATATAATATATCCACATGGGTAAGCCACCAAGGACTTTACAAAATCACCCTAAATTCCTTATAATTCGGGTTTTGGTAGAAAAGTGGTTTTTTAATATTATATTAATTAATAAATATTATTTAATATTTAAATATACAGTACTGAATTTAATATGTCCGCTTTAATTACAGAATAATCAGTTTTTATAAAATATTATTATAATATTAATTAATATTTTGTATTTTTAATATTTAAAATTAAGTTTTATTTTGAAAACCATTTTGATACGAAGTGGACAAATCAAAAATTTCAGAGGATCAAAGTTAATAAATATAATCAGAATATTCTTCAATTTTATATACTTTATTTTTTTTATTTTTAAAAAAAAAATCTAGTTTTAAAAGGCTCGTGCCTTTTTTTTCTCCTCTTGCAGACCGCTGCCCATTTCGTTGTTTTTTTTAACGTGGGCTGTTTTCTACCTTTCACAACAGTAACTTCGACATTCTTACCCCAGGTGAAACGCTTGTCCGCTGCGAGCGTGGCAGTTTTGCGTCACCCAAGATGTCCTCGATGACGTCCTCGGAGACGGGCGCGTTGTTGGAGACATCGTCGCGTCTCCTATTTCGTACGCGCGTTTCGGGACCCTCCCACCTCCACTGTTCATTATTGACGCGTGGACATCCTCACGTTCACGGGGACATTACTGGCTAGCTCCAAGACATCAAAAAAACACGCTGACATGATTAACGACATAACAAAAAACACGGGTTTCTTATAGTGTGATCTTCGTGTCAAGGTGCTCCTTGTGGGATGTCCAGAGATCCTTTTTCACCTTGGTCAATTGTTTCCGGTCCTCCTGGGCTGCAGTTAAAATGTCTCTATTGTCTTTTACTTCAAACACCTTCTGGAGAGCTCTCTAAAGACTCCTTGCCTCCAGAAGCTCCATCTCCATCCGTTTGATATCTTGAGTCACATCCTGAGAGAACTTGGCTATGTTTTCCACCAGTGTAAGATTCTTGGATGGCCAAGGTGGTGGTGGTGGTTTTTCCTAGTGAGACCGGGATGAACTACCCTCGTTCAAGAGTGACTGAGATGATGATGTCTCCCGTGTGTTTGCCGGTAATGCCAACTGTAGCTCAGTATGTTGGATAAAGGCACGGGGAGCATGGTCTTGGGAACCATCCCTTGCCTCTAAACTCTCTTCTCTTCCAATTCCAGATAGTCATAATACTCATACAAGTGCATGAGGTATGGAGTCAAGAAGGTCTTGGAACATCCACCTTGTTGAATTGCCCGAAGCTGTGGCAAAATTGCTTCTTCCAAAAAAAGCTCCCAGTCCGGGAAGGCATCCTCGAAGAATGCATGTATGGGAGTGGTAGCCAACCGTGCTGTGATTCTTTCACATTGGTTGGAGTGGAAGATTGTATTTAAAAACTCAACCACCCTCCTCAACCAGTTGATTGTGAATTGATCACTCCTGTAGCACTCTCATATGTCGTCGGAATTTGATAAGTGCTTATCTCCCGATTGACCCCGGGTGTCCATCCCTCCTCTTGTTGAAAGGAATACACCTCACGCCATACTTCTGTGGTCCATGACCGGGAATTAGCCCGCTCGACTCCCGAAGTGTCCCACGAGGTAACAACTTGGCAGCCTCAAAACCCTTCTGGAAGATCCACGGTTTCTTGTATAATTCCATGCAACCCATCTGAGTGAGGTCTTCTTCCAATTCTCCTCCTTGCTCCATCCCCTCTGACTTGTTATGATCAATTTTGGAAAGCTTCAATGTCTCCGGTGGAGTCATATTGTCCGGAATGGACTAACTCCGCGATGTACCTGTACTTCCACCAATCACCCTACCAACTTATCACAATTTCCGGTCCGGCCCGGAAAATACAAGTATTCCGGGCAACCGATGTACTTTCTCCGGAACACTTTTCTAGATTAACTTGGATGTAGGCATCTCACGTATCTAGTAACACAACTAACGAAACAACATCACAATTGACCACTACAAGCAAAAGAGATGACTTAGGAGAACAAGAATTTGTTAAGGGGGTTTCCCAGGTGACCGGAGAGACCGGAAAAAAGATGGAAAATTTAGGCAAGATCTAAGAAAGGGGAAAGAATAGGGAAAACATAAAGGTAGACTTGCCACGAGGCTAGGATAATAGAAAACAAATGATGGGACAAAAAGGTAGACGCACATGTAACAAGAATTCAAGATCTAGGATGTATGAGGTCTAAGTAGAGTCTACCGGGAGACTTTTTCCTAGACCGGAAAGAAGGCAATCGGAATTCGCCCCAGGGAAAGGAAAATGAGAAGAGATCTAACAAACGAGAAAGTTGTACAAACAAGAAAAATCCATCAATTGGCAAGAATCACCTTGTTCACAACTCTTGCCACCTCCTTGTTACACCCGCAACTTCCTTGAAAGTGTGGTTTAGTCTTTGAATCATCTCGCCGTGGTTGCGAATCTCCTTGCACCGCCTCTACGCCTAGTAATCTCCACCTTGTTATGTCTAAAACCTCCTCCACCATTAGTTTGCAACTTCCAAACCCTAGGAGGTTTCAACTCTTTTTCCACCCTCCTTCTTCTTCTTCTTCTTCCTTCTCCTCTTCTTCTTCTTACTTCTAGGCTTCTCCCTTGTGTGTTTGTGCTTGTGTATTCGTGTTCGTTCTCCCTCCGGTTGCTCTCCCTCGTGTGCTTGAGTTCGTTCTCCCCCCGGAAGCTTGTGCTTGGCTGCTTGTTCTTCCTTGCTGGTTTTGTTTGGCTGCTCATATTTTCTCCGCAGCTCTTCCTCGTGTGCTCGTGTTAGTTCTCCTTAGCAGTTCTCCCTCGTGTGCTTGTGTTTGTTCTCTTCAACAGCTCTCCCTCGTGTGCTCCACTGCTCGTGCTCCTCGGCAACTCTCCCTCGTGTGTTCCGTTGCTTGTGTGTTCGTGTTCGTTCTCCCTCCGGCAGCTCGTGCTTGGCTGCTCGTTCTTCTCAGCCGCTCTCCCTCGTATGTTTGGCTGCTCGTTCTTCCTCGGCAGCTCTCCTTGTGTGCTTGTATTCGTTTTCCTCAGCAGCTCTCCCTCGTGTGCTTGGCAGCTCGTGTACATTCTCCCTCGCTGTTTGTGCTCGGCTGTTCTTGGTTGTACCCGGTTGGTACCCTCTTTGTCCGGGGTTGGTACCCGGTTGATACCCTCTTTGTCCCGGTTATGAGCCCTTATTATTTCTTTTTCTTTTTTTCTTTTTCATTTTCTTTCATATATAATATTAAACTCTTATCTTTCCAAATAAGAATTTAAGTTTTCAACAATACCTAACCAAAAGAAATAGGGACCTAAACAATGAAAAAGAAACTACAAATAATCTATCCCTCTAAGGAAAGCTTTGACTAGTTAATTTAGTCCAAGTGGTGATTGGGATCCTTTTTTCCGGAGATCCTTCCCGAGCATTCTTCTTAGGTTTTTTAGGGCATAAACTTGGTGGTTTTAAGGCCACGTTTTATCACCACTATAACACTAATTAATTACTTAAGCATTCACCTACTTTCACTAATATTATACAACCTACTTCTACATAATACTAACTACTTTGCCGGTTATCTAAACTAAAAATCACAATTATAGCTAATTTTTTTGGTAGGGGCAACCAAGTGGGAGTTTCAGACTCCCATAAGAGAATATACAAAACAAATTCCAACATTTGATGAAGAGACTATGATACCCAAAGCTAATTTTCTTTGAAGGCAAGGTGTTTGGGCAGTTTCCAAAGTCACTTAAGAAAATGAGTGAGTTTGAATATATGTACCCAACAAACCTTCCTTCAAGATTTTACCAAAAAAAGGCTTTCCCTGGTGCAAGAATTTTGCACCAAGAGAAGTGACGATTTCCAACCACCATGAAAAAGGGTCTTTTGTTACTTTACGTTAGTGAGCTAGATTAGAAGATTTTGCACTCTTCTTCCTTTCTAATTTAAGTAAACACAACATTATCAATGATGTAAAAGAAAAAAGGTCATATTATCCCTAGAGACCAAAAGTCCAAAGGTGGGCATATGCAAATCTTGGGCATGTTTCTATGATTGTAATTTTGAAATTTTGTACAAATATGCAAGAAGATAAGAGCTGTATAATGGGAATATAAGCTATGTTCTCATAGGACCTATGGGAAAAGAATTATGCCATCTTAGAGAAGTATTGTTGAGGGTGAGTACATTGGGCAACTTCAAAACATTTTGCTACGACCCTCGCTTATACATTAGTTTTAATAGAAGTAAGTAATTATTTTTTATTCAGATTGAAAAGCAGTCTTCCTTTGTGTAAAACTTTGTTCCCAAGATGAGTCAAAGTCTTTTTCAAGGCAAGTTGCACACAACAAATTTCATTTCTTCATAAAAACCAGAGATCTATCATTTTTTCTACTTGAAGGAGAAATATAAACCTTACCTTTCACTAGCTTGGATTTTCAAATTAATAAATAATTTCAAAATCAAAATGGGGTTTGGCAATAATTGAACCTTTCTACATGGCTGACATTGAAATACACTTCACTTTTTCAATCCCTCAAATAATTGGTGTACATGGAATTAATATTAGGTATACTGTACTGTACAGTGGGGTCCAAAAATAATTCGAATTTTTTGCTTATGTACGCATCCACTACATTGCTACCAACGTTGGCGCCCTCCTGAGGGCTGAAAAATTGTCAATTTACCATGAAGTTTTTGGCACAAGATCAATTCTATGTTGAAAACATGTGCGCCAAATTTCGAGGCCAAGAGATTTATACAGAAAAAGATATCCAAGATTTACCAACATGGGATAGTTGTAAGAAAAGTTTCACAACTGCCAACTTTGACACCCTCCCAAGGATTGAAAGAATTGATTTTGCCCATAAACTTTTTAGCATGAGACCACTTCTATGTTGATTACATATTAGAAAAATTTCAAGTCCAAAAGATCCACACAAATAAAACTAATTCAAAATCTAGCAACATGTGTAGTTGTGAGAAATATTTCACTCCTGGCCAATTTTGACACACTCCCAAGGATTGAATTTTTTTGTGTTTTCCCATGAAATGTTTGACATGAGACTGCCTCCATGTTGATCACATGCATGCCAAATATGAAGGCCAAAATATCTACATATCAAAAGATTTTTGACATCTACACACACGCATAGTTGTGAGAAACATTTCACTGCTGCCAACTTTGACACCCTCCCAAGGATTCAATTTTTTATTTTTTCCCATTATATTTTGGACATAAGACCATCTCTATGTTGATTATACGTGTGTTGAATTTCAAGTCCAAAAGATCCACAAAAGAAAAGAAACAAATCAAAATCTACCAACATGTGTAGTTGTGAGAAGCAATTAGGGAAACCATTTCACTATTGCCAACTTTGGCACCCTCCTCACGTCGGAAAATTTGTTAATTGACCATGAAACTATTGGAACAAGATCATCTCCATGTTGATGACATGTGTGCAAAAATTCAAGGCCAGAAGATGAATACAAATAACCATCTTCAAAATCTACCAAAATATGTAGTTATGAGAAACAATTTTGATAATCCTTTTTTGTATTCTTCACGAGGCCTTGGAATTAGGCACACTATTATAAACATAGAGATGATGTTGTGCCAAAAAATTCAAGGTAAATTAAAAAATAATCAGCCCTAGGGAGGATGTCAAAGTTGGCAGCTGTGAATGGCTCACAACTACACATCTTGGTAGATTTTGAATATCTTTTTTTGTATTCATCATCTGGACTTGAAATTTGGCACACATTTTTTTAACATAGAAGTTATCTTGTGCCAAAAATTTCATGGTAAATTGACAAATTTTCAGCCTTGAGGAGGATGCCAAAGTTGGCAGCAGTGTGGTGTTGAAACGTACATAAGCAAAAATTCGAATTATTTTTGGACCCCACCGTACAGTCATCCCTCCTATAAGTTATACCTCTCCTAAGTTAAAATGCCACTAACTTATAACCTTAGCTAACTATAACTGTAACTAAGTTCTAACTAGTGTTGACGTGTATGAGAATTGAAGCACAAAACTAGTAGATAATGTTGTTTGATGTTTTTGAGACCAATCAATTACTATTTCACTATATCACTCAAGAGTGCTACTATTCCTTCACATGTCACTATTCAATTACAATAGTGCCACAATCCTCACATTGTTGCCACCTTCCTTTCAAGATTGTTCTGATTGGTTTTTAAAGACTTTTCAATTTTCCAACCATCCAACTTGCCGATGAATAGGTTACAAGTGGGCCAACTCAAGTGAGCATGGTCATATGACATTTTCACATGCCATTTGACGTGGCGCTTGATGCTAGGCCCATTTTAGGAAATGATAGTGGGTGGATGGAGATGAAATTGTGTTGAAGTTACCAAGTCCTCTACTAAAACCACCACTAACTTTTGACCTCTACTAAGTCCTTACCACCTCTACTCACCGGTGCTAGATTTGGCAATAGCTTATGGGAGGGATGACTGTAGTGGTATAAAATACATCACAAACTTTTATATTGCAATACTTTGACACCAAGAGAAGTCAAAGTCAACGTTCCTGCAAAGGGGTGAAGAAGAATAATAAAATTCTTCACTCAAAACTCTATAATCTTTCAGTCCATGTGGTCAAAATTATGAAAATTTTGTGAGTATGTGCTTTCAAAAGTACATATAGAGATCTTATAGATGGAGATGAAAATAAGACTTTCTTTTTCCATGTTCACTCTTTGCACATAGCTGAGCAATTTTGAATTGTTTTGTGGTGAGAACTAGTCAATAGATTTAGGGATTAAAAGCAAATGAATTGAATCTTTCTGCATATCTTCAAAAGACTGTGTTAAATTGAGATCCTATATTAAATTGAGATTAAAATCAAGTAAAATGTAGCTTGTGTGATTTTTGACCCCTACTTCTTGAAAGACTTTCTTGGGATATGTCTTTAATGTACCTACATCTTTTTGGACAAGTACCTTGTATTATATAGATTGTGATGGTAAGAAGTGACAACCATGCATAGCGTAAAAATTTCAATTCGTCAATAAGTCTTAGGGTGTTGACCTTGTACACCAAGAGTGCATAAAGATGATCAAAC
The DNA here is from genome assembly GCA_963971425.1 of Bryoerythrophyllum caledonicum. Taxonomy (NCBI): domain Eukaryota; kingdom Viridiplantae; phylum Streptophyta; class Bryopsida; order Pottiales; family Pottiaceae; genus Bryoerythrophyllum; species Bryoerythrophyllum caledonicum. The sequence continues at coordinate 6,181,701 of OZ020517.1, read as the reverse complement.
TTGCTATAAACGCAATTATATTCCTATCATTGGGACCAAAAGTTATATAAAATATCCAATGTGTTCTTCTAATTGTACATAACAAGATGCTATCATCACTTAGAAGTGCAATGAAGTCAGTATCCGTATAGTGGCCCAATTAGAGATGTTTTTAAGTTATTTTCTCAAAAAAATAGTCTTCATCCTATAGGGATTATGTTCTCACCTTCTCTTTCTCATCTGGTTCCACTATGAGGAAAACTCTAATTTATTAACTCGTAAAGGATCCAACGTCCCTTTGGAAAATTTTCCCACTTGGACTGCAATTATCTTTCAATATATATGGTCAAAATTTACAATTTTCTCACCACATCATCTCATACAAGTTTATAAGAAGACCCTTTGGTTACATTCTCCAAAAGTTCATCTTGGGACTTTGAATAAATGGAGTAGAGATTCCTTGAAAATGCCTTGGTTCTTTAGGAAATAATCCAAGTTTCAGCCTTCTTGAGAAAACAAGTACTATGAAAATGGCATTAGTGTATTGGCACCAATTGATGTATAAATGCTACAACTTTTTACTCTTGATGAATATATTTTCCGCTTATGTCTATATTAATGATCCGCCTCTTTGAGTACACCATTCACTACAAATACACTTAATCAAAGTATTTCAAAATACATGCACCGATTGCAGTTTATGCATATTAAAGTAGTCCACCTCAATTTCCAATTCACATCAAATCATGTACCTCAAACACAGTATTCGTGAAAACGTCACATGCACATGTGACGTTTTTTTTGGAAGGCCAACTCAATTTCACTTCATGTGGAAAACATGAAAGAAAAACTTTTTGAAATCATTAGACTATAAAAAGAAACTAGAGGTATGGATAAAGAAAAATGGGGAAAATCATGTAGAAATTTGTTGAAATATAAAGTCATTTCCATATATTGTTTAATAATGGATGAATAATGGACTTAATTAATATACAAGCACATATCTTTGCAATGTTTGTAAAAGTCTTTATGTAATTCATTTGCACATGTATGCACGTCCTTCTAATCAATATACATATACCATTAAGATTAGTTTACCACATAAATACATAGGATGATATTTTTCAATGAAACAAGCTTTGGAGATGTACACATTGATTTAAGCATATAGAAATACCAGTGTCTACGTAGATATAGGCATACATATATATAGGCATACACATATATATATAGATTTATATTTATATATATGCTTCATTATATATAATGCTATAGTGAATACAATAAGTTTACATAGATAATATTCTTGTTAGTTTTCTATAGACGAATCAGACTTCAATATAATTACCAAAATCATATATTTATTTAATACTTCATATCATGTACATATATAGTACTATACATCAGAATAAAATCCTTTTCAAATTCTAATGTGAAATACTCCTTAAACCATGAAAAATATTGTAGAATACGTAAAACACTTAGGTATATATATACAAAAGCTCTAACACTTTTTAGATGAGAACCAAAACATAGATACATATATAGAAGTATAATCAATAACCTATTACATGTATGTATACATATCATTGACTCTATCTGTATAAATTTGTCTTCATCTATCATTCCGGCGGAGTTTCAAGCACTCTCTCTAGGTCGTCACGCATATTGCCGGTGGAAGATGTACTCGGTACAGAATCCAAAAAAATGCCTTGAGCTACAAAATCTTTTGCCATTGTTGTTGGCTTTGATGCTTGTCGCAGCAGCAGCTCTTGAACTTCAATCCTCTTGAAGTACTTCTCCTCAAACGTACACCAACGATCACTGTCAAGCGGATTGATGGGACGAGAAGGGTCCTCATGAATCCACATGTGTTGCAATCGGTCCACATAATAATCACCGTGCTCTTCATAATTGAGTTCACTAATGCGTGAAATCCATTCTTTATCCGCGTTGATAGAACTGCCAAGCTCTGAAGTGTGAATATCACTCATTGCCCCCAAAGAACCCATAATATTCACATTTGTATCAGTGGCACTCAACATCTCCGGAAACTGTGGCTGAAGGAGAATGCCATGTTGAATATGGCCTTGAAAAGATACCGGTGCGTCTTCACCAACAACGGCTCGAGCATGGTTTTCGTCTTCATCACCGACTTCCTGAATATTGTTCCTAGTTGCTTTAGTCAACGACATGTCCTTCATAGATGGTTCTCCATGAGCCTGAACTAAGTGAGCATCCAAAGAGTTTCTTTGCACATAGATCTTCCTCATAGCATCTTCAGAAGCCTCTTGAACACAAGCTCCTTCCCCACCATCATACACAATATTCTCCTTTGATGTGGAGCCTATGTTGTCCTTGGTATCATCAATTGCATGGCCTTCCATAAAACACCCTTCTGATGCTACCTCCTTCTGTTTCGCAGAACCGCCAACATCTTTGTTAAAATCCTCGTTTGACCCTATATCATGACTTGAAACCGATGCGTCCTGCATAGCGGATCTCGTCTCCCTCCTTGGAACTGAATCGCCTTCATCTCTTGTTGCCATCCACTCCAACAGCCGTGATCGGATATCATCCTTCCCGTCAAACACCATTATTGTCTCGATCCCATGGTCTACTAGAATTGGAACCATGTGTGTAAGACCAACAAGTGCCACCATCCAATACTGCGGGGCAGAGCTCTGTATGATACTCATCACAGTTCTTGGATTTCGTGCTCGTATATTCCACTCACTTGGTGTCCATGGTGTTGTAGGTTCTACCCAAGATGTGGGCCACTCTACTCCGCTCTCGAGAGCCGCATTCGAACGCCAGTCTGATTCTCTAGGATATCGCATCACATACAACAATCCCCCAATGGCTCTGATGTACAGTTTGTGCTTTCCATATGAAACCGCCTTCTTTGAATCTGAAGACTGACGAGAAAATGTGTACGTCCCCTCTTGTACAACAATGTCTTCAAATCCATCTACATGGCTCAAAATCTCCACCAGGTTTGAAGTATTCTCCATGGGTGGAAGCATAAAAACAACATTCCATCGCCCCACCTTCGGCATCCACTTCATAACATGCTCAAGTACTTTGGGCACATCCGCTAGAGGTATGCTGCTTCCATCTACCACAGCCCAGTTGCAGTCGACCATCCACAAACATTCATCACCAACGGTGCCTGTACTCGAATCCAATATTGACCTCGTAACTTGTACATGACTCCTGCAATTTTGACGTTTGTTAGAACTCACATCCGCTTCTAAAATCCAATCAGATTTTGGTATAGTTGGTCTGACTCCCTCAAACTTGTAGCGCATGAAATCTCGAATACTGCTTGGAATGAGGCTCTCGTATTTCCTCTGTTCCTTGAAGCTCTCACATATGGGGCCCTTCCACTTTTCCACAAATGATGTCCCCGCATCATCATACATAAGCATCACTTCCTCTGAAGAGATGTTGTATTCCCGCACAACATTCACGTCCATAAGGGCTTTGAATGCATAGTGCCCCGGTTGCTGCTCATTCAAAATCCATCTACATGCATTCAAGACTGCATATCCTATCTGACGTCCTGCAGCCGCTTCTTTAAAGTCTGCAAAGTATAAGGATTGCTCTCCATGTGCTAGAGAACATCTCAGAGCATAGATCCGTATGGATACATCAGTGAGGCATCTCAAAGGACGAAGCCACGTGATCACCATTTTTGAAGAAGCCTTGTGGTTCTTGATTTTGCTGTATCGGGTTAGGCCTACATCATAGTCGTCACACATACGGAGCACCGCTTGAAAATTAGTATCGTCTGGCATGCAAGCATAACGTAGGTGAACCTCAAACTTTGTCCTGAGCTCCAACAGCTTGAAATGTTCCTCTCTTGGTGGAATGCCTGTAGCCGCATGCAATGTGGAGTAAAATCTGGCGCGCTCGTCAATGATGGCTTGTGAATCGTTAGCTGTACTCGGCCCAACTCGTCCAAAGAAAATCCATGTTTCCCTGATCTTTCGAAGGCATTGTCCTACCGTCATAATTGGACATCTCGCTACCCGATCATTGTTCACCTTCACATACGGACAAAATCCCTATAAATTAATTTACGATCATATTTGCAAATATAGGCGCATCTCCTACCTATGATCCATGCTTCATGTTTGATCTATATAATATAAGTTTAAACGGATGTAGTTTTTCCTAAATTTATCACATATAATTTTAGTTGAATACTTTACATATACAAGCACAACTTCTTTTTTCTTCACAATATACTTGATTTTCAAATATTTCCAAATAACAAAATTGTAAATGCTTTTTGTCTTAATCAATGTACGCATACTTGACGAGATAATTCGATGAAATATTGGGGCTCGTCATAAATTACTATGTGTGCAGGCCACCTTTAAAATAGATCATCGTACTCAGCTTCCGTAATAACACCCATTTCCACGTGCTTGATTGCTAAATCATTGCATGCCGATCGGATGTGTTGTCCATCAACTAGCTCCCATGTGAAACGATCCAGAAATTCTGCGCGAGCATCTTCTCCACCTCCACAGAATTGAACATGAGCTTCGTATAAACAGTTGAAGCTCTCACTGTTGCCATGAGCTATAAAATCGACACGTTCTCCAATACCTCCACTATATGATTTGGGTCGAAGAATCATGGGCGCAACCTGGGCTTGCAATCTATTGCCTCCACGCAACATATCATAAATCCGTTTTGCATTTTCATCGTTTAAAACTTGGTGGTTGGTACATGCAGAACTCGGCCGAAATACCTTTGCTACTTCAACATGAAATGTATAATCTGTGCCAAATATGTAGCCTTTCTCCAACTCCGGTTTCAAACTCGATCCAAAGAACACCTACAAATTCATTGATAACAAGATGAATGATTTACACAATCATATCAAAAAATACACCAACTTGAAGTATAGAATCATACTAGAGCTTATGTTCACTACTTTACAATGACATTAATTTCTATGAACTTATTTTTTCTTATATACAACATAATTGATCCACATAGAACAAACTAAAAATATAGTCATTATTCTACAATGTCAATTTATGTATGACTTTGAAATTTTCAATAGAATTGTGCCATAGTATCATCTTTGTGAATATCAAACTATTTTCAACACCAAGATGGTGAAATAAAAATATTTCTACTTGTAATAGGAATGTTGGAATAATTTCCTTGGCAACTCAAAAACTCTTACAAATAATATCTATAAACATTGAGATTATTTATATATATATGATATGATTTTTATTACATTAAAAACTCTATAACTTTAAATCTTACTTCTAAGTTCTGATGCATATCAAGAATTTTCATATAGCTTCTCGAACATTTTTGCACATTGTCCGGCCAGATATCAGCAATACCTCTTCATTTCTACATAAAATTTGAAGATTTACATGATTTATGTTTTTATTTAAACTCTAATTGATTACCTACAATTTCATCGTTTCTATTTTCAAATAATTAAAATTTGGTTCACAAAGATTCTAACTCTGAATTGGTGGTTTTTGAATACTGCTCATGTTACACTTTAACTGAATATGCTACATCAAAAAATTTCCTCTACAAGTTGGTATACAAGCAAATAACATAATAAAATTGTGTTTGGAACCTAATCCCAAAAACAAATTCGAAAGACATCAAAATTCATAAATCCCAAAACCAATTACAATTGGTGCCGTTTATTATAGACAAAGTGCTAGAACCCGATTTCACTAATCTGCCAAGAGTGCTATAAAAATAGACCACAAATATACCAAATTCCAAACCATAACACCACGGAAAAAAAAATTCATTCAATTTTTAAATCATCATGTCATGTCACTATCATTGTAAAATATACATAAGTTTCATTCAACCAATAAGTACTGTATGTTATTTTTATTCATTTGAATCTTTTGCACAAACCATACATTTCTACAATACTCAATGGAAAAAACATGTAAAGATTTCCTAATGATAACTTTTTTTCAATTAAATCTTTCCAACGATTACATGCTATACTTCCAAAGACTCCTTTGTACATTAAAACATCAAAGTAACATACATCAATCAAAATTGTTTAGTGAATTCCTAATTAAATATCAAAAAATATAACACTAGTAGCATGGAATCAATACATTTTATTATACATATAATAAATATACTTAATCCTCAATTCCTTTTAAACTAAAATATTATAATATACCAATGGACATTCTTTGTTTTCAAAACTTAGGCACTCAAGCAAAAACGATAATTCTAATATCATCAAAAACATCATTGTTTTTGTACCTCAGGGTTCTTTTGTACAGCTGGTTCAGTTGAAGAAGTTTGGCGTTGGCGTTTGGGTTTTCGAACAAACACATAGTCCGGATCTCCACTCTCCAATGCCTCTCGAAGCGATCCAACATACGGTGTGGGGATTCCGGGATTCGAATCCAAACGACCATCTCGATCGCTAGGCAACCCTGTGTATGTCTTCGAACGTTTCTCTTTCTGAAGTGCAACAACATGGACTTTGTACGCCTCTCCATCATCTTCTTCAGCATTTTGGACGGGTAGATTATACTGATGTCCACTACTTGATCCAGGTTGTTGTCTACAATATTCACAAGATATTAAAATGTGAAAATCATTTGTTATATCAATAAAACTATATCATACATGATTTAACAAATTTAAAACATCATATCAATATTCAATGGAATCATTAGATTATTCAAATGAGAACAATCAAATACTACAAATATATCAAAATCATATATACTTATGTAACTATGAATAAATCTCCAAAAATGGTACAGTAATTTCTAATATAATTACATAAATCATTATTTTACTAATTTTAGTTAAAACCAAATAAATTTTCATCAGAAAAAAAATTCAAATATCAAAAGACACTCACAAATTTGAAAGTTGTGGAAAGTTCCGTTGCATGGAAACTCTAGCAGCTGCAAATTGTTCCTCTACTCCATGGTGCGATTCAGGTAATGTCGCACTTCCACGCAAAGACATAATTTGTCGCCGTTTCTTCTCTGTTGGTACAACATTCCACCATTGCGCAACCTACTGCAACTCCTTGATAACATCCTCAGCTTTTGAGGCTCTTTCAACAGGCCTCAATATATTCTCGCACTGCAGAGTATACGTACAAGTAGTCTTCCCATTAGCAACTGATCGAATGATAACAAAAAAATGTCGCTGCCCGCTCACTCCAATAGAGATAGACAAAATAACACCAGCGTTGAATTCCAAAGCCGTGTTTGGGATAACGCCAATAGGCTCTTTACCAATAAATAGTTTAGCGCTTTCCATTAAAGGTGCCCCACTACCTCTCTCACCCTTAATCCACCATCCATGTGATTTCCATTCCGCAGTGGAGAAGCCTAGGTTTGACTTCCGCTTATACACCATTGTTGTGGAAGCCATGCCTTACAAGATGACGATATTGGATTCCTGAATAAATAAACAAAATAGTTATAAATTAAAAAGATACAATATACAAACATGTAGAATTACCATAATTAAATTTTAAAATGGACTTCCAATGACTAGGAATATAGAAACTAAAGCAATACTTAGGAAAATAATTTAACATATAAATAGAATAAACGAGATTGGATCCAAATTCAAATCGGTGTATCAAATTATTATGCCTTATTCTAATAATAAAAAGAAAAATATTAAAAACTTGGATTATTTTTCAATTTTTATGCATTTATAGGTAAAGACATTTACAATCACAAAGAACTTCTCATCATTGCTTACTCAAAATATCACAACAGCCATCTCTACGATATCACAATTCATCGATATAAACACTAGCCAAAGTACACAAACTCAAGATTTTGATGTGGAAAATGTCCCAATTGTTTCCAGAAAGACCTAAAAGAATAAAAAACACATACACAAAATACAAAGGAAAAATAAGATGGGAGCACCCCTTTAAAAGATAAAAACATAAGAAGGCAAGTAAAGTTGGTCCCATAAACTTCCATGGAAGACCAACTTCAGAACACCTCACTGTATAATGTATCATTGGAACCCACTCAATCTGGAATCTATGATTGGTACCATGGGAGGCCAGCTTAAGCCGCCCCCCATGAACAAAGCCAATGGAAGGCTAGCTTAAGCCGCCCTCCATGAATAGTACCCTCGGAGGCCAGCTTAAGCGGGCCTCCATGAACAGTACCATGGGAGGCCAACTTAAGCGGCCCTCCATGAACAGTACCATGGAAGGCCAACTTGGGTGGTTCCCCCATAAAAACCTTATAGCAAGTTTGACTTAAGTTTGTGATTGAATGAAGTGTGGGATCAAACTAGTTCTGTAAACATTGCATTCCTTGAATGTGAAATTTGCACACATTGTTTAAATTTCTTGTTACAAATTTCCTTGCAAAACAATCACTTAAAGATAATGGGATGGAATAGATGGGGACTAGAACAAATACTATACATCCAAATCTAAATACACCCAAGAATGATACATCTTGACACACCCATGAATGATACATCTTGACACACCCATGAATAATACATCTTGACAAACCCATGAATAACACAACTTGACAGACCCATGATAAAGCTCACATTTCATATCCAAGCCTCAACACCATGAGAACCTCCAAATATAAATACATCCAACTCTTGACACACATGTATGTCAGGAAATGATGTCCAATGTACACTACGTGTAAACTGAAAATACAAGTGCTAAATGTAGTCAAGAAGATGTGTGCTAGAAACTTAAGACATAAACAAAAACCTAGATGTATAATCGTAGGCAACAAGTTGTACATCAGAACCAAGAACATAAGAGCATATGTAAAGGAGCCTAGAACTTCATATGAAGACAAGTTATACATTAGGGACTGATTACATGATATGAGGAATTCAATCAAAACCAATTGAGGAATTCAATCGAGAATTTCAACTCACCCAAGTGGATCGGCAATTCAGCTCGTAAGACGCCTTCGCGGACTTGCACTTGCACTGCGCAAGATATAGGAGTCAGCTGAAGCAATCTCTGTGAATGGTGTGCGACCAAAATCAACTCACACTTGAAAAACGCAATCACATGCATGTATAATCATGACCTTCGTTAGCAATTCACAAACTTCATCAGCAACCTAAATTCCATAATCCAAACTCTCACCTCAAGTTGAATCACATATTTCTTTGCAAGAAAAGACAAAAATGTCTTAGCTATCTCTAGTGCACGATCCTAACTCAAGCAACCATAACAATAGACAAGAAGTAAAATCCCCACAGCCACATGAGCCTGAACCTAAAAGCTCATCAAAACAAACATACAACATGCTTAAGCTTACATGTTCAGAGCTGAACAAAGTTGAAGCTTACAAGTTCAATTAGTTACACCAACACCGCATCCGAATCTGTTGAAGAGCCGCAATCCAAGGCACACTGAAGTGACAAAAATACACATAAGAGAAGATTTGCGCTTTAATCTTCACAACTAACCTAGCCGAGCCAATACATGAGGCGCTCAAAGATGAGGGAGATGACCACAAAACAACTTATAATCTACACCACGGCCCATGTTGAAGTGAACTCTAGTGGCCTCTCATATCCAGGAACCGCATCAGGAGCCATGAAAAAGCTCACACCGCATAAAATTCCAAGAATTGAAAACGTTTCCGCGGCTTTAGAATAGATCATTTACCTAGACAACTTGGATGGCAGACTTCAGAGCATGCTCAACATGCTCCACTCAGCTTATGTCGCCATACATCTTCATCACGAATCTTGCAACACCACCGATTGGGTAACATCCCAGCGTTGCTTCTTAAGGATGCATCCACCTGCACCAAAAGAGTTGGAAGAAAAATCAAAATGAGGCTAATGGATTCACATCATGTGAGACCATTGGGATTGAAGAGGAACTTTACCTTGAAAGCCACCTTTCTCCTCTTCCAACAGGCCCTTGGATGGTCCTAGGCAAGGCTTTGCACCGATGTTGTCCCCCAATATCACCTTAATCACCTGCAGCTGCATCAATGCCAGTCCAGGGGTGAAACACTCTTGTGTTGTTTGAAACTCTTAAACTGTAAAGATTGTTGGAGACTTACATTGCCATCGTCTTCTTTCTCCAACTCTGTGGCTGAAGTGCCCTTGATGATGTTGACGCACTTTTCCTTGCCCCTATAGCAACCCTCATAAAAGGAAGCTATTTGAGGGGTAAACAAACGAGGCACTACACGCAAGAAATGTAATAGATCAAAACAAAATCCTCAACAACAATTAAATAAAGAAGATTCTCTCCATATCTATAATACAAGGAAGCCACGACACATTCTACTTCAAAAAGAAAGTTGCACATCAACAATAATCACCCCAACTTTGCTCATACAAACAAAACATCCATCCTCAAATACGAATGAATGAATGATACTTGAATGAATGAATCTCACCTCTAGGAGCATAGTGAGCTTCCTGTCACGGTGTGGAATGTATGAGTCTCCGTTGGCGATGGCCTCCATAACTCTCTTCAATGCCCCATTCACATGCTTGATCTTTCTTTCCCGTCTAAAGACAATCCACAACATGTAAGTGACGCTCCACAATGCTACAAACCAAATAGAAGCACTTCTTTCAATGGCGGCGTAAATGATAACCAAGCACAGTCTATCGTTTTTTGCATCTTCAACTCTCTATCTAGACCCATCTGATGTAAATCCAAGTGATGTTTATCACATACCTTTGTTTCGAGGTTGCTCAAACGAGCTGCTAATGCAAATCCTGTTGCTGCCCCACCACTGCAAGCAAATCAGAAGGTGAGAAAGATCAAAATTTATTATATCTCGTAAGTAATGAATGCAGTATTCTGTTACATGCCAGCTCCGACTAGGTTGCAATGTAGAGAACGTTGGCACAAAAATTATCAAACTTCCAAACATGCACATGTTTGACATTGATGAAACCATCCTAACTAACCCATTCACAGTCCAAGCAAAAATCTGCAGATCGGAACAGACCAGATCCACCTATAGATTTGTGGTTAGCCTTTTATATGGTTCAAAGAACTTGACTTATACGAACAAGGAAAGACGTGAACATAATTGGATATACAACCATGCATTTTGGTAATTAAAAGCAGCCCTAAATAAGTATCTCAAATCATTTCAAAGAGGAAAAACACTCGGCTAAAATACAACATGGCATCTCCATCATCCTCAAAGGCGGCTAAAACTAGATCTAAAGCCCAATGCCAAGCACTCCCATACTCAATAAGGATTCTAGTTCAGAGACCACCACATCTAATACCCATCAAGAGTGAAGAAATAGTCATTTTATGATTCAAAAGAGGGATATATCAATGCCAACGCAAGCAAGTGTATTGAATACACCAAGCTGATGAACACAAGAAAGTTCTAGCCTGTTACCTTTATCTTTGGTTCCTCTGCATTTAACACTGGAGCCTAGTAACTGTCAAGTAGCGTCTTCAAAATGACGAACTTTGCTCCTCCGAAAAGCTTCACGTTTTAGCACGTAGTGATGGGACCCTGAAGTTGGTGCACTTGTCCAATCAAATGCTTGTACTTCTACGGAGGCGAGGATCCCTGAACACGCTCCTGCCTCCTCACCGTTCACCTGCAAAAGAACTGGCATGTTTATTAAAGCAACTCTCAGATCACGAAAAAAACATCAAACTTCATGTTCAGAAAATTTTCGAGGTCATTAGTATTGGTGAATAATGGCTTGGATTGCAGGACCTTAAATTGCTGGAGGATCTGAACGAGGCGCATTCTTTAATAGAAAAAATGTCTTCTACAAAGGTCGAACATGAGTATTTAAGATGTGGTGTGTCATCGCCTACCAAGGATGAGCAAGCTGGTGAGCTAGATCACGTGAGAAGCTGGAGAACAAGCTCGCGTCGGTATCTCGACAATGCAAGAATGTAAGCTCGCACGGAAACTTGGAGAGTGCTGATGCAAGCTCGCGTGGAAGGTGGAGAGTGTTGATTGCAAGCTCACGCCGAAAGGTGCAGAGTGCCGGATGCAAGCTCGGCCGGAAAGCTCACGCCGAAAGCCTAGATAGTGTTGGATGCAAGCTCGCGCGGAAAGCTAGACAGTCTTCAATGCAAAGCCTGCGTCCAAAGCTAGACAGTACAGAATGCAAGCTTGGCCTGGGAGGTCCTGCAAGAGGCGGGTCCAACGGACGAACATGTGACGGTTTCATGCATATGCATGCATTCATCCATGCATTCAATGCTTAGGCCGCCAAATTTACACCACACCACCCCACCACTTATACTTCGTAAGCTAGCCCCCACCACTAATCCATTGGTGGAGCAATACCCCTCTTGGTATCTACAACTACCACACTTTAACATTCTTCTACTCTGGCATTGACGCACTAGACGTTGCAGGCTCGCGACGGATGTATTTTGTGGTTGATATCAATATGATATCCCAAGTGATACTGTGGCAGCCATGCGCTAGTAAACCTGTCAAGATTCTGGTCAAAGGTTGGGGAAGCAACATGTTGAAGTTTGGTGGCTCGTTAGTTTTTTCATTTTTGAGTTTTGTTCTTTTCGTTTTTAATTTTTATCGGTTATGAAGATTGAGTTCCAAGCATAACATTTTCATTCCACTGGTGAGTGGTTTCACACTGTCCGTTGGAAGTTGAATGGTTGAAAAGAAACAAGAGCTGAATTGACCGGTTTTGGAAAAACAATCACTAAATTATTGTGGAAGAGTTAGGTGCTTTAATTGTGTTTCGTTTAACCCCTAAGGTACTGTGACAGTTTCACACCAAAAACACTTCAAACTTGTTGGATTCTAGTGCAATGAATAAAGAAGGAAACTATAACTTTTTCTTTTCTTTTCGACCGTAGGATCTCAATGTAGACTTATTTAGTGACATACTCACAAAATTTACAAACTTTGATCGCATGGATTGAAAGATTCTAGTGTTTGAAGTCAAGCAAATGGTTCATTTTCTTCCGTGCATTGAGTGGATCAGCAACTATGACTTCTCTTGGTGTCAAATTTTTGCACTACATAAGGTCTGAATCCATTACCATTGTGTTAAGCACCATGTTAGTTCCTTATACATCAATTTTTAGAGGTAGAAACGGGGTGAAGCATATTCAAAACAACTGTGCAAGGTGTGGAGGCTCAAAAATTGCCGAGTCACTTTTATTTTTTTGTGATCTATACATGTTTTAGATTGATAATCCAAATGGTCAATAAGAAGGTTTACACCACAAGATGTTGTGGGGGGAATTTTTTTTTATTAAGATCTCTAAGTTTTATGAGGAAAATCATAAGTTTTTTGGTACCTTGCCCCACAATGTGTAACAATGTTTATATCATTTGACCTCGGTTCATGTGTAATTTTCCACTAAAGACAAGAATTTATTTTTGACAATATGAAGAGAAATGATATTACTTGCAAGTATGGAAAATCTCACATTTTGATCAAGATCCTACGGCTGAAACTAAAAATATAAGTTTTCTTTTCGTCTCCACCTTTTACACTAGCATCAACATGTTTGAAGTGTTCTTGGTGTGAAGTTGTCTAGGAAATTTAGGGGTTCATGATATCTCTACTCTCTTATTCTTAATAATAAGATTCCCCCTTTACTTATTCCTTACCATTTAATTTTTTTTAAACATCTTTGGGCACGCATGGAGGGATTTCAGGGGTGTATTTTAGGATGAATTTATTTTTATTTACTTATTTGTACATGTTGAGGCAAATGGGGAGAGTGCAACTTCCAATGTGTACATTAAAAAAAAGACAATATGGATCCCCTTCAATCTTGACAAAAATGGGTTGTTTAGTATGGAGACTCAAACACGGAGATAGCTCTGAAGATTGTATGGAGATATGAACTCTTACAAAATGAATTCTTGTGTGAAATGGTTGTGAAAACATAAGTGCACTACAAAAGTCGGTGAACTTCTGTAGCATTGAGGTGAACAACGGTTTAGGTTGTGTAAAGATCCAACGTCCCCGAAGCCGTAGACTTGGGGCCTCCAAGTAGAGCACTTGAGGCCCCAATTGAGTCACTTGGGGGCCCGAAGTAAAGCGCTTCGGGTCCCAATTCAGTCACTTAGGGCCCCCAAATAGAGCACTCAGGGCCCCAGTTGAGCGACTTGGAGCCCCCGCCAGCAATTGCAATTGTTTCTCGAGTGCACCAACATTGAGCAAGGACCTGGAGCGGTTTGGCGAGCTTGCTAGCACGGTGGGAAGGGCATCTGCCGGGAACTCTTCAACCCGAGCATTTTTTCCCGGGCGGCGGGCCCTAATGGAGATGCTATGACATGTGTGAGACTAATCTAAATTACTTTCTACTATTTTAACCCCTAAATGATAGAAGTCCCGATGGTGCTTTTGCAAATCTCGGGCACGTTTCCATGGTTGCAATTTATATTTACATTTCTTGAAATTTTGTAGAAAGATGCATCAAGGCAAGAGGTACATGCAAAAGAAATTCTTCTTTGTAGTGGAAAAGTTGAATTTATCCCAAGTCAAACATTGTCATACATTGTCGGGCAAGGTAACAAACAAACTTCTTTTTTTCCACACATAATTTAGAGATTTCAATATTTTTAACTTTTTGTTTTTTCTACTACATGATGTGGTAGAAACCTACATATTGACTGTTTGGATTCTCATTCTAAAACTTATCAAGTTCACCAAAGAATAAAATGTGAATTGGCACTTTTTGAACCTCCACTCCTTGCACAGTTCTTTGAATATGCTACAACCCTTTCCTACCTCTAAAAATTGGTGTACATTGAGTAATTAATATCATGCTTTACACAATGGTAATGAATTTAGACGTTGTGTAGTGCTAATGTTTGACACCAAGTGAAATCAAAGTCTATTGATCCACTGAGTCAATGCAAGGAAGTAAATGAACCCCTTTTTCTACTTAAATATGGCCTATCTAGTTTGCTTACATCCATGGAAATCAAATCCAAATGTAGATTTTATCAATCCGAAACTAACTTACATTGTGACTACTAGTTCAATTTTGGTTGAAACCAGAATATAAATCACGTTGATGCATTAAAGAAGATTTTAGCTTCTAAAAGACTACAGTTTTGAACCTTAGTCATCAACAATTCCCTTTTAAACATAGTCTCTTCCATAAATGAGGGGATTTGAGCAAGTATCTTTGTCAAAATTAATAGAGCTAATAATGAAAACTAGGAAGCACATACAAGAAGTAATTAACCATGTTGTTTTCTAATTATGTAATTACTATAATAACATCTAATGTAGCCCCAATTGCCAACAACTAAAACGGAAAACAAAGAATGAGAAGGAGATCCTATTTATAAATGTCAAGAGAAACTGATAATTAGACATCAACAAAAAGGGGGTGAATCAAAATTTGAATAAAGAAATCCCTTCTTTTGATTTATTATTCTACTTGTTCTTCACTCTAAATAGTTATCAGATCATTAGGAGAGCTTGGTGGTCTCTTAGCTAGAATTAGAAGAGCTTAGTGATCTCTAAATCTGAGATGGAAGTAGTTTTAGCTTCTTTTGAGAAGAAAGGAGTGGTCATGTTGGAAGAGCTTGGTGGTCTCTAAAGTGAAATTAGAATTGGTTGTAGACACCTTTGAGAATGAAGGAGAGGTTGTGTAATGTGAATCTTAGCCGTCTTTTTCTCTTTCAATTGATTATTGATGGGGCTAAGAAAGAGGACAACACTCATGGTATCTTTCCTTATGACTTCATTGGTTTGGCTTTATGTGCAGGTATATTGGCAGATCGCACGTGCAAAGAGCAGTCATGCTTGTGCCGCGTCTTGCAGAGAAGGTAAAGAATGCATCAGATAATAGATCCGAGTGAGTGGGAAGTTGAGTAGCAGCAGTAGAGGTATGAGTACATAGCACCAACATTCTTCGGCCTCTGGGGGCTCGGGTGGATAATCCATTTTTTCCTCAATAATCGTATTCCTATGCTATAGGGCGTTGCCCTCAATGAGAGGTTATTATCTCTTACTGTTCAATGTATTGTTTTTATAAATATATTTGAAATAAACTTATCCTCACCCCTTATCAAACTATAACGCATGTGATGCATGACGGCCTTTCAAAAATGT
Organism: Bryoerythrophyllum caledonicum; assembly: GCA_963971425.1. Lineage (NCBI taxonomy): Eukaryota > Viridiplantae > Streptophyta > Bryopsida > Pottiales > Pottiaceae > Bryoerythrophyllum > Bryoerythrophyllum caledonicum. The sequence continues at coordinate 6,165,639 of OZ020517.1, read as the reverse complement.
AGGGCTTGTCATTTCTGAATTGGAATAGTAAAGATTTTTTTTGTTTTATCTTGACTTATTGAAGTGTATATTTTATTCAATGAGACAAGGAAATTACTCTGAGACCATGTATCCATCTACTTATAGTTACTGAATTTGCCCTAAGAATTTTACGCAGTAGTGAAAATAGAATATTATTGTAAGTTTGTATATTGTATAAAATATGATATTCTTTTAGGATTAAGGTGCTGAAGTAACAACATTATATATAGCTCTCTATCAAAGTATTGTACATAGGTGTAAATGAATGACGAAGTGACAGAGTTGATGATTACAAGTGGTCATCTAGGCTTGAGTGAGTCTTATCCAACACTTGAGTTATTTATCCTTCGAGCAAGCAGAGGACATCATCACAAAAATCCGAGGGTCTTTGAATGATATCTTTTGCATATGAAAATCATATCGTTCCAAGGGGCCCTTGGATATGCTATTTTATGTGCGTCAAAATGATATTGTTTGCATCTTTTGAAAAAAAATTATATTGTTTTTATATAAAATATGTATCACAAAGTTTCAATGCAAGATTTTAACAAATGATATCTCAAATCCATATGAAAATAATTTTATAGAAATCTGATATGAAATTTTTGAAGGCACGATTAAAATCAATGAAATTGCAAAAGATTGGTTTCAACGAATGAAATGGAACAAGCAGAAACGGAAGTATTCGGTCCCACAACCAAATTCGGTCCCCCCCACTGTATTCGGTCCCACCAGCCATCTGCAGATCATTTGTAACAGCATAGATTCGAGCCCATGTCATCCCCATGCCACAGAACCAACTACTGATTACACCATCCATCAGTGCTTAGACTTGGACACCCAAGTGCTCCCCATATACTTGTCCTTCTCCACATACAAAATAACTTTTAGTAAATAAATGATTTCTGAGCAGGCAAGTAGCTTCAAGAATGATTTTGTGTAGACATTCTTTCAAATGAAACATCATATTATTGAGGATTCTCTACTTAATCCCTAAATGGTTGTGATAACTTCATACCAAAAACATTCCAAAATTATTGAATTTAGTGTATTGAGTATGAAGAAAACAAAACTTTTTATTTCCAGTTTTAGCGATAAGATCACAATTAACCCTAAAATTCCTTGACAATTTCACACCAAAAACATTACCAAACTACCTCTCAATGATGCACAGTTGCAAGAGTGATTGAAACAAAATTTTACTACTTTCAGCTGTAGGATCTTTAACATAACTATTACAAGGTGACAGTCAAAAAATTTCATAAACTTTGACCATAAGGATTGTAAGATACATTTGAAAAGTGCAGTGTGGTTTTTTCTTCCCTTCTCGAACAGGGTCATCAATGAGCATACTTTGACTCAAGATACTTGCATACTTTTCCATTACACATTGCATAAAATTTATGGATATATGTTCTACCTTGTGTTAGGTCATTGCACACAAAAAATCATAAGTAATGGAGGTCTTTAGGATAAGGAAAAAAACTTGCAATGAGGAGGGATATAGAAAGTAGCCATATTCTTGAGAAAGTAAGTTTATTTTATAAATAGAAAAATATTTTTGGATCTAAAATCCAAATGGTAAATAGAAGTATCATGCATTATTCTATCAACAAAAAAAATTCAAAAAAAAATGAAACCTTAATTTCTATGCATTTTCAAGTAAGAACGATGAAGGTTGCCAAGAACTTTCCTTCATTGCTACCCACCACCAAAAAGTGCACGATTTAGCTTTCCAATGGTACATTAGGAAAATCCTTGACCCTCATTCCCATATAAAAAATATACATTCTTTATATTTAAAAAATCACATACAACATGCATGCAATGGTTATCAACAAACTGTGTGATATCTGTCAGCAAACGATATCATCTCGATAACTCTCAAATTCATATCATAAAAATGCCATAAAAAATTCATACATTCTAGCTTTGAATATAAACTTTGTATAAAATTTGTAAACTTTTGATGTAATCCATGACTTACAGATATTTGATATGGCAAAAACTTAAGATTTAAAATATATCTTTTAAAATACAATATAGTATGCATACCAATTTTGTATTGCATTTGTATAAGTCAAAATTGATATGTTGTGCATACAAGATATTTTTAATACAAAATTGATATGAAATTTATATAGAATATTCTGTATACGCTATCAATATGCGAATTATTTAGAAATCATATATAAGTACACTATTTGCATAAGTATGTAACTATAACATGTTATTATGTATTTTGGAGCCTTTGATATATTTGTACTACTAATAACATTCTTTCTTTTTAAGTGTGAAAACAATGCAAAGAATAAATGATTGTCTAACTAGTTTTTTTTCTCATCATTTCACAATTTCCAAACAACTATTTAATTAGTTTCTTGACCAAATTCAGAGATAAGAGTCCAAAACAACATTTGAGCAATCCTCAATTTTTGGACTTATGTAAAAAATCAAATGAAGCTTATGAGGTCCTTATTTTATTTGATATAATTTGCAAACATAGATTTTGTCTTTGGTCAAAATTATTTTTAACTTAGTGAAATATGCTTTCGTTTTTAGTAAAATTCTTGTTATCTTTAGTGCAAAATATCATATCAACCCAACTCAAACATTTTCACACATTGGCACACATTGTGATGCAAGGTACAAGTAAACTTCTTATTTTCACAAGAACTTAGAAATCTTCTTATTCGTTTACTTTTACTTTCACTTTTTCCACTATAGTATGTGTTGTAACCATTTGAATTATCATTGTAATACATATTAAGTTCACAAAAATAATAATACTAGAAGTGAAAAATTTTGAACCTTTAGTCCTTGCACAATTGATTAGAATACGCTACAGCCCTTCTTGACCTTTAAACATTGGTGTACAAGGAACTAAGATCATGCTTGGCATGATGGTGATGCATCTAGACCTTGTGTGGTGCAATAATTTTACACCAAGTAAAGTCAAAGTCCATGTAAATTTATGTAATGTGGAAAAAAAAGTGAACTATTTTCTTTACTTTAATTATTATAGTCTTGTAATCCGTGCGGTCAAAACTTATAAAATTTTGGGAGTATTTAAATAATTCCATACGTCTTAATTGAGATCCTACAATCAAAAATGGAAGTAAAGATTTTTGTTTCCTTCCATACTTATAGTTTTGAAGTTTATTTGGTGAGAAATTGTGATAGTGCTTTTCAGGGATTATGTACAAAATTACCAATAATAGATGCATCAAATTTTTGCTTTAAGATATCATCCTAACCAAACAACTAAATAACTATCCAATTATTTCTTAATGGACAACTCTATCAAGTCTGACATTGTGTCTATCACTTAATGAACATGTGATCCCAGGGAGCCAACCAGTTTGGCCTTAGCCTCGATGTTTCCTCCTACGCATGGATCTAGCTCTTGGTCGTCCCTTTTTTGTGATGTAACATTCTTTTTCACTTACGCCGGATGCGCATTTTAAGGGAACACAAGCAATCGATCAACGAGAGTTGCAGATTGTATTCTTGGCAATGGGGCCGAATCGAGTTTGAATCCTCAGTGGTCAGATACCTAAATCTGGTCATCAACAAATATTGGAGTAGAGGAGGGAGTAGACTAGTAGTGGAGTTTGGCTGAGGTTGTTGTGGTTGGGTGAAGTGTTTGTAGGTTCACAGTTCTTTTACTTTTCTACTTTTATAGCTCTAGAGAATCTACATAGTATTTTAAAACTCTAGGTCATATATCATTTGTGTAAATGTTGCTTTATATAGATTTGAGATAATATATGCTAGAACTTTGCATTCAAAACTTAGTGATACAATTTTAATATGATAACCATATAAGAATTTTCATAAGATACGAACAATATTACCTCTATATACAAAAGATACTACACCCTATGGCCCTTTGGAACGATATGATATTTATATTAACAATATCATTCATAGGCCCTTCGATCTTTGTAATACAACTTAGCCTCAAGAAAGTCCGCGAGCCTCAATTCCACATAAAAAGCACATTGAGCTTATACAAAAAGATCATTTGCAACTTGCATACAGATGTGACACACACTATGTATAGATTTTTTATACAAAATGATATCATTCATAGACCACTCAAATTCATATCGTAATTTTGGGATTAAAAATTTATATCTCTTGATTTCTAATATAAATATTGTTCCAAGAATATATACTAAAGATATTTTAGAAAAACATTGTATTTTTTAGATGATAGTGTTTGGATATTAATAATAATAAAATACATACTACTTTATCATAATGTGTGTAAATCTAAATGTGTCACATAAAAAATGTTGTTCAAAAAATATATGCATATATTGATTTTATATTGTTTCTGAATATTCAAACATTGTATTATCATAATATCATATATTGATATTTTATATTTTCTTATGCAATCTTGATTCTTATACTTTTTATTCTTACTTTCATATTCATTGAATACTTTCTAATTTATGAACTTGTCACATTTGACTAGATGTCACAAACCATGACCATTACATACTATTACATTGTTACATTTTCATTTTGGATAAATATTATACTTATTTTTCAATATAGGTTATGTATATGAAAAATATAAAGTTAAATAAACTATGAAGTGCCTTGGAATTTTGAGAAATCTTTACGCCATTGATTGTATATTTCCAAGATGAATTTTTTTGAGTTGAGCACTTTTTTACTTTATGTCCAAAATAGATTACCATACAACAAGTGAATAACATAAGGTCATTGACTCTATTCTCTTTTGTAATCCAACAATTTCAAATTGTTGTGATAAACGGTTTAAGAATCACTATGCCATACTGAGGAGGGGAATGCTATCTTGCGAGCCGTGAGCGGTGAGCGGTGAGCGGTGAGCCATGAGCGGTGAGCGGTAAGGGGTAATAACTTTGAAGTTTAGGGACGTCTAAAAAGTTACTAATAGTAAATTGAAAGGGTCCTCAAATTCTATAATAGTCTGTTACCTGAAAAGAAATAGAAAAAATTATTAGATATGACTCAAGAAGAAGAGGTCAGAGGGAACCCTATATCTGCAGACGTTGTCCGTTGTGGGAAGTCCAACAAATGTAATTGGAATTAGAGTATACGCTGATACCCGGCAAAACTCCTAAGATATCCGTTTCAAGAAGTGGGTATCGGAGTGTTATCAAAGGTGCATAGATCGTAAAGTGTTCAAAACCTGAGAGGCAAGTAGTTATACGAGACATAAGGAATAGTGTTGGGAGAATATTGTGCTAGTATAGGCATTAACCGCTACAAAGTAAGAGAAATTATAGAATGCATGGAACAAAGAAATCAGATGAGGGAAAATGCTTTGAGATTGGAGGTCACAAAGAAACTTGATGCCAAGATATACGCAAGGCATGAAAAGTATCTAGGAAGAAGAGTTACAATAACTATCCGACGATGAAAGCAAAATGTCACTGTCCTCTAAGGCCTCGAGATCCAGGAAATCATTGAAAGCAAAACTAGAACTAGAGGAAGTGGAAGTAGACAAAGGGGAGACTACGTCTGCCATCAGGTGTGCAGCTTGGCCTGCATACGAAGGGAGCAAGAAATCTCGATCCGGTGAAGCTGCCAAAGCCATCAAACTGAAAGCAGAAAGCAAGGTCACAAATTAGTCTAAGAGAATGAAGAAACTACAGAAGTAAAACTAAAAAATCAGACTTACTTACTCAATCGATTTCTCTTCGAGATCTTGCGGATTGGGGGATCTTCATCAATGCTGAGGTCCCCGGAGGTGGGTTGAACGGAACCGGATTGCGGGGGCTTCGGCATGAAAAGTGGCTTCAACAACGCCTCAAAAATAGCCTTATTAGATTCGAAGCCAAGGAAGTGCCGACCAGCAGCGCGACATGCTCGAAGAGAGTTTCCTGAATGACAAGAAATAGTTAGATCTTTTGACACCAGAAATAAAATAGAAAACTACTACTGTGAAAGTAGAGAAGGTGAAGCGATATCTGTGGAAGCAAATGAATCGAAGATCACAGCGCCAGGTTTGGTGAGGGCCTCGAATAGCATTTGGTAAAAAATGATGCCCTTCTCCCTTACAGCCCTCCATGGAACATTACCCCACATACTCTGGGTCGTGAAGTCGGTGTGATTGAGTAGGACATCAGTCTCTTCCACTCCCCAACCAGTCTCTGACAGCTGCGCATTTACAATGTACGTGAAGGACTCCAAGGGTAACACGTTCCTCACGTAGAGAAGGATCCGAAATCGGTGGGTCTGTAAAACCAAAAATGAGGCAGAAATACAAAATTAGGTGGCAGGAGAAAATATATATGAAGCATCTCTTTTGGTAAAATGATATCTTACCTTCTTTGATGGATCAGTGGGCAACGCCAACGGTAACTCGTTAACTCCCCACCACTCGCGGAGTAACTTGAACTCGTAGGTTGCAGCGTACGACCGGACGTCAGTGCGGATCTGCACAGACTCGGGAATAATAACCATAATGCAACCCTGTTCATGAAGGAAAGAATCAGCAAATTCAAACAGGGCCTCAACTATCGGCTCAGCATAAACGTTCCAAGAAGGAATGTCTTTTGCATCCCGCGAAATTGATGGAACACAAAGGCCTTCAGGGATGTCCCCCAGAATAAGATCGAATCCTCGGTGAGGACAGGTTGCGCTACGGGCCGGGTTCGAAGAGGAAGGACACACCTGCAAGAACATAAGCTGATTTAGATAGGAATGAGGGAAGAAGAAGGCAAATATTGCTTGCTGCAAATACGACTCTTCAAACTGGATTTCAGGAGTTAAAATACTAAGTAAACCAATTTCCCATAAAACTCCAGTGAACCCTGGTATTAAATGCATTCCAATGCTGAAGCCAACAAATAAAACTGAAACTGAAACTAGAACACAGACTGCGAAATCAGAGTGTTGCCAAAGGCTCTTCTCCTAGATCCAAACAATCTCATAAAATAGGCAGAACTCAACGAGTTGCGAATCAGAATGAAGAAGTTTACTTGATTCGAGCATTTACCTTTAGCATGAATTCGTTGAGTCGAATCATGCACTGGTGGTCTTTTCCTCCATTCATCAAATCCTGGAGAGATGAAAGCTCCACTCTAATACCCATCTTCGAAGCTGACACAGTCGGTGGAGAAAAGGCGTCATGAAAAGCTTTCCTTTTAACCACCGATGGCTGATGTTTAGGAGAGCCTGGAATTTCTGGAGATGCTTCAACTTCTGGAAAGCCCTCTGCAGCTGGAGCAGTGTCTTCCGCGGCAATAGGAGAGGGAATAAGTACCTCAACAACAGGGTCAATCGATGAAGATCCACGAGACTTCTTTGAAGCAGCTTTTCCCTTACCCTTCGATTTCGTTGCTGTGGCAGCCGCTTGGGCATTGGTCTCCACCCCAATGAGCTCTGGCTGAATGCTATCTCGCAGTGCAATGTCAAAATGCGGTGGACTCTTAACTGGGCAGTCAAGATACCAGCCGCACCGCTCCCAGTGCTGCGGAGCCCAATCTTTCTTAATTCCCTCAGAGATCATTGTAGATGGGCTCTTGGGATCCAGGTAAGACGCAAAGAATGGAGGATTGCGTGTCACAGCTCTAGCGGGCATCAAAATGAACTTAAAGTACCGGTACAAGGTTCGCCACAATGCCGATGGAAATCCGCATTGATTTGCAGGATCATAATTCTTGTGAATGCCCCTGTCCACGTTAAACTCCCGAAAAAACGCAGTATCCCACAGTTGAATCCGTTGTTCCTCAATATAGTCCGAAATTCTAGAGATTGGCTCACCGACTTGAGGGTCGTAATTGACGTCCACACCAATATCCAGCAACGAACCTTCCAAGAGTCGCTCCGCTTCGCTAGAGAGCTGCAAAATGAATGTATGAAGTAAGCATGACAAAACTTATTGGAATTTATAAGTACTCTAACTATATGAATAGTCCCTACCTGAGCCCACCAAGTAGCGCGATTAAGCCATTCAGGGAACTCACTGTCGGGAAACTTTGACTTTGGAAACCTGAGAGATTCACGAAGATTTCCATCTCTGTTCCAACGCTGCAGCCATTTGACTTTCATAACAGGGTCCATGGCGGACGTCGCTAGTATGCAAAGCTTCTTTTGAGTCATCTCGGCGTCGTCTTCATGTGCTTCGTAATGCAACTTCACTTGTGTGAGAAATCTTGGTGTGTGTTTGGGATCAGCAACTAGAAGCTGCTTCCCTAGCTCTGAAAGCGTTGATAACTTCATCTTCTCAACTGCTTTTCTCACGAAGTCTTGAGCATTAGTGGAGGTCCATTCATTAGGATCCGGAAATCTCTCAGCAAATTTCCTTTGCGCTACAGCAGCCGCCTCCCCGATCTCTTGCTGTTCAAATGACACCAAATTTGTTTAGCACAATTTATGAATGATATAGAAATCCTAACCACATACAAACTAAACAACCATGAGTCATCGTAAAGGCTGTCACTGGCGACATCTCATAAAACAAACTACTATAGAGAACAGGTGACTCTGGAGGGATTACTAATTCTCTCCCTAGCCAGACAAATTTTGGTTGGATAAAGAGGAAAGTTTAGGTATGCCGGTGCCGTTACAACCACTGAAAGAGATTGAAAGGGAAGAACATTGAATGAGATTAAAAGGTAGGAAGAGTAAAGAATATGAGAATGAATGTAAGTACGCGAGAGGTGTGTCAGGTGGGGGTGCACCGGCAGCGGCACACCTCCACAGCTTGAAGCATTTATATATCCTCATGTCGGTATGGAGGTGTGCCGCTGCCGGCACACCCCGTGCTCATTCTTTCCAGCCAATGCTCGTTGACCGAAATGAAATGAAAGAGTAAGACAGAGAGAATGAGATTTGATGTTGGAGTAAATGACTATTTGCTGAATAAGACATTATGGAAGTCCGTGGCATACTAAAAAAAAGTTCGAGCGGTAATTGGAAGAAAAGGAGAGTAAGGGACAATAAGAAACAGGATGAAGGGAGAGAGGGACAGTTGTGTAAGGGAGAGTAAGAAGCTGGGACAGAAAGGGAGAGGGTGAGTAAGGTCGAGTAAGAGTGAGGTAGAGCGAGAGTAAGGGTGATAGAGACTAAGGGTGAGGGAGAGAATGGAGTGCGGACAGTAGTGAGTAGGGAGTCGGGACTAAGAGTGGTCCGGACATTAAGGATTCTGGAAAGTAGGGAGGGAGAATTAGCCGGGACAGTAAACGGTCCGCTAGAGAGAGTCAAGGTGTCATAGCGGGACAGTAAGGGTCGGGGTAGTAGAGAGGGACAGTATGTAGTCGGGACAGTCGAGAGGGACAGTATTTGGTCGGGGAAGTAGACACAGCATGGGTTAGTGAGGAACGAAAACAGATTTTTAGTTTACGAAATTAAGCAGGGGGTATGCCGGCAGCGGCATACCCACATTGTGCCATCATTGTCGAAGAAGCGAGGCGGTGTGAAGGTGTGCCGCTGCGGGCACACCCCCTGAACACCCAGCGGAGATAATGCACAGCGAGAGAGAATAATCTATTCAACCTCCTAGCAATGGCTTAGCTCGGTGCTCAGGGGGTGTGCCGGCAGCGGCACACCTCCACATCGCCATGCTAAGAGAGTGCAGCATGGCACTGTGGAGGTGTGCCGCTGCCGGCACACCCCCTGAGCACCCTACTGAGGTAATTCTCAGCGAGACACAAATCATTTCAGCCTCCGAGCACTGGCTCAGATGGGTGCTCAAGGGGTATGCCGGCAACGGCACACCTCCACAGCCCCATACTAAGAGAGTGCAGCATGGCACTGTGGAGGTGTGCCGCTGCCGGCACACCCCCTGAGCACCCGGCTGAGGTGATTATCGGCCAGAAAAATAATCTATTCAGCATCCCAACCATGGCTTCGCCAAGTGCGAAGGGGTTGTGCCGCCAGCGGCAAACCCCCATAGCGCCATGCTTAGACAAAATATGAGGCGCTGTAGAGGTGTGCCGCTGCCGGCACACCCCCTTCACACTCGCTGGAGGCACCTTTGGAGGCTAATGAAATCATTATTGTTACTGAAGCATTATTCCAGTGACTGCGCAGGTGGTGTGCCGGCAGCGGCACACCTCCACAGCGCCATGCCAATGATGTGTTGAAGGCGCTGTGGAGGTGTGCCGCTGCCGGCACACCCCTTGCCGAAATGAAGAGGCCAAACGAAGAGGCTAATTTGATCTTCTAAACCGATTCAATTCTCAGGTGTGTGCTCAAGAATTTTGCCTGAACTGTAAAACCCCAAAGAGCCATGCTTTTATGAAGAAGCTCTGCGCTCTTAAGGTATGCATTTGTAAGCACACCCCCGCGCACACCCCTGAGTTCGCGCAACTAAACCAAAATTATCCAAACAATTAACAATCTATGGCAACACTATGGGAAAGGAGCCACAAGCATACGACCTCAGAGAAATTGAAAGACGTAGCACCACTGTGCCATGGAGTGCTGCTGCAGGAATTCCAAAGCCTTCTTCATTGAAGCCTAGGCTCTATGACTAAATGTCACTAAAAAACATATGAAAAGGCTCAGGTGTGGGTGTTAGGAGTGTGCCGGCAGCGGCACACCCTATAATTCCTTAAGAGTATCAGGATTAGTAGATGGGCCGAAGGCTGACCTGATAAAGAACTGAGTTCAATGACTTCAAGGTCAGCGTGTACCACGTCCGCTTGACAGAGTTCTGCTTGGCTTCAGCTGCATTGATTTCCGCTTTTGAGACAAGTTTCTCAAAATAGTTCAGTGGTTGTCCCGCCATACCCTGAATTTGGTATAGCTTGTGAACCAGATTTGTCGTCACGAATGACTTCTGGTTTCGCCTGAACACAGATTTAAAGCATTCATTAGGACAGTCTACATGTTTAAGTCATGTGATGATCAATATTAGCAAGGATTCTTACCAGTTTACTTGATGCAGTGCGGAGAGAAGGACTGGAACATATCCATTCACGTTGTGCAGTATAGACTCCACCGAATAATGCCAACATGGGTCTTCACCATGGTCCCGGTTAATTATTGGAAGCCAAGCCTGCAGCCGATGATTGCCATCCCAAACATGGAACATTTTTCCTGAAAAAACTCTCAAGTTTGGATCGGCATTCAGCCTCAACTCGAAAGCTTCGTTAGCAGAGATCCACGCCCGACTCCAATCCTTGAGGACCTCGTCAGAAACATCTACAGTCTTACCCTCGTGGTTTTTAGCAGCTACATAGAACACACCAGAGCCCTCCATGTAACCGTTCTTGAGAAAGTGTGATCCCAGACCCATGACATCGTTCTTCAAGTGTGGTCGAACGATTGGTAGTCCAATCATCCGGCATAATGGGATGTTTAGCTTTGATTTCTCCTTAGGCTGAAATCGTAACCCATCCAGAAGAGCGGTCGTGTTGACTATCTCCTTCAGAACAAGCTCGTCCATCTGCTTCTCCAAATCTGCAGCTGACAGTGGCTCCGTAGAAGTCCGTACAGGTCTGGAAACTTTGACATCTTCGCTTTCCGCCCCATCATCATTCAAATTCTCATCAGGTGCACACGCTGCCAATAAATAATTGTTAGTGTTAAATCACATGACAATGAGAACTTGACTGCATATCAACAACTTACCAGATGGCTGCAAGTCAGAGTTTAAGGAGTTCTGAGTCTCCATTTCAGTGTCAGCTTTGTCTCCTCGAACTGAAACCTCCGACTGGCTCTCAATTTCTACAAGGACAGATAAATAAATTAAAAGGATTGGAAGGATAATCTCAGATTTTGCTCCCAAATCCTGGTAATGGAAAATAAACATAAAATCCTAACGACCACCTCCTGAATATCTCTCTAAAACATAGTATGGACTGCGAGATCATAAGTTCAATATGCATCTCATGGAACGTGACAGTGCTTGTCACCTTGTGAACGACTTAAAAAACAAAGGATACGTTGTTATAGAGTTATACTATAGATATTCACATGGCGCTTTATAAACCGACCTCCAATCAAATGCAACCCGAGTTCTGGGTCTTTCAGAGTATAGACTGTAACGAATGATGGTGCTTCATTATATAATAGGGGTGATTAAGTCCTACCTAATAGCTCTGCAGAGTTAGAGGGAGCGGGGTAAGATCGTCGAAAATTCACTACATCGAGACCACGTTATTGACTTGGTTCGCGTATGTCTCAACCTGTCCACGAAGACTGTCGACATTGACAGAGGGTTCCTAGACTATGCCGTAACTTACACAATCAACCTCTGCCCGTGATCCGTCAAATGAAATATCACGGAAGTATGTATGCCGCCGCCGGCACACCCACCCTTCAGACCCTGTCTACATTGACAGCATATCTTGGATGGATATACATCGAGGGATAACCCAATATGGCTATCAAACCCTAAACCTTGACAAACTGAAACGAACCCAAAACACCTTCAACCGAAATACGAGAAATCGAAAGCAAATGCGGTATTTTCTTACCCCCCTAAACCCCAAAAAGCATGGCAGATGAAACTGCGAAGAATAATGAGGAACCCAGAAGGAAAGAAGTTAAATTTATCAGCAAGCAAACACAAACCTGTAGAGCGACGTGCCGAACTTGCTTCGCCACCGTCCATGATCGACTGTCCACCGCAGACGCGCTTCTCGCAAACTCCCAAGTGCTCTTCCAACTTTTCCTTTGGACGACCAGGATCGCTCACTCGCTTCACACAATCTCCTTCACTCTCGTCACGGCCGCCTGCAAACGAACAATGCACCAAGTCTACGTCAGGTTCTGCGGGTCCACTCCAAGATCGGAGACTTTCTGATCATTATAGATATTAGGTCAGTGAGTAACATTCCCCTCGTCACGCGCAAAGGCAAATGTGCTCCCACGGAACCGTAATGAACCCTAAGACAACCGCATAAAGTAATGAGTGAATACGACATTAGAAGCAGCGTCCCTACTTAGAACATCAATTCAACAAATCCTAATTGCACTCCCATCGCAAATAAGTTCTTTTCACTCCAGTACCAGAGGTAAATGTCAAATTCCTCCCCTTAGGTTCTACTTGGGTCCCCTCACTCATTTCACCATCTGCTTGATCATTGGTTTCCTCCTGGAATCGACGGCTTCCATCATAACATTCTGGAATTCCAGCTAGTGGAGCACTATTCTGCCTATCCTCTCTTCTCTGAACCTCATCAAACTCTAATCTCTTGGAAGTTTCAGGGAAGGACTCACTGGACTTCCCCATAGCAATGCCTCTCATTTCTCTACTTCTCATCAATGTTCTACGATCACTAAAGTAGAGCTTCTGCTTTCGTCTTTTCATAACATCAAGAATCCTATCGGCAAAGTCTAACCTCTCAACATCAAGAGTATTGGATACATATATAGCGCCTGTCTTGAAAAGAAGTAAGCTTGGTCTGATTAGAGTGACCCTAAAAACCCTCAGGATTTCATCCGTCAAGAACTAGATTAGTTAATGTTGTTCAATAATTTGTGCCGGACTACTTGAGCCGGCTACTTTCAGCATTTATACATGAAGCCACCATTGCAGTAATGATTTGAATTCACTTGGCCAAAATGCGGCCAAACCGCCAAATGCTCACTCTCTGACTGCCACCATATTCTAGGCGAGATCGTCATATCCTTTTCACGATCCTCTGGCATAAATCCATTGTACCACTCCTACGTTAATTCTATTTGTTATTGTTCATTGTACTCAGGTCCAGTGATTTAAATTGTCCTCAAACAGATTTCGAGCCTTCTCTTTGATTCCTGTTCTCATTATGTACTCAATATTTCTCGAATTTCCATCTCCACCATCTATTTTTGTTAAATACTTTCGGCGGTACAGATTAATTGGCACATATCCCGGTCCATCTGAACACCTTCAATTACTCTGAACACTCTCGGATGTGAATGTGCGACCTTGCTGCCAGTACAAGAGGCACCCCTTGTTCCGTCGTAGTTTTTCTCTTTCGTAGCTTTGTTCACAGATTAGAATGGCTTCCTTGCCGGATCATGTGGCGGGATCCGTCGTAATCCGCGGAGATAGTGGAGGTGTCCCGATCTATTTCTCCACTGATACAGAGGGAATGGCGAGTGTTAGTACCCTTCAATTAAGTCAGCGTTTCCATATCAATGAGGGATGCTTGCATGTTGAAAAAGAAGAATTTGATGAGAGCACAGGAGAGCTCACACACACTGTCGCTCAGTTTTCATGTATTCGAAACAGTGCATCAGTCTGGTTATTGCGGTGTGGGAAATACTGAGTGTATGGAGCGACGGATAGTCCAGTCGACTGTCCTTCAATATCCTTAACACCAAAGTTGTCTACCACAGCATCACAGGTGACTCCTTTGCTGCATAAGGTGAAATTAGAACCAGAAGAAAACATCATTCACATCCTTAGCGATGACTCCGACAGTGATAGTCTAGGATTAAGTCCTTCGGAATCCGAGAAGAAACCGTCACTTCCAGCCATGCCTCCGCCAGTAGCTGCGTCTTCCTCTCTTCCTCCGATGCCTTATCATCTTCCTGTGTCTAGTACAATTGACTGTCTTCGAAATCTTTGGTCTCGATCTCGGTCTAAATCTGCTTTAGCTAAGATAGATTTTCATTCCATTAGAGTTGAGAAGGTTGAATTCCTTCCAGCATCGTTCAATGGAGACATCGTTTTTGAGCTTCCACCTATTGGGATAGGAATTTCGTCATCACAGGCTGGGTCGCTCCTGGGTATGGATAAGAAGCATGACGGTCATAGTTGGACAAGAACCATGACCACTCACATTGCGAATGATTCTAACCTTACCTTCAGAACATCTTCATGTTTGGGACATTTGCAATGTCTCAATTCTCAATGCGATTTCTTGGAGCGGAAGAAAAGAGTGTCAAACGTGAATGAGACCGAATGGGAGGGCACCTCTTCATCAGTTTTTGGTGTCGGCGGGGATTCTCCTACTGGATCTACAGTTGTGTGTAAACTTTGACGAGTTCGGCCTACCTGCTTAAGAACCTGCCCAGCCAAAATTTACTATGTGCTGGGAAAGGACACCATGTCCCGCTTATGTGTCCATATCGGGACACATGAGCATCCTGTTAAATTAGGCAACTATCGAGATTCATCCTCGAAGCTGAAGACCCTCATTTCTGAGCAAGTGGAGCGGACCCCAACTGCCACAAACTCTGCCATTATTTTGGAAGCAAGTAAGGAGTTTCTCGGTGAGCTCCTGCTGTGTCCAGAGGGAGTTTCATAGAAGCCACTAGTTTTAGAGGAACTAGTGCCGGTCTTGGAGAAATTTAAGCAGATGACATCTCCCAGCATCCGAAACGAGGTTACAACTTTTAGATACTTAAGACGCTTTGGTGTAATGGATAGCATCACTAAACTTCGAGGATCAAGCAACTGGGCTTTTGTTCAGGAGAATAGATTTCCTGGGCAAGGCGTTGATTCGGACAAGGTGTTTGTGTTTAAGATGGCAAAAGTTGGTCCTGGCAGCGGCGTTGATCTAGTGAAGCGAATGCAACCTGGAGGAGACCTTGAAGATTCCTGGATCATGTTTGACCATGTCAAACGAGTAAAGGGATGGACCACTATGGGTTGTCATGTGTACGATTCAACCTACTGCCGTGTGATGACGATTGCCATCTGTGACATGCAATCCGAGGATGTTAATGCTCAGCTAGTATTTTGGAAGAACTTGAATGTAGTTGTTGCACGACACGATGTTTCGACAGTTTCATTCAAGGGATTCATGACTGATAGCGCACAGGCCAACTGGAATGCGGTCCGCATTCTTTACGGGAGCGGTGATGCGTCAGTACCGATGGACAATCGGGAGAGAACGTGCCTATTTCACTGGACTCAATCCCTTGAAAAGCACACTAAGGCTGACATTAGAGCCGACCTTCAAGAGCAACATCGTCAGCTTTGCAAGCTCTACAAGGATGCAAAGACAATGGAGGAAGCCGAAGCAAAGTACTTGGCGATCAAAGCGTGGTGGTTATCGTCTGGCGCAACATCTGATGCTGGTGCCGTACGACTTGATTTATGGCTAGCCTTCTGGCATTTTCGATATCGTCAATGGGGCGGGTTTATGGTATCGGTATGTTTTTTCTTCATTCACGCCACATGTCTATCTAATTTCTGAATGTTTTCTCTAAAAAAATATCCCATTATAGACATTTGTCGGTACCAATGTAACGGCAGTCTGGATCTTGTTTGCTTAGAGGGTGTGCCGTCAACGGGAGACCCCTCGCTTCGTAGACCTTTAAGGTGAGTTTTGTACCACTTGCTAGGGATATGCCATTAAAGGCATACCTACTTCCTGTTACTATTACACCTGTGATGGGGTTCATGCCGACCGACCTTCCAGAAAGACACTCGTATGTATGCGATTTGACCGCATTTTGTGAGCCCACCACTGGTGTGTCGTCAACGGCACACCAGATGGGCATGTCCACTGAATCAGTCTGGAGTCCATCCCAACTATTGCTCAGTCTTTTGTGTCTTCTTTTGTCGAATATTTTAATTCACCAGTGTAGTTTTTAACAGACTTCCAATATCTCCTAAACCTTCAGTTTCCAGTTTTCAATTTTTTGATCAAGCGGGCTTGTGTTTTTGATCTTGGAAAATGGGTGTGCCGCTGCCGGCACTCCTTCCTCTCGTTGGACCTCTTTCTTTTTCGTGGCCTTACAGATTCTTCCTTTTCTATATGGCAAACCTTGATTTATATTTGTACTTTGTAGTGCATTGTCTAGATTTGCCGTCTTGCTGTAGTAGATTGGTCGCAATCCCAATGTAATGCTTCTTCTTCAACAAGTTCATTAATCAAACAACTCTTTCATTGAGGTCTGCAGGAACTCTCAAATTCAGAATTAGCTTAAATGCCATCTTGCAATTTAGTGGAGACTGTCCACAATAAGTGGTTGCAGCAGTCCGGAAAGTGCGGTAATGATTTATACGTTGCGACTGTTGATGACATGGTTCGAGCGTTCATGCAAGTCGTGGCTTGTTATCAATTCTCTAAAGGAGAGCGTGGAGGGCAAGGGCCTGGGAAGGAAGAGCTTCGACTTCGTGTTGCTCAACGCATTGCTCAGCGTTCGGAGAACTCCAAGGCACTTCATGAGGCTTTCTGTAATATGCCTGGAGCGGCCGAGTTTTGCACTCGCTTTCCGCATTTGGAAGGGGAGGAAGTCTTCTTGTCCCTGAAACGGAAGCCAGACCTTCCTCCTGGATCTAAGTTCGATTCTCATCGTCCAGAGAAAATCAGCGTTTCACGTCCCAGGGTCGCGACAAGGGCGTCTTCACGAATATCCATTGACCTCACTGCTGACGAGTGTGTGTATGCAACAGTTGGGGATGCACCAGCCAATCCCGCCAGCCTTCCTCGAACAGAAACTTCAACACGTGTAACCCATATTGTGGGTGTGTTGGAGACTGCTTGTGACGAAAGCAAATGGCATATTGCGAGGCTGCCAAGGACATCAGCAAAAGCTTGTTTTGCTCAACAGGCTGGTACGAAGAAGAAGTGTACTGCTCGAATCGTTCAGAACAACAAGAGTACTACCGCACCGACCTACAATGGCATGATGAAGAACTATCAGAAGACGAGGCTTGAGAAGATGGCATTTTTCTTTTGTAACGATGACATCAATCGTTGTGTGATGGGATCGAAGAGGGATTGGGTTGTTTCTAAGCCAGCGGTCCCTGACGTTTGGCCGGTGAAAGCTGGCACGTCCCTTACGAAGGCCGAGATTCTTCGTTTTGGAAATGCCGGTTTTCGACTTGCCGAGCGCGTCATGCTCTCTCCCCGGAAGTTGTTCTCTCAGGATGGTGCATTGTTTGACTGGAAATCTGTTCCAACTCCGGTGAACTCCGATGAGCATCCGAAGCGTAGATTTGGCAAGAACATCCGTCGGAATTCGAAGGCCCCAACCACGAGTCATCGGAACAGCTGCGCATCTGCGCTTTCCGTTCTTGGAAAAGTCCTAAACCTTCTAATGCTCCCGTACCCCGGCTTTGGCTGCATTCTCTCGTTCGAGTCCAAATCCATTACGAAGGTTTCTAACTACATGCTTTCTATCAGTCAATTTCCTAGTTGTGACTGCCTGTCTTTCAAAGACATGTCGAGCAAGTCTCTTGGCAAACGTCCTCAGTGGTGTTACTGCAAACACCTTTATTTTATCTTTACCATTGTTTGTGAGCTAGATCCAGAGGTGGATGTTTTTATGCACGCCCCTAGTCTTAGCTTCAACGAGATTAAGCGTGTTCTCGAAGTCTTGCTTCAGAAAGAGGGCTGCACCTAGTCTTTGATTTCACGAAGTAACCCTTGTACCAATTTTCTATAATATGTAAGAGATGGTGAGACTACAGGGCCACCGCTATATTGACAAAAACTTGATCTATTCTTGAATCGCTAAGTGTTTTTTTGTCACTCTCTTTTCTCACTTTTTCTATCTTCACATTTTTTTTATTTTTTTTTTACTTTGTTTTTCTCCTTGTCACTTGTTTCTCATTTTTTTTCCAGGAGTTTTTTTTCCTCACTTTTTTTTCCTCTCTTCAATTTTTTTTTTACTAATTTTTTACACCGGGATTGATGTCGATCCTGCGATTGCCTACTATCGGCTATCTCGTGAAGGTCAAGATTTTACAGACAGGAATCGAACCCTGCACCTTATTCTTCCTCCTAAACCGACATTATCCCCCGGGTAGTTTATGGTCGTCTCGGACCGTCGTTCAGCCCTAAACCAGAAACACTTCTTATAGGACCGTGTACCCTGTTCCAGGTCCACGAATATTAACCTGATATTGTAGTGTTGTTTCATCGGTCATAAGGCCGTCTTGGAATCCTTATTTCAGGTTATGTTTGGTAACATAGATTTCTGCTCCTGTACTCTGATTACTATTGTAGAGTAAAAAAATTACTTCCGTACTGTTAAAAAGTTACTTTCATATATGGAAAAAGTGACAAATTCCAGAAAAAAGTTACTAATTTTTTTCTCACCGCTCACCGCTCATCGCTCATGTTTCACCGCTCACGTCGCAACGCTCACTGCTCATGCCTCACCGCTCACCGCTCACACCTCACCGCACGCAAGATAGCTTCGTCCATATTGAGGATTCTAGGCGTCGACCTAGGTGCTAGGACCTCAACACCTCAGAAGCCACGCCTCGGAATTCCAGTTCGCTCCCTTTCATCCCGATATTCTCTCGTGCAATTTTTCCCTGCGAATTTACTCAGATGAAGTGTTTTTCACTGGACTGTACCCCTTCTCTTCTCCTCGCTACAAGTGTTAGGGTTAGTCAAATTTACAGTAGCGGCTGACGTTGATCAATGAGTGTCTCGATGTTGATAGGTGTCATTCGCTTTGACTTTACGTTGTACTAACTTTCAAAACACAAATCCAAAAAATAGAAAATAAAAATTAAACACTAGGTCCAACATGGATTAATATATTTTGTGATTCAGTTTTTCCAAAATGCTACCCGCCAACTCTACCTCTACAAAATTGTTTACAAAAAGTCCAGTTCCTGCTTGACATGATGGCAATAAACTTTGAGCTTGGGTAAAGAAACATTTAGACACCAATTAAATGAAGTCAAACTCCATTTACTTCATTTAACCCCTAAAGGACCAAAGTCCCCTCGGGGGACATTTTGAGTTTGGATAAGGTACCACGTTCTCAATTCTAGGCATTATTTTCTGAGATTTTTCAAAAAATGGGCAACTTTTTATTAGCTTTGCGTAGACACAAATTTCGTAGAATTCTGGCTTACGGTTCAAAAGTTACAATTTATTTTCACTTACACATACAAATAGTGCAGCAGTTTGGTGTGACATATCACAAATACTGTTGCTAAACTTTAATAACTTCTAAATTCGATAGAAATTCGAGTTTTTGTCCATTTAAAAATAAAAATAAAACTCTCTTGAAGAAGGAATGGAGTTCTTTGCATCAACCGTACGGATTTTTGAATTTCAAAAATTTGAGAAGGATATGGTATATGCAAAATATAAAGTGTATTGTTGATTCTCAACACATAGTTGCATTGCAGGATTTTTTAGGACATCTTCTACACCTTTTCTACTTCTAAAATTTGGTGCACTTGTGCCTAATATGATTTTTTTCAAGTTAAAAAAATAAATTCACGGCCCATAGTGCAAAAAGTTGCCATAGATGATGGTCAGAGTTTGTAGAAGGTGTTTAGTATGACCTCAAAAAGAGTTTATGTCTCACTTCAAAGGCTAGTATCTTTCAACATGTGCAATAAAACTTACCAAAATTTTCACGACACACTCTCATACAACTCTAGTACAAGATCCTATGGTTGAATTTTTAGATTAAAATTTTAGTATCATTTTGTGTTGAATGCAATGAAAATGGTTGTTTTGGAGTGATTTTGAGGGGGAAATGCCTTGGTCCTTTAGGGGTTAATGAAAAAAAATTCAACCTTTTTTTTTTTCTTTCCTTACTCATTGCAATAGCATCAAGTAATTGTAAAGTACCTTTAGATAAAATGATGGTAGTAATTGACATGATGGTAATGAATTTGACCCTTAGCAGTACACTAAATTGTTACAAAGTGAAGTTAAGCCTATCTATCCACTTAACGCATGGAACAAATGAAGTGTTTTTCCAACTTCAAAAACTTTAATCTTTCTATCCATGCCATCAAATTTAATGAACTTTTGGGATCATGTGAGTTAATAGGTATATTTAGACCCTAAGGTTAGAAATTACAGCTAACATTTTTGTTTCCTTCTTTACTTATTGCAATGTAACCAACAGTTTTGAAGTAAGTTTGGTGTGATCTAGTGAAGAAAATTTAGGGGTTCAAAATGGAACAACATTTATAAGTAAATGACAACTTTTTGTACCAATAGGTATTACAAAATTTATTTTTTCTATACTAAACCCTACCATTCATTGTGAATTTTGGTGTGCAATAATCCAATTAAAGGTAAAACATAGACTCATAAAACTTGTAAAATATGTGTAGTAAAAAAATATGTTGTTATATTTATTACCCTAAACCAGTAGAGCATCATATCTAAATCTAGCCTTCTTATTTGAGATAGTATCACTTAACCTCTGCAACTTGTCCATGTGCTTTTTGCATTGTCTCAGAACCAAGTCTTTAGTCACTAGGGAACATCCCATTTGTGTAAATCCTTTTGTTTGGCAATGTGCCGTGTCGAATCTTTAAAGTATCTAGCATGATGATGGACCCATTCCGGGGTTTGACATAATATCATAATCATGGAGGATGAATTCACCCCCCGTTCTTGCTCCTTTGTTCAAATCACCACCTTCTGTTGTTAAACAATATCAACAACTATAAATCAATTAATTTTTGCAAATAACAACTACACTCATCCCTCCTATAATTTATAGCCAAATCTAGCGCCAGTTGATGGAGATAGTACGAAATTAGTAGAGGATAAAGTCACCTTAGTTTTTAGTGGAGGTTTGGTAACTTCTAATTGATTTTATTCTGACACCCACAAACCCTAAAATCTACAATTTTACAAACTCACAAGCTTGCACAATGCATACCCTAAAATCCTAAAATCCACAAATTCACAAATTTCCAAACCCTAAGAACCAAAACCTACAAACCCAAAACCCCAAACACTAAAATCCACAAAGCCAAAATCCCACAAACAATAAAATCAAGAAACCCTAAAACACACAAACCCACAAATCCTTAAGTCCTAAATCTAAAAATTCACAAATTTACAATCAACAAATAAAAATAGTTATTTTATTTATTTTATGAATATCCAATATTAGTCACATAGCAATAATTAAATTCTTACCATTCAGAAACCCCATGATATATGCCATTTGAGAATCATTTGGGTCACAATGTGCGTTTGCATAGTAATTCTTGGATATCGCCATCGTAGTGAATGGAGTTGAACCAGTTCTACCTCAATTTGGAGGAATGGAAGGACATCTCATGTTCTCCAAAGAATTTACCCAATACTCAAAGTCCTTGATCATATATTCCATGACTTGGTCGCAAAACTCTCCGTTTTTTTCATGAAGTCCAATAGCGTCATATTTCTTCAATTTCTCCTTCTGTTTGGATCGGGCATAACTGCAAATAGTTTATAATTAGCCTAATTAATAATTTCAATAAGAATTTTGGTGTTTAAATTGTTAAGCTTTTTAAATATAAAAACTTATGGACAAATACATTTATAAACTTACATGCGTGGTTTATTCAGAACTTTATCATGATGCCATCCACACATGATCATGTTTCCACCTGCATACGCATGGCCACGTGGTACTATCCCCCCATCTTCGTAGAGGTGATGTAGTCTTTTGAAAAAATCCACGCATCTCTCGCTTGGAAAGTAATCATGACATAGAATTCCAATAATGGTTTCACCGTCTAATAAAAGAGAGGAATTCACAATTTCTTCATATCCTGTAATGTCTAGATTATGGGTCATTTTTGGATTATACTTACAATGGATCATTTTTTGGATCTGAAGAGGTAGAGATATTCCTTGGGTAATAAAGTAAGCAATCCCGGATCTACCGCTTGACATGAAAAGTGCGTCTTCATATACATCCCCTTGAACTGATGATAGTTCAAGTGGGTTCATTGTATCCCTATGTTCTTCACAAGGTGACACATGGCCATTGATTACAGGTCCCCTTAATTGAATTTCCGTTGTGGTAACTTCGCCCTTATCTACATGGACAAATTTATTTAGATGACAAATTATAGGTTGACATGACGCTACTCAAAGTTGAATAAGTTGAGAGCCAATAATTATACTTCAAAGGTATCTAGCACTTACTGTGATTGTGAAAAAATGATTGACTTGCATTTTGCCCGACAGCTTCAGTTGAGGATGTTGTCAACTTCAAATTTTTTTTATGTCTCTTACCATTCTCATGAGCGGCAAAAGAAGCATCATCAATGTGCTTTGTTTTACAAAGCTCACATTCTTTTGCAAAGACATGAACTGGCTGCATTTTGGACATTGATATGAGTAGGCTACATCAATTTGAGATATGGTGACAACTCTGACAATCAACCTGTAATCCAAAACCAACAAATAATACATATAGAATATGGCAACCCATATCTATTTGATTTTTGTGGCAATTTTCAATCACTTCTGCATGAGTGCCTCTAAAATGCCTACATCTAGGTGGACTCCGTATGCTCAAAGAATAAATCTATTAGAAACCATGTACTAATATAATTATAAAAGACTGCTTAATTACTAGTTAATGATTTGGCAATGATTTATGGAAAAAAGGAAGTGCTAACATGAGGACAATTGATGAAGGTACAAGAGTTAGTTGATTCACTTAAAACATGCTTACATTGGAAATGTTAAACCACATCATGCAAAGCATATGATGTATTGCAGTACCAATCTAAAAATCTAATTCTATAATGCATGTGAGTACAAGGAAATTATTGAATCAAGATTATGTATTTTTATACTAAGACATTGGAGAGAGAATTGCTACATCACATGGCACCTACTATACATTCATTATTGTCTCTGCAGTATACATTCATTATTGTCTCTGCAGTATACATTCATTATTGTCTCTGCAGTATACATTCATTATTGTCTCTGCAGTATACATTCATTATTGTCTCTGCAGTTTCCCTTCTTTGACCTCTCCAGCTATGAACCTTACAGAAACCACAAACCTTATGATGAGAATTGTAATTAATTAACCATACAGAAACCACAAACCTTATGATGAGAATTGTAATTAATTAACCAATAGCTTCTACCTTTGTACATATATTTAGAGATATTTATATTGTTTACGGTATATGCATTTCATCAAACATGTTAGAATACCATTAATTATAAATCTATGACCTTTCACATTCCACATTAAGGCTTAGCCTCTTCCGTTCCACACAAAGGTTTAGCCTTCTACATTCTATATGAAGGCTTAACCTTCTACATTCCACATGAAGGCCTAGCCTTTCACATTCCACATAAAGGCTTAGCTTTATACATTCCACATGAAGGCTTATCCTTCTACATTCCACATGAAAGGATATCAAACATTTTAGAATTCCACTGGTTAAAAAATCTATGGCCTTCTACATTGCACATGCACGCTTATCATATAGCCATCCAATGAAGGAAACGTAATTTCAGTAATGGAGGCATTTTTCCATGGAGCGCTTATTGGAATAGCAAGGGTCTATGTATTTGTGCTTGAGCGTATGCATTTGTGTTTGGGCGTATGCATTCGTGCTTGGGCGTATGCATTCGTGCTTGGGCGTATGCATTCGTGCTTGGGCATATGCATTCGTGCTTGGGCGTATGCATTCGTGCTTGGGCGTATGCATTCGTGCTTGGGCGTGTGCATTCGTGCTTGGGCGTGTGCATTCGTGCTTGGGCGTGTGCATTCGTGCTTGGGCATATGCATTCGTGCTTGGGCGTATGCATTCGTGCTTAAACGACAAAGCAGCCAAATTTTGGCTCCTCAGATGACTTTTTTGGATGATCAGCCACGTCAATGGTTGTTTTTCATACAATTTCTATATAAAATATACATAAGTTTTTAAATCTATCACAATCATATTAGTTTTATATAAAATTTGTATAAAAAGTCAAAACATATAAATTTCATATTGCAATTTTATGATATGAATTTTGAGAGGTATGAAGATGATATCGTTTGCACTTAGATTTTTTACACGTTGTGTATAATCATCATATGCAAGTTGTATATGATTCTTTTCATATAAAGAATGTATATATTTCAAATTAATGCAAGGGTCTGGGATTTTCCTGATGTCATCATTGGTTCTCCTAGTAAATTACATTCATGAGCTATGACCCACGGGGAACAACAACCATCATCTCCATACCAACAATGTGTAAAAACGTTTGGCTTGAGTAAATATGCTATTTTAAACGAATGACAATAAAAAAATTGACGAAATGAAGGGAGGTTATATTACTTGCGAGCATTAGAAATCTCTCATTGAATAGAGTGTCTTAGGAAGTTTCTAGAGGTGCCCGACTTGCCCGCTTTCCCCAATTGAACTTCAAAACTATATAACTTTATAGTTTTTCTGGGCAGATGGAAGGATGACCGCTAGGTTGTCTTTGGTCTAAGGGTTGCAGGAGTTGACAAAGCTGAGGTGCTCTTCCCATCTTGCGCTTCTCGCTTGAGTGTTTGGTGAGTGCTTCTGGCTTGAGTGTTTGGTGATCTTGGAGCAAACTCTTGGCGCCTTGATGTTGTAAGTCCGCCTCGTCCACAAACCCACTGGAAGAAAACAACTCGCACCCACTTCACAGAGCTGAAGTGCCCGTTGTGATATCGACCATTGCTGATAGTTTCCCTGGGTAGGATATGTTTTGGTTGGTTCTTTATCAGAAGTTGTGCTTACCTTTACATTAGAGAGTGAGGTTCTTCGACAAGTTAAATTTAGAGTTAGAGTTGTGGTGTTGGAAGTTTTATGTACATTCATGTGAGAGTCGTGTTGCAATGTCGTTCTTTGGAAGGTTCTTGATGTTCCTCATTTTGAGGCCGTAGAGATCTGTGGAAGCTGAGGTTTTTGGTTTTGGCTTTGGGCAGTTTTGTCGCTTTGTTGCTTTGTTTTCTTTTTATGTGTATTTTAAAAGATTGATTAGAGGAGGAGACTAGATCTATGTCTTCCAACGCTTGAACGATTGCAGTCGACCCTCTTTGGATCCTGAAAAAAAGGCGCTTATGCTTAAAGTCACTTGCACTAAAGCCGCGGCTGAGATGATCAAGGTCACTGAGACGCAAACATATAGGAGAATAGACAAAAAGGACTTTGTTTTTGGCATGTCCTGCTCTACTTCGGATGTAGCATACACAGGCGTTTATTCTGGCGGAGCTCATGTCTGTTTGTTCTACCAGATGTTGTGAAAGTGAGTGAGAGTGTAGATAATGACTTGGTGTTTTGGTTGACTTCAAGTTTTGCATCTCCGGACGAAACGGCTTTGTTTCAACGTGTCATGTTGAGCAATACTTTGTTGGAGGTTCAAGTTTTCATTATCATCGTAGATTTTGTCAAAGTGTAAGTCTCAGAGAATGACGGAGTGCTCTTAATTGAATTCCAGTTTTGCATCTTTGGTGGTGTCCCCCTTGGGAATTCATCGCCTTCCCTGAGTTCACAAGCGCAACTCGTTTGAAGGGAAGGTTCAGCTTCTACACATGGTCACCACAGGGCAAGTCCTCGCCGCAGCAGCATGTCTGATGGTGCATACAGTGTTGCATCTGGCACTGGTTCCAAATCGGTATGTGAGATTTTTTGTTTAGTTTCCTAAAACTAGGTTTTTTTATGTCGTCTTTGCTTTTAAGGGTGTGTACAGATCGTATGATGTGTGTTGTGGAATTTTAGGACAATATTTGTTGCTATGTGTGAATGTTTTATTTTGATTAAAACAATATTATTCTGCTCAAATTAGGGTCTTTGATGTAGACTTCTTGGGCTTGCTCTTTGGACTGTACACAGAAGGAAATGTGTGGTAAAGATGAAGTTCTTTGGTTACTTTACAAGATGAAGTTCTAAATATTTTGTGGAGTGTGAGCATCTGTGAAAGAAAATGACACATCACTCACCTATTTGTGAGTCCAAGTTCTAAGGTGAGAACTTTGTAGGAACCGAATCAGGGTTCGACCAATAAGTAGAAATGTGTGGTATATGTCAGAGCAATTGGGGGCAAAATTCATGTTGTGGAGAAGGGAGTCCTGAACATCTCTTATAGTTTCCTACATCATAGACTCTGGAGCACAGATGACACCCATTTGTGACTGAATTTTGTGTAGAATAATCCAAATTAGGATTCAACAGAAGTAGTGTTATGTAATTTGTGACAAGGTCATCAGTTGGAGCAGTGATCAGTAGTGCACTCATTGGTGGTGATGTATGCTTGAAGGAGGAATGCATCTGTGAGGTTTGGATGGCAAAATGGCGCAAAGGGGGAGGGATGATGGGATCAGGGAAGGTACTGTCGGAGGAGGCCAAGGCATGGATGACGGCGCAGGTGGAGAGCTACTAGAAGTGGGACCGGAACGCGTCGGGCGTAGGGTGCGCGCTCTACCTCGTTGCAGGGTTCGTCCTTGCCGCCGCCGTGGTGTTTGGTAAGTTTGAGACAAGTAAATTAGTTTATTTCCTCTTACAATAAAAGTGATGTTTTGGCAATCAATTCCACATTGACTACTTAATCTACAAGTAGAACCATGACATTTTGTTACTAATTTAGAGAAATGTAACAAGGGTGGGGGGTTGGGAGAGAGTGAGGCGTATGCCCGACGCGAGGAATCATCACACAATCCCTTCGTGACCTTCTCCCAAGCCTCGTGCTTAGATTGTCTGAGGGGGCTAAGGGGTTAAATGGTTCATCCTTTCCCCCGCCACGGCAGTATGCCTCTTAGCCAAAGGGGGGACCCTATGTGACAGGGAGGGGACAAGGTCGGGGTCCCCTTCCCCCTTGAAGATATAACCGCCCGGTAAGGCATTTCCATTCTAACCTTTGAACTTTTTAAACTAGAGTTCACTAAATTTGGAATTAGGTGAGATTATTGTTTACTAACTATTTATTTTTATGGTGTGCAAGGTACAACTAGGTAGAATATGGCTCGTGAGAATATGATAAACAAGAAATTTGGTGCAGTTCGGCAAGACTCTCAATGTCACAACCGGCTAGTGGCGATATAACAAGTGGTAAGTAAGTGGCACTAACCATGCATTTTTCAGTGGTGATACTTCTGCAATTGCTCATTGGTAACTTGGAATTTGAAAGATGATTTTTGTCTCGTTGTCGTGTAGGCATCACTATACAAGACCATTTACGCCAATGCAGTCCTGAATGCAAATGCTCTGATGTGTCACAACTTTGAGCCAAAAGGCAAAGAATTGGCAAAGGCGCTCATGTCGTTTGGCCTGTAGTTTAGCGCTTTGCACAAATATCACCTATTGTACAACATCAAGCCTAACCAAATCAATGTCTTGAAGGTAAGATTGTGCTTTGGAATCATTTTTTAAACCGTTTTCTACGGACTCGCTATGGTAGTATAAGAGTGAGTTGGAGATGGGTGTCTAATGATTGGAATATTTTTCAATATGCAGAGTGGACTCTTGCAGTTGGACTTCGTGACGACAGTGTCATTGACGTTCGTGAAAGACGGCCGGACTCCGGACATGGCTGAAGGATCGCACACCATTGTGAGATGTATGACAAAACAGTTTTATGGTGTCTTGAACGGAATGGACGACCAGACATGGAACCCCACCAGGGACCTTCATCTGGAGCACCCCTTGGAAGGTGAATGAGTAATGAGAGAGAAGTTGTGCCTGAGATTTAGATTGTCGATTGAAGAAGCTGATGCGAACAAACCTCTCATACACACGTAATTCACCCTTCCTAGTTTTCTTTCTAGTTCATCATTGTTCGGAGTATACATCGAAATTGCACACATTTAGAGGTGTTGTTACTTATCTTCTACAAGACGTTGTCGTTGCACTTCGTTTGCAAAAGCTGGGAAAACCAGAATAGACGGCAACGTCTTCGCGGCCTTCTCCTTCTCGTGCAGCAAGCTCACCATGAAGGTAATTACTTCAAATTCTTTCCCATTGCTTCTAATTCTCTATAGAATCCTAGCTGGGTATGTTCTTTTTCTAGGGCATGTGGATGCAATGATCAGAGGAAGGAAATGGGCACAAGGTTCATGTCAAATTATTGAAGAGCAATGGCAAGGTTTAAACCCTAAGGCCTAAACCCTGGTCGCAAAGGAGGCCCAGTTACACTACAGTAGCATCCATCTATTTTTTATCTGGGTTTTCAAAATGAAAATCTGAGGATTACAGTGAAGTTTTCCTAAGTGCATGATGAAAAAGTGGTGAAATTTAGGGTTTTCATTTTGATGCATTAAAATATATTGATGCATTAAACTATATTGTGTTTGCAGGAGGAGTAAGAAGAGAATGTTACAGATGATGGCGTCAAGCCTCCCATTGCCGCATGAAATTGTGATCGGTCAGACAAGGTGGGTTGCTATGCCCATGGTACTATTCGCTTCATTATTTCATTATTTTATAGAATTGCCATATTTGTATTGTATGTGGATGTGTTGGTTGAATGCAGTCCTTGGTTTAAGCTGCCACGAATTGTGTACAAATCTGCCTATTCATGTCATTGACGTTGCACTTGGGTTGTTTGCTAAATAGCAGCTATTTGTGGTTGTCCACTAATCTGCTATTTGTTGAGGTTTGTACATCAGAAGGGTGTCCATCTCCTTCGGTCGGCCATCTCCCACACTCTCTAAAATGTTGGTCAATATATTCTGCAAGACACCAAACAAATTCCTGCCATCAAGGTATGCCAAGTACTTCATCTTATTCCTGGTTTGGTGCTAGTCACTCAATTTCATAATTATTGGTGTATGCTCTGGATGTTTTATCCTCTTGCTCTATATTGAAAGCCAGCCGCCGATTCAGTGCAGAAAGAGTTTGATGAGCTTGCAACGGAGTTGGAGGGTCATCCTCCAGTGCGGCTCAACGTGAAAGCAGAGGACGAACTTACGCACAACATCTCGCTGGGCGGACACATTCCAAATAGCATCCGTCTTCAAGCGTTGCGGTTTGACCCAAGTGAGTTCGCCTAGGAAACTGCGAGTGTAAGTGCGTTTGCAGCAATCCTTCGAGGAACTGGAGGGTAAACCTGTTTCCACAATGCCATGTTGAATATATACAGCCGGGCTGCACCTAACGCCACGGCCATCGCACGGTCTGCTCCGGCCTTGCCCCACTTTACAGGGAAAGAACTTTGGCATTGCCAGACTACAAGCATACTACACCTGCCACCTCATGGAAATCTCCAAATCTTTCATGATTTTTGAGCTAGAGGCAAAACGGTGAACTTTCAATTTTCGCCGTATTGATAGGTATTTGAGGGATTGGGGGTGTCTTTATGTTGGCCGTCTTGCTGTTGCAATGGAGAACAAAGGTCACCACGTTGTATGACCCAGGCCCGGCCCAATGCTACAGATGCTCTAACACCAACACTTTGATGTAAAACACTATCCGAATCATATGCACTAAGTTCGGCTCCAGCCACAGACCATTACCCACGGGGATAATGAATCTGACTTAAACTACTACTTTAGTATCCACTTGCATTTGCCCCCTCCCCCCAACTTATACAAGTGAGAAACTAAAAGGCTCTCGAGGCAAATGGGAACAGGAGCCTTGACAATTTTGTCAACTTCCCATCATGTGATGTGTTTGTGTTGTGGTGACTCATCCGTGACCCACATGATTTGCAAAGCGGGCAATTTCCCAACCTGTTCCTTTTTCGTCTCTTTTCTGCCCTTTACTTTGCCGCAGAAAGAAAATAATTCATTTTCACACAGCAACTAAACAATTTGTGTCTGAGTTGGAGTGGATGGAGACTGGCAACAAGGTTGAATAGTGCTGTTCGTATTATCCTTTCACTTCAAAGCTCTGCAAGTATACTATCCGTGTATTGATGATTTTCTTCAGGTTGCAAATAAAAATAAACAATACGAGCCCATGAGCGCGTAACCCCTAAAGGACCAAGTGTCAAAAATGGGCTTTTTGAAAGTTTGGTCAGGTTCCTATGGTGTAAATTTCCAACATTCCTCTTTGGAATTTTTACTGTAGAAGGGCATCACTAAGGCCTTAGTGGGAGAACAATCTTTTTCTAAATTGGACATATGATGAAAAAGCTATAGGGTTTTGAATTTAAAATGGGGAGAGCAAGCACCTTGGGCACCTCCATAAACTTTTGCTAGGACACTCTATTGAATGTGAGATTTTTGTTATGAGAAAGTAATATTCTTTCCTTTCATACTATCAAAAAAAAAATTCTTGTCTTTAGTGGAAAATAGCATATTAACCCAAGTCAAAAAATTTCACACATTGTCACACATAGTCGGGCAAGGTGCCAAAAACACTTCTTCTTTTCCACATAATAATTGGACGTCTTCATATTTTTGACTAATTAATTTTTCCACAACAATATGTGGTGTAAACATTCTAATTGACCATTTGGGTTATCAATCTAAAACATACTAAGTTCACAAAAACTTAAAGCGTGAATAGGCAAATCTTGAACCTCCATTCCTTGCATAGTTGTTTTGAATATGCTACACCCCTCTTCTACCTCTAAAATTTGGTAAATGCGGAGTTGATAACATGCTTAACAAGATGGAAATGGATTTAGACCTTCTGTAGTGCAAAACTTCGACACCAGGTGAAGTCAAAGTTTGTTGATCCACTGAACACAGGGAAGAAAAATGAAGGAGGTACTTGACTTCAAACACCATAATCATAAAATCCATGCGGTCAAAATTTATAAAAATTTATAAATATGTTTTTTAATAACTCTCTATTAAGATCCAAGAGTCAAAACTAGAAATGAAAGTTTATAATTCCTTCTATGTTCAATGCTGTAGAGTCCAACAATTTTAAAGTGTTTTTGGTGTGAAACTGTCACAATACCTTAGGGGTTAAAAGCTCCTACAAAATTTATCATTTATGAAGTAGGGGAGGAAAGGTACGGTTTGTTCCATTCTCAAATGAACATGCACAAAATAGTGACGAGATTTGATTATACATGGTTGAACTTTCAACCCTTAAATGTCAGTCGGGAACCGTATATACCGTACTGGCACGCATTTTACTCGGGAGAATAAAAAATTGTATCAAAATTTTAGTTACACCTTTGGATTGAAGATTCTTTAACTAATATCATTCATTTGGAGGTCTTTTCAATTTTTGACATTATCATGTCCAAATACGACACTATAAATGTAGAATACTATAGCCACTAGTGGCACATTCTGTCATTTAAGGGTTAATTCCCAAGGACAAATGTTGTGTTTCACGAGAACAACCCCTAAACTACCTCTATAAGATGAGATGTTGTAAGATCAAATGAAACAACCTTTAACTATTTTCAACCATAGGATCTTCAAGTTGGCTACTACGAGATGACACTCAAATTTTTTGGTAAACTTTGACCACATAGATTGTAAGATAATTGCATTCGAAGAGTAAAATATGGCATATTTCATCCCTGCAAAGACTGGGTTAGCGTACATCGACCGAAGAAAATGACATACATTTCTACTACACATTGCATGAGTTTTATGGATCTAGGTTCTACCTGTTGTAAGGTCATTGCAAACCAAAAGTCACAAGAAGTGGACGTGTTTAGTATAAGTGAAATGGACTCAGCAATGACTAGAGATTTAGAAATTAGTCATTTGCTAAAGAAAGCTATTTCATTTATCAAATCAAAAAATGATCGTTGGATATTAAATCTATATGGTGGATAGATTCATCATGCCTGATCTAATAGGAGAACGATGAATTTGTGAAAGAAGCCAAGTCTTTCATATCTACACGGTTTTTAGTTAGACAATGATTTTGCGAGTAACTTTTCATCACTTCTACCCACGTGAAAATAGTGCACTATTCAACTCTATGGTAGTACTAATGTGCTCTCTACAATACCATGACCATCCTATGTATCCTTTCCCAAATATTGCATTGGGTAGCATAACTTTTTCCTTACATGTCAGATTTAGAAGAAAATGTACTTTCACAAAGATTCTAGTAATGCCCATCTACACTGAAAACTTAAAAGAGGAATTTTATATATCGACACCATGGGAACCAAAGTGAACCTTCAAAATGCCCATTGTAGGACATTTTGTCCGTTTGAGGTTGATAAGAGCTCAAAAATGGTCCATAGACTTTGACTACATGATACAATATACAGAATAGGGAGTATCACCATGTCGAAGTGGTTGTCACCGTAGCATCGTGTGCATCACCTTTTCAACGTAGTCGTTGAGTAGGTAGTTTGCATGTAGTGATTTACTTTGGTGGTAGATGTTTACATGTTGCTTTACTTCTTTCGAGTGGTTGTTCTCCCATCTAGGGTTGAATATGTAGTGGTCCACTCTTCCTTGCGTTGTCAGTGTTGTCAAGTGAAGCTTTGTGAGCACATTGGAGAGATAGTGATTGTTGGATTTTTCTTCTAAGTGGCTATTTTTGTCAGCAGTAAACAATACTATTTTTCTTATAAAAAGGACCTCTATTACTTGTGATTATTCACATGTGATGACTTAACACAAAGTAGAACATAGATGCACAATTTGTTTGCAATGTGTAGTGGTAAAGTAATCCATTATCTTGGGGGCAAAGTACGTTGACCATGTTCCCGGAGGGAGGGAAAAAACCATCCATCACTCTTGAAATGCATATATCTTTCAATCCATGCGGTTAAAGATAAAAAAACGAATTTGAGAGTATTCTTGTAGTAAAAAACTTGAAAATCCTACACTAAAACCCCTAAATTTTTTCGACAATTTTACTCCAAAAACACTTTGAAATAGTTTATTCTAGAGCAATGAGAAAGGAAGGAAACAAAAGAATTACTTACAGTTTTAACCGTAGGATCTCAACTAAGACTAATTAAGTAACATTCTCGCAAAAGTTCATAAATTATGACTTGACGGACTGAAAGATTCTAGTGATTGAAGTAGAAAAAGCGGTTCATTTACTTCCTTGCATTGACTCAGTGGATCAATAGACTTTGATTTCACTTGGTGTCAAACATTAGCACTACACAACGTCTAAATTCATTACCATTGTGTAAAGCATGATATTAATTACTCAATGTACACCAATTTTTAGAGGTAGGAAAGGGTTGTAGCATATTCAAAGAACTGTGCAAGGAGTGGAGGTTCAAAAAGTGCCAATTCACATTTTATTCTTTGGTGAACTTGATAAGTTTTAGAATGAGAATCCAAACAGTCAATATGTAGGTTTCTACCACATCATGTAGTAGAAAAAACAAAAAGTTAAAAATATTGAAATCTCTAAATTATGTGTGGAAAAAAAGAAGTTTGTTTGTTACCTTGCCCGACAATGTATGACAATGTTTGACTTGGGATAAATTCAACTTTTCCACTACAAAGAAGAATTTCTTTTGCATGTACCTCTTGCCTTGATGCATCTTTCTACAAAATTTCAAGAAATGTAAATATAAATTGCAACCATGGAAACGTGCCCGAGATTTGCAAAAGCACCATCGGGACTTCTATCATTTAGGGGTTAAAATAGTAGAAAGTAATTTAGATTAGTCTCACACATGTCATAGCATCTCCATTAGGGCCCGCCGCCCGGGAAAAAATGCTCGGGTTGAAGAGTTCCCGGCAGATGCCCTTCCCACCGTGCTAGCAAGCTCGCCAAACCGCTCCAGGTCCTTGCTCAATGTTGGTGCACTCGAGAAACAATTGCAATTGCTGGCGGGGGCTCCAAGTCGCTCAACTGGGGCCCTGAGTGCTCTATTTGGGGGCCCTAAGTGACTGAATTGGGACCCGAAGCGCTTTACTTCGGGCCCCCAAGTGACTCAATTGGGGCCTCAAGTGCTCTACTTGGAGGCCCCAAGTCTACGGCTTCGGGGACGTTGGATCTTTACACAACCTAAACCGTTGTTCACCTCAATGCTACAGAAGTTCACCGACTTTTGTAGTGCACTTATGTTTTCACAACCATTTCACACAAGAATTCATTTTGTAAGAGTTCATATCTCCATACAATCTTCAGAGCTATCTCCGTGTTTGAGTCTCCATACTAAACAACCCATTTTTGTCAAGATTGAAGGGGATCCATATTGTCTTTTTTTTAATGTACACATTGGAAGTTGCACTCTCCCCATTTGCCTCAACATGTACAAATAAGTAAATAAAAATAAATTCATCCTAAAATACACCCCTGAAATCCCTCCATGCGTGCCCAAAGATGTTTAAAAAAAATTAAATGGTAAGGAATAAGTAAAGGGGGAATCTTATTATTAAGAATAAGAGAGTAGAGATATCATGAACCCCTAAATTTCCTAGACAACTTCACACCAAGAACACTTCAAACATGTTGATGCTAGTGTAAAAGGTGGAGACGAAAAGAAAACTTATATTTTTAGTTTCAGCCGTAGGATCTTGATCAAAATGTGAGATTTTCCATACTTGCAAGTAATATCATTTCTCTTCATATTGTCAAAAATAAATTCTTGTCTTTAGTGGAAAATTACACATGAACCGAGGTCAAATGATATAAACATTGTTACACATTGTGGGGCAAGGTACCAAAAAACTTATGATTTTCCTCATAAAACTTAGAGATCTTAATAAAAAAAAATTCCCCCCACAACATCTTGTGGTGTAAACCTTCTTATTGACCATTTGGATTATCAATCTAAAACATGTATAGATCACAAAAAAATAAAAGTGACTCGGCAATTTTTGAGCCTCCACACCTTGCACAGTTGTTTTGAATATGCTTCACCCCGTTTCTACCTCTAAAAATTGATGTATAAGGAACTAACATGGTGCTTAACACAATGGTAATGGATTCAGACCTTATGTAGTGCAAAAATTTGACACCAAGAGAAGTCATAGTTGCTGATCCACTCAATGCACGGAAGAAAATGAACCATTTGCTTGACTTCAAACACTAGAATCTTTCAATCCATGCGATCAAAGTTTGTAAATTTTGTGAGTATGTCACTAAATAAGTCTACATTGAGATCCTACGGTCGAAAAGAAAAGAAAAAGTTATAGTTTCCTTCTTTATTCATTGCACTAGAATCCAACAAGTTTGAAGTGTTTTTGGTGTGAAACTGTCACAGTACCTTAGGGGTTAAACGAAACACAATTAAAGCACCTAACTCTTCCACAATAATTTAGTGATTGTTTTTCCAAAACCGGTCAATTCAGCTCTTGTTTCTTTTCAACCATTCAACTTCCAACGGACAGTGTGAAACCACTCACCAGTGGAATGAAAATGTTATGCTTGGAACTCAATCTTCATAACCGATAAAAATTAAAAACGAAAAGAACAAAACTCAAAAATGAAAAAACTAACGAGCCACCAAACTTCAACATGTTGCTTCCCCAACCTTTGACCAGAATCTTGACAGGTTTACTAGCGCATGGCTGCCACAGTATCACTTGGGATATCATATTGATATCAACCACAAAATACATCCGTCGCGAGCCTGCAACGTCTAGTGCGTCAATGCCAGAGTAGAAGAATGTTAAAGTGTGGTAGTTGTAGATACCAAGAGGGGTATTGCTCCACCAATGGATTAGTGGTGGGGGCTAGCTTACGAAGTATAAGTGGTGGGGTGGTGTGGTGTAAATTTGGCGGCCTAAGCATTGAATGCATGGATGAATGCATGCATATGCATGAAACCGTCACATGTTCGTCCGTTGGACCCGCCTCTTGCAGGACCTCCCAGGCCAAGCTTGCATTCTGTACTGTCTAGCTTTGGACGCAGGCTTTGCATTGAAGACTGTCTAGCTTTCCGCGCGAGCTTGCATCCAACACTATCTAGGCTTTCGGCGTGAGCTTTCCGGCCGAGCTTGCATCCGGCACTCTGCACCTTTCGGCGTGAGCTTGCAATCAACACTCTCCACCTTCCACGCGAGCTTGCATCAGCACTCTCCAAGTTTCCGTGCGAGCTTACATTCTTGCATTGTCGAGATACCGACGCGAGCTTGTTCTCCAGCTTCTCACGTGATCTAGCTCACCAGCTTGCTCATCCTTGGTAGGCGATGACACACCACATCTTAAATACTCATGTTCGACCTTTGTAGAAGACATTTTTTCTATTAAAGAATGCGCCTCGTTCAGATCCTCCAGCAATTTAAGGTCCTGCAATCCAAGCCATTATTCACCAATACTAATGACCTCGAAAATTTTCTGAACATGAAGTTTGATGTTTTTTTCGTGATCTGAGAGTTGCTTTAATAAACATGCCAGTTCTTTTGCAGGTGAACGGTGAGGAGGCAGGAGCGTGTTCAGGGATCCTCGCCTCCGTAGAAGTACAAGCATTTGATTGGACAAGTGCACCAACTTCAGGGTCCCATCACTACGTGCTAAAACGTGAAGCTTTTCGGAGGAGCAAAGTTCGTCATTTTGAAGACGCTACTTGACAGTTACTAGGCTCCAGTGTTAAATGCAGAGGAACCAAAGATAAAGGTAACACGCTAGAACTTTCTTGTGTTCATCAGCTTGGTGTATTCAATACACTTGCTTGCGTTGGCATTGATATATCCCTCTTTTGAATCATAAAATGACTATTTCTTCACTCTTGATGGGTATTAGATGTGGTGGTCTCTGAACTAGAATCCTTATTGAGTATGGGAGTGCTTGGCATTGGGCTTTAGATCTAGTTTTAGCCGCCTTTGAGGATGATGGAGATGCCATGTTGTATTTTAGCCGAGTGTTTTTCCTCTTTGAAATGATTTGAGATACTTATTTAGGGCTGCTTTTAATTACCAAAATGCATGGTTGTATATCCAATTATGTTCACGTCTTTCCTTGTTCGTATAAGTCAAGTTCTTTGAACCATATAAAAGGCTAACCACAAATCTATAGGTGGATCTGGTCTGTTCCGATCTGCAGATTTTTGCTTGGACTGTGAATGGATTAGTTAGGATGGTTTCATCAATGTCAAACATGTGCATGTTTGGAAGTTTGATAATTTTTGTGCCAACGTTCTCTACATTGCAACCTAGTCGGAGCTGGCATGTAACAGAATACTGCATTCATTACTTACGAGATATAATAAATTTTGATCTTTCTCACCTTCTGATTTGCTTGCAGTGGTGGGGCAGCAACAGGATTTGCATTAGCAGCTCGTTTGAGCAACCTCGAAACAAAGGTATGTGATAAACATCACTTGGATTTACATCAGATGGGTCTAGATAGAGAGTTGAAGATGCAAAAAACGATAGACTGTGCTTGGTTATCATTTACGCCGCCATTGAAAGAAGTGCTTCTATTTGGTTTGTAGCATTGTGGAGCGTCACTTACATGTTGTGGATTGTCTTTAGACGGGAAAGAAAGATCAAGCATGTGAATGGGGCATTGAAGAGAGTTATGGAGGCCATCGCCAACGGAGACTCATACATTCCACACCGTGACAGGAAGCTCACTATGCTCCTAGAGGTGAGATTCATTCATTCAAGTATCATTCATTCATTCGTATTTGAGGATGGATGTTTTGTTTGTATGAGCAAAGTTGGGGTGATTATTGTTGATGTGCAACTTTCTTTTTGAAGTAGAATGTGTCGTGGCTTCCTTGTATTATAGATATGGAGAGAATCTTCTTTATTTAATTGTTGTTGAGGATTTTGTTTTGATCTATTACATTTCTTGCGTGTAGTGCCTCGTTTGTTTACCCCTCAAATAGCTTCCTTTTATGAGGGTTGCTATAGGGGCAAGGAAAAGTGCGTCAACATCATCAAGGGCACTTCAGCCACAGAGTTGGAGAAAGAAGACGATGGCAATGTAAGTCTCCAACAATCTTTACAGTTTAAGAGTTTCAAACAACACAAGAGTGTTTCACCCCTGGACTGGCATTGATGCAGCTGCAGGTGATTAAGGTGATATTGGGGGACAACATCGGTGCAAAGCCTTGCCTAGGACCATCCAAGGGCCTGTTGGAAGAGGAGAAAGGTGGCTTTCAAGGTAAAGTTCCTCTTCAATCCCAATGGTCTCACATGATGTGAATCCATTAGCCTCATTTTGATTTTTCTTCCAACTCTTTTGGTGCAGGTGGATGCATCCTTAAGAAGCAACGCTGGGATGTTACCCAATCGGTGGTGTTGCAAGATTCGTGATGAAGATGTATGGCGACATAAGCTGAGTGGAGCATGTTGAGCATGCTCTGAAGTCTGCCATCCAAGTTGTCTAGGTAAATGATCTATTCTAAAGCCGCGGAAACGTTTTCAATTCTTGGAATTTTATGCGGTGTGAGCTTTTTCATGGCTCCTGATGCGGTTCCTGGATATGAGAGGCCACTAGAGTTCACTTCAACATGGGCCGTGGTGTAGATTATAAGTTGTTTTGTGGTCATCTCCCTCATCTTTGAGCGCCTCATGTATTGGCTCGGCTAGGTTAGTTGTGAAGATTAAAGCGCAAATCTTCTCTTATGTGTATTTTTGTCACTTCAGTGTGCCTTGGATTGCGGCTCTTCAACAGATTCGGATGCGGTGTTGGTGTAACTAATTGAACTTGTAAGCTTCAACTTTGTTCAGCTCTGAACATGTAAGCTTAAGCATGTTGTATGTTTGTTTTGATGAGCTTTTAGGTTCAGGCTCATGTGGCTGTGGGGATTTTACTTCTTGTCTATTGTTATGGTTGCTTGAGTTAGGATCGTGCACTAGAGATAGCTAAGACATTTTTGTCTTTTCTTGCAAAGAAATATGTGATTCAACTTGAGGTGAGAGTTTGGATTATGGAATTTAGGTTGCTGATGAAGTTTGTGAATTGCTAACGAAGGTCATGATTATACATGCATGTGATTGCGTTTTTCAAGTGTGAGTTGATTTTGGTCGCACACCATTCACAGAGATTGCTTCAGCTGACTCCTATATCTTGCGCAGTGCAAGTGCAAGTCCGCGAAGGCGTCTTACGAGCTGAATTGCCGATCCACTTGGGTGAGTTGAAATTCTCGATTGAATTCCTCAATTGGTTTTGATTGAATTCCTCATATCATGTAATCAGTCCCTAATGTATAACTTGTCTTCATATGAAGTTCTAGGCTCCTTTACATATGCTCTTATGTTCTTGGTTCTGATGTACAACTTGTTGCCTACGATTATACATCTAGGTTTTTGTTTATGTCTTAAGTTTCTAGCACACATCTTCTTGACTACATTTAGCACTTGTATTTTCAGTTTACACGTAGTGTACATTGGACATCATTTCCTGACATACATGTGTGTCAAGAGTTGGATGTATTTATATTTGGAGGTTCTCATGGTGTTGAGGCTTGGATATGAAATGTGAGCTTTATCATGGGTCTGTCAAGTTGTGTTATTCATGGGTTTGTCAAGATGTATTATTCATGGGTGTGTCAAGATGTATCATTCATGGGTGTGTCAAGATGTATCATTCTTGGGTGTATTTAGATTTGGATGTATAGTATTTGTTCTAGTCCCCATCTATTCCATCCCATTATCTTTAAGTGATTGTTTTGCAAGGAAATTTGTAACAAGAAATTTAAACAATGTGTGCAAATTTCACATTCAAGGAATGCAATGTTTACAGAACTAGTTTGATCCCACACTTCATTCAATCACAAACTTAAGTCAAACTTGCTATAAGGTTTTTATGGGGGAGCCACCCAAGTTGGCCTTCCATGGTATTGTTCATGGAGGGCCGCTTAAGCTGGCCTCCCTTGGTATAGTATATCATTCTTTGATAAATGCTCGAAGTGAATAATTTTTAATGGGCTGTTTTTTTCATGGAGAGTAATATCTTTTACCGTAAGTGCCAAATACTTTGTTAAGATTTTGTTGAATGTATCAATAATTATGATTATATTTTTTTTGTCGTTAAATTACTTTATTTTGTGTGGTTGATATTTTATAGTAGAGCATTATCGCAATCCCTAGTATTGCATATATGTTTACTAGTGATGTTTCCTTGATTGATATCTCACTGTGTCTGTGATTCTTTTCAGAAGTTCGTATCAATATTTCTTATTCAATGGCATCAAAATAACCGAGAGTCTCATCAAGGATTTATGGTGGAGTATGGCATCACTGATGAATTTGGAAAATACACAAACCCATGTGTCATTATTGAATGCACAGAATGTTTGTGTGGGACAAGGTTACCTTGGGAGGATGAAGGTCGGCGAAGTTTTGCATACTCATACAATATAGGACAACGAAGTAGTAGTTTTTGTCACACACGTTATTGATGGAAGTTGTAGCATTGACGAACCTTTCCGGACGCTACTATCAGAATGCGAACGTACATTCATCAGATGGAAGTATCACCAATTACAAGTGCTACCGGACCATTCGTCAATTAATGGGAATACTATTTCTTCCCCATCGGTTAGCAACTTTGCAGTTTTCGATTGGACGGAACCCAATGAAATTCATGATGGAGGAAGGAAAATTTGCATTTCGGAACAAAAGAAATTGACAGAGAATTGCATAGATGCTCAAGTGGACAAAAAGAAGGCTTTCATGCAACGCCAAAGTCTCATCAATGATACTCCAGCCTCGACTTCCATGCAAATGGATGAAGAGTGTCAGGTGTATGGGCATGTCAATTCTCCAATGCAAAAGAGGAGGTATGTGAAAGTCATTCGTCAAACTGGAAAGAAGTCCATGGAGCAAGTAATTGGAGAAGACCGCTTGAGTAAAGTTTCTTTATCACATGTAAGAAGGTGGATAAGATCAAGTGCGTGTGGAAAATTATGTTTGTCAAAGATTCATGAAATGGACATCATGAATGTCAGGTACGAAGTGTGGCAAAATCACATCAACTGTGATGATAGAGTCACATGGATATTGCGGCAATTATGGACGTTTATTAAGCCGGATAAGAAGACCGGATGGATAGATTTTGAGTTTTCTGTAAATGGCACATATGTGTGCCATGGATGTTATGCGCATGTTTTAGGTTACTCTCCAAGGCAATTGGAGAGATGGAAAAAAGGCATTCGTGAGAGAGCGCAACGAAGCGCAATTCATGGAAATGCTTTGAAGCCCCGTGAATCGGCACATGTGGCGGCTGCTCGTGCTTTATTGCAAAATTATGTGAAGGGTTGTGGATGTGTACAACCCCATCGACATCACCTACGGAAAAAAGATGGCGTATTTGTACCCTTGGTCCTTCTACCAATGAATGCCAAGGAGAAAGATATATTGGCTCTAATCAATGGCGGTCTTGCTGAAGCAAATGAAGAGCAGATAAGCGTTTCAGCATTTCATGCAATGTGGCGTGAATCTTTCCCACATGTCCAAATTCCAAAGACTTCTCGTTTTTCAAAGTGCAGTGTTTGTTGGGAATTTACCTCAACTTTAGAGAAAGTTGTGAGTAATACTATGAAAGATCAATTGAAAAAGACCTGAAAGTTGTGATTTTGAAAGAACGTCAGCTATTTAGGCATTCACAATTGGATGCATCGGAGGAGTATTTGCAATCATATCGGAATATCATTAGGGAGACTGAGGATTTCATTCAGTTTCTCGATGAATTTCCAGATACTGATAGAGCTGCAGTGCACAAGGCATCATCATTTTGGTGGACTATTCCTAGAGGCAAGGGAAATGGAAGCCATGGTCAAGAGGATGAGCGAAACTTCTCCGCTGTACTTTCATCATTTCCTGACGTTGAACATCGTGGGTACTTTGGACCTCGGGGTAAGGCGTCAACCAATCCGGGACCTAAGAAATTGACAACAAAAAAACAAAGGGCTTGTTGCTTGCCTTCAGGGACAACAAGGGATGCAAAGCTATTAACTTCATCGAGCAGCCTAGTTTCAAATGTTGTGGCCATGGAACGTGAAAGATGGTTTGACTTTGATCCACACATGGATGTTCATGTTGGTGACTTTGTTGGAGTCCAAGCATCCAAAGTTACACAGGAGAATGGAGAAGCATTTTGGGTGGCAAAGGTTCGGGAGGTACGAAATGTGGCAAGGTCAAATGGAGAATTTCTTGTTTTGTGGTATCTACCTACTGCATTGAAGGGCGTTCGTGAGGGACCAAATGCAATTCGGGCCCGATGTGCAAATTGCCTAGTTCGATCGTGGGAGCCAGATCGGTCTTACAAATGCGAAGATTGGGTAGAAGTGGCCACTGTATTTACATCTAGGACACATAGCACATCATCTAAGACTAAAATGGTGACTCATCAAGGGTATTCCACGGAAAAGAAGATTGTTCTTCCAAAAGAACAACATGCTCATTTTGAGAGTCATCTCTTACTTTTGCAAGATATAGGATTAGCTGATGACCATAATGATTAAAATAGTATGCACTGTAGTTGTAGCTAGACTTATGAATGTTGTACGCCACATAGATTGATTTTACTAGGTAAGAAGCCACAAGCTTTTATTATAGATGACATATCTTAGTAGTTAGTGAATGATGTATTCAAGGATTGTAAATAGGTAATTTATAATGTAATTATATATGTCTT
This sequence comes from Bryoerythrophyllum caledonicum, assembly GCA_963971425.1. Classification (NCBI taxonomy): domain Eukaryota; kingdom Viridiplantae; phylum Streptophyta; class Bryopsida; order Pottiales; family Pottiaceae; genus Bryoerythrophyllum; species Bryoerythrophyllum caledonicum. Next base: position 6,122,636 of record OZ020517.1, on the reverse strand, counting down.
TGTTAAAATTCAATAGATACATCAATATTGTATATGGACTTGTATAATTGGAAAATGCATCCAGAATTGGAGCAAGAGGAAAAATATTATAATGACTAAATTCTCACAATAAATTCACAGATATACCAATACATATTGAGTTCATAGTCTTTGCATTTATGTTTAAAATCAAATTATAGAAATGTTCAATCATGTCATTAAATAAGAACAAAACATAAGCCCATTTTTTGTAATCTACAAATTTTGTATTCTATTAGAATTATATATGCTAATCACATATACACTTTAAATCCTAAGTTCAATAATTTGGATATTAGCGACAATGCAATTTTTATCATAGAAGTCACAGTTTGAAAAATAGTTTATAGATTCTCAATGGACTTTTTTGTCAATGTTCTAATATAAGTTGGTCTCTCTAGTATTCGGAAAAACATCATTTGTGACATTTTCGTATGCCACGTGACGTTTTCATGAATACTGTGTTCTCAGAGAATAGTGTGGGGTGTATAAAAATGTTGACACAAAATTAAGCCTTAAAGGTCCAATGTTTCCTTGAGGGACATTTTGAGTTTATATAGCGTACCACGTTCTCAAATTTAGGCATGAGTTTATGAGATTTTTTTATTGAATTGGCAACTTTTCATTAGCTTCCTATAGACATAATTTTTGTAGAAGTCCGACTAACAATTTCAAAACTATAATTTTTTTCTAATAACATATATAAATAGTGCAGCATTTTAGTGTTACAAATAGCAAATAGTGCAGCAAAACATTAATTAACTCAAAATTCAATAAAATTCAAGTCTTTGTCTAATTTGAAAAAATAAAATTTCGTCTTGGAAAGGAAATGGAAATCTTTTAATCTACCGTATGGATTTTTGAATTTCATATTAAATATAAGAAGGATATGATATATGCAAAACTTGAAGTGTATTGTTGATTCTCAACACATAGTTGAATTGCAGGATTTTTAAGGACATCTTCTTCCCCTCTTCTACTTCTAAAGTTTGGTGCACATGTGCCTAACATGATCCTCTTAAAGTTAACATTAGAAAATCACGGATTGTAGTGCAAAAAGTTGCCATTGAAGGTGTTTAATAAGACCTTAAAAAGCATTTATGTCTCACTCCAAAGTCTAATATCTTTCAATCCATGCAATCAAACTGAACAAAAATTTTACCACACATACTTATACAATCCTAGTACAAGTTCATATGGTAAGATATGTAATAACAATGTTTATTTGCATTTTAAGTTGAATGCATTGAAATTGGTAGTTTTCAGCGAGTTTGGGTGCTAAAATGCCTTGGGCCTTTAAGGGTTAAGATGGATTGGAGAGGTGGCCGTGAATGGTGGGGAGTAGAAGATTTTTGGTAGTGACTAGCGGTGAGGTGGTAGTGAGCGGCTTGACACATGTTGAAATGTACTCACATTAATAATGTTTGAAAACTAGAGATGATGTGGTCCACATCATCTTTCACCCACGTTACCGATGCATCCACACGATATTTAGTGCTTAGTGTAGTATACATAGTTGTGCTCTAGGTAGAAATCTTCATAAAGAGTAATAAACTATAGCACTTCCAAATAGGGTGAATCAAGTGCAGACACACTGAATGTCATTTTGAGCTTAACCCCTAAGGTACCAAGTGTCCAAAAAGGGCTTTTTAAAGTTCGCTCAGGATCCTGTGGTGTCAATTTCCAACATTCTTCTTTGGAATTTTTACTATAAAAGACATTACCAAGACCTTATCGGGAAAACAATTTTTTCCTAAATTCAACATTTGATGAAAAAATTATAGGGTTCTGAATTTTAAATGGGGAGGGCAGGCACCTCCGGCACCTCCAGAAACTTTTGATAGGACACTCTATTGAAAGTGAGATTTTCAGTACCCGCAAGTAATATTATTTCCCGTCATGTTGTCAAAAAAAAGTTCTTGTCTTTAGTGAAAATTAGCATACCAACCCAAGTCAAACATTTTCACACATTGTCACTCATTGTCGGGCAAGGTACCAAAAAAACTTCTTCTTGTCCACATAAAACCTAGAGATCTTCATATTTTTCACTTTTTATTTTTTCCACAACAATATGTAATGTAAACCTTCATATTAACCATTTGGATTATCAATCAAAAACATATTAAGTTCAAAAAAAATAAAGTGTGAATTAACAAATTTCGAGCCTCCACTCCTTGCACACTTGTTTTGAATATGCTACACCCAGTCTCTACCTCTAAAAATTGGTGTGTATGGAGCTAACATCATGCTTAACAAGATGGTAATAGATTTAGACCTTGTGTAGTGAAATTTCTTGACACCAACTGAAGTCAAAGTCTGCTGATCCACTAAACGCAGGGAAGAATATGAACCAGTTGCTTGACTTCAAACACTATAATCTTTGAATCCGTGCGGTCAAAGTTTACGAAATTTTGAACATGTATTACTTAATAAGCCTTTATTGAGATCCTACGGTCAGAATTAAACATCAAAGTTTTTGTTACCTTCTTTATTCGTTGCACTAGAATCCATTTAGTTTGAAGTGTTTTTGGTGTAAAACTGTCACGGTACCTTAGGGGTTAACACTTATTTTCTAATGATCATGTAGAAAGAACTGTGGCAACAAGAGAGCTCACATTCCAAGTCAGCCTTGCATGTGATCGAAAGTTGGAACTGACCGGATTAACATGGATCTCAATATTGTGGTTGGTTGAGGCCATTGAACCGCGTGGAACTGTTCAACTTGGTGCCTCCAACAGTCCATCGCCAGGCTGGTCGAAGGAACAGTTATTTGTAACATACAGTCGGCTCTCTATAAATGTTAGAATCACATAAGTGTTACTAAAAATCTCGCTCCCGAAAAAAACCTCAAAATTAACACTAGTAAGTGTTATATGTTAAGTGTTATAACATATTCCGCTCCCCCCTTTGTTAAAATGATTCTATAGATGTTACATTTGGCAAAAACATCATAATAGAACTTGTTTAACCCCTAAGGTACCGTGACAGTTTTACACCAAAAACACTTCAAAATGAATGGATTCTAGTGCAATGAATAAAGAAGGTAACAAAAACTTTGATGTTTAATTCTGACCGTAGGATCTCAACAAAGGCTTATTGAGTAATACATGTACAAAATTTCATAAACTTTGACCGCACGGATTCAAAGATTATAGTGTTTGAAGTCAAGCAGCTGGTTCATTTTCTTCCCTGCGTTTAGTGGATCAGCAGACTTTGACTTCAGTTGGTGTCGAAAATTTCACTACACAAGGTCTAAATCTATTACCATCTTGTTAAGCATGATGTTAGCTCCTTATACACCAATTTTTAGAGGTAGAGACGGGGTGTAGCATATTCAAAACAAGTGTGCAAGGAGTGGAGGCTCGAAATTTGTTAATTCACACTTTAATTTTTTTTTAACTTAATATGTTTTCGATTGATAATCCGAATGGTCAAGAAGAAGGTTTACATTACATATTGTTGTGGAAAAAATAAAAAGTGAAAAATATGAAGATCTCTAGGTTTTATATGGAAAAGAAGAAGTTTTTTTGGTACCTTGCGGGTACTGAAAATCTCACTTTCAATAGAGTGTCCTATCAAAAGTTTCTGGAGGTGCCGGAGGTGCCCGCCCTCCCCATTTAAAATTCAAAACCCTATAACTTTTTAATCAAATGTCCAACTTAGGAAAAAATTGTTTTCCCGCTAAGCTCTTGGTAATGTCTTTCTATAGTAAAAATTTCAAAGAAGAATGTTGGAAATTGACACCATAGGAACTTGACCGAACTTTCAAAAAGCCCTTTTTGGACACTTGGTACCTTAGGGGTTAAAAAAATTAAATTACTTCACATGAATATATATCATACCTTTTGTGGAACTTGAGAAGATTTGTCCTTTTAAAAAAGCATCTGTCAGGATTCTTCCAGCGGTATCTGGAGGGGCATCGTAGGCCATATTCGAGAAGGGTATTGCAGGCCATGTAGTGAGTTTTTATTTATTTTTCTTTATTTATTTGTTTTTTAAAAAAATTGTGTGGTTGTTTGCCGCATGCAAGAGGCATGCCGTCGACCCCATCATGGATGCATGGCGTGTCAAGCTAAGGTTTGATTGCTGGCGGTGACTGTTTTTTTTTTTTTTTTAAATTAATAAAAAACTTCCAAATGGATGCATGCCTCATCGGCTTTCACTTTTATCTTCTGACCTAAAAGATAGCAATGTTATGGACGCTCATGAGTTCATAAACTGTGAGGTAGACTTTGATTTAAATAATCCCTATGAACCTACTAAAGAGGATATCCTAGACATGCTTCCTTCCAAAGACTTGGAGATTGTTGCAGATGAGGTTATGAATGATGCGGTAGATGAGGTGGTTGGATTTGACACTGTTGAAGGTGCACTTCATATTGTGAAGAAATTCCTTCAGCAAAGACCACGTGATGTTTCATCATGCATCAACTTGGTTCAAACTCTTTTCCAAGATGTGGCAATGGCCCGTATGGAAGATACCCATCAATCCACTATGGATTCTTTCTTCAACAAAGCTTAGTTAGCTGAATTTAATTGAATTTGGTTGAGTTTAGTTGAGTTTAGATGAGTTGAATTTAGTTGCATTATGGTTTATATTTTTTGTATTTTCAGCTTTCATATTCTCTATATGTTATGGATATTTCTTTGAAGTCTTACAAGTGTTATTTCATTAAATGTTATTAATCATCACTATCAAGTTTCATAAGTGTTATTCATTTAAATGTTACTAACCATCGATATTGAATTTCATAAGTGTTATTTTTGTAAGTGTTACTAATCATCGGTATTTAGTTCTATAAACGTTATATGTTATAACTTCATAAGTGTTACCAAAAATCCCGCTCCCAGAGAGTAACACTTATAAAGAGCCGACTGTATGGCAAACCTCAAACCAGCCTTACATGGACCACATACTCAAATGATCTTCTCCACAACTGGAGTCAGTCCCGCATGGACATCATACCAGCGATTTTTTTATGAAACCGTCTATAGCGCGAGTGGCTACACACATACCGACCGTTCGATGATGTTTGATAAATTGTTGTGAATGTGCAGTAAGGAACTGTGGCTCCCACCGTGAATATGTAGTTACTATAGTGGCAACACTAATTTTCCATGTGCCAGTTGAATAGTGAATTCATTAGGCTCGTTCCATGCGTCACGGTAGCTCATGTTGCAAATTTCTTAACCAAATGATCTCTGTTTTGGCAATGTGGTTGATGATAACATGTGCCATTGTGGTGGCATATGACCATCATCAAACAAGTTTTGCCAATACAAACAACATAGTGCTCAATCATACAAACAAGACACATTGACAGAACATAGAGAACACAAAGCTGCTCAAGATGCAAACATGCAAAGAACAACAATCATGCAAACAAGGATGTCATGCAACCATACTGATTGGAGGAATCGAATCTCGGCCAAGAAGGCCCTACACGTCGCAGCAATCCATCCCCCCGATCCAACACCCAGTTCGTAACTGTAAATAAAATCCCAAGCCGCCAATACTTGCTTACATCATGGAAACAGAGGTTAGGATCACATGTCTACACCGAACCGTTGGCAAGCTTCACTCCACTGTGTGATTGCTGTCGAGTATGGAAACGATTCATGATCATAGAATGGTTGTGCAAAGAGCTTCACACATGTGTCACGATGACCGCCCAAGCGGTTCCGCACTTTGGATTTCATAAATCTTAAAGAGGAGAAGGTCCGCTCGTCTTCAACACTTCCAAGCATCGCACAAATGGCAATGATAGCAAGTTTGAAAAACTCAGATAAGCGGCTTAGCATCAAGCCGTTTTGGCCAACCTTCTTCCACAGCTTCGTCACCGCGTTTAGGTCTCTCAGTTTGCCATCCCCGAATGGCAATTCGACTTCATCGTCAACTAAAATAACGATGTTTGCAGCCCTAGCGTACGGGCATCGAGCATAGGGTCAACTTGAACCATCATAGGCTCATCCTTCGAGCCTGCATTCACTTGCTTGGTGACATAGAAATGATGCCTCAACGTCTTCATGAACAAAACGAACAGTTCATCACAGTTAATCTGCAACCAAAACTGTGGGAATACAATGGAAAAAGCATTCATCATATTAGAATCCGGGAACCTTTTCTCAAGTTTGGCAATGAGCATCTCTGCTGCATCTTGGCACTGCCCCTTCACTGATGATACCACCTCAGCAAACTCGCTCCGACTCACGGGAAGCTTCTTCCGTGAGGAATGGCACAACTTGTGCGCTGCGTACGTGTGATCATTGATCCGAAAGCTCAAGCTCTCTGATCCATCATTGGGATCAACCACTCACTCTTGAGCAATGGTGTAATTGTGATCCTCAACAATGTCACAGAATTGTTGGAAGTGTTGCTTCTGATAGAAAGACTCAGAGTCGCAATACATCATGTACATCCCCGCTTGCCAGATTTTAACTGCAGCCACATAGTCACTTACAAATACGTGAGGCGATTGTGCAAACTTCATCAGAGAATTAACCGACTCAAGCAACAGCATGATGCAAGGCAATGCTAGCAAAGTTGTAACATCACAAAGAAGGTCATAGTTCACTCTCGCTGACTCCCTAGCGGCTGCCTGCTTTGCGGTGAAATCAGGTTCCTTCAACGCCGCGTCCTCACACATCTTCACAATGAGAGTCTTATACTCTTTTATCACTCTCCTAAGTGGATCTAGAAGAGAGATCCACCGGATTTTGACGTTTCTCAACATCCTCAATCCCTCAGTTTCCACAATGTCAACAAGTTTTTGGAACTCAAGGTGTTTCTTTGCACTTGCACTAAAGTAAGCATACATTGCTAGGCAAAGTGACTCCAATTTTGCCACAATGGGCACATTCAAAATGGGCTGAACCGCCAAGTTCGTGCGATGCGCCACGCAATGAACATCAACCATGAAAGGAGCGTGTTTCTCTTTTAATTGCGTTGTCACTCCAGATCTATACTTTTGGAAAACACTCACGCCATTTGCAACAAAGCACACCAACTTGTCCGCGATTTGATTGCTAAGCAACCCTCCATGGTGTGTCAAGGTAGTGATGATGGCATCTTTTACAGCACTTGCGCCGTTGCCTTCAACAAGACGTTGCAATGCCAACAAGATGCCGACTCTCTTAAATCCAATAACAACATATATATGAAGTGATAACCAACTTCGGTGATCTATGGTTGTTACCTCATCTGCAGAAATGGAGAAGAAGCTTCCATCAGCGATGATCTTCTTTGTGTGAGCAGAGAGCACGAAGGCCATGCTGTCAACCATCTCCCATCGGCAATGTGAGCTCCAGTGTTTACGAGGCATGTCACGAAAAACTAAGTGCTGTAGCAATCGCCGTGAGGACTCAAAGTCAGTCATCGGTCGCCCTTGGCTAAGCAGCGAAAAGAGCAGCCTAAATTGCACAAGCTTCTTCTTCCTCTATCGGATTGTACCTTCCACGACTTGCTGCACCACGGTCTTAGATCCACTCCTCGCAAAGAAAATGGGCTCGTTCTTCACATGTTGGCAGGTCAAGATGAAGTTATGATCGCCCTTCTTAATCTTCGCGAATCCGGCGAGGGTCTTCCTTCTACCTGCATGCTTCACAACGAGTCCAACTTTGGCACTAAAAGCTTCTCACGGCCTTCCACCTCCGAGCATACCTTGCAACGAACTTGGCACGCGCGGCCATCACGGCCAATGACAGACTCTGACCAGGGCAAGCACGCCGCCCAACTGTCCTGAAAATGGCTGTTGAACTCGTAACTCTGGCGCTTGCGCCGCGATGCCTGGATGATGGGGCTCGCAACTGCGGGGTCCAAGATTTAAAGGTCTGATTGGAGCTCACGGGCGGTTCTATTGCGGCCGTCTCGACAAGGACATTGTCTCCGAAGCTCTTCGTTCCGACATCGACGTCCACCGCGCCACCAGTTTCCGACCCCTGCCTGGAGACCCTCACACATTCAAACCGGGCGCTCAACGACTGTCAAAGAATCGAATGGCACTCTACCATCGTAAAGAATTTCGACATAGAGGACTGTTGAGGAGCCATGATCCCCCCAGAAATGCAACAATGTAAATCCTAATGCAATCCACGCACACAATGAGAGACAAATCTGCATAGAATTGACAGACAAAAAATCGAAGCTCTGGAATTCCTTGATCACAGTCAATTTTAATGTCGCCATTCTTGGCGCACCAACTTCGTCTAACGTGCCTACGCTTGACACTGATGAGCACTCCTCATCTGCCACTTCTCACCTCTCATGGCTACAATACCTCAGCAAGCAGCTACAACTGTGGCAAGCGCTACGCTTGTAATAGTCAAGAAGCGGCAATTGAAAAGAAGCACACTAATCGGGTAGTTTGGCTTCCAACCTAACTTTAGAGGAGAAGGTAGCACGCCAAGTGAAATTACACCTTGCAACATGCGACAAGTGATGCGCGTAGTGGAGGCGCGATGACAACCCAGCGCACAACGCTCATGGCGTGACTGGATATGCGACACAAGACCCTATTCAGTGACTGCCTACCGAGGAATCCAAAAGTGCCATTTTTGTTTGTGTAAATTTCGCCAGTAAGACTTCAAGGTAAGTTGCTGGCGAATTTTCGCCAGCATCTTTTTCGCTGCATCAGACCTATGAACTTTAGAAACCAGATGGCTAAGCGTTTCTTGTGCCAAAAATAAAATAAAATAAAAATATCCAGATGGCTAGTCTAAGAGGAATCCGACCGTCAGCAAGCGAGGCTTGCATGTGATCGAAATCGAATGCACTGACATGACCATTGACATATTGAACACGAGAATATACAGTCTAGAGAACTGCAGCAGCTGCAACAGAGAACGGAGAGATCTACACAGGTAGTAGACTATGCAGAGCGTCGTCTACGTATTTGCTACTATCCTCTAGTCCGAAGTATGCCACACATCCGACTAATGAAAGCCTTGACAGCGTGTGGGACTGCTCTCCCACCGTCCCACGTGAAGTTATTCTATCGCGTGGAACTCTTCAAAACACTCCTTCCATGTGCCTCAAACAGTTCTTTGCCAGGCTGCGAGGTACAGATATTGTCTAGTATATGGCCCACCTGAAACCAGCGCTCAGGTGTTCCATAGATGTGGATGATCTTCTCCTTAACCCCTGAAGGCCCAAGGCATTTTCACACCAAAAACACTTCGAAACTGCTCGTTCTAGTGCAATGAGTAATGAGGTAATCAAAACGTTTTATTTCTACATGGAACCGTGGGATCTAAATAAAGACTTATTCATTAACATCCTTAGAAAATTTCATAAATTTTGACCGCACGGATTGAAAGATTATAGTGTTTGAAGTTGAGAAAACCGTTCATTCTCTTCCCTGTCTTGAATGCATCAGCAGACTTTGACTTCACTTGGTGTCAAATTTTTGCACTACACAATGTCTGAAAACATTACCATCATGTTAATCATGATGTTGTTTACTTGATCACCATTTTTTAGAGGTAGAGAAGGGGTGTAGCATATTCAAATCAAATGTGCAAGGAGTGGAGGTTCAAAAATTGCCAATTCAAGTTATATTTTTTTGTGAACTAAATATGTTTTAGAATGATAATCCGAATGGTCAATATGAAGGTCTAGACCACATCTTGTAGTTGAAAAAATAAAATGTAAGAAACATGAAGGTCTCTAAGTTTTATGTAGAAAAGAAGAAGTTTTTGGTACCTTGCCCGACAAAGTGTGACAATGTGTGAAAATTATTATGCTATTTTCCACTTAAGACAAGAGATTTTTTTGACAATATGAAAGGAAATAATATAATTTTCTAGTACTGAAAATCTCACATATAATAGAGTGTCCTAGCAAAAGTTTTTGCAAGTGCCCAAAGTGTCTGTTCTCCCCGTTTGAAATTCAAAACCCCATAATTGTTTCATCGAATGTCGGATTTAGGAAAAAATTGGACTCACACAAATATTTTAGCAATGTCCATCTGCAATAGAAATTTCAAATAGGAATGTTACAAATTGACACCATAGGAACCCCCCCCAAACCTTCAAAAGTCCCCCAAGGGGACTCTTGGGCTTTTAGGAGTTAACTAGATACGGTCCAACATGTTCTATGAAACTCCATGATGCGTTTATCCTCCTGTGTATCTCACCAAGAATAGCATGCTGAGAGCATCTCCACCGCAGCACGGCCGCCTGTCAAATTTGCCGCTTTTCTGCTCGAATGATGAAAGATCGCCCCACCCATGCACCATCCCGGGGTCCCGCTCCGCCGTTTTGTGGTTCCGCGTTCCTGAGACGCTACAATTCACCCATTCCCCGCGCATACTCCAAAATTCCCAGTCCCGACAGACCAATCTTCTTCTGCCATGTGTCAATGATTTGTTGTATGCGACTGTCGCAGCCCACATTTGCTAAGTTCCCAACCATAAAGTGACGTTCTCAAACGAAATGCAGTTTTTTTTTCTCTGGTAGCGGTGCAGACTCAGCACCCTGAACTCTCAAGCGTGTCCGCTTCACTCGGGCATTTCTCACCCGGGCGTGAATAATTCACCCCGAGGGGTGGAGATGCTCTGTCCAGTTTCTTATGCTTCAGTGCCATCGGAGAGTGACTGCTTCAGATCTGCTTTGTCTAGACTCCGAAGTGCATGATAATCAGGAAATGATCTAGTTCGTACACTGGCACGCACCGGTGCTTTTCATGATTCCCAACCAACGGATCTTGCATGAGGACCATGAAGATGAGATATTGCCCGTTCTTTGGAAGGTATATAACCCCTAACGTACCATGACAGTTTCACACCAGAAACACTTCAAAATAGTTGGATTCTAGTGCAATGAATAAAGAAAGAAACAAAACTTTGATTTCTAGTTTTGACCGTAGGATCTCAAATACAACTTATTCACTAACATACTCAAAAAAATTCATAAACTTTGACCGCAATAATTGAAAGATTATAGTGTTTAAAGTCAAACAAATGGTTCATATTCTTCCCTACGTTCAGTGGATCAACGCACTTTGACTTCACTTGGTATCAAATTTTTGCACTACGCAAGGTCTAAATCCATTACCATTGTCTTAAGCATGATGTTAGTTCCTTACACACCAAATTTTAGAGGTAGGAGAGGGGTGTAGCATATTCAAAACAACTGTGCAAAGAGTGGAGGTTCAAAAATTGCCAATTTGAGTTTTAATTTTTGTGAAATTAATATATTTTAGATTGATAATCCAAATGGTCGATAAGAAGATTTACACTTAATTTTGTTGAGGGAAAACTTTTGGTACCTTGCCCAACAATGTGTGAAAATGTTTGGATTGGGTTAATATGCTATTTTTCACTGAAGACAAGAACTTTATTTTGACATTATAAAGGGAAAAAATATCACTTGCTAGTATTGAAAATCTCACATTCAATACAATGTCCTAGAAAAAGCTTTTTGAGGTGCTCGAAGTGCCCGCTCTCCCCATTTAAAATTCAAAACCCTATAACTTTTTTATTATATGTTGGATTTAGGAAAAAGGTTGTTCTCCCACTAAGGTCACACTAATTTCCTTCTACGGTTGAAATTTCAAAGTGGAATGTTGGAAATTGACACCATAGGAACCTAACCAAACTTTCAAAAGCCCATTTTTGACACTTGGTACTTTAGGGGTTAAGGCAGGATATCCGATTTCTAACTTACAAAAGCAGTGGCCCTTGGCCTTCCTCCGCAAAATTACAAATGCCCTATACAATGATGAAACGGATGTTTTCGAGTGTAATCCAATCGTGTGTGAGAGGTTGTTGAAAGATGGAAGATTTGCATTCGAGATGGTTCAAATGTGGGGAGATTTGCGGAAACTCTTGGATGTGAGAATGCAACACAATGGTAACCAACACCCACCCTTCAGAATGCATGAGATCAACTACCATGAATGTTGTATGTTTCCGATCATTGGCCAAATTGCATATGAGATGAGATATTTGCATTGAGGGGTATTTTTCAAAAAGATTTAAAAGTGGCCAATGTGCTTAGTTTTGGTATTGATGGTAAGGTATTTTATCAACTCGAACCCATAGAATTGGGTCATAATATTCAGTGGACAAATATGGACTTCATCCAGAACAGATATAACAACTCTGAAAATGTTTACTCAAAAGGATTCAACATATATTTTATTGCTATAAATCTTTAGTCACGATTTGTTGCAAAGAAGAAGACCTGTGGTCTCCAAAGGAGAACGGCATGAAAATAGTGTTTGTTCATTCTCTTCACTAAGCATATGGCCACGGGACATAGGGTTGTGTAATAGAACTACTCCCCCCTCTCGAAGATAAACACTTTTCTACACTAAGTGCTTCCCTACACTAATTGCCTTAGAGACAAGTGACATGTCATCTGGCCCCAAGGGCTTTGTGGGTCCCCATACAACGAGGCCTTTGGACCCCCCACCATAATTGGGTGGACTATGGTGGTAGGCACCACGCCCACAATAGGACTTGAACTCACAACCACCTCACCAATGTGCCATGACCCAAACCACAACACCAAGGCCGTGGTCCTTTTTGACAAGATAGATATAGAAGTGACAATAGAATATATCTTAATCTCCCCATTTCTTTATTGATGGTACGATTGTCATAGATTATGATAAAATTTACAAAGTTGCATTTTCAGGACATGGTTCCTATCTTTTTAAGTCAAACCTAAGTAGATAACTATTGATGCAGTAGCTGTTAACCCCAAAATATGCAGGGAAATGCAATTTCAAAAATGAGAGGAAAAGCCACACACCCCTTTGCATCATAATGGGTTAATCAAGGAGCTGCAACACCTTTGCTAGATGATCCAAACATTCTCAAAAGTGTTGTAGTCGGAGAGCACTGTGTCATGAAATTCATGTATTCAATATAATATTAAAGTTATTATGATAATGAATAATTTTCAAAATTGAAAGTAAGAACATTGAAGAAGCTCTTTGCTAGTGAAAGGTAGAAGTTCTTTGCTCACAACTTGTTCCAAAAGGAATAGTGAGGATCAAATCCAATGCAAAACAAGTAAATGATAGTATTCATATCTAATCATTTTATTCCATAAGTTATTTGTCATAGTATGTGATACTTGGTGCTAGACCACGCCATATTTTTTATGTTATGATAGATTAGTTTACGTTTTGGAGATATTCATCAATATGCAACCATTCTTGCATCTTGAGGACGATTTCATCCACAGATTTTGAAGGTAACAATTGAGGACCGTCATATAGGGGTTAATTTTGATGATTATGATGATCACAAGGAGTAACATGTGCATCATAAACGTTTTGAGGAATGTGAATATTTTGAAATAGTGAAGGTATTATGAGAAATCATGAGTATTATAAGTAGTATGTTTATTATGAATGTTACAAGCATTTTAAATGATTTGAGTGTTGAGGGTATAATATCCTCAACTGCTTGGTTGTATGCATGTTGTTCATTCTATTGGAAAAAAACTTACGTGAGGATCATGAGTAGAGAGTGAGCTCCGCAATTCGTGGTGAGGGGAGGCACAAGGACTTAGTCTAGAATCTTGAGGGATGTGCAGTAAGAGGTTGCTGGCCTTACTGTGAGCCCACATTGTTCGAGATCTAGACATTGGTGGGGTTGGGGAGGCAGATCACTTGTTGGAAGAGCTCAGAACACCAGATCTGGAAGTTTAGAGATATTGGATAAGTCTGTGAGAGTGATCTTTGCAAAGTTTGAATCTGAAGCATGGGAAACTAGTGTTGTTGCACAGATCAGGACCCATTGACCTCCACATCTCTAGATCTGACCAGACTGAGTGTAGTAAGATCGAGATCTGCGCCCACCACCTAGTCCTCGAACCTCCCTGATCCAGGACCCAATCATACCAAGAGATTGAGCTACACAAGGAGCCAACAGCGATACTAGGACACAAGCACTCAACCATTCCTTGGAGGCAAATTCTGCGTCAACACTCACAGGCTATCTCTAACCTTCTTCACACCTTTCTGTTCTTTCATTTATTAGGTATTATTACTTCCACATTTTCATCATGGCCTCATAGGAATATACATACTCAACAAAACAAAGCTAACATCATTTGTTTAAGGATCTTGTGCACTAGATTTGAAAGACAACGCCGCAGGAAAGCCTCAAGAGGGAAGCCGAACACAACACAACAGTCAGATCTGCATCGAGACAGCCACAAAACAGCAAATCAGGTTATCTCTACCCATCTCCATTTATTTTCTGTAATAGATTTTCTTGTATCTAGAAACACATTATACCTCACTACATCCACGCACATCAGCTATAGTGCACCAAAACCCCACCAATACACCACACACGTACAAATTTGCACAAAAAACCTAACCCTAAACTACACTAAACTCATTCACTTGCGGAAGCGCTTGCAAAAATTTCCAGATCTAGATCTACTTGTGCAGAATCAGCAAACTTGCAGACAGGAGCCACTCCGCGTGCAGCTACAAATACTCTGCACCAAAAACACAACCCTACAGAACATCAGCAACAAAAACAATCAACTTGGAGGTGATCCGCAACAAAGGACCAGGAATCAGGACACCACAGCACAGTCGCAAGCACACCAAGCGCACAAGCAGACGAAAACAAGAACATATCAGGTGAGCAAAAACGCGAAACCCCCCATTTCTTTCAAACTCGCACGCCACAGATCTCCTCACTCTCCACCTGATCTCACCTCCCCCCCCCTCTACCCTCTCTGTCCACCCTACCTCTCCCTCTTTCCCTCTTCTCCTTCCCCCCGCCCCCCTCTCAAACCGATCACAGCTCCCCCCCCCACCCTACCTCTCCAGTACACACAGGAAACCCGCAGCCCCTCCCCTCTCAAAAATCCACAGCACCCCCCCACACATTGCAGAACCTCAATCACGTATTAGAAACCCCAACCCGACTAGAACTAGACTCCCCTCACAGACTCAGATCTTACGAGTACCCCCCCCACACCCTCTCTCGGATCGAACCAGATTTCCCCGAACCCCACCCCCTGCTGCCCTCCCTCGTACACAATCCCTCTGCTCCCTCCCTGTCCAAGCTACACTCCCCTCCCCACCCCGAATTGCCTCCTCCTCTCACAGTCCAAGTACCTCCTCTCCTCGGCCCAAAACCTCCCCTCTCAATACCCCCCCTCACAGATTGAATGCCCCCCCCTCCCGGCTCAAAACCCTCCCTCTCAATACAGGAACCCCCCCACTCTGCTCAGAAATCCTCCCTCACCGAAACTTAAAACTCCATCACGAAACTGTTAACCCACTCCCCCCGAATCTGCTCACGGGAAGACCCATTACAGTCTATAGCCCCTCACACCCTTCAGGGAAATCTAAACCCCAGCCCGCAGCGACCTCCCTTTTTGCAGCGACCTCCCTTTTTGCAGCGACCTCTCCCGAGCCCAAACCCGACCTTCCCAACGACACCAAAAACGAGGGTTGTGACCTACCTAATCCCCCCTGCGACCCCCCTGTAGGCAATAGCGACCTACCTCTCTTCAAAAGAGACTCCTCTAACATCCTCAGAGACCCCTCTCCCTCACATAACGACTTCCCCCCTCCCCATAGCGACATTCCCTCCTCCCATTACCTCACAGTAGACAAAGCAATGAAGGGTAACACCAGGGATAGCTCCAGCGCCCACATGGAGATAGAGGCCATGGAGGACAACTCCACAACTACCCCAAACACGAAAACACCAAGAAGGATGGACAAGGAAGGTGGGAGCAGCAAGAAAAGCAAGATATCCCCGAGACAAAAAGGTAAGATAATCTCCACACCAGAACTATGCTCCTTCAAATTTTGGATGGGCTTCCAAGCCATGGAAGCAATTGCAATTGAAGAGGGAGCTGAACCTCTATTTAGTGGTGAAACGGTGGAAGACATGGTCACTAGAGGGCTAAAACCGGAGGAGGCCAAGGAGGTAAGCATTGCAAGGGTAGCATTCCCCCGAATCCACAAGTGCTATACCCGATGTCAAGGAAAGGGGAGGTTGGACAACACTACAACCTCACCCAAATTCCTTTCGACATCCCCACAAACGAGAACTCAGGTATGTCACTAGACTTTCATGTTGGAATTCACTTTGAAATCCCAAAAACCCCTATTATGCATGATGAGGTAAAGGAGATGGTCATTGCAAGGTTAAAAATGATGAACATTTCTCTTGGCAAGCAATTAATTGACCCTATAGCTATTCAATGTTTAAGCATCAAACAAGGGAAGATTAAGGGGGTATGGGCGGGAAGCGTTAAGTTACACTTGCTCAAACCCGAAGTTGATGGGTTGATGTTACTAAAAGGCATTAGACCCTTTATTCTTAAAATTGAGGAAGAACTAGTTGTTGGCAAAGTTTGCAAGGCCTACCAAGGTATTTCTAAAGGTACTAACCTCTCCGTGAAAGTCAAAAGTGATGCATTGAAGGATATCACGGCCCAAGCACTCTTCAAGGAAGTGCTCGAAGATAGTTTCCGCCGAGGCTTCGAATTCGAGCTAACGGGAGTACAAAAGAAATATGAGGACTCCCACGCCTTCCTCATCACCACCACCCCCAAGCAAGTGAAGAAAATCCTCCTCCACCAAGCGACCGCCCAACATGAAGTTTTGGAAACAAGACAAGTGCTCGAAGTCAATGGGCCAAAAGGTAAACTCGAAACCAAAGCTAAAAAAGATGCACTAACCTTAACCTTATCTCCCCTCCCCATTCACTTGGATGTAGTGCACACCACCCACGAAATTTACAAAGTCATGGGTGGTGCAAATGTCCGCTCCATATGGTTCCACAAGGATAACGGCACTAGCCATAATGGCAATGCCAATATTTTATGTGCTAACCCTATTGTGTATAGGACCTTTGTGGGGAAAACCCACATCATTGGAGGTAACTATGTGGATTTTGCACCTCACCGACGTAGCTTGGAAGGAGACACCCCTCCCACCATGGAAGAAATCAAATCCTTTGGATTTGATGACATCAACACGGCCATTGTCAACACCATGACCACCTTCCAAACACAAGACAAGACCAACAATGTGACCAAGGAAGAACTAGTGGCAATATTGGAAGAAAATAACAAGAAAATTCGGGAGGAGAACAAAGAATACGCCGATATGAAGAGCGAGGAGTTGAAGAAACAAATGACAAGCGTGCAAGACTCCATGAAGGCCGCCCTTGCTACACTACAAGCCATGGCAAGCACTATGTCCACCCCAATGCTTGAAGATGGAAGGCCAAACTAGTTAGGAACAAAGACTACATACCACTACATAGAAACCGTATAGTAAATACCCATAGTATACGACGTATAGTATTTGAGCAATACTCCAAAAAAATAGTAATATGCAAGTATACCAATACAAAATACAAAATACATATCTACTATACAAAAAACAATCATTGTATTCAATACCACATTCAATACAAATACTATACCGAATACCTCAAAGACTATACTCAATACTATACAAAAAACTACTATACCCCATATAGTACAACAAACATAAGAAAACATCGTAGATTAAACAAAAAAATTAAGTTAACACAAAAATATGGTACAAATACGGATACAAATACAAGTACATACGCCACTACATATACTAGCACAAATACTGATACATACGCTGATATGCGTATTTATACAGAGACTGGTATGTACCCTGGAAAGTATACGGATACGTATAATCGTACGTACAGTAATACCGAAACATATACTGATAACAATAATAATAATACAAACTTGGAAAAAAATACAAATACTAATACAAATACAGGTACAAATACTGGACCAAATACTAACATAAATACTAATACGAATAGTGGCACAAATACCAAGATAAAAATTAAGGCACATACTAACACAAATGTATGTGTGAATACTAATATAAAAACAAACATAAGTACATACACAAAAACAACCACACACCGTCAAAAAAACATACACACATGCAAAGACGAATACATACAATCAAATAAACAACAAATAAAATATCAAAGCCACACACAAAAACAAAAAATCCTAAAACAAGACAAAAAACCCACATACTACAAAATACTAACACAAAGTATGAACACTAGCATAAAATCAAACACAACTACATATACACACATATATGCAAAAACAACCACACACCATCAAGAAAACACATACATACACACATACAAAGACGAATACATACAACCGAATAAACAAAAAATAAAAAACCTAAGCCACATACAAAAAACTCAAAAACAAAACAAAAAACCCAAAACACTAGTACTAAATATGAATACCAATCTAAATAGAACTTACATGAAATACATATGGAAAATAATGATTAGAAATGATTCAAAACAAATAAATACTAAGAAGAATATTAAAAAACAAAGAAAAACTACAAGAGAAGATATAACTAACAAAGGAAATAAAATTAAATTAAAGAAAGGAAATAAAACAACGAAAGTAAATAAAACAAAAATAAGAAAAGGTAATAAAATAAAAACAAACAAAAAAATAATAAATGAAAAGGGTAAAATTAATCAAAGGAATAGACAAAATATACAATCAAAAAACGGAAGTATCAAAAACAAAATAAAAAATAAAAGGAACAAGAGAAGAGATGGAATTAGAATAAATAATAAAAGGAAAGAGAAAATAAGTACCATAGCTACATATAACAAAAAAAGAAACAATAATAATGAAAACAACAATGGAAATTTTGTAATAAAGATAAATAAGGGTAGAAGGGATTCTAAACCCAGAAACCATCAAAAAACAAGGAATATTAAAATGGCTAGAAATAGGAAAACCAAGGAGAGTAAAAAGAGATATAATAAATTAAATAGGAAGAAGATAGATATTTATAAAATTTCAAAGGTTTCAATTAGAGCAAGTAATATAAGAAATAAAATAACTAAAATGGAGAGGATATGTAAGAAGAAAATAAAGGGTAAAGTAGAAAATCGTGATCATAAGAAAACAAATAATAAGAACATAACAATAAACAGTAGTACTAAAAATAGAATATGCTTCCTAAGAAATTCCAAAATAAGGGATGGAAAATTAACCAAATTAGTAATGGGATTTTATTATAATAAGAATACAAATACGAAGAATATAGCTATAAACAGCAGTACTAAAAATAGAATATGCTTCCAAAGAAATTCAAATATAAGGGTCGGAAAATTCACCAAATTAGTAATGGGAATTAATTATAATAAGAATACAAATACGAAGAACATATCTATAAACAGCAGTACTAAAAATAGAATATGCTTCCAAAGAAATTCAAATATAAGGGTCGAAAAATTCACCAAACTAGTATTGGGAATTAATTATAATAAGAATACAAATATGAAGAACATAACTATAAACAGCAGTACTAAAAATAGAATATGCTTCCAAAGAAATTCAAATATAAGGGTCGAAAAATTCACCAAACTAGTATTGAGAATTAATTATAATAAGAATACAAATAGGAAGATCATAGCTATAAACAACAATACTAAAAATAGATTATGCATCTTAAGAAATTCAAAAATCAGGGATGAAAAATTAACCAAACTTGTAATGAGAAATAAAATCTTCAGAGTAAAAATATATAGAAAAGGTAGTAATTCTAAAATAGTACAAACCAAAAATTCAAATCGGAAAATAAATTTCAAGGATATAAGCAAAGATAATAGTAATTTTAAAATTGATATATATAAAGATGAGAAGAGTTTGCGATTTAAGAGTAGAAATTTGTTAAGAGTATGTAGAATAATAAAAATAGAAGGGGGGATTTATGTCTCGCCGGCCGGAGTGGCGCCGAATGCGCCAAAAATAGAATTACTAAAAATAGAAATTCTAATGATAGTAAGAATATATACGAAGCTGATTGAAATAAATATCAATATATTTTTTCCGTATAATGGTACGTATCTGTATAAATATCTGTATGATGGTACGTATACAGATACGTATACTGTTGCGTATACTAATACAAATTCTGATACTTACCCTAATACAAATACTAATATCAATATCGGTACGTATACTAGTACAAATTATAACACGAATACTAACAAGGATACTGATACAAACACCGAGACAAAAACCGAGGCATCTACTAATACGAACATACGAATAAATACTAATATAAAAACAAATAAAAAAACATATACACACACAAAGACAACAACACACCATCAACGTAATACATACAGAGAAGAACACCGGACTCCAAAGAAGGCCGGCGGGAATCATAACACATACATATACACATACAAAAACAAATACATTCAATCAAAAAAACACCAAAGTCACATTCAAAAACAAAAAATTCTAAAACAAAACAAAAAACCCATCTACTACAAACTTCTAATATTAATTGGAGGAGACATGGTGACTAACCCAAGACCCATGCCGAACATATTAAAAAGACACCCCGCTTCGCACAAAAAGAATGACCAAACATATTTCATACCAAATACTAATACAAACACCAAAACAAACAATTGTACAAACCACAAAGTATATAATAACACCGCATATGAAAAAAAGAACTTAAAAGCCACTTTAAAAACCAACATAAACCCACATACAAATAGTCTTAAACATAATAGTTACATATGCACACGGACAAAAACAACCAAGATAAAATACAACCAATCATATATACACCCATACACTACTAAAACAAAAACAACCACAAAAAACACATGGAAAAAAAATAATAAACTAAAGACGAAAACAACTACACCTACTATAAAAATAAATAAACCCACAACTTACACACAAAATACAAACATCCACCTACCCCCAAACCAACAAGTCATTAATAACACAACAAAGCCTTTAAAATACACCACCAAACATATATACCACAAACTTCTACTACTTCTAGGAGGAGACATTGAAACCAACCCGGGACCCATGCCCAATATACTAAAAAGACATCCTACATCACATAAGAAAAATGCCAAAATCTACTTTATACCTAATACCATAAAACTCCAACCAGAATATGAACACATTGCAAAACCCTTCGCACCATTTCTAAAAAACACACATACATTACACCACATACACAACACTTCCCACCCAAACATTGCCCAATACATACAACAAAAAAATACGCATCCACCACCCCACATCTTATATGCACTAATAATCACTACTCATCCAAACATAGATGAATGTAACCAACTTCTAAATCTACAAAATTGGAACACAATTACATGGACTAATTCACTCCTACAAACCTTACTAACCTTACAAAACCCACCAGAACGACACATTTACACTCCACACCCCTATACTGAATTCCTAGTAGACAACCAAAATATTATAAACCATGAAAACTCAATACATAAAAGACTATACGACTTCTTACATAGTCAAAACATACCACCCTCAAATGATATAATAAAACTAAAATTCCCTTACCTCCCTAACAACCTCATAAATGAATCACTAAAATGTCTAGACCCTATACCAGAATACACCCACCCACCCCCACCTCTTCCCTACATCCCTCCTCAAAACCAAAATCAAAACATTAGACCAAACCAAGAAAATACATACATAATCACATGGAATGCCTCCTCACTAAACACTGCCCTTCCTAGCTTACAAACTCTAGTCGCAAACATAGACACACCACCGGCTCTTATAGTTATACAAGAAACAAAACTAACCGCCACAAAATCTACAAAATATATACAAAATATATTTCAAGACTATAAACTCATCTTTAACAATACACATGCACTTACAAGATGCATGCAACAAAGGAGACCATACACACCGGGCCGCGGTGGCCTCCTTACATTAATACACAAAAAATATACATTCCCTGGCAACATCAACAAAATCCCTACCCCAATGCACATATCACCATACATTCAAATAATTAAAATCACTAATCACCCACTGCAATCGTGGTTAATCTTTCACATGTATATGCCATCCCATCCCGAAGATACTAGATTTCTCTTAGATATACAAAATACTATTACAACCCATATTAATAATCATCCCAATCATACATACCTATTATGTGGAGACTTCAATAGAGACATAGCGCTAATTGGCCGCCAAAATGGAAACCATCACACCCCCCCTCAAAACATTGATTACCAATGGCGCCGCTTCACGGAAAACTTAAACTTCACTTACATCAATACCGATACACAAATCTCTAGACAAGGTGGCTACAATTATAGTGATTGGAGTCTAATAGATGGTTTCTATATAAATACAAACAACAACACACAATACACCTCCACAACAAACAAAGATATTATTCTCAATTCGGACCACTCACCCGTACAACTGCACATCCCAAATAACACACTAATTAGTAGAACTCCCACAATCCCAAACAAAGACACTATACGCATACTCAACCCCATCCCAATAACCAACATAGAAAAATTCAACACAAAATTCTTCGAAGAAAACACCGTACAAATAGACTCCCTCATAAACACTCTTGAAATCAATAGTCAATTAACACAAGCACAATGGCAAGAAGCATGCCACTCTCTAGACAAACTCATCAATAAAATCTCTGATACACTAGAACAAACTTGTAGAGCACACCCAATACCCCAAATGACAAACAGAACCTCTCAACAAGGCGGGTATCTACCCCGCAAACTTTCTAAAACTTGGAAACAATACTTAACCACATACCATACCATACGTAAAACCATTAGAATTGTAAAAAACAACCCTCAATGGCGCAACCACCCCATACACAACGAACTACTAACTATACAACACATCCAAATCCCTACCCCGCCGCCTCCGGACCTTCCCCACGATACATGGATAAAAGATATCGCGATAATTGCAAAAAATGCCAACATACAAGCCCGGAAAATAATCACAAAATACACAAAAGAAAACATTAAAAAAGCCATCTCAAAATACAGAAAACTATACGAAATCAGCCCCAAAAAAATTAACAAAAAAGTCTTTAAAAACCTTGAATCTCCACCAATGGATTGTATCAAAGATCAATATAATAATATTCTAACTAGCCCCGAAGACATTGCGAATGAAATATTTAACCAACAAACAAAAACCAATAGACCAACAGTACCAACATGTAATTACCAGCCACAACATACAATAGAATGCACATGTGCAATACGCCAATACCCTTGGCACGACCTGGACGGATATACCCTTGACAAACGGGGCGAACCAGAAATTCCACTACATAAATACCTCAACAGAGCCACATACGACACATGCCTCCAAAATCTTGGAAATAATAAAGCCCCAGGCCCAGACCGCATACCAAACTCAATACTCAAAAACATGCCTCCAAGATTTCATAAACTACTATTCCTATTCTTTTCTCACTGCTATAAACAAAAACAAATACCAAATTCATGGAAAACAAGTGCAACAATTCTACTATACAAAAAAGGCGATCCATCCATGCTACCCAATCATAGACCAATTGCACTAGCTAACACAATATATAAGCTTTTTACCAGTACACTCACCCACATACTATCCTCATACGGCGAAAAATTCAAAATACTACATGATAGTCAAGAAGGATTTAGAGCGGAGAGAAGTACCGCACGGCAAATACAAACTATAATAGCCGCATTAGAAGACGCAAAATTCACTAACCAAGATATATACATACTATACGTGGACTTCAAAAATGCCTTTGGCTCAATTGATCATGCCAGACTTCTAGCAATAATGTCAGACCTTGGCTACCCAAAAGAGGCAACTACACTTGTTGGAAACATCTATTCCCAATCATCTACTTGTTATATTGGCGAACACTTTGGAAAAACAAAACCTATACCCATCCAAAGAGGAACTATACAAGGGGACACCCTCAGCCCATACCTATTCATTATATTTTTAGAACCACTACTTAGATGGCTAGAAAGAGGCAATAATGGATATACTTTCGGCACATCACAAGTCACAATAAACTCCGCCGCATACGCAGATGACCTAGCCACCATAACTAACAAAATCAAATCAATCCAAATACAACTAAACAAAATTGATAGATATTGTAAATGGGCTGGCATGGATGTGGGAGTTCCAAAATGTGCCGCTACCGGATGCCCAAACAAATCTAAATTGAACCCTACCACTTTCAAAGCCCTAATGCAAACCTCCAACATCAACTACCGCAACCAACCAATCCCTATACTACACCAAAACGAACCATACATATACCTAGGTACAAATCTTGTTCCCTCACTAAAATGGAAAATCCAAATCCACACTACAACCACAAAGCTCATCAAACAATGCAAAGAACTAACAACATGCCCAGCCACCATGAAACAAAAAATAAAAATGGTTGATACCGTACTACGCCCAGGTGTGGCATACAGTTTCTACGGTGTACCATACTCTATGCCAGCTATCAAAAAACTTGATAAAAAAATAATAGCCATACAAAAAACCATATGTGGATTACCAAAATGTATGTCAAACGCAATAACCCAACTACCACATAACCTATTTGGACTTGAAGCTTTCTCCCTCAAAAACGCATACCTCCGATGTATAGGTGAACAACTGCAAAATGCTTTAAACGATAAAGGAAGACTTGGGAAAATATATAATGGATTAACTCACTATGTCCTTGCCCAATATGGTGGCGCTGAAAACATACCGAGAATTAAAAAAAGTGACTGCATAAGATCACCAATAACACGAACATTTTTCTTATTAAAACATATAGCTAAAGCCCATCTTAAAAGTACGATCCCGAACTTCCTCACTAATCCTACAACACTAGAAATACTATGGCGCCAAGAAACATTAAATCATAACACACTCAATGCCCAACTCTCCCAAAAGCTTCTACAAAAACTCCTCTCAAAAAATATTTTTGAACTAAACCAAATTACCTTACCTAACGGTACACACATCATGAACAATGAAGACTTCAAAACCTACCACTTCACCCCATCTAAACTAATAAAGAGTGCCCTAAGTGTTGCTAAACAACTATTTTGCCACATAACATGCCCCACTATATGTCATACCCCTTGCAACATACACCCATATTCTCATACACTTAAAGATCCATTCATCACCCTCAACAATAACATCATCCCAAGAAATATTTCCACACCAACCAATCCCCCTAACCCTCCACATACATACCACCCCCGCCCCCCAACATACATCCCCAAAAACCCTACCACATACCCCATTAATAATATCATAAACCATAAACATATCCAACACACAGACACAAATAACATACAAAATACCTACACAAAATACCTATGCCAATGGCAACACAATGATAATACATACAATAAATGGCTCCCCCAAAGAGACCTTTTTCCACGGCATGACGCCAACACCTCCACACATAACACTGAAAAATTAAAACAATACTACCGAAAGATCCAAAACAAAATATACTCAGATATCATCCTTGCCCACCACCCACAAGAACAATCCTCAGACTCAAGGTCCGTAACGCCACCCATAATTATCCCACTCTTAAACATCTACACAACAGAATGCAACCCCGAAAATGATATCTGTACATCCTCAAACACAATTCAAATAGATAACAATCAAGCACATCTATACGAAGAAAATGGCCGACATTTACACACCATACCCATTACCCGGCTCCAATGGTTATGGAACCAATATCATACAAAATTACAATCCCCTACAAACATTGAACCAACAACCCAACCCTTTGAAACCGAACTAATATGGCTTTACCAAAGATATAAATATCGAATACCAAAAACTGACCCCCTCAAAAATGCGCAATACACAATACCCACCCCCATTTTAGACTCACTAATATCATCCTTTAACATCGAACACTCATACTTTTCCTCCCCGATCACATGTCCTACCAAACTAAATAAATTCTACTCACCGTACGAAAGAGACAAAATATTTGGATCCCTAGGCAAGGCCTTTGAACACAAATGGATCGGAAATGGAATAGCTCACCCCCACAACGAGAAAGACATAGAACAAACCATACATTGGGCTAGACTTGCCGCCAAACACGATCCAAATAACACAAAAACAATCATCGTCACACCGAACAACAATTGGTACCAAAACAACAACCAACATTCAAACCCATTCCCAGATTCCCACATCATTGCAGTATTCGAAGCAGACACAATACCATACGAAGAACCTAATATCCCACCCGAGCTAAAAAAACCCCGAATAGAGCCATCTACATTACAAATACTATGCGTCCATCATCAAAATCAAAACCTGGGCTCCCTAGAACAACTTGCGGAACTTACCTCCATAACAGACAATCTAGACATACAACGACCATACACAAAACCGGCCCCACCAACACCCATACAAACCCCCGTAAACAAAAGTAAAAATTGGTCAAAATTAAACTATGACAACAACACATTAAACTACTCCTTCATACCTCCCCCTCTCCCAGACTACCCAACTTATACCACACCAAAATTTAACCCTACATACAGTTATTACACCGACGGCTCCTTTAAACCACCGGAACAAATTAGCCCGGGCTCTTGGCGAAGAGAAAAAGCTGGCTATGGCATATATAATTCTACCAAAGAAATTAAACTAGCCAAAAGACTCCATGGACTACAAAATATCCTCAGAGCAGAACTCATGGCCATTCACAAAACACTACAAATCATCACAACAAAATACAAAAATGAACCTGCACATATATTCACCGATTGTATAAATGCACTCTACCTACTAAACACTCAAATAACACACCCAACCCTTCACAACAGTCACCCCGACCAAACCATACTAACATCAATGGTACAAATGTTACAAAACCGTACACAAATCACAACCCTTCACAAAGTCAGAGCCCATGCCAACATTGATGGCAACGAACAAGCAGACAAACTTGCAAAAGAAGGCCGAGAAAAAACACACAAAAACGCCAAAGACCCTCACGAACATGCTCATGCCACCCCATACTACTTTCAAAAAGAAGATTGGCCTTCCAAAGAAGATACCCCCGACAAAGGCCCAATTAGATTTCTGGGCAAATATCTCAAAAAACAAGACCTCTACAACAACCTGGATACAATCTCAGAAAATATTCCTAACATAGAAAAATGGACTAACAATAACGACATAGACAATGAACTCTCTACAAACTTTTGGAAAAACCCCATCATCTCAGACTCACAAATAACGTGCCTCATCAAATTCCGTACGGGTCAGTACATGGGAAACGCTCGCAAACAACTCTTCTTTGGAATAGAAAGATTCCCATCCATAACATGCCCCATATGCCCCTCAACGGACCCCGACACATGGCTTCATGTGCTACTCAAATGCCAAAACCACCACATACACTCCCTAATTGTTAAAAGACATAACAAAGCGGTATGGGAAGTCCGAAAACTAATCACCTCCTATAATAAATCGAGATGTTTCATACTTATGAACACCGGCACTTTTAATAGCAATCCACAAGAAAACACGGTCCCCCCATGGCTACTTCCATGCTCATGTATGACCCAAAGATGTCATTGCAACGCTAGGCTCAAACCGGACATTCTTTGTGTCAAAGGTTTACCATATAACGACCCACCACCCGAGAACATCAACCAAGACTACACCATTCAATTCATCGAATTTACATATTGCAACGATAGATTCTCCTCGGAAACAATACAAAACAAAATAGATAAATACCAACCCCTCATAGACGACATCATTGCCCTCGGCTGGAATGTGGACCCCCTTATTGTTATCACATCCGGCGCTCGTGCCACCACCTTTATCCCATCTATGAAAACTCTTGAAGATACCTTCAAGATACCCATCGATACAATTAAAACTACCTTTAAAAATATCAACACCATCGCTATTCAACATGCCATGTCTATTTTACTGCATAAACGCAAAATCGAAAACAACCAAGTCCTCCCCGATAGGCAAGACCCCCCTTAGGAACTTCGCCACTCTGTCTCTTCCTGATTGGCTGCCTGTTTGGTTTTGCTTTTTGTTGTTTAGTTAGTTTGGTCGTGGTTGGTTGTTGTTGGGTGGCTTCTGGCTACTCGTTACATAGTGTCTACCCTCGAAAGAGGGAAGTAGTTCCATTTCGCTAATTCCTTGTCCGGTGGGCATGGTCTTAGCAATGGAACGAACAGACACTTTATTCACGCCGGTTCCCTTCGGGAACCGGCGTTCTTCTTCTTCTTCTTCATTCTATTGGCTACAACAATGTGCCATGGGAAAGTTGCCAATGTAGAAGTTAACCCTTAAATGGTCAAAGGGGACCATATATATGGACATGTATATTACTATTAGAATACAAAAATGTATTAAAGTATAGCAAGACATACATCTTTGGATTCAAGATTCTTCAAGTAACATCTTTATTTGGAGGTCATTCCAATATTTGAACCTTATCCATGTTCAAATATGACACCACATATGCAAAATACATGACCATTTCGGAACTTCTCAAGCATGAAGTAGGTGCTGCAATGGTCTAAATTTGAAATGTCATGTGTTATTGTATCGGGCTCTACACAAATACAAACTAGTGTATACATCAACTCTTTCAGCTTGTATGTGATATACAAATAAAATATTACCTACTTGTCAAATGATTTATTTTTCATGGACACAGTGCTTTGGACACAATGGGTATGACCTAGTCATTACATGGATATAATATATGAATTATATAGGTATCACCTATACATTATTCGAGCATCACTTTGATATTACAACAGTAACGTCTAGACAAATCTCTAAAATTTCCCAAATTCTTTATACAAGCCCCACTTTGAATGAATTCTTTACGAAACTGACCACAGTTGCGTAGGGTATATTGCAATCCAAATACGGCCTCTCAAATACGGCTTAAAATGGCTAAGCATCAATTCAGAACCAAGAAGTTGTTTTGGTGACACACTTCCACGAGAACTCTGGTCTTTGAAGGTGTGAATAAAGTGTTGATCTATTCTATTTTGGTTGGAATATACTATGACATTATGGTAATTGATCCCTCCACTTTACCCTTACATGTCTAATAAACTCACTAGTTGCCACAATATTCTACATGTTTGTTGTTGTTTTTAAACATGATTTAAAGGTTGCGATATTGAAACGACGTCCAAATGAAAAATGTTAGTTGGGAAATCTTCAATCTAAAGGTGTAATTCTTGCTAAACTTTCATGCATTTTTGTATTCCAAAAAGTAAACCACGTGTATGTACATACGGTTCCTGACTGACGTTTAAAGATGAACCCTTAGTCAAAAGGTGCCACCGGTGCCCACAATATTCCACACATATGTGTCGTATTTGAACATGATAAGATTGAGATATTGAAATGCACACCAAATGAAAGAATGCACAGGTGTAAGGTGTTTGTTAAACTTTGATACATTTTATGTAGTCTACAGAATAAAATACATACCTATACATAAGGTTCTCGAGTTAAGTGGTACAGCCGCTTCAGTTCTGGTACCAGTGTGAACCCGAGGTCAGATCCAGCCACCGTAATCTAAGTCTTGTTGCCGCGTCAGACTTTTCAACCGCGAGGGACTGTTTCAGGCGCTCCAAGTTGGTGCCACAAGCGTCCAATACACACTTCGTCGCTAGCCTGTTTGAAGGTACAACATTATCCGCCCACCTCAGACAATTACGCGCTGAAATGTCCCAGACTTGGATAATCTTCGCCATGTCTGACTACTGTTCTGCAAGATCTGATGCGATCATAGATGCATCGTTCTTACCGTCGCTGGGCTGAATTTGTCCTATATATCTCACCGAGGATGGCGTGTTTAACATCTTCTTTCATCTCGTTCAGTCGGAGAGCGTCTGTCGTCGGAGGGCGTTCCTGACCTGCTTAGTGTACGCTCCGGAGTGCACGATCCGTAGTTCATCAAGTTTGTTTTCTGTCACGTAGTGGTGCTCTTTCCTGGGCTCTTGATTCCCAACGCAAGGCGGCCGGCAGCTTGTTTCTTCAACAGGTTAGACGGTCTAAGTTGCACCTGCTTGCTTGGTTTCTTTCGAGTCTGGAGTGTGTGTCGCTTGTCAGAAGTGGAGGTTCTGATCCGTTTGCTGCTGGCCGGGTTTGGACATGTTTTACTGATTGGTCCCTTGCGCTGCTGATGTTTTCTAGTGCCTGGAGAGGGAGTCGGCAACTTCGGATTGACCTCCCACTTCCACAGACGTAGTGCGCCAATCTGCCACCGATCCTGACTTGTCCATTCTGAGCTCTCTCAGACCCCCGGTTGTGATTCTCAGGATTTGACGAGGTCAAGGGTTGAAATGGAGGCCAGCAGCTTGAGTAGTACCGATCTTCCGGAGTCAATCTTCTTCACGGCCAGGAAAGGAAGAACCCGCTCCAACAACTTGGATGCGTCGTCCTCATCTGAATGCGCATCGTCGTCGTGTGAGTACTACTCCGCACGAATTCACAAGATGATGGAACGCACGAGTGAGTTGAACATGAGCCAGGAAGATGCTGAGATCGAGGCGTCGAAAGAGCATTGGACAGTGATCGAACCGGACTACTTCACAGCCGCAACGACGAAAGAACCGGACTACTTCACAGCCGCAACGACGATAGGTACACAGTCGTCAAGCTCGGTGTCGGTGTCCGCAACGACGAAAGGTACACAGTCGTCAAGCTCGGTGTCGGTGTCCGCAACAACGGTAGGTACACAGTCGTCAAGCTCGATGTCAGTGTCGGTGAGTAACGCGGAGACGTTGACGGAGAGCGAGAGGTTGGAGTTGTATGAGGAGAACGTGCAAGAGATGCGGAGGTTGCAGGAGGCACATCCGGAGAGCCAGTTCTTTCGGATTGGGGATGATGGGTTGGTGTTGGGAAAGAAGATTGCGGAGGGTGGCCAAGGGGAGATCTATGACGCGGGGGTTTCTGCCTTCAAATATATCGGGAGTGTTACGGAAAATGCATCCCCCGTGGTTTGGAAGGTGTTCAAGGCGGGATACTTGGTTTCTGACTTGCAAAAGCAATGGCCCTTGGCTCTACTCCACAAATATGGAGCTTCCGGTTTTTATGAGGCAAAGGGTTTCACATGGAATCCAATGATGTGTGGGAGGTTGTTGGGCGATGGAAGGTTCGCATTTGAGATGGTTCGAATGTGGGGAGACTTGCGGAAATTGTTGGATGTGAGAATGCAACACAATGGTAACCAACACTCACCCTTTACGATGCTAGATGGCAACCACCATGAATGTTGTATGTTTTGGATCATTTTTCAAATTGCTATAGGGATGAGAGGTTTGCATGGAGAGGGTACTTTACATAGAGACTTGAAAGCGGCCAATGTGCTCATTTCTAGTTGTGGATCTGAAGTAATGCATCAAATCGATCCCATAGAATTGGATCATGATATTATCTGTCATGTTACGGATTATGAGTGCTCCGATGGGGTTGTGGGCACCGGATATTGGAGGGCACCCGAAATTTTGCAAGCTTTGAAGAATCGGGATGTTGGCACAACACCTGATTTATTCACGCCAAAGACGGATGTGTACAGTTTCGCGATGACATGCTATGAGGTGTTGACGGGATTTATTCCATTTGAAGAGGTTGGAAATTGCAATGGAGAAGAATTGGTTGACGAGGTGATTGGAGGTAGAAGACCAACTTTACCAAGCCACTTGCAACCTTTGGTGGTGGATTTCATGAACAAGTGTTGGCACATGGACCCTTTTGAAAGACCTACATTTGATGAGATACTAGATCTCCTTAAAGGCATCCGTCTTATTGCTCCAAGCTGCGAAGGGTCTATATTTTTCAAAGTTCATGATTATTAAAAGACATTGTACATGCTAGTTTTAATAATTACATTAGCATTGAATTTGATGTACATCAATTCATTGTCATCCAAATCTACACCTTTGCAGTTGAATAGTGTATGTATACTTATCGTTATGTGAGGTATATGTATACCTCTCTACTTGTGTAAAAGTTTATATTTGATTTCATTCTTGTATGCAATTCGAATCCTTGGAAATCAATATTATTATTGAAGTGTAACTATATGGATAATTTATATATCATAGAAGAGGATATTCTTAGAAATGGTTTTAATGGTTGAGAATTAGAATCCATCTAATACAGCAGAAGATTAGAATTGATTAACCCCTAAAGTCGAAAGCCCTCAAAATTGCCAAAAACCCTCAAAACTGATCTCTTTCAATGCAAGGTGAAAATTTTTAACTTTTGACAAATTTTTGAGTATGTAACCGTAAGATCTAGTACCTAACTTGTACATGTACATGCATACCTAATCTTAGATTCAAATTCCTCTCCATTTGTGAGATCGTAATGTTCAAAGTTGAAAAAGAAGATTTTTTCCTTGTTGTAGAATGGAAAACTAATGTTTTGGGGGCCAAAAAAACCAATTTTGAAAGGAAATTTGACATGAGGCTCTTCAAATTCTTGTTCCTATGTGAGTAAGGAATATGTACATATAATTTTTACCATCATAGGACCTATAAAACCTAAAGAAATGCTTAATTTTTCACATGGAGGTATGCTGAAATACAAATACAAATGCCCATTTTCAACAATTAAAAAGGCATGTAAAAAATTATCTGATTGAAAATCCAAACGGTGAGATCATGCTTTACTACCTCTTTTACATGTACAAAAAACAAAATTCGAAAAAAAATAAAATCTCAATTTTTGGTGAATTTTTGAAGTTACTGCGATCTAATTGATTTTGGGCAGATTTTGAGAATAATTGAGCATATACCGCAGTTCTGGGCAGATTTCAGCATGCCCTAACAGTGTTTTCAAACTTTGACCGTGAATATCTCCTAAAGTATGAGGAATTTTGAAGCATGAATGGTGTCATTTTAAAGGTATGGGAAAACTCTACAATCTTTTTTAATAGTAACTTCATACGATCTAAATTTAGTAACTGAGAGCCTGACCAGAGTCAGATCGACCACATTCTGGTCGATTTCGACTTTAGGGGTTAAATCTTGATTTATTTTATAATATAATCTCAATGTACCGAAATTTAATAGCAAGTCTATTAGCAATTCTTATAATCCAATAGCTTTTGATTTCCAACTATTTGACCATATTTTGTATCAAAGGGATTTCATTTCAATAGCACTAATAGTCTAAATCATCATTCTCGTCAATTTGTTTCATTGCATTGTTGGGTTAATGTCATATGTTTAGACTGCAGTATTCACATGCAACATTCATATAGTGTACTTAAACTAGCAGAAAGTTGACAAGCTTCTCTATTCATTTCTTGAATCTTGAAATTATGACATTCATTCAATAAGCCTAATTTGTAAAATTTTGTAGTGAAGACATAGTTTAATCATATATTGTATTCACGGACTAGGCATAGCGCACTAGTGCTAAACAATTGATCAAATCTTGGAATAGATATTAGCAAAAACACTTTTCTTCTTGATTGTTTTGCTTAAATACTAATATGTAATATGCATGGAAGGTATTTTTGAATTATTTGTCAAAAAAGACCCATTGATATGGTATACCATAGGTCATCCTTAGATTCAACATTGATTAATTACCTCAAAAAAACCGGAAGCTCCATATTTGTGGAGTAGAGCCAAGGGCCATTGCTTTCGCAAGTCAGAAACCAAATATTCCGCCTTAAACACCTTCTAAACCACGGGATATGCATATTCCTTGTCATAATTTCATTTCCCACATATTTGAACGAAGTGGATGTGTTTTATAAAAATCTCCAAAGGACCGTGACTTTGTGAATATAATCAATTCACTACTACCATTTTTAGTGTCAATATATGTCATTCAAAAATAATAGTTTTTGTCGTTATTGTAGGATACTGATAAATGATACTAGGATAATTTATTAATATTTGAAACTATAGAGTGGAGTGTTGCAGCAGCGAGTAGCAAGTTATACAATTTCCTTCCACCTTGGTTTTATAAGGTCAACACACTTGTTTTGTTTGCTAAATGAAGGTTTTGTACAAATGCAAAGTTGTAGTTTTTTACAATCATATTCCACATCAAGAGACGTACCTAAAAATCTAATTATGGGTGTAGTTAAGGTGTCTAGCACATTCTAAACGATCTTGCAGTAAAGAAAAAATATATCTCTCTAACAATATAGTTTATCTTTTGTAATCTTGGTTTTTCCAAAATTAATAATGCCCACATTATACATAAAAAGAATTGTTATTTGTGGATGAGGAAACAAGAACAAACTAAAGCAGATTTTGAAAAAATAATTGTGTCTTTAATTGTCGTAAAAGAAATTTATTTTTTAGGTAACACTCAAGAACAGACTCTTCCTACAGTGAAATCTTTGCACCCTAAGATAGAGGCATCCAATTCCGATCACTTAAGCCAATTCGGGACTCAAATGACATTGTATGTCAAAAACGTTTAGGTAGAAAGATGTGGAATTAGGAAAGAAACTCAACAAATATTTTTTCTAATTTAATCACAAATATTTGAAATTGATATAGAATTTAATTTGAATTGGGTGCCTCTATCATAGAAAGGTTCTTTGGCACAATGTCATGAAAGTATGACAATTAATATTTGTATACAAAATCAGAAAGTTAACAGAGGAGTGTAGCATTAAAAAATATATTAAGTAACCTGATTTCCCTCAAATATCGAGTGTACAAATTAAGTCACATGCATGTCATATTCTTTCATCCCCTTCCTATGTTAGTATAATCTTATCAAGTCGTACTAGAAATTAATATCGTAGGAACTTGCTCAAATTCTCAAAATGCTCATTCTTGAAAACTTGATCCTTTGACCCCTAGTTTTTTATTAACTATCTCTCACCAAAAACACCATAAAGTTGGATGGGTCTAGTAATAATTTAATTTAGATTATAACTTAGTAGAGATACTTCTGCCCCAACTAGACCAACATGATGCATCTCCATCCACCACATCAAACCAAGGCGAGAAAGCTACATCCTACACCCTTCATCATGTCCGAAAACCATGCCGATCTCCATGCAGTGGTCTCTTTTGTCACCAAAGTATTTACCTTTTCAAATCACAATCGTTTGAACACGATGGATATTATCTAGGTATTACCTGGGTACCACCTAGGCATTACATGGATATCACCTAGAGAGATCTCTTGAATTTTTCAAAAATTTTGGACATCCTCCATTGTGAATTAATCATGTACAAAAGTGACCACTACGTAGTGTACATCACTTCTAAACCTCAGGAATCCAATTGGAGCTCTAAGAA
This sequence comes from Bryoerythrophyllum caledonicum, assembly GCA_963971425.1. Classification (NCBI taxonomy): domain Eukaryota; kingdom Viridiplantae; phylum Streptophyta; class Bryopsida; order Pottiales; family Pottiaceae; genus Bryoerythrophyllum; species Bryoerythrophyllum caledonicum. The sequence goes on along the minus strand of OZ020517.1, from coordinate 6,087,426 downwards.
CCAAAATGGAAGTGTTGTATGCATTGTGAGATATCAACAATCACAAAACGGTGAAGAGCCTCTTAGAGACAAATTTTAATTAAGGTTTAAGACCAAAATCATTTTTCATGAATTAGAAAATACAACATAGTATATGGCATGGCATTTTGTAAATATCCATTGTATTTCACTCTATTTGATGTATTTTGCGATGTATTCTTAGCTTTTTCCATGAGCTCCATAACTCCATGTTGTGATGCAATTTTTACAAAGTATTCTTTTAGTATGTGCGCAAATCTGTCATTAAATTTCACAACTTAATTCCTTATAGGTTTTATGCACATTGAGATTTTAACACATTTAGAGACCACATTTGGGCCTCTTAGGAACTGTAGGGTTGATAACGGTTGGCTGGCCTTTCTCTTCTTGTACTTTGTTCAATTGGTTGAACATCAACTAGGGTCTTTGATATTCCAATACTTTTACGCAAATATGGATCATGACTTACTTTTATTTCAATCTCATAAAATATGAGATAGCCATCATAATACAATTCATCAAATATAAATGTTGGCACTTTGGGAACTTGGGTACTATGGAAAAGCTTTAGCTTGCACTTGATAGGTTCTTAAAACATTGATTACTATTACCACTTATACATTTCATTAGTGGTAAAAATGAAAGCATTATATCTTGTCCTTGATTTCTTTTGATATATGTCCTAAATGATAAATGTCCATCAATGGGCCTTTTGAGAACTTGGACAACTTCTTGAGGTGTCATTTCAACAATTTTTCTTAATTTTTTAAAGTAGGAACAAAAAGCTTTGTAGGAATATATAGAATACAAATTCCAACATTTGATTAAGAGACTATGATACTCTTTGAGGGCAAGGTGTTTGGGCAGTTTACTAAGTCACTTAAAGAAAATGAGTCCGTTTGAATATATGTAACCAATAAACCTTTTATTTGAGATTTTACGAAAAGAAGGTGTCCCAGGTGCAAGAATTTTGCACCAAGAGAAGTGAATTTCTAACCACCATGAAAAAGGATCTTCCTTATTTTGCATTTATGAGCTAGATTAGGAGATTTTGCACTCTTCTTTCTTTCCAATCTAAGAAAACACAACATTATTTATGATGTAAAAGAAAAAAGGTCATATAATCCCTAGAGACCAAAAGTCCAAAGGTGGGCATATGCAAATCTTGGGCACGTTTCTATGATTGTAATTTTGAACTTTTGTACAAATATGCAAGAAGATAAGAGCTGTATAATGGGAATATCAGCTATGTTTTCATTGGACCTATGAGAAAATAATTATGCCATCTTAGAAAAGTATTGTTGAGGGTGAGTACATTGGGTAACTTCAAAACATTTTGCTATGACCCTCTCTTATACATGAGTTTTAATAGAAATAAGAATTATTATTTTTTTCAGATTGAAAAAAGTCTTCTTTGGTGTAAAACTTTGTTTCCAAGATGAGTCAAAGTCTTTTTCAAGGCAAGTTGCACTCAACAAATTTCATTTCTTCATAAAAACCAGAGGTCTTTCATTTTAATCATCTGGTTTTTTCTACTGCAAGGAGAAATATGAACATTATCTTTCGCCATCTTGGATTTTCAATTTAGTAAACAGTTTCAAAATCAAAATGGGGTTTGGCGATAGCTGAACCTTTCTACATTGCTGAGTTTGAAATACTCTTCACATTCCCAATTCCTCAAATAATTGGTGTACATGGAATTAACATCCGGTACATTGTACAATCATCCCTCCTATAAGTTATACCTCTGCTAAGTTATAATGCCACTAACTTAGAACCTTAGCTAACAATATCCTCAACTAAGTTCTAACTAGTGTTGCCATGTAACTAGTGCTAGCGAGTCTGAGAATTGAAGCACATAATTGCTAGATAATGTTGTTTTATGTATTTGAGACCAATCAATTACTATATCACTATATCATTCAAGAGTGCTACTATTCCTTCACATGTCACTATTCAATCACAACAAGATCACTCTTGAATTACAATAGTGACACAATCCCCACATTGCTGCCATCTTCCTTTCAAGATTGTTTTGAATGGTTTTTAAAGACTTTTTGAGCGTTTCAACCATCCAACTTGCCGATGAACAGGTTACTAGTGGGCTAACTCAAGTGAGCATGGTCATATGACATTTTCACATGCCATTTGACGTGGCGCTTGATGCTAGGCCCATTTTAGGAAATGATAGTGGGTGGATGGAGATGAAATTGTGTTGAAGTTACCAAGTCTTCTACTAAAACCACCACTAACTTTTGACCTCTACTAAGTCCTTACCACCTCTACTCAGCGGTGCTAGATTTGGCAATAGCTTATGGGAGGGATGACTATAGTGGTATAAAATACATCACAAACTTTTATATTGCAATACTTTGACACCAAGAGAAGGCAAAGTCAAGGTTCCTTCAGAGAGGTGGAGAAGAATAATAAAATTCTTCACTCAGAACTCTATAATCTTTCAGTCCATGTCATCAAAATTATGTGAATTTTGTGAGTATGTGCTTTCAAAAGTATGTTTTGAGATCTCACAGTTGGAGATGAAAATAAGACTTTCATTTTCCATTTTCACTCTTTCACTCTTTCCGCATATCTTCAAGAGACTATTTTGAATTGAGATGCTATATGAAATTGAGATTAAAATCAAATCAAATGTAGCTTGTGTGATTTTTGACCCCTATGTCTAGAAAGATTTTTTGGGGTATGTCTTTCATGTACCTACATCTTTTTGGACAAGTCCCTTACATTATACAATTTGCGATGGTAAGAAGTGACAACCATGCATAGGGTAGAAATTTCAATTTGTCAATAAGTCTTAGGGTGTTGACCTTGTAAATGGAGAGTGCATAAAGATGATCAAACTTGCCATAAATGCAATCATATTCCTATCCTTGCGGCCAAAAGTTATATAAAATATTCAATGTGTTCTTCTAATTGTATACAACAAGGTGCTATCATGGTTAGAAGTGCAAAGAAGTCAATATCCGTATAATGGCTCTATTAGAGATGGTTATGAAGTTATTTTCTCAAAAAAATAGCCTTCATCCTGTAGGGATTATGTTCTGACATGCTCTTTCTCATCTGGTTCCACTTTGAGAAGGATATGAGGAAAACTCTAATTTATTAACTCGTAAAGGATCAAGCGTCTCTTTGGAAACAAATTTTCCCACTTGGACTGCAATTATCTTTCAATATGTATGGTCAAAATTTACAATTTCTTAACCACACCATCTCATATAAGTTTAAAAGAAGACCCTTTGGGTACATTCTTCAAAAATTCATCTTGGGACTTTGAATAAATGGAGTAGAGATTCCTTCAAGATGCCTTGGTTCTTTAGGGATTGATCCAAGTTTTAGCCTTCTTCAATAAATGAGTACTGTGAAAATGGCATTTAGTGTATCCGCACCAATTGATGTATAAATGCTACAACTTTTTACTCTTGATGAATATATTTACCAATTATGTCTGTATTAGTTATCCGCCTCTTTAAGTACACCGTTCATTACAATGAATCAAAGTATTTAAAAATACGTGCACTGATTGCAGTTTATACATACTAGAGTGGTCCACCTCAATTCCCAATTCACATCAAATCATGTACCTTAGAGAATAGTGTGGGACGTATCAAAATTGTTGACACAAAATTAACCCTTAAAGGCCCAATGTCCCCTCGGGGGACATTTTGAGTTTGTGTAGAGTGCCACATTCTCAAATTTAGGCATGATTTTATGAGATTCTTTATTGAATTGGCAACTTTTCATCAGCTTCCTATAGACATAAATTTTGTAGAAGTCCGACTAACAATTCTAAAGTTACAATTTTTTTCTGGTAACGCATACAAATAGTGCAACATTTTAGTGTGACAAATAGCAAATAGTGCAGCAAAACATCAATTTACTCAAAATTCAATTATTTTCGAGTTCTTGTCCATTTTGAAAGAAGACAATTTCCTCTTGGAAAGGAAATGGAAATCTTTAAAACTATTGTATGAATTTTTGAATTTCATAAATATGAGAAGGATATGATATATGCAAAACTTGAAGTGTATTGTTGATTCTCAGCACATAGTTGAATTGCAGGATTATTAAAGACATCTTCTTCCCCTCTTCTACTTCTAAAGTTTGGTGCACATGTGCCTAACATGATCCTCTTAAAGTTAAAATTGGAAAATTATGGGCCCTAGTGCAAAAAGTTGCCATTGAAGGTGATCAAAGTTTGTTGCAGGTGTTTAATATGACCTTAAAAAACAATTATGTCTCACTTCAAAGGCTAATATCTTTCAATCCATGCAATCAAACTGAACAAAATTTTTACCACACATACTTATACAATCCTAGTACAAGTTCATATGGTAAGATATGTAAAAACAATGTTTATTTGCATTTTGGGTTGAATGCATTGAAATTGGTAGTTTTCAGCGAGTTTGGGTGCTACAATGCCTTGGGCCTTTAAGGGTTAAGATGGATTGGAGAGGTGGCCGTGATCGGTGGGGAGTAGAAGATTTTTGGTAGTGACTAGCGGTGAGGTGGTAGTGAGCGGCTTGACACATGTTGAAATGTACTCACATTAATAATGTTTGAAAACTAGAGATGATGTGGTCCACATCATCTTTCACCCACATTACCATTGCATCCACACTATATTTAGTGCTTAGTGTAGTATACATAGTTGTGCTCTAGGTAGAAATCTTCATAAAGAGTAATAAACTATATCTTCTCCACAACTGGAGTCGGTCCCGCATGAACATCATACCAACGATTTTTTTTCATAAAACCGTCGGTAGCCAGAGTAGCTACACACCAACCGACCGTTTTACGATGTTTGGCGATTTGTTGTGAATGTGAGGTAAGGAACTGTGGCTCCCACCGTGAATACTATAGTGGCGACACTAATTTCCCATGTGCCAATTGAATAGTGAATTCGTTAGGCTCCTTCCATGCGTCACGGTAGCTCATGTGGCGACTTTCCTAAACAAATGATCTCTGTTTTGGCAATGTGGTTGATGATAACATGTGCCATTGTGGTGGCATATGACCATCATCAAACAAGTTTTGCCAAGTAAAAACAACATAGTGCTCAATCATACAAACAAGACACATTGTCAGAACTTAGAGAACACAAAGTTGCTCAAAATGAAAACATGCAAAGAACAACAATCATGCGAACAAGGATGTCATGCAACCATCCTGATTGGAGGAATCGAACTTCGGCCAAGAAGGCCCTACCCGTCGCAGCAATCAATCCCCCCCACCCCACATCCAGTTAGTAACTGTAAATAAAATCCCACGCCGCCAAAACTTGCTTACATCATGGAAACAGAGGTTAGGATCACATGTCTACACCGAACCGTTGGCAAGTTTCACTCCACTATGTGATGGCTGTCGAGTATGGAAACGATTCCTGATCATAGAATGGTTGCGCAAAGAGCTTCACACATGTGTCACGATGACCGCCCAAGCGGTTCCGCACTTTGGATTTCATAAAGCCCAGAGTGGAGAAGGTCCGCTCGTCTTCAACACTTTCGAGCACCACACAAACAGCAATATTAGCGAGTTTGAAAAACTCAAATAAGCGGCTTAGCATCAAGCCGTTTTGGCCAACCTTCTTCCACAGCTTCGTCACCGAGTTTATGTCTCTCAGTTTGCCATCCCCGAATGGCAATTCGACTTCATCGTCAACTTACAAACCATGTTTGCAACCCTAGCGTGCGGGCATCGAGCATAGGGTCAAGTTGAATCATCACACGCTCATCCTTTGAGCCTGCATTCACTTGCTTGGTGACACAGAAATGATGCCTCAACGTCTTCACATACAAAACGAACAGTTCATCACAGTTAGTCTGCAACCAAAACTGTGGGAATGTAATGGAAAAAACATTCATCAGATCAGAATCCGGGAGCCTTTTCTCAAGTTCGGCGATGAGCATCTCTGCTGCATCTTGGCACTGCCCCTTCACGGATAATACCACCTCAGCAAACTTGCTTCGACTCACGCGGAGCTTCTTCCTCGAGGAATGGCACAACTTGAGCGCTGCGTACATGTGATCATTGATTCGGAAGCTCAAGCTCTCTGATCCATCATTGAGATCAACCACCTACTCTTGGGCAAAGGTGTAACTGTGATCCTCAACAATGTCACAGAATTGTTGAAAGTATTGCTTCTGATAGAAAGACTCAGAGTCACAATACATCATGTACAGCCCCGCTGCGCAGATTTTAACTGCAGCCACATAGTCACTTACAAATACGTGAGGCGATTGTACAAACTTCATCAGAGAATTAACCGGCGCAAGCAATGGCATGATGCAAGGCAATGCTAGCAAGGTTGTAACATCACAAAGAAGGTCATAGTTTAGTCTTGCGGCTGCCTGCTTCGTAGTAAGATCAGGTTGCTCCAACGCTGCATCCTCACACATCTTCACAATGAGTCTTACACTCTCCCATCACTTTCTTGAGTGGATCTAGAAGAGAGATCCACCGAGTTTTGACGTTTCTCAACATCCTTAAACCCTCTGTTTCCACAATGTCAACAAGTTTCTGGAACTCAAGGTGTTTCTTTGCACTTGCACTAAAGTAAGCATACATTGCTTGGCAAAGTGACTCCAATTTTGCCACAATGGGCAGATTCAAAATGGGCTAAACCGCCAAGTTCGTGCGATGCGCCACGCAATGAACATCAACCATGAAAGGAGCGTGTTTCTCTTTTAATTGCGTTGTCACTCCAGATCTATACTTTTGGAAAACACTCACGCCATTTGCAACAAAGCACACCAACTTGTCCGCGATTAGATTGCTAAGCAGACGTCCATGGTGTGTCAACGTAGTGATGATGGCATCTTTTACAGCACTTGCGCCGTTGCCTTCAACAAGACGTTGCAATGCCAACAAGATGTTCACTCTCTTAAATCCAATAACAACATAAATATGAAGTGATAACCAACTTCGGTGATCTATGGTTGTTACCTCATCTGCAGAAATGGAGAAGAAGCTTGAATTAGCGATGAACTTCTTTGTGTGAGTAGAGAGCACCAAGACCATGCTGTCAGCCATCTCCCATCCGCAATGTATGTTCTAGTGCTTACGAGACATATCAAGAACTGTTGTAGCAATCGTCGTGAGGACTAAAAGTCAGTCATCGGTCGCCTTTGGCTAAGCAGCGAAAAGAGCAGCCTGAATTGCACAAGCTTCTTCTTCTTCTATCGGATTGTACCTTCCACGACTTGCTGCACCACGGTCTTAGATCCACTCCTCGCAAAGAAAATGGGCTCGTTCTTCACATGTTGGCAGGTCAAGATGAAGTTATGATCGCCCTTCTTAATCTTCGAGAATCCGGCGAGGGTCTTCCTTCTACCTGCATGCTCCACAACGAGTCCAACTTTGGCACTAAAAGCTTCTCGCGGCCTTCCACCTCCGAGCATACCTTGCAACGCACTTGGCGCGCGCGGCCATCACGGTCAATGACAGACTCTACCCAGGGCAAGCACGCCGCCCAACTGTCCTGAAAGTGGCGGTTGAACTCGTAGCTCTGGCGCTTTCGCTGCGCCGCCTGGATGATGGGGCTCGCAACTGCGGGGTCCAAGATTTAAAGGTCTGATTGGAGCTCACGGCCGGTTCTATTGCGGCCGTCTCGACAAGGACATTGTCTCCAAAGCTCTTCTCTCCAACATCAACGTCCACTGCGCCACCAGTTTCCGACCCCTGCCTGGAGACCCTCACACCTTCAAACCCGGCGCTCAACGACTGTCAAAGAATCGAATGGCACTCTACCATCGTAAAGAATTTCGACATAGAGGACTGTTGAGGAGCCATGATCCCCCCAGAAATGCAACAATGTAAAACCTAATGCAATCCACGCACACAATGAGAGACAAATCTGCATAGAATTGACAGACAAAAAACCGAAGCTCTAGAACTCCCTGATCACAGTCAATTTTAATGCCGCCATTCTTGGCGCACCAGCTTCGTCTGACGTGCCTACGCCTGACACTGATGAGCACTCCTCATCTATCACTTCTCACCTCTCATGGCTACAATACCTCAGCAAGCGGCTGCAACTGTGGCAAGCGTTGCGCTTGCAACAGTCAAGAAGCGGCGGTTGAAAAGAAGCACATTAATCCGGTAGTTTGGCTTCCAACCTAACTTAACCCCTAAAGTTCCTTGACAATTTCCCTCAAAAACTATAAGTGGTACTAACTTTAAACCACAAATCCAAAAAATAAAATAAAAATATGTCCACGAAGCTCTTATCAAAGGCAATCTAGAATAAAAATTTCAAATATAATTGTTTTTTTTTCGAATTTTAGGAAGCTGCCCAAAAATAAAAAAATCCCCCCGAAGGAGACTCTGGTCCTTTAGGGGTTAAGTGGAGAAGGAGGCGCGCCGAGTGAAATTACAGCTTCCAACATGCGACAAGTGACGCGCGTAGTGGAGACGCGATGACGACTTAATGCACAACGCCAGCGGCATGACTGGCGATGCGACGCAAGACCCTATTCCGTGACTGCCTACTGAGGAACCCAAAAGTGCCATTTTTGTTTGTGTAAATTTCGCCAGTAAGACTTTAACCCCTAAAGGACCAGAGTCTCCTTCGAGGGGATTTCTTGTTTTTTGGGCAGGTTCCTAAAATTCGAAAAAAAATCAATTTTCTCTGAAATTTTTAAGCTAGATTGCCTTTGATAAGAGCTTTGTGGACTTATTTTTAATTTATTTTTTGGATATGTGGTTTGAAAGTTTGTAGCACTTATAGTTTTTGAGGGAAATTGTCAAGGAACTTTAGGGGTTAAGGAAAGTTGCTGGCGAATTTTCGCCAGCATCTTTTTCGCTGCATCAGACCTATGAACTTTAGAAACCAGATGGCTAAGCGTTTCTTGTGCCAAAAATAAAATAAAATAAAAATATCCAGATGGCTAGTCTAAGAGGAATCCGACCGTCAGCAAGCGAGCCTTGCATGTGATTGAAATCTATTGCACTGACATGACCATTGACATATTGAACACGAGAATATACGGTCTAGAGAACTGCAGCAGCTGCAACAGAGAACGGAGAGATCTACACAGGTACACCGTTCACTGAATATAGTGTGGAGGTATAGGTAATGTGGATGAAAATTGATGTGGACCACATCAATTCTAGTTTTAGATGAAAATTGAGGTAGACCACATCAATTTTGGTTATTGTATATAATATTAATATGTTATTATTTTATGTTATTATTATGTTATTATATTATTATTATGTTATTATATTATTATTATATTATTATTTTATTATGTTATATTCTTATGTTAATATTATTTTATGTTATATTATATTATAATATTATGTTAATATTCTTATGTTATATTCTTATGTTATAAAATAATATTATTATGTTATATTATGTTATTATGTTATTATATTAATATGTTATTATTTTATTATGTTATTATATTATTATATTATTATTATATTATTATATTATGTTATTATCATGTTATTATATTATAATTTTGGTTTTGAGTACAATTTGTAAAAACTTATCCACATCAATTCCCGTGTGTTTTATTTTGAAACAAGCCACACTATTTCTAATGGACATGATTTGATGTGGATGGAAAATTGAAGTGGACCACTTTAATTTGCGTTTTATGAAATTACTGTAGGAAATTTCAAATAGTCTAGTCTACACTATATTCAGTGAACGGTGTAGTAGACTATGCAGAGCGTCGTCTACGTATTTGCTACTATCCTCTACACTAAAGATGATATTTAGTGTTTAGGGACCAGTACACTAAATATCACTTTTAGTGTAGTGGACACTAAATGCGAACCCGTATACTAATTGTGAACTTGACAATTAGTGTAGTGACAAATCATTACACTAAATGCCAACTACTACACTATATGTGAATTCCACTTAAGATTGCAGTATAAATTTTTTCACTTGTGCACATTTAGTGTATCAAGATAGAAGAAGATTATGTGTACATTTTGAGTATAAGAAGCGACAAAGATTTAAGTACATTTAGAAAAAAAAAACATTTGGATAAAATATAATTTAGAATGGAATGAACACCTAAAATTGATTTGGAAAATAAAAGATTGAAAGAACCTAGATATGGAAGAAAAGTGGATTTGCAAAAATAGGAAACAATTGAAAATAAAAGATTGGAAAATTTTGAAAATGGAAACAATTAAAGAAATAAACATTTGAATAAATATACAATTGAAAAGGAGACATTTGACAAATGTTCATTTCAAAAAATAAACAATAGAAACACGAAACTTTTTAGAAGTATATGATTGAAAAATGGAGCTTTTGAAATCTGACCACATTGAAGAAGTAATTTTTTTCAGAAGTATTCTTTTAAAAAAGTGCTTAAAAAATAAAGGACTACAAAAGTAAAAGATTTAGAAAGAAAACATTTGAGAAAGAAGACAGTTGAAAAACAAAATATTTGAAAAAAATAAGGATTTGAAAAAGTAAGGGATTGAAAAATTAAGGGTTAGGAAAAGTAAGGGGTTGAAAAAATAAGGGTTTGAAAAAGGAAAGGTTACAAAAAGGAAGGGGTACAAAAGTAAGGGATTGAAAAAGTAAGGAATTGAAAAAGTAAGTATTTGGAAAAGTAAGGATTTGATAAAGTAAGGATTTGGAAAAGTAAGGATTTAATAAAGCAAGGGGTTGAAAAAGTAAGGAGTTCAAAAAGTAAGGACTTCAAAAAGTAAGGGGTTTAAAAAGTAAGGGTTAGAAAAAGTAAGTGGGTGAAAAAGTAAGGATTAGAAAAAGTAAGTGGGTGAAAAAGTAAGGGGTTGAAAAAGTAAGTGTTAGAAAAAGTAAGTGTTAGAAAAAGTAAGTGTTAGAGAAAGTAAGTGGGTGAAAAAGTGAGTGGGTGAAAAAGTAAATGGGTGAAAAAGTAAGTGGGTGAAAAAAGTGAGAGGTTGAAATAGTAAGGGTTAGAAAAAGTAAGTGGGTGAAATAAAAAGGGATTAAAAAAGTGAGGGTTAGAAAAAGTAAGTGGGTGAAAATGTAAGGGGTTGAAAAAGTAAGGGTTAGAAAAAGTAATGATTAGAAAAAGTAAGGATTTGAAAAAGTAAGGGGTTGAAAAAATAAGGGTTAGAAAAAGTAAGGATTTGAAAAAGTAAGGGTTACAAAAAGTAAGGGGTTGAAAAAGTAAGGGTTAGAAAAAGTGAGGGGTTGAAAAAGTAAGGGGTTGGAAAAGTAAGGGGTTGAAAAAGTAAGGGGTTGAAGAAGTAAGGGTTAGGAAAAGCAGGTGTTAGAAAAAATAAGGATTTGAAAATTGTAAGGTTAGATATTAATCCCTAAAGGACCATGACTACTTTCGCTCTAAAACCAGTCCAAAACTGCCACTGCCAAAAAGAGACATGAAAATTACATTTTAAAGTACATTTTGGATTTTCAACCGTAAGATGTTAAAATAGACTTCTATATAAACATGCAATAAAATTTTGGTTGCAATCCACCGCACGGATTGATAGATTTTAGTGTTTAAAGTGAAAACAATGGTTCATTTTCTTCCCTGCGTTGAGTAGATCAGCAGACTTTGACTTCACTTTGTATCAAAAAAATTTCATTGTATAGGTCTAAATCTTATACCATTGTCTTAAGCATGATGTTATTTCCCAATACACCAATTTTTAGAGGTAAAAATGGGGTGTAGCATATTCAAAAGAAGTGTGGAAGGAGTGGAGGTTCAAAAATCGCCATTTCACGTTTTATTTTTTTGTGAAGTCCATATGTGTTTGAATGATAATCCAAACGGTCAATAAGAAGGTTTTCACCACATATTTTTGTGGAAAAAATAAAAAGTGAAAAATATGAAGATTTCTAGGTTTTATGTAGAAAAGATGAATTTTTTTCCCCTGTTGCCCAACAATGTGTGAAAATGTTTGACTTGGAATAAAATGCCTTTTTACACTAAAGACAATATATATATTTTTTTAAATTCCAGAGAAGTAAATATTCTTTATATGTGTGAAATCTAGATGTGTGAAAAATCTCAATGTCAATAGAAACTTTTGTGAAAATTTTTGGAGGTGCCAAGAGTTCCCATTTTTTACTATGAGTGGTACTAACGTTCAAACCACAAATCCAAAAAATAAAATAAAAATATCTCCACGAAGCTCTTATCATAGGCTAAATTATATAAAAATTTCAGAGAAAAACGAATTTTTTCTGAATTGTAGGTACATGCCCAAAATCCAATTTGACCCCGGGGGAGATGTTTGGTCATTTAGGGGTTAATTTGCCGTAGGCAAATGAGGCACTTCTAATCCTTCAAAATATTGAGGATATTTTGCAACAATCTCTTGAAGGTATGGAAATAATTGATTAGTATTCCACGTGCCATCTAGCCCTAAAGCTAAACCACATCCAATCATAGATTTACGAGCATAAGACATATTATCACAATCTAATAACTGATTAACTTCTTCAATGGAATCGGCCGCCAATTGGAGAAAAAATCTTTTACCGGGATTAAGAAGTTTACCGGACCATTGGTTGTCACCGCGCGGAATATTTTGCCATGCATCACTTTGAATGAGCTCCAATTTCTTCATTTCCCATCGCCTTGTCCACGCATCTTTAATCTTTGAAATAATAAAATTATCGGCGGGTTGACATAGGTGAGTGGCACATGGAGGTAAATATCTCAAAACGGTTTTTTTTTGGTGTAATACCTCCGCTAATCTAGGGGTTAGATTATGGCCCGAACAATTATCAACCCACACTATTTTTGTACGGTTATAAATGTCGGGTTGAAATGCTCGTGGTTCCTCAAAGTATTGAGGAAAGATGGATTGGTCCATCCATCCTTTCAGGCCCGTACGGTAACACACACCGGGGATAGAATCTTCTAATCCTCGGATAGGGTAATTTCTATTTTCATTGCTAAATATAATCATGGGGGATTCTATCATTGCCCTACGTCCGCCCGAAATTCTAACAACCATTGTCATTGATTCTCCTCCCGCAACCACATCAGCATATTTTACCGAGCAATCTCCACGAAACCCCAATGTTCTACCATTGTCCATATTTATGGTGAAATGTGTCTCATCTAAATTTTCAACAAGATTCTCATTAAATTCACCGGATGCAACATTCATTTCTATTTGAGCTTCTTTTTTGGGGCTACATGTTAACCGACCACGTTGTGAAAGCAAAACTATGTTATTTGCATCCATAAAATGTTGAATCCATGAGTGTGTTATTTTATCTTTAATAGGTCTATCATCTTTGGGGTCGCGAGAGTGTGCGGTATAAGGAGAGTTTAATGCTAAAAGTATTGAGAGGGCAAGTTACCCCGGAACGCATGTATACTTCAAAAGACTGTAGCAACAAGGGGTAAATCCAAAGGACCCATGTTGACCTCTTTCGCCCTCGTCCGGTTCTGGCTTTGTTGAGAGAGCGCTTTTGTTTGCCCAAATTGCTGCGGGTGAATGACATGGCTTGGTTCGTTGCGGGCTCAACTGGTGGCGCAAGAGAATCTCGTTGGGCCCACCAGCGGCTTGCACGGACGAGGTTGGTGGAGTGTTTGCCTCTGAAGTGCTCAGGGAACTTGCGTACGGTGCGTGCGTGCAGGCCGAGGCTGCCATGCAATGATTCGTCCTCGATCATCCAGGCGACAACGTCCTTGCGGGTTTGTAGTGTTGATACTTGCTGCAAGGCTCGCGGCCGTGGTGCCCGAACGTCGGGCTCCATGCCTGAAAAATGAAAAATTGAGTTAACGTCCATGATTCCTACTAGGCTTTTCAACAGAGGATGAAAGTCATCCACACCCACCAGTATGTGTAGACGGCGTTTGGAAATGGTAAGTCAGGCTGGAAATGGTAAATCAGGGACGCAGTGAGTGATTGTAACAGTGAGAATGGTGCAGATGGTATGATGTATGCTGATTGATGGTTTCGGAATTGGTACAGCTGATCGGTACAGGTGGCTCTGTCAGTGGTGCGCACTGTTGTTGCTCTGCGTCACACTGCGTCACTGTGTCACTGTCGTTGGGTCGTCACTGTTTTTGCCCTGCCCGCATGCGCTTGTCTTAACCCATAAGTCTTGCCTGCAAAATTGCCCCACCCCAAAACCCTGAAGTATATCCCCCCCCGTCCAGCAGATGAGAAACCAGAAATAATTTTGGTGCGAAGGAATACCCCACTCGTAATTTAAAAACGCGCATCATAAATATATGGGCAGAAAATACCTGGACACTGCCAAGAACTTTGGAAGCACGAAAGCATGGGACCAGCAGGGAACCTTGAAAACCTTGCTTAACCCAAGAGTAGACTGAAAGATGTAATCTCAAAGATGCAAAGTTTCGTGAATGCAACATCAAAGTCCAAGAGGAGTGATGAAATCTGCAAAGGCAAGAAGGGATAATATAGGATTGAGTATGAGGGTAGGTGGTGAATTAAGGCATGGCGGCCGGGTAGGTGGTTGATTGGGGTATCATTGATGTGTTGGTGGCTAACACTATTTGTAAACTTATTCACGAATAGTGTACAAAGGTAAGTACACTATTCGTGATCCTACACTAAAAGTGATATTTAGTGTAGTGTAGTTACCCCTATGACCTGAGTTTCACTAAATGTCAATTTGTTTACATTTAGTGTTTAATGTCAAAAAAATCAGTCTAACCAAATTGCTCATAACTTTTGCATCACGACGAATTAGAAGATGTACCGTATACCGATGGAATCTCCTTGAAAAAACTCATAAGTTGCTCACCTCACTCGATAGAATTGGTGCAAAATTGATAAAGATATGCCTCGTCAAACTTTCAACCAAAACTCAAGAAATCTGCCCAAAAATATTCACTATAACTTTTTATTTAAGACGAATTTGAAGATGGGTAAGATGCCATTGGAAGCATCTTTTCAAATCAGTTTAGATAGGCACCAAAAACTCTCAAATTGGACAAAAACTGCCCCCGAAATCATCATTTGGAAATCCAACCTTAAAATACTCAGCCCAACATGGAAGGTTTGCTCTTGACATGTGGTGAGATTTGGGTGACTTGCAATGAAATGTGGCATATGACATTGTTACATAACCAACACTAAATGTCAATATGCTAAATTGTAATAACGGCAAAAGTTACAGAAATTGACAATTAGTGTTTGAATTGACATTTAATGTTATTACATTAGTAGGGTAATTGACATTTAGCATTCAAGTTCGTAACTAGTGTTGCGAACACTAAATATCATCTTTAGTGTAGTCCGAAGTATGCCACACATCCGACTAATGAAAGCCTTGACAGCGTGTGGGACTGCTCTCCCACGTGAAGTTATTCCATCGCGTGGAACTCTTCAAAACACTCCTTCCATGTGCCTCAAACAGTTCTTTGCCAGGCTGCGAGGTACTGTTATTGTCTAGTATATGGCCCACCTCAAACCAGCGCTCAAATGTTCCACGGACGTGGATAATCTTCTCCTTAACTGGATACGGTCCGGTATGTTCTATGAAACGCCTTGATGCGTTTATCCTCCTAAATATCTCACCAAGGATAGCGTGCTCATGATTGTCCAGTTTCTTCTGCTGGAGCATCATCGGAGAGTGACTGCTTCAGATCTGCTTTGTGTAGACTCCGAAGTGCATGATAACGTCAAAATACCTTAAATCGACACTCAACCCTGAAGCAACACTCAAAAAGGGTATTAAACCGTGCGATGGAGGTCTTATCACCGTGGTGGAGGCACACTTGCACATAAATTGGCGCAGGAGGGGTGGTTTAGAGGCAGGTGAGGGACAGTCGACATGCAAAGAGAAAACTTATTTAAAGGAAGGTTGACAGGAATTTACAGCCGCAATTGCCGCAGTTTTGGAAACGCGTCCCTGCATCTTTCCATCATAAGAAACGCCATTTCAAGATTAATGGCGCCACGACCAAACAACAATCTAAATGCGGCGATGGAATTATTTCGACATGGAGAAGGTTTCATAAATAGTGGAGAAAAAAAAATGCGGCGCAGTTCATGAGGGAAGGAGTGTCGGTTTCGTAGATTGGTGCGACCAAGTTCTGGGTTCACTTGCGGTGTTCAGGAGCTCGAAGTAGACTGTTGGCACTGCGTTGTTCCTACGACTATTTGCACTGAGTTGTTGACACACCCTGATGTCTTGTGTACTGAGCTGCTCGCACACCGTGTTGTCTTGAGCTATTTGCACATTTCGCTGTTCGTACACTTCACTGGCTTGAGCTGTTCGCACACTTTGTTGTCTTGAGTTGTTCGCACACTTCGTTGTCTGCTCGCACACCCTGCTGCTCGCACACCCTGCTGCTCGCACACTTCGCTGTTCGCACGCACATTGTGCATCGACTACATTGTGCACAATGCATCGACGGTAGACTGTACTGCACTGCGAAACAGGTGCTGCCTTGAAGTAGACTGCACTGCGAAACTGCTACTGCATTGCGAAACACCTGCGTATCGACTATATCGACTGTAGATTTGTTCAATTTTCAAATCCGCACTGTTATAAGGAGCTCACTTCGATGAATGTAGTTCGACGCACAGGAACGCTCACAAGCCCACTTCTATACAGGTCAACGTCCACTTCGGTACACTTCGTTTCCACAATGACATACTTCGTATACATAAACATTCACTTTGAAGCGAGTCCACTTTGACACAGTTCGTTGACTTTGACGTCCACTTCCAGGCGAATTCTCACTAACCCACTTCGACGAGCAACTAGGGAATCAGTTTGAAGTGCATGTCATCAAGCGAAGAGCAACCAGTTTGAAGTGCAACTGATCAAATGAAATGGAACTAGTTTGAAGTGCAGTTTGAATAGTTCAACTAATCAAGCGAAGAGCTCTTCACGTCGACGGTGATCAATTCATCGCTCATCTGGAGACTTGCCGAATTTGGCAGCTTAAGGGGAGCCTCACAATTTTAGGCAAGGTAAGTTACTTTGTGTACTACTTAGTTGCAAAATTTAATCAGATGAAGAGGAGCCCACATAGACGTTTAGGAGTTGTTTGTTGAGCTGATGCAATGCTGAGGAGTTGTCATGCAAGCACGTTTTCACCCCCCGAGCCCCGCACAATCATGCCGCATGATATTATGATTTTGAAGAAGCACGTATCGGTTTTGTCACGAAACTTGGTCACTTCAGGGTTGATTGGAGAAAACTCACTTTCTCAATTATTTCTCACAATTTATAGCGTCGTTTTCATTTTTTTTCTCTCCCACATCAGAACCTTATTTCTCTACCCAAGCATATTTTTTTGCAATTAAATCTCAAATTTTGAAACTCAGAATCCCTAAAGTGTCGGTTTAAGGTATTTTGACGTTAATCAGGAGATGATATTTTTCGTACTCTGGCCCGCAGCGGTGCTTTTCATGATTCCCAACCGACGGATCTTGCGTGTGGACCATAAAGATGAGATATTGCCCGTTGTTTGGAAGGTATTATCCCCTTTAGCATCTCCACCCCTGGCAGAGAAATCCCCACAGCAGACCGGAATATACCTATCAGGAGCGGAGACGATTCCTAGGCTACCAAAAAAATTTGCACCGCAGACTCGCACAAAAGCGGTAACAGGAACACGACGACACGTGTCACATGGGGAGTGGTAGGGCGGCACACCATAATTTGTTGCTCACACTGTAAATTCGTATCATTTGATGTCATCTGACTTAGGTGCACACCAAAACGGTGGCCCGGTTTCCCGGGATGGAGCATGCGGTGTGGGCCAGATTCGGAATTTTGACAGTATACGGGTTAATCTCCTAGGGCCCCGTGCCCCGGTGAAGATGCTCTTAGTTAACATACCGTGACAGTTTCACACCAAAAACACTTCAAAATATTTGGATTCTAGTGCAATGAATAAAGAAGGAAACAAAAACTTTGATTTCTAGTTTTGACCGTAGGATCTCAAATAAGACTTATTCACTAACATACTCAAAAAAATTCATAAACTTTGACCGCAACAATTGAAAGATTATAGTGTTTAAAGTCGAACAAATGGTTCATATTCTTCCCTACGTTCAGCGGATTAGCACACTTTGACTTCACTTGGTATCAAATTTTTGCACTACGCAAGGTCTAAATCCATTACCATTGTGTTAAGCATGATGTTAGTTCCTTACACACCAAATTTTAGAGGTAGAGGAGGGGTGTAGCACATTCAAAACAATTGTGCAAAAAGTGGAGGTTCAAAAATTGCCAATTTGAGTTTTAATTTTTGTGAAATTAATATATTTTAGATTGATAATCCAAATGGTCAATAAAAATATTTACACTACATATTGTTGTGGGAAAAAGAAAAGTAAAAAACATGAAAATCTCTGAGTTTTATGTGGAAAAGAAGAAGTTCTTTTGGTACCTTGCCCAACAATGCGTGAAAATGTTTGACTTGGGTTAATATGCTATTTTTTAGAAAAGACAATAAATTTTTTTTTGACATTATGAAGGGAAAAAATATCACTTGCTAGTATTGGAAATCTCACATTCAATGGAGTGTCCTAGCAAAAGTTTTTGAGGAGCCTGAAGTGCTCGCTCTCCCCATTTAAAATTCAAAACCCTATAACTTTTTCATTATATGTCGGATTTAGGAAAAAGTTGTTCTTTCATTGAGTCTTAGTAATATCCTTCTACAGTTAAAATTTCAAAGTAGAATGCTGGAAACTGACACCATAGGAACCTGATCAAACTTTCAAAAAGCCCATTTTTGACACTTGGTCCTTTAGGGGGTTAAGGCGGGATATCTGGTTTCTAACTTGCAAAAGCAGTGGCCCTTGGCCTTCCTTCGCAAAATTACAATTGCCCTATACAATGATGAAACGGATGTTTTCGAGTGTAATCCAATCGTGTGTGGGAGGTTGTTGAAAGATGGAAGATTCGCATTTGAGATGGTTCAAATGTGGGGAGATTTGTGGAAACTCTTGGATGTGAGAATGCAACACCATGGTAACCAACACCCACCCTTTATGATGTATGACATCAACTATCATGAATGTTGTATGTTTCCAATCATTGGCCAAATTGCATATGAGATGAGATATTTGCATTGAGGGGTACTTTGCATAGAGATTAGAAAGCGGCCAATGTGCTCAGTTTTGGTGTTGATGGTGAGGTATTTTATCAACTCGAACCCATAGAATTGGGTCATAATATTCAGTGGAGAGTTTTGGACTTCATCCAGAACAAATATAAGAACTCTCAAAATGTTTACTCAAGAGGATTCAACATATATTTTATTGCTATAAATCTTTACTCACGATTTGTTGCGACGAAGAAGAACATCGGTCTCCAAAGGTGATCCATATGAAAATAGTGTTTGTTCATTCTCTTCACTAAGCATATGGGCACGGAGCATAGGCTAGTATAATGAAACTACTCCCCCCTCTCGAAGATAAACACTTTACTACACTAAGTGCTTCCCTACACTAATTGCCTTAGAGACAACCGACATGTCATCTGCCCCCGAGGGCTTTGTGGGTCCCCATACAACGAGGCCTTGGGACCCGCACCATAATTGGGTGGACTATGGTGGTAGGCACTACCCCCGAAGAAGAAGAAGAACACCAGACCCCTATGGGTTGGCGTGAATATAGTGTCCGTTCGACCTACCCTTGATGATATGCCCACAGGACATAACAACAGTGGTATAGGACTACTAACCCCTCTCAGGGTGGACACTGTATAACAGAAACCAAGAACCAATACACTGTAAAGTGATTGTTTGGGGTGTATTCTGTTGTATAAAAGTAGAAGGTTGGTTTCGTTGGTTGTCACATTGTTGACATTGCCAGGTTGTTTGGAAAATACATGGTTGTGTTGTAGCGGTGGTCTGGGTTTGGTTCCCGTTGTTCTCGTTTGAGCATCGTTACGATCATCCGGCGCTATCGAACTAGAGGAGCAGGAAATTCCAACAACTTGGGCCTTATATTGTGACAAGGTTACTATTATAAATAAAGGTGGTTATATTTCACTACTTTTTTGAATAGTTGGATTTATGGTGGTTGTACGCCTGTTGGTAGTGGCTCTCCGCTTTCTATTTTTCTTTTGTGTAATATTATGGACATGGCATGGTGTATAGCAATTGTGTTTATTTCTCTAAATGTATTTTTTATAAGTTTCTTTGGTATTTTGAGTTTGGTTTTTAGGATTTTCATAGGAGGGATGTATGTAGATGCTCTGGCACCTGCTGTAATTACTATTAGTGGTTCAAATATCCAACCTTTGTTGATAATATCGTTGATGAGAGGTTGGTATTTTTCTATCTTTCTCTCAATGGTATCTAGTGAGAATCTGTCATTACAGTATGTGAATTCTATAAATTGTACCTTTAAATTGATGTTGGGAGATGTTGGGGGGTTTGATTGGTAGGGTAGTCCTTTTATGCATAGTAGGTCTGGTTTTAGTCGTGCATTACATTGGCATCTTTGTTGTACGCATGTACATGGTAACAGCCATGGAGGGACTGTATTCTCTGGTGGTTTATCATTACATGTGCCCGCATTCATGAGGGTATAACATCTTGAATTTTTTGATGAGACTAATAGTTTTTTAATTTCCCAAATTGCTTTACTGTGTCTTTTTGTTCTAAGCGCATGTATATGGTGTTGCTTGCATTTTAGCAGTACATGTAACCATGTGTCTGGATCTTGGGAGTTGCATATTGAGCATGTGATTGATGGATATAATTCTCTGCCAAAAAATAGTTGTTTTCTAGCATTGCCCATATATTGACCATGTCTTAGTTTTAGGAGGCATGTATTTTGGGAGTCTGTTACCTGTTTATTAGTCCAAAATTCATTGGATAGTTTATCGTCAATGTCAGTGTTACTTATCCATTTATTTATATTGGGGAAATTTGTTGCAATGTCTGTTAAGTTATGTTCTTTGTCATATTTAATAATATGCTTTTCAAGGAATCTTATAGGGCCTTTATCTGGAATTTCGTCCATAGAATGCCACCAGTCTCTCTGAAAGTAATATGGTGTAGAATGTGCAAATTCATGTGGTAGGGCTGCATTGTGGTAATCTTTGTCTCTACCTTGTTTGGCTAGTTCGTCAGCTTTTTTGTTGCCATCTATATTTGCGTGAGCTCGTACTTTGTACAATGATGTAGGTTGTGTTCTTTGTTGCACTATATCTTGTAGAATGGTTTTGTCCGGGTGGTTATTATGTTGGGTGGGGTGTTTGAGTTGTGTTTAGATATTGTACGGGCCATTTAAACAGTCTGTGAAAATGTGTGCAGGTTCATTAGGGTATTTGGAGGTAATAATTTGTAGGGTTGTATATATTGCCATTATTTCAGCTCTAAATATGTTTTGTAAACCTGGGAGTCTTATGGCTAGTTCTATATTTTGGATTGATTGTATATTCCATATCCTGCAGTTTCACGAGTCCAATGATCGCCCATATCTTGTGGTGGGAGAAATGAGCCATCAGTATAGTAGCAGTATTGTGATAAGAATTTGGATTGTTTATCATTTATGAAGTTAGGAATTGTTGTTGTATTGTAGTTTGTGACTAAGTTGTCTGTTGGATATGTGAGTGTGTTCCATTCTTTGCTTTTGTTAACTTGTGTATTTAGTTGTGTTGGCGGGGCAATTTGTATGTATGGTTGAGGGATTTGGAGTTTGTTAAAAATTGTAGTTAGGGCGGTGATTTGTTCATTATTTTCAACACTGGTGTTTTTATGGTGTACACATAATATGTGAAGAGCAGAAGGTTCTATTTGTGTTTTAGTAAATTCGGGTGGTTTTGTTGGTTCTTCATATGTTATTGTATTTGCTGGTACATATGTAACAACATGTGTGTCTGGATAGGGGCCTTTATGTGGTGTTAGGTTATGGTACCAGTTGTTGTCGGGAGTAGTTATTATTGTAATGGTGTTTGGATTGTTTTCTACTGCAAGTCTAGCCCAGTGTATAGCTTTCTAGGTATCTATTTTGTTATGTGGGTGAGCATAGCCTATTCCTTTCCATTTGTAAGAAAATGCTTGTCCCATAGATCCAAAAATTTTGTCTCTTTTAAATGGTGAGTAAAACTTATCTATTTCAGTGGAGCAGGTTACTGTTGAGGAAAAATACGTGTGAGTTATATTGAAAGATGTTATGATGTGGTCAAGTAATATTTTTGGCAAAGAGTAATGTGCAAGTTTAAGTGGATCGGTTTTTGGAATTCTATATTTGTATCTTTGGTATAGCCATATTATTTCTGTTTCAAATGGTTGTGTAGGAGGTGTTAATCCGTGTGGTGAATCTTTTGCTTTGGAGTATTGGTTCCATAGCCATTTTAGTCTGGTTATAGGTATAGTCATGAGGTGCTTGCCTGTTTCATCGTAAAAGTGTGCCGTTTCATCTTTTATTTGTATGGTGTTTTGGTTGGTGTTGATATCTTTTGAGGGATTGCATTCATTTACATTGATATGTATAAGGGGGAGGGGCATGGTTGGAAGTATGTATCTTGTATCTCGGGTTTGTTCTTCTACAAAATGGGTATTTATTAAATTTCTATAATGTGTATGTTGTTTTGTGGTGTAATATTGAGCAAGCAAGGAGGTGTTGTGTTGTATAGTTATTGGTATGTTTAGTGGGAAGAGGTCACTTTGTGGTATCCATTTATTATATGTAATATCGTTTGGTAATTTCCATTGGCATAGGTAGGTGTGGTATGTTTTTGGAATTTTGTATTTGTCTTTTGTTTTGTTTTCTTTGTGGTCTAATATTGAATGTATGGGAAATGTAGTTGGGTTATTGGTGATTTTAATTGGTGGTTTCAAATAAGGGGGATGTGGTGGTGGTGGGAGGTGTATAGGATTTGTACCAAGGTTGGGTAAAATATGATGGTCGTGTGTTCTATATTCATGTTTTAGAGTTCGTGGTGTAGGGTGCTCAATGCATGGGTTTTGGCATTGTGGGTTGCATGTAGGATAGCAAAAAAGTTGTTCAGCTATGTTAAGGGCTTGTTTGATTACTTTAGTTGGTGTACTGTAGTATATTTTGAATTCATCATGTGACATTGGATTAAGACCATTTGGGAGTGTTAAATGTTTTATCTCATGTATGTTTTGAAGCAATAATTTGTTGAAGAGTTTGTGATTTTGCTTTAGGGGTGAAGTGTGGTAATATTTATGATGATAGGTTTAGCCACATTTGTTCAAGAGGTGTGGCTTCAAGTGGAAAGTTTCTTGTTGTACTTCTCAAGTGAGCGCCTCCACATCGTTTGATAAGATAGAGTGTTCTTGTTGTAGGTGATCTTAAGCAATCATATTGTTTATCTGGGAATCTCTTGTGCTCCGCCGTATTTAGCAAGTATAAAATGTGTAAGACCTCTATAGATTATTCCCAATTTTCTTGTGTCATTAAGAGCATTGCGTAGTTGTTCACCTATGCACCTTAGGTATGCGTTCTTTAATGAGAATGCTTCTATGCCAAACATATCATGTGGCAATTGGGTAATTACGTTGGGAGTGCAATTCGGTAGCCCACAAATTTTCTTTTGTATTGCTATAATTTTTTTGTTTAGTTTTTTAATAGTAGGTAGTGAGTATGGTACCGCGTAAAAACTATATGCAATGCCTGCTCTTATAATTGTGTCTACCATGCTGACTTTTTATTTAATAGTAGCTGGACAATTTACTAATTGGTTGCATTGTTTATTTAGTTTGGTGGTTGTTGTGTGTGTCTGTATTTTCCAATTCAATGATGGAACTAGTTGTATTCCTAGATATACATATGGCTCATTTTGATGTAGTATGGAAATCGGTTGGTTTCTGTATGATATATTTGCAACTTGTATTAGTGCTTTGAAGACTATTTGATTTGTTTTGGATTTGTTTGGGCATCCAGTATATGCACATTTCGGAATTCTTAGGTCCATTCCAGCCCATTTGCAAAATTTGTCCATTTTATTAAGTTGATTTTTTATTGAGGGAAGTTTGTTTGTTATGATTGCAAGATCATCTGCGTATGCTGCTGTATTTATTGTTGTTTTTGAAGTTCCCAAGGTATAGCCGTATTTTCCTCTTTGTAACCATCGTAAAAGTGGTTCTAGAAAAACAAGAAAGAGATATGGGCTAAGTGTATCTCCTTGTATTGTGCTTCTTTGTATGGATATTTTTTGGGTTTGGCCAAAGTATTCACCAGTAAAAATGGTGTTAGACTGTGAGTAGATATCTCCTACTAGCATTACCGCGTCCTCAGGGTATCCTAAATCTTTCATAATGGCTAGTAGACGGGCGTGGTCAATGGAGCCAAATGCATTTTTGAAATCTATATAGAGTAAATATATATCTTGCGTTGTTAGTTGTGCATCTTCTAAAGCCGCTATTAGTAATTGTAATTGTCTAGATGTGCATCTTTCGGCACGGAACCCTTCTTGGTTGTCATGTAGAATTTGGTGTTTTTCTCTGTATGTTGAGAGTATTGATGTTAGTGTACTTGTAAAAAATTTGTATATAGTGTTGGCTAGCGCTATAGGTCTGTGATTTGGTAGTTGAGATGGGTCACCTTTTTTGAATAGTAGTATTGTGAGGCTTATTTTCCATGATGCCGGAATTTGTTTTTGTTTATAGCAATGTTTAAAGAATAGGAATAAGATGCGGTGGAAGTTTGTAGGCATGTTCTTCAGGATAGAGTTGGGTATTCTGTCCGGTCCTGGGGTTTTGTTGTTTGCAAGGTTTTTTAGGCATAAGTCAAAAGTTTCTTGATCAAAGTATGTATGTAGCGGAGTTTGTAGATGACCTCTTTCATCTATTACAAAGCCTTCTAGGTCATGCCATGGATATTGTCTAACTCCGTATGTGCATTCAGGAGGGTTGTCTGGTAAGTAATAACATGTTGGAACAGTGGGTTTATTAATAATTGATTGTTGTATGTAAATTTCATTGGCAATGTCTTGCGTGCTCGTTAGTATGTTATTATTGCGATCTGTGATGCAGTCTAATGGTGGTGTTTCTTGGTTTTTGAATACTTTATTGTTTATCTTTTTTGGGCTTATTTCATATAATTGTCTGTATTTGGATATAGCCTTTATTATACATTCTTTTGTGTATTTTGACGTGATTTTTCTTGCTATTTTGTTTGCAGTCTTGGCTAGTGTAGCTAGATCATTTATCCATGGTTCAATAAGTAAGTCGTCATTTGGGGGTGGTGGGATCTTGACATGGGTGTGTTTGTTTAATTCATTGATAATTGGATGTGATCGCCATTGTGGTGTGTTTTTTGTGATATATATTGCTTTTCTAATTAGGTGGTATGTTGCAACATGTTTTTTCCATGTTTTTGGATTTTGCGTGGTAAGTATCCTCCTTGTTTTGAGATTCTATCATTGAGTGTAGGTATGGGTGGTGTGCTACACGTATTTTCTATAGCTTCTGATATTTTTTGAGTGATTTCGTCCATATGGGAGCATGCTAGTTTCCATTGATCGGGATTTAGATGTTCGTATGATAATATGGTGTCTAGGTCATTTAATTGTAAAGTGTTGTTTTCATAAAAATTTGTGTTGAATTTATCTAAATTATCTTGCGGTATAGGGTTGAATATTCTAATTGGTCTCGAGGTAGGTGGTGTGGGGTGGCGTGCAATAAGTTTGTTTTGGGGTATGTGTAGTGAAATGGGTGCATGGTCAGAGTTAAGATTGGCTTCTGTAATTGTGGTACATGTGTATAGATTGTGATTTTGTGTTTTGATATAAAAGTCGTCTATTAGACTTGTATGTGTATAGTTGTATCCACCTTGTCTAGAGTAGTTTGTATTTGTTGGGACATATGCTAGTGCTAAGCTATCAATATATGTTTTCCATGCAAAATCTTCTTCTTGTGGTGGTGTGGTATTATGTTCATTTTGTCGTCCTATTAAAGCTATGTCTCTACTAAAGTCTCCACATAGTATGAGAGTGTGGTTAGAATATGTGTTAATTTGTGTTGTAATAGTTTGTTGTATTATTGGGATTAGTTCAATATCTTCATGATGTGAGGGCATATATAGGTGTATTAATAGCCATGGTTGTAGTGGATGGTTTTGTATGTGTATAATTTGTAAGTAGGGTGAGATTTTTAGAGGGGTTGCTATTTTGGTGATATTTCCTGGGTATGCATATTTGTGATTTATTAGTGTAAGTAGTCCTCCTCTAGCGGGTGTGTAAGGGATCCGTTGTTGAATGCATCTAGTTAGTGCGTGAGTATTGTTAAATATTAGTTTATAATCTGGGAATAAATTTTGTATGTACTTTATTGACTTGGTGGCAGTTAGTTTAGTTTCTTGGATGGTGATAATGGTCGGGTTTGTATGTAAGGCAAGTTCTTCTAAACTAGGTAATGCAGTATTTAGTGTAGCTGCATTCCATGTAACAATATTAGTTTGATGGCTATTGTTATGTGTATTGGATTGAAATGGTGATGAGATATGGGTCAATGGAGGGGGGTGTGTGTACTCATCTAGGGGTTCATAAATTCTTAGTGTTTCTTCGAGAAGATTGTTTGGTAGAAAAGGAAATTTAATTTTTAGCATTTGTATTGATGGTGCATTTTGTGTCTGGTGTATGAAATCATATAATTCTTTGTGTATACTAGATGAGGGGTTTATTATTTTTTGATTATTTGTAATAGATTTTGTATATGGGTGTTCAATGTGAATATGCCTTTCGGGTGGGTTTGGTAGTGTACACATCTTGTTTAATAGCTTGGCGGTCCAATCCGGTTCGGGAAAATTTATTAGTTGGTGTTCACATGAATTTATATTAGGGCTGATGGTTGTTGTTAGTGCAAATAATATTTGTCCTAAAGGGTAATTTCTTATTCGGTTGAGATATGTGTTTAAGTGTGGGAAGTCTCTAATAGTAATTTGGTGGTATTGGTGATCTTGTTTTAGAATGGGGGAGAAACTTTTTGCAAGGTGTTGATACTCAGGTTGGAGTTTGATTGTACAAGAAATGAAGTATGTTTTGTATCTACGTTTATGAGCTGATGGGTGGGTTTCAAACACATCTGGCATAGGGCCAGGGTTGGTTTCAATATCCCCACATTTGATCAGATGATGTATATCATTATATTTGTAATAATATGTATTGATGGTTGTCTTAGATACATATATTGAGGTAGTGTTAAAAATAGATTTTTTATAACATTTTGTTTTGGTCAAAAAGTAAGTAGGTTGAAATAATGAGTTTTCTGAAAGATTTGTTCCTAAAAATATTTTGTCTAAAAATATGATTTCTAAGAACAAATTGATATTTATTTCAGAAAGATTCGTATATACTCTTACTTTCATTAGAATTTCTATTTTTAGTAAGTCTATTTTTGGCTCCTTTGGGGAGCAGCCGGCCAGCCAGACGGACATCCCGGCTTCAATTTTTCTTCTACACATTATCAACAAATTTCTACTCTTTAATCGCAAACTCTTCTCATCTTTATACATATCAAGTTTAATTTTACTATTGACTTTCTTTTTATCCCTATAATTTGTATTCCAACTTCTATTTTTAGTATGTATTGTTTTGTTTTTAGTATCTTTTCTACTCATTTTTAATCTAGAACTTGTGTTTCTCATTACTAATTTGGTTAATTTTCCATCCCTTAACTTTAATTTTCTTAGGAAGCATACTCTATTTTTAGTAATGTTGTTTGTTGCTATGTTCTTATTATTTGTATTCTTATGATAATGGTTTTCTACCTTACCCTTTATTTTCTTCTTACATATCCTCTCCGGTTTTGTTCTTTTATTTTTAATATTACTTGCTCTATTTGAAACCTTTGAAATTTTATAAGTATCTATCTTCTTCCTATTTAATTTATTATATCTCTTTTTACTCTCCTTGAATTTCCTATTTTTAGCCATTTTAATATTCCTTGTCTTTTGATGGTTTTTGGGTTTAGATTCCCTTCTACCCTTATGTATCTTTATTACAAAATTTCCATTATTGTTTTCATTATTATTGTTTCCTTTTTTGTTATATGTGTTATGATACTTATTTTCTCTTTCCTTTTATTATTTATTCTATTCCATCTTTTCTCTTATTCCTTTTATTTTTTATTTTGGTTTTGATACTTTTGTTTTTTGATTGTATATTTAATCTATTCCTTTGATTAATTTTATCCTTTTCATTTATTTTTTTATTTGTTTTTATTTTATTACCTTTTCTTATTTTTGTTTTATTTACTTTCTTTGTTTATTTCCTGTCTTTAGTTTTATTTTATTTCCTTTGTTAGTTATATCTTCTCTTGTAGTTTTCCTTTGTTTTTTAATATTCTTCTTAGTATTTATTTGTTTTGAATCATTTCTAATCTTTGTTTTCCATATGTATTTCATGTAAGTTCTAAATTTTTTATTTCTCTTTGTATTTTTTACTTCTTTACTAGGTTTAAAAAATTTCTTACTTTTTGTGTTTGTCCTCTCTTTTATTTTGTAATTTTGGAGTTTGTTGCTTGATTTTTGTTTTTGAGTATATTTTTTTTTGATGACATACCTTTTGGATGTATTTTGTTTAACAATTGAACTTATTATTTTCTTCATCTCAGTCAGATTTTTGACATTTTCTTTGTATTTTTTGTCACTATTTTTGTCACTTTCTTTGTATTTTTTGATAATCTTTTGTATAATATCATTGGTAATTTGTATTATCTTTTTATTACATATCTTTTTTGTTTTTTGCCTATATATTGTCTTCCTCCTATATACTCTATCCTCTACATCTCCCTTCAACCATATTCTGCTAACAATGCCTCTGCATCTGCTCAATTTCTCCTCAAGCCTATTACTTAGTAATCTGTCTATATTTTGTAACTTAGTATCACCATCTTCCCTGCTCCCGTCTCTTTTCCTGCCTGCTACGATTTGTTTCCTGTACAAACTCAGAATTTCCTTGTAACATGTCTGCAGGTTGTTTTGCCATGTCAGTTTTCCAACCGTGGTTGAGGTAGTGCATACCACCCCCACAATAGGACTTGAACTCACAACCACCTCACTAGTGTGCCATGACCCAAACCACTACACCAAGGCCATGGTGCTTGTTGTAAAGATAGATATAGAAGTGACAAAAAAAATTATCTTAATCTCCCCACTTCTTTATTGATGGTAAGATTGTTATAGATAATGATAAAATTTACAAAGTTGCATTTTCAAGACATGGTTCCTATCTTTCTAAGTCCAACCAAAGTAGATAACTATTGATACAGTAGCTGTTAACCCCAAAAGGTGCAGCAAAATGCAATTTCAAAAATGAGAGGAAAAGCCACACACCCCTTTGCATCGTAAAAGGTTAATCCAGGAGCTGCAACACGCCTTTTGCTAGATGATCCAAACATTCTCAAAAGTGTTGTAGTGGGAGAGCACAGTGTCAAAAAATTAATGTATTTAATATAATATTAAAGATATTATTATTATTATTATTAATTTGAAAATTTGAAAATATGAACATTGAAGAAGTTCCTTGCTAGTGAAAGGTAAAAGTTCCTTGCTCACAACTTGTTCCAAAAGGAATAGTGAGGATCAAATCCAATGCAAAACAAGTAAATGATGGTATTCATATCTATTAATTTGATTCCGTAGGGTATTTGTCATAGTATGTGACACTTGGTGCTAGACCATGTCAATTTTTTATGTTATGATAGATTAATTTATGTTTTGGAGATATTCATCAATATTCAACCATTCTTGCATCTCGTGGACGATTTCATTCACAGATTTTGAGGGTATCATCTGAGGACCGTCATACAGGTTAATTTTGATGATTATGATGATCACAAGGAGTAACACATTGTGCATCATAAACGTTATGAGGATGAGAATATTTTGAAATAGTGAAGGTATTATGAGAAATCACGAATATTATAAGTAGTATGTTTATTATGAATGTTACAAGCATTTTGAATGATATGAGTGTTGAGGGTATCATATCCTCAACAGCTTAGTTGTATGCGTGTTGTTCATTCTATTGGCTCCAACAATGTGCCATGGGAAAGCTGACAATGTAGAAGTTAACCCTTAAATGGTCCAAATCAGACCATATATATGGTCATGTATATTACTCTTAGAATACAAAAATGTATTAAAGTATAGCAAGACATACATCTTTGGATTCAAGATTCTTCAAGTAACATCTTTATTTGGAGGTCATTCCAATATTTGAACCTTATCCATGTTCAAATATGACACCACATATGCAAAATACATGACCATTTCGGAACTTCTCAAGCATGAAGTAGGTGCTGCAATGATCTAAATTTGAAATGTCATGTGTTATTGTATCGGGCTCTACACAAATACAAACTTTTGTAACTAGTGTATACATCAATTCTTACAGCTTGTATGTGATATACAAATAAAATATTACCTACTTGTCAAATGAATTATTTTTCATGGACACAGTGCTTTGGACACAATGGATATGACCTAGTCATTACATGGATATAATATATGTATTATATAGGTATCACCTATACATTATTCGAGTATCACCTTGGTATTACATGAGTATTGTCTAGACAAATCTCTTAAATTTCCCAAATTTTTTGTACAAGCCCCATTTTGAATGAATTATGTACGAAACTGACCATTGCGTAGAATATATTGCAATCCAAATATGGCTTCTCAAACCTTTAAGGGTTAACATGGCTAAGCATCTATTCAGAATCCAGAAGTTGTTTTGGTGGCACACTTCCATGAGAACTTTGTTCTCTGAAGGTGTGAATAAAGTGTTGATCTATTCTATTTTGGTTGGAATATACTATGACATTATGGTAATTGATCCCTCCACTTTACCCTTACATGTCTAATAAACTCACTGGCTGCCACAATATTCTACATGTATGGTGTTGTTTTTGAACATGATTTAAAGGTTGCGATATTGAAACGACGTCCAAATGAAAAATGTTAGTTGGGAAATCTTCAATCTAAAGGTGTATTTTTGCTAAACTTTCATGCATTTTTGTATTCCAAAAAGTAAACTACGTGTATGTACATACGGTTCCCGGCTGACGTTTAAAGATTAACCCTAAGTCAAAAGGTGCCACTGGTGGCTACAATATTCCGCATATATGGTGTGGTATTTGAACATGATAAGATTGAGATATTGAAATGAACTCCAAATGAAAGATGTTAGCTAAAGAATCTTTAATCCAAAGGTGTAAGGTGCTTGATAAACTTTGATACATTTTATGTTGTCTACAGAACAAAATACATACCTATACATAAGGTTCTCGAGTTGAGTGGTACGATTCGCTTCAGTTCCGGCGTAAGTCTGAAGCCAAGGTCAAATCCAGCTACCGTAATCCAAGTCTTATTGCTGCGTGGGACTCTTCAAACATTATGGATGGAAATTATTTTATTCCCTAGAAGAGTTGTTTGCGGGCACTCCCCATGTATTGTCCAGTACAAAATTTGATAAAGCATGTTTTTGGTGAGTCCAAAATCATCAATATTGACATGTGCTCTGACTTTATGAAGGATTTCTATCTGTGTGCAATTTTAAAGCATTTGAACCATAGATGTTAACATGGCTTGGTCGAAGTGGCTATTGTGGAGGGTAGGGTGTGTTATTTGTGTGTTTAATAGATATATTATGTTAATACAGTCATTTAAGATGTATGCGGGTTCAGTAGTGTATTGTGTAGTGATAATTTGGAGGGTCTTATGTAGGGCCATCATTTTTTCTCTAAGAATATTTTTAAGTCTATGTAGTCTTTTGGATATTTTTAATTCTTTGGTTGAGTTGTATATGCCATATCCAACTTTTTCTCTATGCCAATGCCCCAGGCTGACTTGTTGATTTTTTGAAGGAACCATCTCTGTAGTAGCTATGGGCAAGGTCAAAATTCTAATGAAATGTGATTTGAATATGTGGGGGGGGCGAGGCGGTGCGGTGAGGTAATTTGGTGTTGTGTTTGCGTGTTTAAGTTTTGTCCATTTTTTTTGTTGTGGTTTATTGGGAATAGGGAAGGTGTAGATGGAGCTATTTTTGTATATAGTTGGTGTATGACATAATTGTTTGTTGTAGAGGTGAGTGTAGAAATTTGTTCAATGGTGCCAATATTGTTATTTTGGTGGTGTATGCATAGTATTTGTATGGTGGAGGGCTCAACTCTTAGTTTATTTCTTAGTTCATGTGGTAATGCGGGTTCTTCATATGGTACAGAGTCTGCTTCAAATAATGCGATGATATAGGGATCTGAGTTTGAGCCTATGTGTGGGTTAAAGTTTTGATACCGGTTATTGTCTGGTGTGATTATAAGAGTGGAGCTATATTCTGGGTCATTTTTGGCCGCAAGTCTTGTACAATGTATTGCTTGTTGTGTTTCTTCTATGTTGTGGGGGTGCGCAATACCATTTCCTATCCATTTGTGGTCAAAGGGTGAGTGGAACTTGGTGAGTTGGATGGGCATCTGACCGGGGATGAAAGATCCAACACTCGTGAGTTGGATGTTGAAGGATAAGATTAGTGAGTCTAAAATGGGCGTGGGTAGTGTGTATTGTTCAAAACTGCTCGTTTCAATGCAATGAGTAAGGAAGAAAACCAAAACTTTCATCTCTGAGTTAAACCGTAGGATCTAATTAAGACTTATTAAGTAACATACCCACAATTTTTTAAAACTTTGACCACACGGATTGAAAGATAATAGTACTTGAAATACATAGAAGGGTTCTTTACTTCCCTCCATTTAGGAGATAACAGACTTTGACTTCACTTGGTGTCCAATTTTTGCACTACTTAAGGTCTAGATTCATTACCATCATGTTAAGCATGATACTAGTTCCTTGTACTCCAATTTTTAGAGGTAAACAAAGGGTGTAGCATATTCAAAAGAATTGTGCAAGGAGTGAAGGTTCAAAAATTGTCAATTTACATTTTATCTCTATGTGAACTTAAATATGTTTTAGAATGAGAATTTGAATGGTCAATGAAAAGGTTTACACCACGTTATTCCGTGGGGGAAATAAAAAGAAAAAAACATGAAGATCTCTAAGTTTTATGTGGAAAGGAAGAAGATTTTTTGGTACCTTGCCCAACAATGTGCAACAATGTTTGACTTGGATTAATATGCTATACTAAACTTAGAACAAGAGATTTTTTTGACAATATGGAAGGAAATAATATTGTTTGCTATTATTGAAAATCTCACATTCAATAGAGTGTCCTAACAAAAAAAATTGAAGTTGCCCAATGTGCTTGCTTTCCCCATTGGAACTTCAAAACCCTACAACTTTTTCATGAAATGTCGGATTTAGGAAAAAAAATTGGACTCACACAAAGCTTTTAATAATGTCCATCTAGCGTAAAAATTTCAAAAAAGAATATTATAAATTGACACAATAGGAACTTGCCTAAACCTTCAATAATCCCCTGAGGGGTCTCTTGGTAATTTAGGGATTAAGTTGGGGATGAACTTGGATAAGTTTGGAAGTCACTAGTGAAAAAGAAGACGGCAGGTCCCATGTGCTTTGCAATTCAAACTCTGTTTGTTTTTGTGCCAAAAATAAAAATAATAAAAATAAAAATGACGACAAAACAAGAGCTTGACATGACACAAGAAGCCAAAGATAAGGCTCATGCACATGACGACCATATGGGGCTTCATCTCCCAGATATGGTCCCTAAAAGCCTAGGTTGGGCTCCCCATGCCCACACCAGTTTCATGGTAAAATTTGATATGGTTCCTAACCAAACCATTTGGTTACCCTCTTGTGATTTACCTTTTTAACCATATTATTACCACAACATTCCCATTACATTCCCAATGAGTTCCCATGTTGTTCCCCATAGTACCCCATTGTGTTTTCAATTGTGTTCTCAAATGTGTTCCTCCATTCCCAACACGTTCCCCCGTTCCCAAAGAGTTCCCAACGCATTTACACTAGGAACCAATTAATACTTAAAAAAATTAATCCAAATTTGGCTTTTGATTAGTGGGCCCATCACCAAGCGTTGGGCCCCAACGGAGGCTCATCTGCACACATGTGCGTGAGCTCATAGGCCTGCGCAACTCCGAAGCGCTCGCATGGCGCGCACAGCATCTCCCATCATCCACCCAGCGATCGAGAAAGGAATGCCAACTACCGCGCCCAGTTTTTTAGTTGAACTTCCTCCGAACTGCTCTTACTATTTTCAGCGTTTCTACAAAATTTCCTGCAGATGACGTAACGAGATCATCGCCACAACCAGCAAGCACGGTCGCTTTACAAGGGAAATAGCAGATCCGGTGCTGTGGATGAAGCCTTCGGATGGTGGCAGGGGATCTGGATGGGCAGAGGGGGCTAATTCCGGCGCCGGACGCAGCATGGCAGCGTTCTGGCACATGATATTCTGGATGAGCTGATGCCTCCGGCGACGTTGTCGAAAGTGGGCTGCAGTGGTTTGAGCAGTCTCAAAGCCTGCAGTGTGGCAGTCCAAGTTGTGTTGGAGCGGACGGACGCCTCCTCTGACGTCCACCGTCTTCCTCCAGCCCTCCCATTCGCCGCCGTTCGCTTGCTTCGCACTGCCACCTGCAAACTGCTCTTTCTGGTGATAGCGCGGCACTGTTCATCAAAAAGGAGCCTCCTGACCTTCATCATTTTAAAAGGTTATTTTACCCCCCCCAAGGAATTTCAGAGGATAACTACTAAGGTAGAGGCACCCAGTTCCGATCAGTAGAGTATGCATGGCTTGGTGCATGAAAATGGCAAATGCAATGAAATGGTGCATGAAGTGACCCAAAACCGATTACTCAAAGTCTGAAGATTTTAGTCATTATTGGCATTGGGTCATGAATTGTGCAATTTTGGGTTGCTCCACCTCAACTAAACTCTCATTGGTGGCATTGCTTCGAAAGTCCAACAAGGCCGATCGGCATTGGGTACCCTCCATGAGTTGGTTATCCATGGCATGTCTTCTTCCTTTTACTCACTCTCACTTATTGGCATTGGGCAAAGGAGGGCACTAAATCTCACCTACTCTACACTTTGGTTATGGGCTCCGGTGGTTTTTGGGCCTTCAAATTCTATATCAATTGCAAATCTTTGTGATTAAATTTGAAAAATATTTGTTGAGTTTCATTCCTAGTTCCCCATCTCTCTACATAATTTTTTTGACACACAATGTCACTTGACTCCCGAACTAGCTTAAGTGATCGGAATTGGGTACCTCTACCTTACATTCATTAAAAAATATCCAAGGTGAAGTTTTTGAGAATGTAAAAATACGACCTGAAATATAATTGTGGTAAAAGTGGAAAAGTTTGTCCCTCAAATGGACACTTGGTCCTCAGTATAATGATGCCTCGCCAAAAGCCTCACGGAAGGCTTTTAATTATAGTTACAGAGGCTCGTCGCCATGCTTTTAGCGTGCCAAACCCCACACAACCCTCCAAGGTTGGACGCTTCTGTTTGCCTCATGAGCAAGGGCCTAGTCGGTTGTATTAATTATCTGTAGAAGTCACGGCCAACTCCAATTCAAACAAGATCAAAGCTTCCACCCATTTCAACTCCACTAGAAGTTGCTTTGAAGCTATGTGCACTAGAAGAGAGACGTTAGTTTTTTGGACTAGGTCTTGTCCCTAGTGTCTTAGCTTCAGCTTTGTTATGGTCAGTGTTGGTTGTGGCCGATCCTATAGTGACCTTTATTGTGGTTACTTTTTCTTGCAATTAAATCTCAGTTTTATCGCTGAATGGCTATGACATTTTAGCATCCAAACTCAATGAAAACCTTGAGTTTCAATGCATTCAACACAAAATGCAAGCAAACACATATTTTACATATATAATTGTAGGGTCTTGTACTAGGCTTCTATAAGCATGTGTGGTAAAGCATTTGATTAGTTTGATCGCATGGATTGAAAGATATCAGCCATTGAGCTGAGACATAAACTCCTCTTAAGGCCATACTAAACACCTTCAATAAACCTCGACCACCTTCTATGGCAACGTTTTGTACTACGGTCCATGATTTTCTAATTCAACTTTTAAAAGGATCATATTAGGCACATGTGCACCAAATTTTAGAAGTAGAAGAGGGGTAGAAGATGTTCTTAAAAATTCCTACAATGCAACTATGTGCTGAGAATTAACAATACACTTCAAGTTTTGCATACATCATATCCTTCTCATACTTTTGAAATTCAAAAATCCATACGGAAGATGCAAAGATTTTCATCTCCTTTCTAAGAGGATTTTTTTTGAATGGACAAAAAATTGAATTTCTATTGACTTTGAAATCAATTAAATTTTGCTACACTATTTGTTAAATGTCACACTAAACCTCTGCACTATTTATATATGTTACTAGTAATGTTTGTAACTTTTGAACAATAAGTCTAATTTCTTAAAAGAAATATGTCTGCGAGAAACTGATAGAAAGTTTCCCATGTAATAAAAAAGTTATTAGAAAATCTTGCCTAAATTTGAAATCGTGGAATCCTACCCGAACTCAAAATGTCCTCGAAGGGAACATTGGTTCATTAGGGGTTCAATTCTGCCAAGAAATATAAGAGTCTGGCACCTATAAATTGGTGTACAGTACAATATTCGGCGATCTGAGATCATGCTGGCTCTGACGATGAAGCACTGTAGGCAGGGCTTTTTTTTCGTTCGCCAGATTCTCTTTCGGCTAGTGAGATATCTTCCTTCCAAAATTTAACCCAACCCACATCTCACAGCAAAGCGAATCTGTCAGACTGTCGCCAAAATAAAAAGCCCTAACTGCAGGGCTGCTTTTAGAAGGGTTTCGCAGACACCAACAAAGTCAGGGGCGTTGTCATATCCTTGGGATCGTCGCCTTGACTATCTACATGAGTCTTCAACAACCCTTATTTTTCTGTCGATCTGGAGCCAAATTGCGAATTTTTTTCCCCCAAATAAAACATTCCCGAAGAAGTGGAAAATTTATGATTTCATGTCGCCAAAACTTCATTAATGGCCATTGCTATATCGCCATATTGCCACAAATGAATAGCCGGGACTCCAAAATTTATGATTTCATGTTGCCAAAAAGGATGTACAATTCTATGTTTATGGAGATGGATTCTCCAAAATGGATATTTATGGAGAAAATTTGGTTTTGTATGGTTTCAGGAGAAAGTCGGAAGTGCTATAGCTCCATGGTCTCTGTAGCCATTGTGGCTATCACACTAAAACAAAAAAAATAAGGGCTCGTCTTCAGCTTCATAGAGCTCATATGTTCTTACAGTTGCGCATTCGTTCAATGTGCAACAGTCCACCCACTATCACCAAAATTTCACCCTTGCTATTAATATTTCTTCTTGGAACATGTGCTTGCGTAGCAGTTCTACCTAAGAAAACCCCTCCATAACGGACAAGTTGAGCAATGTGCATAAATATATAGGAAACAAATAATTTTTTTTTTTTTTTCAACAATAGCCAATAGAATTTACAACTTCAACCCAAGTGATTTCATACTTTATTTTATTTTATTTTTTGGCACAAGAAAAGCAAACTTTACTTACAAAGAAGAAACTAGAAACCACAAAGAGCGTGCCAGGACCCGCCACGCAAGAGACTGGACAAGACCACTACCAAAACTTCGGAACCCAAACCACCTTTTTGCCCTGCCTACCGCACACACCCTCAAGACAACCTCAAATGGCATCAAATGGTTGGTGGCATCGATCCGACTTTGATTACAGCTAGCCGTAGCAATCCTCCCCCACTCCACCCTATCGTAGTCCGTGAGACCTTGCCAAATGACCCTTTGCACTTTGCCCACACTCCACTCCTGCTAGTTGAAGACCGAGTTGTTTCCAACAATCCACAAGGTCCACAATGTCATACCTCTGCGTAAGAGCTAGATTCGGCTAACCTTCTTGAATTTCCGGGGCAGTCTAGTAGCAAAGATAGCAAGCCCAAGTTGGGCTTTGCTCATTGAGTACCACCCAAATTACCAACAACATTGAGGACCTTGACGACGTAATTTGAAATCGATTTAGTTTGGGGGCGTTTCCAGAATCTATGGCAAATATTTTCCACCACACCTAAGGGACAGACCACACAACACTCGTCAACTTCAGGGAAGGCACAATGCCACCATTGGTTCACAGCCATGACACGATGCCACATTTTCCAGATAAGACCGACTCCCTTGCCAGCACGCTCAGAGTCCAAAGTGCTAGCCCACTTAAATTGAAACTGTGTTGGCAACGTGTTATGCCACTTGGTTGCGTAACACTTGGTCGCGCAAGGTTGAGAGGGGGGCGCCTCTTCCTGAGAATCTCTCCTTAATTGGGTGGAGTAAGTCATCATAGAGGTTCCAATCTCCCACCAAATTCTACCGGGGTCCTACAACAATGACCAAACTCTTCTGAAGTACACAAATCGAGGCGATCTAGAAGCTAATTGGTGCTTCTTGTCACCGCAACGATCCTCACGCTTTCTAAGCAACCTTCCACCTCCAAGGAAAGGGTCTCCATAAGAACCTCTTGTAGTGATTGAGAGAGGTTGGCCACCGTGAAGAGTGAGGCCATGCCATTGAAGCTCCACCAATCAGGTATACAAAGCATTCTGGGGGTTGTCAGCCCGACACTCTACAATAGGTACAAGAGTGGGCCATCAACTCTTGAGGCAAAGACCTCGACCCATTTGCCTGGATTGAGTCTTGTCCTCTCAACAAAAGTAACGACTCTCAGCTGACCTGTAAGTTGGGTGGAGACCGCCGTCCACTGGCCCCTTTTGCCTTCGGACAGATCCCTCTCCTCAACCGACTCTTAAAAG
This sequence comes from Bryoerythrophyllum caledonicum, assembly GCA_963971425.1. Classification (NCBI taxonomy): domain Eukaryota; kingdom Viridiplantae; phylum Streptophyta; class Bryopsida; order Pottiales; family Pottiaceae; genus Bryoerythrophyllum; species Bryoerythrophyllum caledonicum. The sequence continues at coordinate 6,048,759 of OZ020517.1, read as the reverse complement.
GAAAGCAAACGATTCTCTTCCGGAAGCAAGACATCTCTATAGAAGAAGAGGCCTTTTTGGCCAAGCGTTGCCCTCCTGGATTTGGGGAAACTAGGTCGGGTTGACGCCAGGTCCTTTGACCACCATAAAAGAGAACTAGGTCATTCCTCAAGGTTGTGAGGAGTCGCCACCACGTGTGCCTCTTTGTATAGTTGTTGCCATGAACGCTTGGTTCTATTCCAAAGACTGGAGCCGTTGGGAGCCCAAAAGTTGGGAGTCGAACTACACCAAAGGCTGGATGGCCACTTATAGTCACCAAGAAGAATAGGATGGTAGAGGTGAGGATGATAATGCCAATCATCATGCGCCTTGCGCAACTCGACTGCAAGGCACTCCATTGTGTCAGTTTTCCAACATAGCGTGGACAAATTGGTCCACGCTTGTAGAACAATGGTCAAGCCAAAACGGAGTCCCTAAGAGTTTGGAGACCACTCTACTAAGGGCCCACCAAAATGGTAACCGATCCATCCACGTGGGCCTTCGGCACCCCTATGACCCCAAGAAGTATGCAACAAACTTCTCTGCATTTAGTACCAATCCAGAGGCCTCTCCAAATCATGCCAACATATCAAGAATGTTAAGCACTACCGGCTCCTCTACTGCAAGGGTCAAGGAGGAGTCGTTTGCAAACGATATAAGGATCTGTTGTTCGACCGCGCCCGAGATATCTATCTTTTAATCCATCTCCTCCTAGCCTCTTCTTTTATATACTTGTTGAGCACCTCTCCAATGATATGGAAGAGGTAGGGCACCACTAGGCATCCTTGCCACATCCCTTGCTTGATGGGGAAGGCTTTTAGTAGTGCGCCCGTTCACATTGATTCTAGCCTTGGCCTCCTTGAACACTAAGGTAAGAATCAGACAGAACTTAGCCACGAATTCCATTCTTTCAAGCCCCTGGAATTGGAAATGGAAGTCCACATGATCATACGCTTTCGAGAATTCAAGCTTGAAGAAGAGAAGCAATTGTTCTGTTACCTTGGCATGGTGGATCGTGTCTTGTGTGAGCCGCAAAAACGGCCCACGGTGACGAATGGACCACGCATCGGGTGCGTTAAGGTTAACAAGTAGTAGAAATGGGTTATCCCATTGGTTAGCTCATGGTTTTTGATCAAGATGGCTAAATAGCCTTTCCATGCGCTAATTCTTTAAATAGGAGCCACATTGTGGCAACCAAGGATTTTATGAAGTTAACCAAAAAATAAATAGAAAGGAAAAAATAAGGAAAAGTTTAGGAAAACAAAAAACAATAGAAAAGAAGTAGAAATGGAAGTGGTGGAGAAGAATTTACCTCCTACCGAGTCGGGGACCGCAATTAGCCACGGTGAGGAAACCACGGAAAAAATTAGAAGAAGAAGAAGAATGATGGTGAGAAGAAAAAAAAAAGATGAGGCTTTGAAAAGCCATGAAAGAAATGAGTAAAAAGGGGTCCAAAAGAAGTGGAAAAAACCCTCACCATCACTTGGTGAATTAGTCCTAAATCCCAAGCAAGGGAAATTCAAGCTAGGTGGAGTAATAGATTTTTTGCATCCTTGAATTAGCTAAAATAGCTCACTTATTGGTGATCATGCACATACCATGTGGCATAAGTTAAAGTAGGAGATTTAGATATTCCTTGGTTAGTGGGACACCCACTTTTGTTAATGCAAGGGTGGCACGGAGTTAAGTAGTCATAGGTTAATGGGTTTTTTTATGAAGAAGGTTGTTAATGGAAGAAGGAAAAGGCGGCAGGGAACGACCGTGGGAACACAAGGGGAGCAAAGAACTTGGGGGTTACCCCCTAGAGAGACTCTCATTCATGCAAGGACTGTGTAGGAGAGGAATGTGAGAGTGTAGGAGCGTGGACTGGAGAGGAGCCGGAAGCCCCGGCCGTTGAATAGAATTTTGTTTAGGTAGACAGTAGCGAATTTGAGAGAGATAGGGATAACACAAGAGGAGGAAGACCCGATCACGATCACAGTACAAGAGGAGGAAGACACGATCACAATCACAGCACAAGAGGACGAAGACACGATCACGATCACAGCACAAGAGGAGGCAGACACGGCCACGATCACGATACAAGAGGAGGAAGACACGATCACGAGAACGGCACAAGAGGAGGACGACACGATCACAGCACAAGAGGAGGAAGACACGATCACAGCACGAGAGGAGGAAGACACGATCACAGCACGAGAGGAGGAAGACACGATCACGATCACAACACAAGAGGACGAAGACACGATCACGATCACAGCACAAGAGGAGGACGACACGGCTACGATCACGATACAAGAGGAGGAAGACACGATCACGAGAACGGCACAAGAGGAGGATGACACGATCACAGCACGAGAGGAGGAAGACACGATCACAGCACGAGAGGAGGAAGACACGATCACTGCACAACAGGAGGAAGACACGATCACAGCACAAGAGGAGGAAGAAACGATCACAGCTCAAGAGGAGGAAGACACGATCACCGCACGAGAGGAGGGAGACACGATCACAATAGAAGAGGAGGAAGACACGATCACCGCACGAGAGGAGGAAGACACGATCACAGCACGAGAGGAGGAAGACACGATCACGATCACAACACGAGAGGAGGAAGACACGATCACGATCACAGCACAAGAGGAGGAAGACAGGATCACGAGAACGGCACAAGAGGAGGGAGACACGATCACAACACAAGAGGAGGAAGTCACGATCACGATCACAACACAAGAGGAGGAAGACACGATCACGAGAACGGCACAAGAGGAGGACGACATGAGAACGGCACAAGACGAGGAAGACACGATCATAGCACAAGAAGAGGAAGACACCATCACAACACAAGAGGAGGAAGACACGATCACGAGAACGGCACAAGAGGAAGACGACATGATCACAACATAAGAGGAGGAAGACACGATCACGAGAATGGCACAAGAGGAGGAAGACACGATCATAGCACAAGAGGAGGAAGACACGATCACAACACAAGAGGAGGAAGACACGATCAAGAGCAACAACCAAGGACGAACACAAACAAGGTAGAGGGTGAATTGAGCGGGATCAGGGAGCCTCCTTCCTCTCCCAAATTGATTCATTATTCTCTTGATAGCATGTACAGAAGGAACCCTAATTTTTATTAGTTACAACAATCGTGCGGAAGCGCTGCCCAATTTCCAACAAAATTAGGGTTTTTTCTATCAAACCTAACAAAACAACCGGTTTTAATACAAAATAGTAAGTAAACGCAGCTAGGGTGCATGTATGCTAGGATGTTTGAGTAGGACTCCTTGTGTGAATGTATATGATATACACATGATGTATGGTGCATGGGTTTAAATAAACATCTAAGTTGATTGTTGCACTGCTGGTCGCCGGATTGTGAGTCCAAGGGTAATCCGGACGGGTAATTGGAGGCTGCCATTGCGTTAAGCACAAAAAAACAATAAGGATATAGAAAACAAACATGAATAACGGGGTTATAACCTAAGAGATAATGGGAATATAAATTTTGGATAAAAAAAAGGGAAGCATGTCTGCTGTCCGTTGCCGTCAGGGTCGCACCTTGTTTTGGAATTGGTCTTTGAGGGTCGAAATGAGTCCATAAGGCCGAGCTGCACTCATCTAAGCTTTAAAATGTTGAAAACAGAGTCCTAGAGCAAAACTTACGTGTGCTTGAAGTTCGGAATCAACTTAAGGCTGAATCCAGTCATCACCACCCATTGGTCCACTAAAATCTCAAGTAACCACAATCTAACCACTATGATCTGAATGGGGCATGTATGGTTAGTTCCAATGGTGATTGTGCACGGGGTTGTATCCCGATTTTAGGATCTTGTGTTCAAGGTAGGCCACCCGTTAGGGGCGGTTTATTTGGCTCACATTTTGGTGCGTCCGCCGGGAGGAGGCGTGCTCATTGTTTGATTGTGTGGATTATTTTATCTTGGATGTAGGTAGAAACGCTAATAGCCTCATGGTATATGGAGCAGCATTGGGTAGCTTGAGGTAAGTGCTCAACTTGCTCATGTATGGTTGAGTGATCGTTAAGTTGTGAATGTTTTGTGAACGTCTTGAAGTGTTGTGAATGCATGAACGTGCCAAATTGTGTTTAAAGGTGGGGGTCTAGAAGGGAGTGTGGTTTCCCGACCTTCCAACTACAAAACACCTTGTGTTGGAAGGATCCCCTTCTAGTCCTGTGGCTGTGAGTTGAGCAAGGGGCCTAAGGGTGAAAGGTTGAGGCCCTCCCACGGATTTCCGCAAGGATTTCCAGTGAGTCCCTAGGTCGAAGGGGAAGGGTGCATGAGCCCGGGTATGGGACAAGGGCACCCCTTCCTTCCCCCCACGCTTGACTAACCACCAAGGTAAGTACAACTTGGTGTTGATTGAAGCCTTGAATCAATTGTTGCGAGTTAATGGTGCATGTGTGAATGAGCTACCTCGGAGGGGAGTTGGAGCCGTGGACGTGTCCAAGACGTAGGGGTGCTGATTGGCAGGAGCGCGGCATACGGTATGTGCCCTACACCCTCTTTTAGGACCGCGAGTAGTAAAATAGGATCAACTTGGATGTGGTGACCATATGAGGGTTAGAAAACCTTAATTCTCCACTTAAGCCGTGTGGAACAATTGCCTTAGAAACGCTAGGATTGGCCAACCACGAAATTGCTTGCAACGAATCTTGTGCTAACATTTGGAGTGGCGGGAGTTGCTAAAAGGTGAGATATCCCCCTCTAAAACATTGTATGTGACCCATTGGTTGGCCTTAGAATCGTTAGAGTGCGATTAGGTCCACGGTCGCTTCCAACTAATGGTGGCAGGGTGGCTGGAGATGCATCAAGCTATGTCCCCTTCACGGTGATAACATTGTCCACACACATGCTTGTATTCCGTCCCGTGATTCTGTCGTTTTCCTCCTAGTGGGTAATGCCTAGCTCGAATTGGTAAAAGGTGGAAGGGGAATACCAAAGATACCGAGGAACCCCACCTTTTATCAAGTTGAAGTCTAGGTCAGCCCCACAGTAAGGATTTGTACCGTGTGGCGCCAATTGGGGAACAACTTTCCAACGGGGTGATGCTCGTGGAGACATTCCTCAATTTGGTTAGCTTTTTGTCGTTTGCCCATGAAGGGTAGTCCTTAATAGGATTCTTTGGTGGCTACATCGAGCTAAAACTCCACAACTAAAACTCTCGTCTTGGTCTTGAGTCAGTCCATCCTCGTGATAGTATTGGGAGTAGGAGTGTGGGAAACACCCACTCCTCGTTTGAGATAGGCCGTGTTTCGTGTAGATCCACCCACGACTTTTAAACCTTGGACGGGAAAACTTTTGGAGGACATGACTACCATCAACGAACGACAAGACCTTATCCTTGGACCCTAGAGTAGATGTCCCGTGCCACGAGGTCCCAAAGACCTTCCCTCACACCACCGTGGGAACCGGCGAGTGAAAGAAGGAGTAGGTCAAGGGAGCTCACCAAGGACACGGCGGAAGGATTCTTAGAGGTACAACTAGAGGCTCTTCCAGCCCCTTTCCTTCCTTTACCCCCATCTTTTCCTTCCACCTCATTCGATCCGGTGAATACCACCAACACCACTAGTCCACGAGGTACCCCATCAGCCCCTACCATGGCCTCTAGAGGACCACCCCCGGTCTGGCCTCCCATTAATCCCTTGGTTCAGCCAAGGGGTTTACCAATCGTAGTACCCGAGGGCTTGCAAACGGCGCCTATGCCACCCAACTTGCCCACGTTTAGAGGAACCAAGGATGAAGACCCCTCCGCACACGTGGAACGGTTTCTTGAACTCCTCACTACTTGCCTCATCACCAACACCAATTATTTCCTAGTGTGGTTCTCGTGTACTTTGAAGGATGCCGCTTACGAGTGGTATAGGAATCACCCTCCCGACACCTTTGAGGATTAGGATAGCCTTATGAGGGCTTTTTTGGAGCACTTTAGACCCGAAGTAGGTCAAAGTAACGCCCTCACAGCCCTAGCCGGGCTACGTCAAGGTCCAGGGGAGGAAATCACGATCTACATTAGGAGATTCGAGCTAGTGGTTACAAGGTTCGTGGGAAACCTCCTCACCAATGACACCTTAACCCATTTCTTTATCCAAGGGTTCGACAATGAGGGAACCATTAGGGAGATTTTGAAGGTCTGCCCCACATCGGTAGCAGCTGCCAAGGCACAAGCTAGGCTAATAGAGCAAGTCGATCGAGACCAAGAGCGCATGTGGAGGAAGGAAGAGCACCACATTCTTAGTTTCATACCAATCCATGCCAAGGGCAAAGGACCAGCCCTAGAGCCTAACCAAGGAGCCACGGGTGTACATGTCCCCATGTGGAACTACTATGCTCGACCCTTGAACGTTAGGCCACCGGTAGCTCTCCCCGAGCTCACCTATCATGAAGGATGAGGCACATGGAAAGAGGAAATAAAGAATGAAATTCTCCAAGGCCAACAAGGTTTCTAGGACCAGTTAGCCCAACAAATCAAGGCCATGCAAGACCAAATGGCCTTGTTGATTAAAAACCAAGTCCCTAACCCCACACCTCCACCCATAGAGTCCGGTAGACATGCTTCGGGCCTATGGTGTACTCAATGTGGCCAACCGGGCCACACCAGCCTTTTTTGCACCACTACAGTGGCAGCACCTCAGCACCAAGCCACTCAACTCCTGTATGTGCCTCCCCATAGGAATCAACCACCGGCGGTAACTAACTATGGACCGCAAGGCTATGCACCTCCGAGTCAAGGTTATGGGGGACCCCCGAGACCACGATTTGAAATCCATCACACTTGTGGCAAGAGACACGCACCGGGGCAGTGTTGGGTCGAAAGTGGAGTAGTATGTGGTAACTGTGGAGGTAATCACCCTACTCACGTGTGTCGTAGATCGGACAAGGTGATTCCCATGCCTTTTCGATCGGGGAACTACCCTCAACAAGCTCAAGATCACTTGAGAGGTGCACGTAACCCTCCCTCTGATAATACCCTTAGAGGCTTAGACCACCTAGTCTCTACTACGACTACAACAATAACCGCCAAAATCAAACTCCTCCAATGGGGGTTAATACCAAGGACGGTTACATCCCTATTAACCAAGGGGGGCAACAAAACCAAGGCCCACAAGATGTTCGCTACGCCACTAAGTCAAGTAAGGTCATTTCCACACATATCCCTTCCCTCACTAAGCTCAATGTAGTTTTCCACGAGGTTACCTCAACCAAGGAAGGAAAAACTTGTGAGTTACCGGCGTTGGCAATCCAAACTCGGTCTAACCGGCGGGAACCTAGGTACTCGAGTCCTCCTCCACCCATACCGGAGGATGGTGAGACTTTGGAGGAAGATTCACCTCACTTCTCTCACCTAAACGAGACCACCAAAGAGGGGATGGAAGGCACTCGACGGGCCAATTTGAGGCCCTCCCACGGAACACCTAAGTCCCGAACACCATTATCCACCCCCCAAGATGCGTAGGAGGGTCCACCAATCCCTGATCCCGAGGTTAACACATTTCCACGTGTCGAGGAGCAAGTGGGAGAAGGACCTTACGACTTATGGGCGGATTTGAGTCGCCTTAAGGCGGACATCACCATTGCTCAACTATTGGAAGTGCCACCACCCATGAGGAAGGTCCTTAGGTCAGGCACCCCAGTGAAGCGGAGGCCTAAGGCAAGGGTTAGATTGGCAGCCCGTGTTAAATCCGCACATCCCAATATCGAGGTCAGGGCGGTTCAAATTGAGGTCTCAATCGTAGACAAGGTGGTACCCAATGTACTAGTAGATGGTGGTAGTGGTTTGAACATTATGCCCCTCTCAACCATGGAGAAGTTGGGCCTAGACATCACGGAATCCTCACCGTACATCATCGACATGGCTAATCAAAGTTCGGAGGCCCCGTTAGGCCAAATTAGTGGTTGTAAGGTTACCACGGAGAGAATAGAGTACTTCCTCACCTTCCAAGTCATTCGAATGCACTCTAACAAGGAGGCATACCCCTTGCTACTAGGTAGGCCTTGGTTGCGAATTGCCAATGCCACGGTAGAATGGGGAGGATCGAAATCAAACATCACCTATGGTCCACCGGAGAACCCTACTACGGTCCATATCCAACCAAGTAGGCTAGGATTATGCCACGGTTGCATGGGCTTGTCGGAGGTTGAATCACAAGAGGTTCTAACAAAGGAGCCTCCCAAGAGAGTGAGGTTTGTGTCCCATAAGGCGGTGGATCGAGCCCAACCCTCGAAGGCCCACGTGATGCCCTTCAAGAGCATGGGACCGGGCCTTTATGAGTGGGTTCCCACCGGAGAGTTTGTAGAATGGTTGAGGAAACACCCCACCTTGAGCGCGGATGAAGCTATGTCCGTGCATTTCATGGAGAGTGAATTGATTGAGGCGGAGACCAAGTTGGAACCTAGCCTTGTCTCCCTTCTCGATGACTTAGAACCCGCAGCGGTGTTTGGGATGGATGTCGACAACACACAAGGGATAGAATTGGAGGTTTTGGTGGACAAAGGCCCTCTCAACCCATCTCTCCACTTTCGGAGAACATCCACTGGTATTCTAGCTAGTGGTTCGGGGGCAACATACCCCCAAGTTCCGAACGATTGGTACAAGGGATCCACTCAACAACCACACATACATCACGATGATTGGAAGTTGATGGTGGTCTCTCATGACGAGGACGAGGTCCGTAGTATATAGGTGGGTGTTGGATTGACCGAGGAGGAGATGGTGGAATACAAGTCACTGGTGGTTGAGTTTCGGGACATTTTTGCATGGTCATACAAAGACCTCAAGGGCATTTCCCCCGCGGTAACACAACATCACATTCCCCTTCTCCTGGGCACTATTCCCATTAGACAAAAAGAGCGGCGTATGAATCCTAACCTACAGCTCATTGTCAAAGGAGAGTTGGAGAAGCTACTCCAAGCGGGGTTCATTCAACCCGTGGAGATACTCCATGGGGCACATTCATTTATTTGGTCATGTCTCTTGGGCTTTGTAATGCCCCTTCCGCATTCCAGAGGGCCATGACCTATGCCTTCTCAGACCTCTTATATAAATCAATGACGGTGTTCATTGATGATTTTAGCACCCAGTCCACGAAGGACAACCACCTCGCATGTGTGAGGCAAAGCTTCGAGCGGTGTAGGCGCACCGGTATCGCTCTCAATCCCGAGAAGATCTTCCTCGCCGTAGAAAAGGGAGTCTTGCTAGGATTTGTGGTCTCCAAAGAGGGTAGAGAGCCGGATCCCGACAAGGTGAAGGTAATCGTGGAGTTACATCCTCCCACAAACGTCAAAGAAATACAAATAACCCTAGGACACATAGGGTGGTATCGGGAGGTTATCCATGACTATGCCACGAAGTCCATGCCTATCACTAGACTCATCCAAAAGAACGTGAGGTTCGAGTGGACCCCAAGTTGCCAAGAGGCCTTCGAGGTTTTGAACTTTGAAGGGGGAATTAACCAGCTATCCGGTTTTGAGGCCCCCAAATTGGGAGTTGCCCTTCCACATCTTTTGCGATGCCTCGGCGGTGGCAGTAGGAAGCACCTTGTGCCAACAGGTGGGCCTTAATGGCAAGGACCACCCCATTGCCTTCGCAAGTAGGCAATTAAACCCCGCCGAAAAGAACTATACAACCACCGAACGTGAATGTTTGGCAATGGTCTTTTCGGTCAAAAGTTTTTGCCATTACTTGTTACTCAACCCCGTGGTGTTCTACGTGGATCACATGGCCATCAAGTACCTCGTCAACAAGGCGTATTTGAGTGGTCGTTTAGCGAGGTGGGTCTTACTTTTAGAAGAGTTTGACTACACGGTTGAGTACCGCCCGGGAAGGATGCACCTTCAAGCGGATCACTTCTCCCGTCTTTCAGAGGAAATCGGCGTAGTCCCCATTGATGAGGCCTTGATAGATGAGGACTTGTTTAAAGTATCCTCCATTACCTCATGGTACAACTTAGTGGCCGAATTCCTTACCACCCACCTTCTACCGGACTCATTGTCCAAAAAGGAGCGTAGAAAAGTTCGCCTTCATAGCCGCCACTTTACTATAGTGGAAGGCAAATTGTACCGTCGTGAGGTCGACGGCATGCTATGTCGATGTGTGACGTCCGTAGAAATCCCCACGATCCTCTCGGCCTGCCACGACAGCGCGTGTAGAGGGCACTTCTCTAGGACCTTGACGGCCCAAAAAGTCCTTCGCGCGGGTTACTATTGGCCCACATTATTCCAAGACGCGAGGAGATTGGATTTTCTAGGCAAGTTCGATGCCTTGTGGTTGGGACCTTATCTCGTGAAGGACGTCATCTTCAACAACTCCGTTCAACTCCAAACCCTTAACGGCGAGGAATTCTCCACGCGAACATCGGGCAACCGATGCAAAGAGTACAAGGTGTGATTTCCTCACAATCCTTCTCAATTGAAACCTCCCAATTCTTTACAACCGTAATCCATTCAAACACAAAGAGATGAGACTTGACCGTGTGCCCAAGCGCAAGAGTTGGGTTCTCTGCTTTTTCGAGTTGTCCCAGATGGCCGCCATGTGTGAGCCGCAAAAACGGCCCACGGTGACGAATGGACCACGCATCGGGTGCGTTAAGGTTAACAAGTAGTAGAAATGGGTTATCCCATTGGTTAGCTCATGGTTTTTGATCAAGATGGCTAAATAGCCTTTCCATGCGCTAATTCTTTAAATAGGAGCCACATTGTGGCAACCAAGGATTTTATGAAGTTAACCAAAAAATAAATAGAAAGGAAAAAATAAGGAAAAGTTTAGGAAAACAAAAAACAATAGAAAAGAAGTAGAAATGGAAGTGGTGGAGAAGAATTTACCTCCTACCGAGTCGGGGACCGCAATTAGCCACGGTGAGGAAACCACGGAAAAAATTAGAAGAAGAAGAAGAATGATGGTGAGAAGAAAAAAAAAAGATGAGGCTTTGAAAAGCCATGAAAGAAATGAGTAAAAAGGGGTCCAAAAGAAGTGGAAAAAACCCTCACCATCACTTGGTGAATTAGTCCTAAATCCCAAGCAAGGGAAATTCAAGCTAGGTGGAGTAATAGATTTTTTGCATCCTTGAATTAGCTAAAATAGCTCACTTATTGGTGATCATGCACATACCATGTGGCATAAGTTAAAGTAGGAGATTTAGATATTCCTTGGTTAGTGGGACACCCACTTTTGTTAATGCAAGGGTGGCACGGAGTTAAGTAGTCATAGGTTAATGGGTTTTTTTATGAAGAAGGTTGTTAATGGAAGAAGGAAAAGGCGGCAGGGAACGACCGTGGGAACACAAGGGGAGCAAAGAACTTGGGGGTTACCCCCTAGAGAGACTCTCATTCATGCAAGGACTGTGTAGGAGAGGAATGTGAGAGTGTAGGAGCGTGGACTGGAGAGGAGCCGGAAGCCCCGGCCGTTGAATAGAATTTTGTTTAGGTAGACAGTAGCGAATTTGAGAGAGATAGGGACAACACAAGAGGAGGAAGACCCGATCACGATCACAGTACAAGAGGAGGAAGACACGATCACAATCACAGCACAAGAGGACGAAGACACGATCACGATCACAGCACAAGAGGAGGCAGACACGGCCACGATCACGATACAAGAGGAGGAAGACACGATCACGAGAACGGCACAAGAGGAGGACGACACGATCACAGCACAAGAGGAGGAAGACACGATCACAGCACGAGAGGAGGAAGACACGATCACAGCACGAGAGGAGGAAGACACGATCACGATCACAACACAAGAGGACGAAGACACGATCACGATCACAGCACAAGAGGAGGACGACACGGCTACGATCACGATACAAGAGGAGGAAGACACGATCACGAGAACGGCACAAGAGGAGGATGACACGATCACAGCACGAGAGGAGGAAGACACGATCACAGCACGAGAGGAGGAAGACACGATCACTGCACAACAGGAGGAAGACACGATCACAGCACAAGAGGAGGAAGAAACGATCACAGCTCAAGAGGAGGAAGACACGATCACCGCACGAGAGGAGGGAGACACGATCACAATAGAAGAGGAGGAAGACACGATCACCGCACGAGAGGAGGAAGACACGATCACAGCACGAGAGGAGGAAGACACGATCACGATCACAACACGAGAGGAGGAAGACACGATCACGATCACAGCACAAGAGGAGGAAGACAGGATCACGAGAACGGCACAAGAGGAGGGAGACACGATCACAACACAAGAGGAGGAAGTCACGATCACGATCACAACACAAGAGGAGGAAGACACGATCACGAGAACGGCACAAGAGGAGGACGACATGAGAACGGCACAAGACGAGGAAGACACGATCATAGCACAAGAGGAGGAAGACACCATCACAACACAAGAGGAGGAAGACACGATCACGAGAACGGCACAAGAGGAAGACGACATGATCACAACATAAGAGGAGGAAGACACGATCACGAGAATGGCACAAGAGGAGGAAGACACGATCATAGCACAAGAGGAGGAAGACACGATCACAACACAAGAGGAGGAAGACACGATCAAGAGCAACAACCAAGGACGAACACAAACAAGGTAGAGGGTGAATTGAGCGGGATCAGGGAGCCTCCTTCCTCTCCCAAATTGATTCATTATTCTCTTGATAGCATGTACAGAAGGAACCCTAATTTTTATTAGTTACAACAATCGTGCGGAAGCGCTGCCCAATTTCCAACAAAATTAGGGTTTTTTCTATCAAACCTAACAAAACAACCGGTTTTAATACAAAATAGTAAGTAAACGCAGCTAGGGTGCATGTATGCTAGGATGTTTGAGTAGGACTCCTTGTGTGAATGTATATGATATACACATGATGTATGGTGCATGGGTTTAAATAAACATCTAAGTTGATTGTTGCACTGCTGGTCGCCGGATTGTGAGTCCAAGGGTAATCCGGACGGGTAATTGGAGGCTGCCATTGCGTTAAGCACAAAAAAACAATAAGGATATAGAAAACAAACATGAATAACGGGGTTATAACCTAAGAGATAATGGGAATATAAATTTTGGATAAAAAAAAGGGAAGCATGTCTGCTGTCCGTTGCCGTCAGGGTCGCACCTTGTTTTGGAATTGGTCTTTGAGGGTCGAAATGAGTCCATAAGGCCGAGCTGCACTCATCTAAGCTTTAAAATGTTGAAAACAGAGTCCTAGAGCAAAACTTACGTGTGCTTGAAGTTCGGAATCAACTTAAGGCTGAATCCAGTCATCACCACCCATTGGTCCACTAAAATCTCAAGTAACCACAATCTAACCACTATGATCTGAATGGGGCATGTATGGTTAGTTCCAATGGTGATTGTGCACGGGGTTGTATCCCGATTTTAGGATCTTGTGTTCAAGGTAGGCCACCCGTTAGGGGCGGTTTATTTGGCTCACATCTTGGATCAAGCAAATGTCATCAAGGATAATCCCCATGGGGAGAAAGGGAGATTAGTTAGGGCAGATAAGCTCCATGAGCATTGGCTGCAACCTCAACTATAGGGCCTTGGCAAACCCCTTGTATGAAACATTGAGTAGGGTGATGGATCTCCAATTATTGAGGAGCTCCTCTCGCCTCCCTTACTGAGGAGAGCCGCGAGACCGTCAATAATCCCTCCCCAAAACTTTCCTACCTCAAGCGCCTCCACAATCATGGCTAGATAGTCATTGCCAATCACAAGCCACAAGACTTTATACAACTTCGCAACAATCCCATCCGGCCCGAGGGACTTGAGGAAGGCAAGAGCTTTAATTGCGGTAGTGAGTTCATTGAGAGAGATCGGTTTGCTTAATGCCACCTTCATAAAAGCGCTCGGTCTTGCAAACGGACCCTTGAGCATGACCCCTTGGGCCTCTTCCTGAGCATATGTCTGCTCTCTTTGAGTATAGAGGTAAGAGTTGTATTCAAAACAAATTTCCTCCAGCTCTGCTTGATGTGTGCAGGGTATGCCATTAGCGTCAGAGAGATCAATGATGCACGAGGTAGCAGTACGAAGCTTCATGCTCTGGAAGGATTCCTAGGAAGGCCTGTTACCAACTTGTTGCCATCAGGTCTCGCTCTTGACCTATTGCCTTTCCATCTTTCAGTCTTCACAAAGCTACAGGGCGTCTTTCACTTGCCCTTTACCGTCCTGTGCATATGGCAAGAGGGTTGAGGTGAAGAGAGACCCGAGAACTCTCTAGGTGGCTACAAAGTTTACACTTTGTAGCCCTTTGCTCCTTGGCCTTGGACTTGCATAGCTCCTTGTACCATTTGACGATACATCTCATTTTCTCAAAGAACCCCAGAAGTGGGGAGCATGACATCCAACAAGCCTTTAGCTCACGTACCACTCCTACTTATGGTACGGGCATCAAGCTTAAACTTGGAGCCTCTAGGTCGGGCATCTTCCATATCAATAGACAAGATCACAAGTAGATGGTCAGAGTGACCTCCATCATCCAAGATCTTATAGGACTTTACATGGTGATTAATTGGACTAGCTGGACTCAAGAAGGTATAGAATCGATCGAGCCTTGCCAGTACCTGCTCCGAACCGCTTCTTCTCCTATCCAACGTGAACCGCAATTGTTGGTTGGACTTGAAAAAATCCTCGACATTCAGGTGTTCCTTCAAGGCTGCAAACTCCAAGAGTTCTATGTGAGACAACATTTGTGCAAAGGGCCAAAGTCTTGTCTCTATGGTTCTCAACAAAGTTTCCATCGCCCCCAAGCACCCATTGGCAAGAAGGGGGAGAGAGAGACACAATTCTTTCCATAGCAAAATCCTCTAGAAAGTGGTATGAGGTGCATAAACGTTGAGATTCTCTAAGTCACGTCCCTCTAGAGCCTTCATAATTGCCCATTGAATGACCCTACCCTTGAAATACCATAATGTTGGACAAGGGGAAGAATTCTTGTTGAGACTAGCACAGAGAGCCTCCCACAGCCAGCCACAACCTAGTTGGCTTCAAGGTCCTCAGAGTTGAAAGCTTTTGCTTGACTCTAAAAACAATGGCCAAGTTCCTCTAAAGTTGGCCCCCTCAACTTGTGTTCTTGCAAACTTTAGATGTCAAGGAAATGGAGGAGAAGACATAAGTAATTTCTAAGTCTATTGATATTTTCGGCATTTTTGAGACCCTAAACATTATGGCTCATGACTTGTAAATTCATGATCAAAGGAGGGAGGGAAGTGGCCTTGGAGACGTCGTCGAGACACAAATGTTGAAGACTCGTATTCCTCCTGATGGTGTAGATTCTGTAACGCCCATTCTAAAGGAGAACACGCCGTTTCGGTATGGCTCGGCCCTGGACCAACACGAGAAGTTTTTGTCTCCCTTGTCTGTCTTCTATGCGCGTAAGAGCGGAAATAGTGCTACCACGTTCTTCAAGGTCTTGGAAGATCCATTCGTATTGTAGGCTAGGAGGAGTGCCTAGATATAGACTACTTTCAGATCTTGTATGAGCATGAGGGTGTCTCAAGCCAAAGAACTATGGAGATGTAGAGTTAGTGTCTATGGAATCTTCTCCTTATGCCTTGGCGGACAGGCTGTCGCCCCCTTGCACTATGTCCTCAAATTGAAATAGAGAGGGTGTTTCATCTAAGGAGTTTCCATTGTAGCTTGCTTGCTCAATGACACATCCATTCGAGAATAACCCTAGTTCTAGAAAGCCTTTCTAACGGACGTTGGAGTCACCCCCTTTGACTCCGTTGCCAAGAAATAAGTTCAATTAAATTGGCCCACGTACCCTTCAACTTGAGGACCTATAGTTTCTCTTGTGCCCATTGAAGTCCGGGAATCGCCCCTTTGTGCCTCCCTAATTTCCCTCAATCTTCTGCCTATGTCTGCTAGAGCAACTCTAAAGCAAGGATCGCCAAGGGTGGAGCTTGGGGTCGAATGTCTAGGCCCTCTTCCTTCTGCCCTTGGGGAGCCTGAATGAAAGGTCCTATTGTCTGATCTATTCCAAACGTTTTGCTTGATGGATTGGAGATTTCCCTTCTACCAAGTACTCTCCCCTTGACGCTATTGGCATTGCCGACTTTGCAAGAACCTATGACCACCTTCAAAAGGCTCTCCTGACCACCCACAATTCTATTATGAGTACGTGAGCATGAGCGGACAAGAACTGTGGAAGATCTACCTCCACCTCTTAGTGACATGCTAACTTTACGTTGCGCCCATTGCGAGCGGACCATGTCGCCATCTACCACTAGTGGTAGGGCCTGAAAATTGCTTGTTGGTCTAAAAATTGTTGCCATGACCTTCAAAGATTCTACGCATATGGGCGGTTGTTCTTGGAGAGGAGTGGCCAGCTGATCCACTAGGCCTTCAGTGTCTTCACTCAAACCACGTAGGGGCACCGGGACAGTCTAGACTTGGTCGTTGATTGAAGTCGCGCCCGTCCATGAGATAGAAACTGCTATGCTCACTCTTGCCCTACTCGTTGGCGCATCCAACCTATAGCGGATTGGAGGAGGGTGGAGCTTGCCCCGTCAGATAGACGAGGGTCGCCACGGTCGGTTCACTCTTTGGAGTGAGGTCGTTGTTGATGCGGCTCTTGAGCTCTGGCACAACCAAAGCTTTGTCTCCGTGCAAGTAGCTGAGAGCCTGTGTAGAGTCTCTCTTTTTGGTGCGGACCCTTCCCGCAAGGCCGGTGACGTTTCCTCGCCACCATCGGGAGGTGGCTAGAGATTCTGGGAATGATATACTGAGGGAGTGTCTTCCTTAGCAGAGTTTGATCTTCAAGGGTTGTCCATCAACATATCGTCAAATCCTCCAAGCACATTAGAGGTACCGAGAAGCGAGAGAGGGACACCCCTATTTGCCCCATTGTCTCCTTTTGGGGCTAGGTTGCACATGAGGGTGTCCTCCCCGTCCTTGAGGGCTTTGTCCCTCGAGAGGCATTCTTTTGCTCTTGGGTGGTAGGAGGAGAACATGCGAGGTTAAGGGAGGCGTACATGTTTTGGTGCCTCTATTCGCTGGAGATCTGTACGCGCTCCCCACATCTTGTTCTACCTTTCACTTGCTCCATCTTGCACGTTCCACATTGTCGTCTGCGGTTCTTGTTGCGCTGCAATTGGAAGCCATCACCATCAATGCAGTGACCTTAAGGTATCAGATCTCCCTTTCGTTGACCCCCTTTAGTCACCATGCAATCGGCCTTGGCGTTTGTTCCTCGTCTTGTTGTTTCTTCGGAGTTGATGATCTTTTTTTTGGTGGCTGCAATTAGCTAGTTTGGATTCTTTGTATCCTTCCGCACTACTGCTTTACAGGTGCCTCTTGAAGCCTCATGCTAGGATACAACCGCACCATTGCTCTTTGCCACCTCCACATCCTGACAGTGTTTATGAAGGCCTGGGCGTAACGGGAAGTCTTTCACAGAATGATTAATATCCAGACAGAAACGATACCTTATTGGTAGATTGTTATATTGGACCAATATAGTGTGTTTCATTCCTAGATTCTTGTTTGTGACTAGGACCTAAATCCAACACCGGTGTCCAATGTGAGGCAGTAACAATATTCTTCCACCTTCCCTATCATCTTATCTTGCATCTTGCCCTTTCCAATGATCTCTCCTATTCCAGTTGCAATCTCATCAATGACACCAACAAACTCTTTTTGCACATGGCGCAAGGTGACTCACGTTGGAGTCTTCATTCTGATGGCCCCGGTGGCAGAGGTGGTCTGATTATTGTAATCATTGTTAATCGGGTCGAACCCCGCCATCCATCGTTGGAAGTTACAGAGTCTTTCTTGTGGTCGGTACGGCATGAGTAGCATCAATTTTCCAATCAACGTGGCAGTCTTTTCTTTTACTAAGAAGAATCATCCTCTAAGGTTCCTTCCTAGCTGAACGTTCCTGCCAATCGCTCGTTGGAGCCCCTCATACCATCCTTGCATCCTTGCATCTTTGGTCCGGAGGTCATCCACCAAGGAAACAAGCAATGAAGCTGAATTCACTCAGATATTGAGACTCACTCTTACTATCTCTTGATTCACTTGGATCTCGCATTTGAGGTCATGAAGCAGCAACCCCGCATAGTTGCAAGAGTATCCTTCTAGGAGTACCTCTCCAGGGCTGGCCCTTATAACATAGAAGCACAGCCTAGAGGCTTGTTGAACATGTATCACGGTCTCAAGGTCGACAAGGATTTTAGTCTCACCCAGTTGTCGAGGAGCTTTGACCAACGGACGGCCCTGGGAGACTTCTTCCAGCATTAGGTTGTAGGCTAGCATTCATGCACTGAGATGCAGTATCTCTACAATGAGATCATTGGTGGCGTGGCACGGGCCATGGTAGCGTGCAGTTTTTAATTGTTTGGCTCAAAGTTGCAACACACCCCGTACTAGGTACGTGCAGATCCAATTGCAAGACATCATCGAGAAGATGCCACGCCAACCCCGTGTGGGCGTAGAGATTCCACAGCACCGTGCACCTTGTAGCATGCAACAACAATGGCCACTCGAGTACTGCACACGCCTCTTCCTCCAAAGACGGATAGGGCCAGTTGCCCCAACAAAAGTTGTCCGATAGGACTCGCTAGCAACAACCCACAATCAGTAACTTGTATGTTTTTAAATCTACAATTAATCTATCTCTAACTCTAGAGCTAAGCAGAACAGATCTCGCTCCCAAAAGTACCGCTACACTGCATTCAACAACACGGCAAAAGTGTGAAATGCCTTAGCTTTTAGTCATTAGATCCTAGTTTCTTCCTACTATTCTTCCACTCGCAGCCGCAAGCACTAGGCATACCACTGTGAGGAGCCATGAGGACCAACGCTCTGCACTTCGGAGGAGCCATCCTCTCTCACCATAGGTTCACATTGTAGTAGTAACTTTTTCAAATTGATATAGTTTATGTTGTTTTGGTGTGAATAGAGTCTCTAATCCACTTGAATTAGGTTTGGTCATGTGAATATGAATCAAATAGATGTATGAAGTAGTTTTGGTAGTTAGGATGTCAAACCACCATTATGTAACTACCTAGAACTGTAAGAGAAGAAGGGGAGGACCAAGGAAACACTACACACTTAGTTTTGAGCGATTGCATTTTACAGTGTTAGTCATTATCTTAGCTTAATCTACTTGATCATATTTTGCCATCAATTAGATTCTTGTTATGACTGTATAGTGTTAGTGGTTATGTTCTGATCATATCAACTGGATTCACCATGCACATATACTATCAAATTGATGCGTGATCAACTGGATAAGTCGGATTATTGGAGTTGTTTGGTCTCACCTGTAACACATCAACTGGATTTGCTAACGTGCATACACTCTGACTGCAGAAATCTACTTGATACGGAATTCAGGGTTAAGGGGGTATGTGGAGTCCTAGTTGGGGAGGTTGTTAAGGGAGTCCAGAGTTACTATTATCAACTGGATGAGAGAGAGTAAGAGATCCATTTGATAAGGAAGTCCACAAGAAGTCCAGGGTTGCTTGGGAGTTACAACCGTGACTATCTACTGGAATTAAATAAGTTAATTGTAGAGATGACGATCCTACAATAGCTAAGACTTGAGTTTTCTATCAATTGGAGTTAAGTGTAGGTTACTAAGTGTGAGAGTAATATACATGCTTCAAATTATAACATAAAAATTCAAAGTCATCCAGAAATGTGAATGCTTGGTTGAATTATGTTCTATTGGATAATGTGTCCGGCCAACCATATCCACTAGATGATTTATTGAATGATTTGACATACAAAACCATTAATTCAATTAAGGATAATCTACTGGATAGGAGGTATGCGCAACCTTCATC
This sequence comes from Bryoerythrophyllum caledonicum, assembly GCA_963971425.1. Lineage (NCBI taxonomy): Eukaryota > Viridiplantae > Streptophyta > Bryopsida > Pottiales > Pottiaceae > Bryoerythrophyllum > Bryoerythrophyllum caledonicum. The sequence goes on along the minus strand of OZ020517.1, from coordinate 6,028,966 downwards.
CAAGAGAATATTATAATTAGAATTAGAATTAATTGAGTCTTTGTAATTAAGGAAGATCAGGATGGTAAATTGATGTGTGAGAATCCATGAATTGTGATTAAGGCATTTGACATACATAAGGTGATCTCAAGGGAGGATTGAGATCAAATTACAAGGAGTAAAGATGGAGTAAAGAGGAATGGGAGAATTGCATGAGTTAAGTATCAAAACCCTATTTTCAATTACGCAAAATGGCATAATACCATTTGTAATATGGACTAAGGTAAAGGAATTTACAATTTTGTGACTATCAAATTGATCATGGATACATCTACTGCATACTAAAGTTAATATCAATTTGATTGGACTAAGAGTGTTCTCCGAATAATAATTAATTTCTTAAAGAAGTATACTTTGGTTAATTCAATAACAAACACAATTACAACCTTCATGTGACCTTAAGCTACTTATACATTAAACGAAAAGATCCAATCCCCATAGAAGTTCCTAGAATTGAATTGCATGGAGTGATTTTGAAGAGTTCAATGAAAGATCGAATTTCTATACTACACACATCAATCGTGATTTCATATTTTTTAGATGAGATGTGAATTAGTTATGAGTTTCAAGTGTGTTACCATGTTTAGCTAGTGGCCGCCAGTACGTACCCCTCAACACTGCCGGCCAAGATTAAGCGGTCGTTATTAGTAGCAAACCTTCATTTGGAGTTGAATGGATGGTTATGAGATTTAAATGGGTTGAATATATCCCAAAGTCAGACATTTGCATGTTTTGATAATATGTGGTTCTAACTTTTGACCAAAAGACAAAGAGGTATGTAATCTTCTTTTCACAATGGAACACTACTCTCATCATATTTTGTCACACTAGTCTCATCATATTAGTGTTAATTATTTATCCATCTCCACTACTACTAACAAGCTACTACTCTATACGTATTAGTAGATAAACACCTATATGATTTTATTATTTTTAATCAACATAGAGGTTTGCAACATATCTTTATCATTGCCTCTTTATCAAATATTTGAATAATTTGAAAAGATTGTTTCATTATTTTGAGCAAAAAAGCTACATAAAATGTTTTGAAGTGATTTAGATAAACCATGTTAGACATTTTCTATGTTTTTTACAATATTATCTCAAATTTTCATTTCTTAAAAAATAAAATCATGTTGTAAGTAGCTATGGTATTTGAAACAAACAAAATGAATCTTTTTACTTTCACAAAAATAACAACTATAATGCTAAGGTCATTGAGGAAGACATGAAGACTTTAAACAAATTCAAAGCTATAAAATATATGTAAGGTTGGGCAAATAATGTTTTGCCTAACTTCACCTAAACATATGTTTCTACCTACTTCCTCTATTTAGCCGTGTAAATTATGATTATTTTTAATGACTATATTTTTTTTTGTAATTATATACGGTTTGGCATTGGCACCATCCTTTGTGCCAAGGTTTGAAGATATTATAAGTCTTCACTTTTGAACATTATTTGACCAAAAGAAACTTCAACATAATATCCGATTCATGGCATGTTTGTTATGAATTAGAGGTGCCTTGGATATTAGAAGCAATGATTGAAGACATGGATTTTCACCAAATCAAATTGCAAAAGCTTAAGAAGGCTCTTTGTCCTTAATTTTAGAGGCCAAGATCCAAAAGTCTTTATTCTCAAAATTGCTTAGATGGTAACACATACTAGGAGAAATGGCACCAAGAAGATTGATTGTCAACCTTGGCATAGGTAGGACGAGAATGGAGACCAAAGTCTCATTCAATAGGCCATGGATTGTTTTCAATATAAAAAATTCATGAAGAAAAATAAATTGTTGGATACAAACCAATTGTCATAATCTAGTTATGTTGTTTAATCATTTTTATTAGCCTTTCAACAATCACTAGCACCATAGGAATTTTTTAATTTTCTTTAAAATAAAAAACAATAAATAAAATAATATATATAATCATAAATTTTTATGACAATGAAACTAATGAAAAAAATTTAACATGTTTTTCATAATTTAATGATTTTAGCATGCATATATTTTTATATCTATTGATTTTTTCTATGAATTATCAAACACTAAACCCATGAACTATGACTTTTGTAGCTTCATACTATGACCACTCGAGTCGTCCAATTTGCACATTTAGAATTTTAGATATTATATTTCATTTTAGCAAGACAAACTTATAAATTATCTTTGTGGATGCAATCAATGGCTCTTAAAAAACTAAGAAGCAGTCTTTACATGTGTATCCAAGAATTTGAACAATTATTCAACCTCCTAAGGGCCAAATGTTTTTTAAAAATTAAAATTAAAAAATTATGGCAAATTCATATGGTATCAATTTCCAACAATTCTCTTTTGAGGTTTTTACTATAAATGGACATGTCTAGAAGCTTCATAGAAGAATAATTCCTTTTCAAATTCAACATTTGATGAAAAAGTTATGCTATACAAAGCAATTTTTTTTTAGTATGGGTAGTTTACCAAGTTACTTTAAAAAAATTTGAGAATTGTATACAACGAACCAACATAGCTTCGTTTGAGATTATACAAAAAAAAATTATATAGAGAAAAAATTTCACACTGAGAGGACTCAATAAATGTGGACACTTCACCAAAAAAAGCTTTTATTCTTAAATATAAATAGACATATAATTTTGAGATTTTGCTCTTTTATTTTTTTCCTACCTCAAAAAAAACAAAATAATTTTTTATGTTCATTGTTTGGAAAAAGATTATCTATGAAAACAAGATCACAAAGAAATTATATATATATATATATACATATATAGATATATATTTATACATATAAATTTTTTGGTGTGATTGATATGTTTTTTGTTGTTGAATTGTCTCGGATATGATGAAAAGACCCATTCAAGATAAATTAAAAAGTAATTGTCTCATATATGCTCAACACCTTGAACACAACAAACGTTTTTGGACAAGTACCTTACTTCATCTAGATTGTAATGGTAAATTTTAGAAGCTTTTCTTAGTGTAAAAAAATCGTTTTATCAAAAAACCTTAGAGTGTTAACCTTTTGAAATCAAGGTACAAAAAAACCATAATTGTAGTTGCATTAAATACTATACTCTTCTAATTCAAATGGTCAAAATCATGTGAAAAATCTCATATATCATTATGGTAGTACATAACAAGATCCTATACTCAGATGTAGAATGAGACCAATATTTGTAGTTTTTTTTCATATATATAGTAGTGGTGGTCCTTGAAGAGTTAAAAGTAGACTTCTTGACAATTTTAATGATCCTAAGATTGATGAAATGATTCAAAGAAACCCTTAAGAAACCTAGTTAGACACTTCCAAGGTACAAATATTCTTGTGTATTGAATGCACCGTAGATTGATATGTTGAAGAACTTCATGATATGAACCCAGTTGCCTTCCCAGTGGATTGTGACTCCAACAATAGAAGTGGTAATTGATAGGAAGTCTTGATCTGCATAGGAAGTATAATATGACATGCAACACTTGATTATCTTAACGAATGTAAATTTAGTACTTTCTCCATTACAATAGAATGAAGCTTTCCACATTTGCACCTGCCATACTCCAACAGTGACATGGTGAGATGGCTCGCACGACCTACTTTAAATCCTAAACCCTAGACCTTAAACCCTATACGTAGTAGATTGATCCTCATTTGTTCATGTATTACAATTCATTCATCATGCAATTTTTTCATCTTTTTTATTTTTTTAATTTTTGGCACACAAGAGTTGCTATATTGGTAACTTGAGGCAATCCTGTCAGGTAGGAGAAGATTTTATAGCCATGAATCGAACTTGCGACCATTCCATTTGGAGATTCATATATTGGATATCTCCCCACTATCATTCAGGTGATAATTTTTTCTCTTTTTTTTCATCTTTTAGTAAAGAAAGTTGTCTTGAAGACAAGATGGAGTGTACATCATTAGATTGGTTATGTTGGCAATTCCAATCGCTAAAGACGTTACACTTGTATAATTGCATACAAAAGCAAGTTAGTCATGGAAAGTAGTCACAAGTCACACTATTTCCAATGGAAAAATGGTACATTAGGAATCACGTTTGAAATTTAGTTTAAAGCACACTAAAAATGTACACGAATATCTTTCAAACACTTTTGCCAGATGTCTATAATTTTTAACGTTCATTCTATAAAAGGTCTGTTAAATTTTCCTAAAATTATCATTGCTCATAGCTCACCACTCATGGTGCATGGCTGACATCCTAGCACTTTCTTATTAAATTCTAAATTATTTATGGAAGTATGGAGTATCATACACAATGTTACTTCCATTATCTTTAAGGAAAGATGTTGAAATGGACTATTCCTTCTAATGTTAGGTAGTTATATTATACTTTGGCGATAATGTATACATCATTATTGCAACAATATTTATAAGAGATGAAGATATTATAATTGCAATAATATTTGCATCAATATATAGTAATGGTATACAATAATAAGTAAAGTTTACATATAAATATCTTTGTATAGGACTATGTAGATAGAAATTTGTCATTATTTCTAGTTATAAAAATTAATATTATAAGAAATTATTCTAAAGATGATGATTTTATACCAAAATGAGACATATGGCACCCTCACTATATTAAAAGAAAAATCTAAAAATGGATATATAGTAATAAGATAGATGCTAAAATAAGATAGATGCTAAAATAAGATAGAGCTTTTTTATAACTTTCAAAAACATTTTGTACTACAATTGCACCACTAAATATAGCATAGAATACCAAGCGGACGAGGGTAGACATCTGGCATATGCACAAATTTGGCTATCACGACAATTTCCAATGCCAAATCAAATTGCCCCCCCACGCCACAAGTTCTCAACATAGTCTAAGACAATGCAATTGCATATAGTACATGGTTTGGAGCCTAGTGCCAACCATATAGGACAAAGCCACTATTTATTAACAACTCCATGAATGTGCGCAAATGTTAAAGATAGTGGCACATATTACATGTGTATAGAAGGACATAGAGTTGTGTTGAATGTGTAATTGATTGAAAATGTATACTTTGTTCTTTCATGCTACATTGTTCTCTCATTCTATATTATTGCTTATGATTTCCAAATCATAAAACTTGGATATTAAAATGATCCTTATCATGTATGGAAGAAACTTGGTGGTCCTTAAACTCAAGTTGGTAGTTTTGCCTCCTTTGAGGATAAAATTGAAGTCATGATGTACCATGAATATTAGTTATCTTTTGTGAATTGAAAACTAATACTAAATGCTTAAAATTTCAATTACAATTGGGATTTTTTATACAAAGAACTAATATTATTGACATTAAGATTTTTCTAAAATTATAAAATGATATAAGAATAGATGAGTAGTGTAAAAAAAATTATATCAAAGAAAGTTGAAAGTTTTAACAATTTGATACGTAATTTATTTTGTTTTAATTTTTCTATGTTGAACTTAGAGATTTGTATCCTTTTATTTATTTTATTATTGCATGAAAAGATGTAACATAAACCAAGTTTGTTTTCATTTTTTGGATTTTGATTTTATAATATATTTTCTCCATAAAAGTTTGAAGTATTAACTTTTACAATATTTGACCCCCCATCCTTAGTATAGTTTTACTTTAAATGATTTGCTTGTGTTCACCATTAAATAATGGTTATGTATACAAGAAACCATTATTTAATGGTGAACACAAGCAAATCATCTACAATCTCAAGAAAAATAAATTTAGATCCTCATGAGTACAAAATTTTAACATTGGATGAAGTCAAAGTCTAATAATCCTTTATACACAAAGGAAGGAAATGTTTATTTTCCTCTAAACACTATAATCACTTAATTTGTAAGGTCAAATTTCATGAAAGTTTTTGTGCAAGTTTTTTTAAGTGTGGAAAGAATCTAGAGTTGGAGACGGAAAAACAAAATTCCTTCTATACTCCTTGTATAAGAATTAAAAAAATTTATCAGTCGTAAGTTGTTGTACAAAGTTTTTCTAAGGACTATAATACATATTAAATAGTTTTTATTACATTAGATATCAAATTGACTTCAATTAAAAGAAAAATATGTATTATAATTTATTTTGTTAAAATAATAATAATAATATTGTTTCTTTTTAAAAAAATTAGCTTGAAAATATTAACTAGTATCATCAACAATTATAAATCTAAAAATATTATTATTATTTAAATGAATACTTAAAAATGCTAATCAATTTTTTTTATAAAACATATTACCAATTATTCTCAAATATAAGTTGCATCAATATCTATAAAATTAAAAGAAGATAATTAGATCAATAATTAAAACATCCTTTAGTATAAATCAAATATAAGCTAGCATATTATCATTCTTTTTTTATTAAAAAATGAGACTGTAGAACATGTTTGAAGTAAAAAAAATAGTTTAACAACATTATATTACCTATAAAAATATTTTAAGAAAATATTTTACTACAATAGACTATCCAAATTCTATTGGTTAGAAAAAGTTTTTAAATAATTCTTTTAATCCAATCATAAATCCTAATTTTTATTAGAAAATAGTATAACTATCAAGTTGAATACTAAAATTAAGTTTATCAGCAATTGAAATTAAATACTAAAGTAAAATAAAATACTATACTAATTTTTTTGAAGTATGTATATCTATTCTTGTGCATTTGCCAAAAAATAAGCAACTATATACTAAACTCAAATTTCAAATATCATTTTTTGTATTATGTACTTGGACTATGATATTATAATTATGTTAATATATTTCAAGTGTAAATGAGTAATAAATTATAATAGTACAGTCGACATATACAATATAACCATGTTTTTTGGTCCGTTGTCTCCAATAGGCAAGCGTATAAAAATAAGGAAAATCCTTAAAGAGAGGACATAAAATTGACATATACCATAGAAACTACAAAAGCTACATAAACCAAAATCTAAACAAAAGATAACCATCACCATCAGTTCAAGTTGATGCTTCCCCATGTCAAGGTACAATTTAAGATTTTGTGTCTGAATCTAATCTTAAATGTGTAAGTGAATTCAAATGAGCAATTTCCATCATCATGGTGGTATGTTATATGTTCAGAACTTAATGCCAGCATAAGACATGTGGGACATTAAAGATAAGGAAAAAATCAATTGATCCATAAGATACTGAGTTTCTACAAGTTTGAACTAAGTTTTCACTACTGTTTAGATGATTTCTACATATAGAATGCAGAGGCTACTTCTAACTAATTATTCTTCTCTCAAGCCAGAGCACGATATGGTACTAGTCCATTGAATGTATGGATTGTGGCCTAGTAAACATAGACGTGTGACAAAATCTCTCATGAAATTCCTATGTCATTTTCCATGTGTTTCAAGTGGGAAAGTAGACTAAGAGAATCCAATGCGCCTTTCTTCCTCTTGAGCCTACCTGGAGGCATCTAGAGAGTTTGTTTGTGGAAATAAATCAGAAGCCGGAATGTGGATTGTGCACACCATTCATGGATGGTAATAATCATATTACCTTGAGGTGGTGGTAAATATGGACATTGAGCCAGAAGAAGAAGAGGACAAGTTGGCGGTAGAAGGCAGCGGTTGTTGGAGCCTAGTAGGCGCGTTACCACACAATGTGCTCGCTAGGGAGGGTTGGGCACCTAGGGAGACCCTGAGAGAATGTGCTAGGTAAAGAGGGTGCATCGAGGGACGAACCCTAACCTTGTGTCAAAAGCGAAGAGGGTGTGATTGCCAAGGCGTAACCAACTTCAATATCGATGGTTCACGGGCGGCAAGAGAGGACAACAGCCCAAGAAAACCTAGTGGCACGAGAGTAGATAATACTAAGGAAGACGAGAGGGCAACAACAAGAAGACAGAGAGCCAACACCAACAACGATCCAACCATTCCACGGACGCCGACATTGGAGCAGCTGGATGTGATTGCACTAGAGAGGGAGCATGACCGGAGCTAATCACTCCACCTAGAGAAGGACCGACACCTCCCTGGCCGGCTAGGATCATTCGCCTCTCCTCCATCGAGCAAGGAACCTCAAAGCACACTAGTAGGAGATGCTTCATTGTTGCCCGGTTACACGGCACTCCTGGCCTAGCATCCACGCCTTCGTACCATTAGACGACAACTCCGATGGCCCACCGGATAGCCTTGCATCAAGCGGACGCTGAGATCGCAAAGACAGGGGGGGACATCATACCTACTAGAAAGAAATACTCTTGGAGCAACAGATGCGAAGGAGGCCAAAAAGATTAGACCCAACACCTCCATGAAGCTGAGGCCATTGAAGCATTAGCGTGCTTGGAGGAAGATGCAGGATGATTTATGGGTAGGAAAAGCGGATCTGAGGATATTTTTTGAATACACCTCGTCTATTCCCCAAATTGAGTTAGTGCAAAATTTCATTAGAGGGGAGAGAAGGCAAAAACTTGGCTATAACGAGGCAACACCAGCCATAGCGACAAAGAGCCATGAGCCATGGCCATGAAACCTCAGACATAGTTGTGCCAGGCATAAGCCACCACCAAGGAGCCTCGGAGGGAGCATGAGCGGCAATAGGGAGCAAATTCAAGGCGAGTAGGAGGGCAATTCCAAAAAGCAAGCTCGTTGCAGCGCAAGTCATACAACACAAGGGATGTCGTTGATTCAACATGTGTCGTTATGTAGGTGGCCCAACCCTAAACCAAGACAAAGTATACTTAAAAAATATATCATATATACTGCAAAATATATATGTTGAATTAGAGCACCAAAATCATGTTTTCACAAAAATGATGGAAAAATATTTTTTTTAAGGAAAAACTAAGGTGTCAAGATAATTTTTTGTATGGTGTAGAAGGTTTGATCCAAATTTGGAGAAAAACCAACATTAATTCCTAATCTAGGAGTCGTAAAAAATAGCATGTTTTCTACCAATAAAACTAAATTTAAGTTTCCGATTTAGAATTTTCAATCATAATGTGTGAACAAATTATGGTATGAAAGTGTCCTAAAAATTTCAAAGTATTTTACCTCGTGAACCTCTCAAAAGAAGTATATTTGTTCGATTTAAGATACTTGTGACAGGTATGTAGTAATGATAGATATACTTCTCTTGGTCGAACCATAAGGAAAAATTCTAAAAATTTCAAAGTCTGTAATGTTGAAGAAGTTAGCAATTACATTCCATCATCAAAAATCCAAAATCGAATCTAAGTTGGCACTAGGAAGGAAAAGAATGCTCGTGATATTGGCCCTACAGCCTTTGTGACAAGTTTTTTATACTAGCTTGGTCAACCATGACCCTAAACCTTCTAGATTGAAGAAGTCTATTTGATAGTATTTTGTTATTTTGAAAAAATGAGACAAGCATGACTTTGCATAGTGTCCCATGTTAAAAAAACATGGAATAAATTTATTGCAAGCTTGGTGGAAACATAATAAGTTAATTTACATACTAGTACTTGAAATTTAGGTAGCTATAACATTGTTGAGTTGTAAAGAAACTTTTCTTTTATACAAAGTTTAGAGCATCTATTGATGTATTGAAGAAGACATTTCAAAACTAAAATTTGTAATCAAAAGTTTGTAAATAAATTTCTAGTAAAATCTTTCACATTATAGATTTCTTTATCACATTATGGCTTTAAGAAAGAGTCTAAGATCATGTTGTAGTTTGAACTAGGATGTATGTTATGCCTTATAGATTGTTGGTGGTTTTCAATGCAAGTAGAGATTATACTCAACGCTACACTGAAATTTATGTTTAGTCTAGTGGTACGCTATTTGTGAGCAAGTTTAGTCTAGTTATCCTACTACGCTATTTGTGAGCAAGTTGAAAATTTAATGTTCTCCTGAAATAGGTTGTCAATATTATTAATGTTGTTGTCAAAGCCTTGATCATCCACAATGATGTTCACTTTGATTCCTTTTATGTTCATGAGGTATATTAAATCCATTGACAAATGTTGCGCAAATAGGCCCTTGTATTGGGATCAAAATGCGGGAGGCAATATGAGTTGTAGATTGATACGTACTATAATGAGCCAAGTGCAACAAGCATGCAAATTGTATGTCAAGTATGTTGCACAACTTGTGGTTGCATGAGTGCTTTGAAAAATTTAGCAACGTAATTATACAATTCATAGAATATTGTTGGGAATCTACTCCTATTTTTTAGCAAATAAATGACTAGACATGGCTCGTTCATAACATTTCTTTATCTTTTATTGGCTGAAAATGCCATCTAAAGTAAGATGGTTGTTGGTAAGAAGAAGAAGAAGAAGAAGAAGAAGAAGAAGAAGAAGAAGAAGAAGAAGAAGAAGAAGAAGAAGAAGAAGAAGAAGAAGAAGAAGAAGAAGAAGAAGAAGAAGAAGAAGAAGAAGAAGAAGAAGAAGAAGAAGAAGAAGAAGAAGAAGAAGAAGAAGAAGAAGAAGAAGAAGAAGAAGAAGAAGAAGAAGAAGAAGAAGAAGAAGAAGAAGAAGAAGAAGAAGAAGAAGAAGAAGAAGAAGAAGAAGAAGAAGAAGAAGAAGAAGAAGAAGAACTCCGGTCTCCAAAAGGAGGCCGGCGTGAATAGAGTGTCTATTCGTTCCACTTACTAAAACGATGCCTACTAGACAAAGGATTAGGGCCGCTTCACACTATGCCCAAGTTGAGAGGTCGACCGTCAAAATGAGTGGCCAAACTATGGCGAGACGCCAAACTTTTTTGCCAAAAACATACATTAAATAATATAGATTGAAGGTTTGGCCGGTTGTGGTATGAAGCCCCAAAGGCCAAGTGGAGTGGCCAAACCCCATACCATTCGCCAAGATTCCATTCATTTCTTACTATATGAATGGAACAATTTGCTGAAATTTACCTCTCATTCTTTTACCATGGCTTCTAGAAGGGAACGTATCCTTGTTCTTCTTTCGGTGTTTATGGTGATGAAGTATGTTATAGTGGGCATTTTGGCAATGCAAAAACTTGCAATATTTCAACAAAATGTTCAAATGATGGTGATGGCGGTTTTTATGGCTCAAAGACGGAGGGTGGATTTTGGGAGGTCTTGTTGGCAATTTCAAAGGTATGGAGGTTTTTTGGAGCATAGTCTTATGGGGTCTTATTCGGAGAGAGAGTTTCAAAAGCAAATGAGGGTAAGTCCATCCACTTTTAAATATTTGTGTAATCTTTGGGGGCCTGTTTTGAGGAGAAAGGATACAAAACTTAGGAAGAGTATTACCGTCGAATGTAGGCTCGTTGTAACGTTATCGCGATTGGCAACAGGAAATACTTTAGCCATGATTGGAGATTTATTTGGAATAGGTTTAAGTACTACTTCGGTGATTGTGAGGGAATGTTGTAAAGCAATTAGAATTCATTTACGACCATTGGTTTTTAAGAAGCCCAGGCTTACAATGATGAAGGAGATTGCTTCGGGTTTTGAAGCATTATACGACATACCCTACATATTAGGTGCAATAGATGGAAGTCATATTCCTATTCCAGCACCATCTCAAGATCTTGTAGCTTATTATTATAGAAAAGGTTTTTATTCATGTTTACTCCAAGGGGTTGTAGATGCGGAATGTAAGTTTTGGGACTATGACTTTGGATGGGCTGGAAGAATTCATGATTGGGCTCTATTTCAGAAATCAGAAATAGGGAAAAAAACCATGAAGGGTTCATTTTTACCTTTTAAGTTTATAGGTGATGCCGCATATCCTATGCGGCCTTGGTTTTACTCACCATTCAAAGGAGAGAGGGAAGGTTTGCCTAGGAAAAAGGCTCATTGGAACTTTATCCAATCGAGCACTCGAATGGCGGTTGAAAGGGCATTTGGTATTTTAAAGGGTAGATGGCGTATACTACTGAAAAAAATTGACATGCCGCTTCAAAATGTACCGGATGTGGTAACTGCTGCATTATGTCTCCATAATTTGTGTATTATGGAAAATGACGAATTCAACATGGAATGGGCAAAGGATGCTGAGATGGAGTTGCAGGAAGAGGCTAATAGAAGTCTAGGTGATTTGCGAGAAGTAGACATGTTTAAAGTCTTGGAGTCTTCATTGAGGGAAATGAGAGAATTACAAAAAGTCAATCCTGAAGCAGAATACACACCATTCATAGAACCGAGAGAAGAAGAAGAAATGGAGGAAGACAATGAAGAACATGAAGAAACCAAAAATGAGCGAGCTCAAAAAATGAAGGATATGCTAGCTGAAGCAACACAAGTCCATTTGGTATTAGCGGACAGTTTTTACAAGGCTCATTTGGCTCAAAAATCAAAGGTTGAATTCGAGGATTGTAGCTCTAGTGGTTCGATTTCTGAGTCGGAGTAAAACTAGAGCTTATTGATTAGGCGATCAAATTGTTGATCTACTCTCTCTTAGAGTTCATTTGTTCTCTCAAAGTTTCTCATTAATCCTACACTAGTTTCTGCCATCTTCTCAAGAATTTCTAGGGATCTCTCTTGAAAACCGTGCTTACCTTTTGAAGATGATGATGGTGTTGTTGAAGATGGTGTCGATGATGACACACTATCCACTTGGGGAGGAGAGTCGGCCATAAAATCACTATTGTCATTAGTTGTAGCCGAAACATGCTTGAACACTTGTCCGGCTTGATGATGCCACTCATCCATTGCATCATAGAATTTGTTTTCTTGACGGTTGTTGCCTGAAATCCCATTAGCCAATTTGTCTTCTTTGTAAGCAGCAAATACTTGAGTGAATTTCTTGCGGCATGCCATGGCCGTGCGGTTGAATTTTGGAAGCATTACTACCATCCTAGCATGTAACCGCACCCATGTGTCGATTCCTACACTCAAAACAATCAAAAAATGAGTCAAAATGCTCAAGAATGTAAGTGGAAGAACAATTACAGCACATGTAGGGAGCTAAAACATTGCCACGAAAGAATGTGAATCACATTGTTGTACATCCAAGGAGGTAGGTAGGATTGTAGGGGTGCTACCAGGTGGTAAGGAGGAGACTAGGGAAGTAGAGGTGCTACGGGTTGTAACGAGGAGACTAGGATTCAAATCCCAACGACCTCCATGCTCCTCCAATGGGGGGAAAGGGGGGCCGTGGTGGCCGGGCGCCGATGCCAAAAGGCAAAGGCCTTTACGTCTCCAATTTGGCCTCCAATTTACCTCACAATCCTCACCAAGCTTTTGCAAAAATGAATGTTCCAAAAAAAAATAGGGTTTAGGGTTTAAAAAATTTACCTTGTTTCTTGCCGTTTATCTCAAATTCGGGCTCCATCTCTCCCTTCAATGCAATCAATTGAAGGACGTCCGAATCCAACCAAGTCCGGTTTCCTTCTTCTCCTTCAACTTTGACCACCACTTCCTTTGCAATCTTCTTCTTTGGGGCAGCCTTCTTTTTTGGAGCAGCTCTTTTTTTCGAGGACCCTATAATTTCACACTCCTCTCTATCAACATCCTTCTCTTCAATCCTTTCCATTTCCACTCTTTCTATCACTTGTTCTCTAACTTGAGCTGAAATGGATTCAAATGCGCCATACAAATTGGGCCCAAAAAAACATTCCGCACCCTCAAGGCTTTCCTCGCTACGGTAGTGGAGGTTTTGAGAAAAACGATCCATCTTCAAAAATTGTGCAAAAAAAAAATCGACGCCAAAAACACCAACAGCTCAAAAAATGCCAACCCAAAAAATTGTCGTGAGAGAGAGGAAGGGAGAGAGCAAGAGAAGGAGAGAGACAGCCACTTTTACTTCTTGAGAAAAAACGGCCATTTCCACTTACCCCCACAAATTCTGCCATTTTGATCTAACGGTCTAGATCTTGTCAGTTTTTTATTTTTTTATTAAAAAAAATCGACAGACTCTCGATTGTAGTTTGGGTCGACCGAAATGGGCGACCCAAGTTTTGCTCAAGAGGCCGTCGCTTTGGCGCCAAAATAGCCCAAAAGTGTTGCCATGTAGGACGACGACTTTTGGAGTTTGGGCACAAGTGTGAAGGCCCAAAGTCCGGACTTTGGCCATTCTAGCAATCTCATTGGTGGAAATCAACGGCCTCTCGACTTGGCCTCCAAGTGTGAAGCGGCCCTTAGCAGGATGGAACTACTTCCCTCTTTCGAAGGTAGACACTATAGTATAAACATAACAAACCCATAATAGGAGAGTATTGGCAATTTTGAAAACATGTGTGGCAGGTTTGATTAGTTTTAAGAGGTGTGTAGGTCGGGTATTGGTTGGTTATTTTCTAGTCTACGTTTGTGGAGGAGGATGGACATAGCATGTTGGATACCAATGGTGTTAAAGTTTTTTAAGGTATTTTTAATGGAGGTCATTGAGATTTTAAATGTGGATTCCAAAGATTTCATGGAGGGAAAATGCGTAGTGGCTCTAGCTCCAGCCGTGATTACAAGTAGCGGATCCACTTTCCATCCTAATGAGCTAATTTCATCTAGAAGAGGTTGGTATTTGTTTATCTTGTGTGTTATTGTTTTTGGAGGGAACCGGTCATTGCAATATGTGAATTCTATGAATTGTATAGTAATGGTTGGGTCTGGAATTATTGGTAGGGGGTGATTGCGTGGCACACCGCGGATGCATAGTAAATCGGGTTTAAATTTGGCGTTGCAGTGACATCTTTGAATGTTGCATGTACATGGTAGTAGCCATTGTGGGACTGTGTTTTCCGGAGGGTTGTTGTGAAAGGTTCCCGCGTTCATATAGGTGAGGCATCTAGATTTACTAGAGGATACGAGTAGTTTTCTAATTTTCCATACTGCTTTGTCATGTCTTTTGACAATCATTGCGTGGATGTGTGGTTGTTGACATTTAAGTAATACATGTAGCCATGTATCTGGTTCAGTAGAGTTACAAATGGGACATGTAATGGAGGGAAATCTTTTTCTCCCAAAGAATAGTTGTTTACGTGCATTTCCCATATATTGGCCTGTTCTAAATTTTATAATACATGTTTTTTGTGAGTCTGTAATAAGAGGGTTTGTCCAAAATTCATTGGAGAGTTCCTTGTCAATGTTTCTATTGCCTGCCCATTTTTCTATATTTGGAAAATTTGTCGCTAGTTTTGTTAAGTTGTTGTGTAAGTCATATCTTTTGAGGTATTCGGGTAGGAATCTGATGGGGCCTTTGTCCGGGGTGTCTTCCATAGACGGCCATTCCTTTCTTTGATAATAGTATGGGGTGGGGTGGGCATGTTCAAATGGTTCTCTAGCTTCTCTATGTTCTTTGTCTCTACCAATTTTTGCTAATTCGTCGGCTTTTTCATTGCCATCAATGTTCACATGGGCTCTTACTTTGTGTAATGATATGGATTGGGTACGTGCTTGTAGCATTTGCACCATTGATGCTAAAATAGTTTTATCGGGGTGGCCATTGTGCACAATAGGATGTTGAATTTGTGTGTTTAAGAGGTATAATACATTGATGCAGTCTGTAAATAAGTATGGGGGCTCATTTGGGTATTTAGCATTTAGAATACGTAGTGTTTTATGGACAGCCATCATTTCGGCTTTGATAATGTTTTGTAGTCCATATAATTGTTTGGCTATTTTAACGTCTTTTGGCGCATTATATATGCCGTAGCCGGCTTTTTCTCTATGCCAGTGTCTCGGGCTTACTTCTTGTGGTTCTTTAAATGATCCGTCTGTGTAATAGCTATATTCTCGGTTAAATTTAAGAAATAGATTTGTGTTATATGGTGGGAGTGGTATTGGGATGACCAAGGGTGCTTGATTTGTGTTTTGGTATTCGGCTTTGGACCATTGTTTGTTACGGTTAACCGTGTTGGGTGTGGGTGTTGATGGGGCTAATTTGGCATATATTTGTTTTATGTTGAGGGTATTGGTTAGTGATTTTAGGTGTTCTATGCTGATTTGGGTACCTATTGTGTTGTTTTGTTGATGTACACATATTATTTGTAAAGTGGATTTTTTTGTTCGGGGTTTTTTGTTGAGCTCTTCTAGTATGGTTGGTTCAAAATAAGCTATGGTATCTGCTGGGAATAGACATATGATATGAGAGTCTATATATGGGCCTATATGAGGAGTAAGATTTTGGTACCAACCTTTGTCTGGTAATACAAGATAGGTTATATTTCTTGAATCATGTTTAGCTGCAAGTCTAGCCCAATGTAGCGCTTTTTGGGCTTCTTCTTTGTTGTGTGGGTGTGCGTATCCAATATCGTCCCATTTGTAATCAAATGCTTTGCCAAGTGAACCAAAAACTTGGTCTCTAGAGAATGGTGAGAAGAATATAGATATCTTTGTAGAGCATGTGACTAGGGATGAGAAGTATGATTGTTAGATATTATATGTTGTAGTGAGGAAGTCTAGTATTTCTGTTGATATAGTGTATTATGTCCTTTTAAGGAAGTCAGTTTTAGGAATTTTGTATTTGTATCTTTGGTATAGCCAAACAACTTCAGTTTCAAATGGTTGGGTTTTTGGTTCTAGATTGTGTGGAGTGTTTAGTGCTAGGTGGTATTGATTCCAAAGTCATTCTAGTCTACTTGTAGGAATAGTTATTAGGTGTTTTCCACTATTCTCATAAATGTGTGCTTCGTTATTTTGAATTTGAATGGTGTGTTTTTGTGAGTTAATGTCTTTCTGTGGATTACATTTTGTGATAGAGATATGTGCTAGGGGAATTTGCGTAGGGGGTGTGATTAATCGTGTGTCTATACATTGGTTTTGAGGGTGGTGTGCTTGTATGATTTTTTGGTAGAATTTGTTAGTTTGAGCTTGGTAGTATTTCTTGAGGCATGCTACTTGGTGAGTTGCGGTATTGGGGTCGTGCCATGGAAATAGGTCTCGTTGTGTTTGCCATGTAGTGTATGTATTTCCTTGGTTCTCCCATTGGCAATGGAATGACGTGCCTTCTACTTTAACATTTTTAGTGTCATAGTATGTACGGTGTTTAACACCAATTATGTGTTGTAAATGGTATGTTGCGGGGTTTTTGAGAATATGTGGAGGTGGTCTAGGATATCGTGGTTGAAGTGGGTCGGGTGGGTGGGTAGGTGGGGTGAGGATATTAGGGGTTATATTGTTGTCAGAGCAAATATATTCCTCTTTGAGTGTGCGTGGGTTTGTAAATGGTATGTTACACGTAGTAGGGCATGTGTCATGACATTTGGGGAGACAAAAAACTTGTTTTGCTAGGTTTAATGCACTTTTTATAAGTTTGTGGATTTTTATTAGAGCAAATATATTCCTATTTTGGAAGACCAAATATTGTTTTTTGTATTGCTATAATTTTTTGTCTAAATTTTTTATTCTTGGCATTGAGTATGGAACATTATAGAAGCTATATGATATCCCAGGTCTAATAACAGTATCAATCATGTTAATTTTCTATTTCATAGTAGTTGGGCAATTGTCAATGCTAGACATTGTTTGTTGAGTTTTGTAGTGGTAACATGTGTTTGAATTTTCCATTTTAATGAGGGTACCATTTGGGCCCCAAGATATACATATGCTTCATTTTCATGTATTACTAGGATAGCTTGATTTCTGTAGTTAATATTTATGGCCTACATTTGTGCTTTAAAGGTTCTCGGATTCAATTTTGATTCATTGGGGCTTCCGGTGACTACACATTTGGGCACTCCAACATCCATTCCAGTCCATTTGCAATATTTGTCTATTTTATTTAATTATGTTTGTAGGGATTTTGGTTCATCGGATAATGCTGCTAGGTCATCTGTGTATGCGGCAGAATTGATTGTGATTCCTGATGTGTTTAGTGTGTACCCATAGTTTCCACATTGTAGCCATCTGAGTAGAGGTTCCAAGAATATTATAAAAAGATATGGGCTTAGAGTGTCGCCTTGAATTGTGCCTCTTTGTATAGGAATTGGGTGGGTTTTCCCAAAGTGTTCCCCAATGAATGAGGTTGTGGATTGTGAGTAGATATTTCCAATAAGTGTAATTGCGTCTCTCGGGTATCCAAGGTCTGTCATAATTGCAAGTAGTCTTGCATGGTCTATAGATCCAAATGCATTTTTGAAATCTACATATAGAATATATATGTCTTGGTTGGTAAATTTAGCGTCTTCTAGAGCAACTATTAGTGTTTGTATTTGTCGAGCAGTACTACGTTCAGCTCTGAATCCTTCTTGGTTGTTGTATAATATGTTGTGTTTTTCTCCATACGTGGACAAAATTGATGTTAGTGTACTTGTGTATAACTTATAGATAGTGTTTGCTTAGGCAATGGGCCTATGGTTAGTTAGTATAAAGGGGTCTCCTTTCTTATTGAGTAATATAGTTAAGCTAGTTTTCCACAGTTCAGGAATTTGTTTTTGTCTGTAGCAGTGTTTGAAGAAAAGGTATAGTAGTTTGTGATATTTTTCAGGCATATTTTTTAGTATTGAATTTGGAATGCGGTCCGGTCCAAGGGCTTTGTTTTTACTTAGTTTTTTAAGACACATATCGAATGTTTCTTTATTAAAGTATGTGTGTAGTGGGATATCTGGTTCTCCTCTATTTTCTAAGATAAATCCGTCTACTTCATTCCAAGGGTATTGTCTGACGTTGCAAACACATGTGTCAGAGTGTGTGTTTTGGTAGTGGCATGTAGGTATTGTTGGTTTGTTTATTTGCCACTATTGTCTGTATATTTCATTAGCAACATCTTCTGGGCTTGTGAGGATGTTGCCTTGGTGGTCTATAATGCAGTCAAGTGCATGTGTTGTGTTGTCTTTGAAGACCTTTCTATTTATCTTTTTAGGGCTTTTTTCATATAAATGTCTACATTTGATATGGTTTTTTTAATACATTCTTTATTGTATTTGGTTGTAATTTTACGGGCATGTTTGTTGGCTTGCTGTGCTAGTTGTGCTATTTCTGCAATCCATGTTTCTACCAGGTTGTTGTCTGCTAGTGGTTGTGGTATGTCTATGTATCTATGGGTTTGCAAGCTGTGGAGTATAGTATGGTCGCGCCACTTTACGTTTGAATTTACTATGCGTATGATTTTATCGATGAAGTGATATGTTGATAGATGTTGTTTCCATGGTTTTGCTAGTTTGTGAGGCAAGAATCCACCTTGTTGTGCGGTTCTGGGGGTAAGTTGAGGTAGAGATTATGCTTTGCAAGTTTGCTCAAGTATAGCCGATATCTCTTGAGTTGGTGTATCCAATGTTTCACATGCTTCTAACCATTGAGTATTTGTAAGATTTGCGTTATTTTCTAGAATGTTGATTAGTTGTTCAATGATTAGTGAATTTTTCACAAAGTAGGCACTATGGAATTTTTCCATGTTGTCTGGTGGGATAGGATTTAGGATTCTAATGGTGTTGTTGTTTGTTGATTGCGGTTTTCTACTGATAAATGTATTGACTGGGATTTTTAATTGAAGTGAATAATGGTCAGAGTTTAAATTGTTATCTGTGTTTGTTGTGCAAGAGTATTGTTGTTGATTTTGGATGTTTATATAAAATCCATCTATTAAGCTTGTCTCTGTATAGTTGTTTCCACCTTGTCTTGAGAAGGTAGTGTTAGTATGAATGTATGACATTTGTAGGGTATCAATATATGTTTTCCATTCAAAGTCTATGTCTTGGGGGGGGGGCATGGTATGATTTCTATTTGTACGACCGATGAGGGCAATATCTCTATTGAAATCACCAGTTAAAATATGGGTGTGATTTTGATGGTTTTGAATTTGATTTGTGATGTTTGTTTGTATTTCGTTTATAAGCCCAATGTCGTCCTGATGTGAGGGCATGTAGAGGTGTATGAGTAGCCATGGTTGAAGTGGATAGTTTGTGATTTTTATTATTTGTAGGTAAGGTGATATATTAGCAGTTTTGTGATATGGTTTGTGATATAGTTAGTGATATGTTTTAATTATATTTCCGGGAAAAGCATACGTTTTGTCGATGAGTGTTAGTAGTCCTTCTCTTGTATGTGTGTAGGGTCTTCTTTGTTGCACACATCTGGTAAGTCCTTAAAGATTGTTGAATATTAACTTATAGTCAGGAAATAGTCTTTCAAATATTTTGTTGATTTTGTGGTTGTTATTTTGGTTTCCTGTATGAAGATGAATGATGGGGTAGATTGAAGTTCTGTAGTCATATTTTGGATGCTGGGAAGTGTAGTGTTTAATGATGTTGTGTTCCAAGTGATGAAAATTGTATTGTGTTGGTTATTTGTTGGGGGTTGTAGTGTTGGAGGAGTGTAATTGTTGACTGGTGGGTGAGTGTAGCCGTAATGGGTTCGAGGCATCTTAGTGATTTATTAATCAGTTCATGAGACAGGAAAGGGAATTTGTTTTCTAGTATGTGGTGGGTTACTTCTGTGTTGTGTTTGTGTATGTTGTCGTATAGTTTGTCGTGGATTAGGTCTGGTGGATTTATTATGTTCTGGTTATTTTTCTGAAATTGAGTATATTTGTGCTCGGTGGCAATATGTCACTCGGTGGCAATATGTCACTCGGGGGGATTCTCGAGAGCCGCGAGTGTGTGTAGTAAGTTAGTTTTCCAAATAATATTTGAGTCTTGTTCGATATTTGAAGAGATTATGTAGTTGCATGATTCTAAAGATGGGCTAATTGTAACTATGATGGCATATATTATGTGTGTTGGGGGGAAATGTTGTATTGTTTGGATATAGCGATATAAATGTGGATATGTGTTGTTGTATTCATTATAAAACGTGTGGGAGGTTTTTACAAGGGGTGCATATAACTTTGCAAGATGTTGGTATTCCGGTTGAAATTTGATAGTACTTGGAATAAAGTACATTTGTTCTCTTTTCTTGTGTATTGGAGGATGGATGCATAGTACATTTGGCATAGGCCCCGGATTTTGTTCAATGTCACCACATAACAGTAAGAGGGATGTTTCATTAACATTTTCTTTTGGTAATTTCTTAATTTTTGTTTTTTGAAACAGGAGTGGTTTTGTGTTTATAATTTTGAATGGAATATGCATTTGTAAATGTATTGAAATAAGGTTTAGTAGATATATTCCAGGGGTTGAGTTTTTGTATGTGTTTTTGTTGGTGTTTGTGTCTTTTGTTTTATCAAGTGTGCGGAAAGAGTTATATTCTTTGTTTTGTACTTTGCATTTGTGTATAGGCATATTTAGGTTTGGTTTTGTAATAATATGTGTATTTATTGTAGTGTTGAAGCTAGTGTTTGTAATTGTGTTTGTAGAAGTGTTAGATAAACTTGTATCAATATTAGTATATGTATGCGTAGTTGTGCTATTATATTTATTGGTGCCAGTATTTGTACCGGTATTGATGATTTTTATTCGAGTGTCATTGTTGGTGTTTATACTATATTTTATTCCAGTATTTGTATTAGTATTTTATACCAGTATTTGTATTAGTTTGGATCTGTATTCATACCAATAGCTATATTGGTATTTATATCAATATAAATACAAATGTATTTACTTGTATTGGACAGTATGTATTCAATATAATGTATGTATATATTTTGGTTTTAATATAGTATAAGATGGGATATTCTACTATGTATGTTTCCATGTATTCTACTCTATATTGTTCTATGTATAATACCATTGTTGCGGTGGATACTTCAATGTATAATACTATAAGTACTTCCTTGTATTCTACTATGTAATGTCTATTGGTATAGTGATTACAAAGTATATAGAACTTGTAGTAAAAATGAGTTAGTATGTGTATTATACCTTTTACTTTGCGGTCTTCAATCTTCACATTTTTTACTCCCCATCTTCAATTCTTCGGGAGGGCAATCTTTTGGTGATGGCTTGCAAGTTTGCAAGAGTGACACTCATGGATTCTTGGACTTCATATATTTGATCTTGTAACTCTTCATATTTCTTGTCCGTGTACTCTTATGCCTCCATCCATATTTTTTTGTTGCTTTCTTCCATCTTTGTCTCCACAATTGTAATGATGTCCTTCTTCGTGATGTTGTTTGTTGGCCCATCCATCTTGTAGGCCTCCACGGAGTTGACAATGGCTTTGTTGACGTCCGAGAAGCCAAACTCCTCAATCTTCTCTTTGGAAGGTGCCTCCACTCCGTCAAGGCTTCTACAATGTGGTGCGAAGTCCACATAATGTCCCCCAATCTTAATAACCTTGTCCACAAACCTTCTATAGACTATAGGGTTGAGACATTGACATTGGCACTTCCATTGTGTCGATGTCCATCATGGCGGTGGAAGTAAATGTGGACAACATTTTTCAACTCCATAACCTTATGAATCTCCGCACAAGTGTCCTCCATGCTCATACAAATAGGCAATTGAGATAGGGTTAGAGATATAGCATCATTTTTTGCCTTACTCTCACGATTATTGCCACTTGATGAAGCTCCAACATTGCCCGTTGGTTGCAAAATCTCGTGGTGGGTTGCAACTTGATGTAGTTTGATCTTCGCCGCTTGTTGAGGGATTGGTGCTATAACAAAGGCATGAGAGTCCTCCTTTCCCTTCTGCACACTTGTTATCTCAAACTCAAGTCCATCGTTAATACTATTTTAGAGGATATCTACAAAAAGAGCATTGGCTGAAATTCCTTTGAGAGTCTCACTTTTGATTTTGATAGAAAGATTAGAGTTTTTAGCAATGATATTGTAGGTCTTGCATACCTTGCTAAGAACATATTGTTTGTCTAGCTTAAGGATAAAAGGTCTAATCCCTTTGAAAAGTCCAATGCCATCAATTTCGGGTTTGTGAAGGTGCAATTTTATTGAACCTACCTAAACCCCCTGTTTCCCCGCATTTTTTACACTCATACAAAGGATAGAGATAGGGTCAATTACCTCCTTGCCTACTTCAATCTCCATGAGTTTCAACCTTTCAACCACCAAGGCTTTGACATCATCGTGCATGAGCACAAGGTTAGAAATCTCAAAATGGATGGAAACGTGAAAATCAAGAGCAAGTCCACTCTTATCACATACCGGGATGTCAAATGGGATTTGAGTTAGGTTGTAATGTTGTCCAACAATACCTTCTCTTGCACATGGATAGAGGATTTGAAGAATCCTTGGAAAAGCTGGTGTTGCTAAGGTGATCTCTCTGGCCTCCATTTCCTTGATTCCTCGTGTGACCATGTCGGGTATAGTCTCATTGCTTTGGAGTGGTACCACTCCCTCCTCTTTGGCCATGTCCTCCATAGTTTGAAACCCAAGCCAAAATTGAAATTTAGTTAGAGCTGGTTCTAGAATGGGTGACATACCTTCTTTTTCCGTGGAGCTTTTCTTTCTCTTGTAAAGACTCCTTGCTTCATTTGTGTTCTCTGCCACCAGGGCTTGTGGGGGTCGAGCAACGATCTCCTTGTTAGTCTCCACAAGGTTCTCCATCGGGGCTTCTATGTCCACGTTGTCTTCAAGCTCAAGGTTCCTTCTAACACTCCCGGCCATATTAGCTGATCTGGTAGAAAGAGGTGGATTAGAGTGACTTACTTGTAAGTTTGATGAAGGCAGAGAGTCACGGTTGAAGCTTGAGGTTTGTATCATGGAGAGAGGAGGGATGCACAATCTTTTGCTTCTAGTTCTTAGACAACTACTCTCTGCTCCTCTTTTTACTTGTTGTTTTTGTTTGGTTGTTTCTTCCTTGGTTGCTTAGTCTCATGCGTCGTGGTCTCGAGTTGTCTTTTGATCCTTTTGTTGTTGATGCGTTCTACGTCTCCCCACACCTTGCTCCTCCCTGATGACACCCAATCCATTGTCTGTTAGATAGGGTGAAATAAGAGGGAAAAAGAGACTTACCTTATCCGCGATGTGTCTGTCTTGGAGGGTGATATTGGAGTGATTGTTGTTGTGGCTATCCTGGTGAACTCGATCTCTGCTTTTGGATCGTTCTCTTTTTTTTTTTTCTCTCGCCTCTGCGTAATGTTCGCTCTCCTCAGCTTTCACGAGTTGTCTGTTCTTCACAGCTTTATGAATCCTGGTCTGACGCTTTGTGCCGAGTTGTTTCCAAGCATGTCGGAGTTGGCCACAGAAGCGGCAGGTTGGTAATATCAGTGCGAGGGCTGCAGCATCTGGAACTGTGATGGCTTCGGCTTGCTCCGATCTTGAACCCGTGGGCTTGTTTGTTGTGCTTTCCGAATTTGAGTCTACAATCGTAGTCTCTGCGGCTACACCGACGCGGCTTTGCTTTAATCGCTCTTGTCTTTTCTTGATGGTGAGTTGACTGTCTGTTAACTTGTACTTCCAGTACTAAGGTTGCGCTTTCTTCTTCCAATTGAGGAGGTTGATGCAGGGGTGCACACTACTTCCGGGTGAACGGTCCATTCGAGGAAGTAGGTCAAAAACCGAGGAACTGTTCCGAGGTAAATTGGTCACCAAACTACTCGGATTGCCAAAGCAGGTCAAACGCCACCAAATTCCTATAATGTCTTTGTACTGTGTTAGAATTTTTTATAAAGATATTGAAGTGTCTAAACTGAAGTGTGTCACTTGAACATGTGCTAGGGTTTTGTGTGGTGGTTGATCTGGACTTGTGTGACTCATGGTAATATGTAAGACGAGAACTATGAACTTGAAGCTTTGTGAAAACAGATGCGGTGCAGCAAATGCATAGTTTAGGGTTAGGAGAATGTGTAGCTGAGTTTGGTGTGCATGCGTAGTGTGGTCGGTGCTTGCTGGTTGTCTGTGATGAAGTCCTCCGGATGTGCTGCTTAGATGTGTTGGGGTAGCTTTTGTCGGTTTTCTTGTACTTGTTGGCTGCAGTATGATGGTGTTGGGTTCTTCTTGCAGTTCGGCGTTTTATTGGTTTTTCTGCTTCTGGGCTGTGACGTTGTTGTAGCTGTGTAGCTCCCAGGTCCGACCCTCTCTCGGTGTTGTGTATATCTAGTGTTCTGCTTCAAAAATAGAGGTTGTTTTTTGTACTTTATATGTTAGTAGGTTAGCTGATATGAAGAAAACAATCAGATGTGTACGAGTGCCAGAAAGCTTCCAAGACAGACTGGATAGACATGCAGGAGAGGATGGGATAATAGTCGAGAGTAGGTAAGTGGTAGCCTGTAAATGTTTGGAGATGAATGTTGGTTTTCTGTCACGTCGGCAACCTTTTTCAAGTTGTATGGTCAGTTGCTCTTGGTGTTGCAGGTTGTACTTCTCCCTTGTGCGTGAAGAGTTGATTGTTCTACAGTCACAGAAATTGTGCCGTTGCAGGCGGTGAGTGTATAGTATCTCTCTTCTGCTAGATCTAAGTGTAGATGTTGTTTTGGATCTGGTGAGTTCAATGAAGGCTTCTATACTATGAGCTAGTTTTGGGTGGATCAGTGAGAAAAGATCCACTATGTGCATACAAAAACTTGGTGTAAGACGATTTGGGTAGCAATATACTGAACAATTCAAGGATCTGATGAAAAATGAGATGAGAAGGTGAGAAGATATCTTGTGTGGAGATCAGTGCTGGAGATTGTGGAGGTCTTGATGTTGTACTCGTCCCTTGAGCGATCTCTTTGCGTGATGTGATGGTGCGTAGGTGCTGCAATGCAGCAAGGCGAAGTCGGTGCTCTCTATGATCATGGAGGCGTAGGGATCTGGTTCGGAGAGAAGGAGGGACTAACGGTTGGGGTTCTAATCGTAACTTTCCGCTATCATGATCTGGATCGAGGCTATCGACGCAGGCAGATGTATGCGATCTCACCACCAACACTTTCTAGGCGCTCGCTACAGTTCCTCCTCTTCGATCCGCACACTGGCTACGGTCAATCGACTCTCGTGTCCAGATCTGATTCTCAGAGCACTTTCTAGCACTTCTCTACTCTCTCCCACAACCATACTAGCGTAGAACCTCGAGTCAATTGTGCTCTTAGAAGGGCCAACTACCTCCTCCTACAATTGAATCTGAATTCCAGCTAAGTCCCCCCTCCTTTCCTTACAGGAAAACGTGGAGCCCTAGCAAGACATTCCCTTCTTTGTCCATGTGCATGTACAGTACCCACCAATAAATATACGTTCATGAATGTTTCCACACTACACTGCTGCCAACTTTGACACCCTCCTAAGGGCTGGAAAAATGTCATTTTACCATGAAATTTTTGGCACAAGATCATTTCTATGTTGACAACATGTGTGCCAAATTTCAAGGCCAGAAGATGAATATAGAAAAAGATATTCCAAATTTACCAACAAGTGTAGTTGTAAGCCATTCACTATTGCCAATTTTGACACCCTCTTGAGGGCTGAAAATTTGATATTTTACCATGAAAGTTTTATCACAAGATCATCTCTATGCTCATAACATGTGTGTTAAATTTCAAAGCCATGTGATGAATACAATAATAGATACACAAGATTGTTTCTCATAGTTACACATGTTGGTAGATTTTGAATATGGGTTTTTTTATTCATCTTCTAGCCTTGAAATTTGGCACACATGTTATATTCATAGAGGTGATCATGTGTTAAAAAATTTATAGTAAAATAACAATTTTTCAAACCTAGGGAAGGTGCCAAAGTTGAAATGGTACCCTTGGTTGTTTGTCACAATTAGCACGTTGGTAGATTTTGAATTTTTTCTTTTCTATCGTGGATATTTTAGACTTGAAATTAAGCACACATATAATCAACATAGAGATGGTCTTATGTCCAAAATCTCATGGGAAAAAATATAAAACTCAATCCATGGGAGGGTGTCAAATTTGGCAAGAGTGAAATGTTTCTCACAACTACACATGTTGGTAGATTTCAAAAATCTTTTGCTGTGTAGGTATTCTAGCCTTAAAACTTGGCACACATGTATTTGATATTGAAATGGTTTCATGCCAAAAATTTCATGCGCAAAAACAAAAGATTTAATCCTTGGGAGTGTGTCAAAGTTGGCCAGGAGTGAAATGTTTCTTACAACTACACTCACAACTACACATGTTGCTAGATTTTAAATATGTCTCTTTGTGTGGATGTTTTAGACTTTAAACATGTAATAAACACAGAGGCGGTCCCATGCCGAAAATTACATGGGCAAAAAGAAAAAGTTCAATCCTTGGGAGGGTGTCAAAGTTCGTAGCTATGAAACTTTTCTTAGTGCTACCCATGTTGGTAGATCTTGAATATCTTTCTTTTAATTCGACTTCCGACCTTGAAATTTTGCACACATGTTGTCAACGTAGAAATGATCTTGTGCCAAAAATATCATGGTGAATTGACAATTTTTCAGCCTTTAAAAGGGTGTCAAAGTTGGCAGCAGTGTAGAGTGGAAACGTACATATGCAAAATGAACGTATACTTATTGGTGGGTACTGTACAATTTGTGAGACTGTTGGTAATAATACCTTGTTTTAATCGGTCTTTGTAATTAGCGGCGTGTTGAATAAACAAATCTGCATTTGAATTTGCATTTAAACTTTGTCCAATACACTACGTGTCAAAGACTTTCAACTTTTTTTTTCACAACGACATTCGCTATTTTTGTGCACATGAAACCCGTATCACCACCAAGTGCATTGTCTTAATGCAAGCACGTCTTCCACTAAGAGTGTAAGCAAATATTACCACGTGTTACATCGGCTTGCAAACATTGTGTTGGCCAACAATCATGAACTACCATGCCCTACATTAGCCTGCAAGCACATGGAACATGTATCACCATGCATTGTGTCAGCTTGCAAGCGTCTTCTCCCAAAAGTGCATTGATGCATGCTTTGATTCCCTCTGGGACGTGTCGGCTCTACCATGTCAGCCTCGTCGGAAGCAAATACTTTACTGTCTCCAAGGACACTCCAGTTCATATTTGGCATTTGGCCCACATTCACAATGCGTCAAAGAACAAGGACAACGACACCAAAGCACGACATTGTTTATTTACATAATTTGTTGATTATTTGATCTCTACATCAAAAGGCATCAAGTAAAAAACTGTTCTAAATTTTACAAGAGTTGATAGATAGTGTTTGAGTTGGCATTTAATGTATTGTATCATCCCTACACCAAAATAAGTAGTTTGCAATTGTTGTCCAAGTTTGCATTTGATGTCCACTACATTATATATAATTTTTTTGGTGTAGCGAAGTTTAGATGGTATTCTTGTGGTTCTATAAATTTTGTTAATACTTGAGCACGTGTATGGTTGTGGACCTCACCAAAGTAAACTTGTCTTTTAGGAACAAGAGTATAAGACTTCTTGCACACAACAAGTAGTATCAAAAATAACAAAAACATACATTCATCCATCACCAAATGGACAAAAACATTTCTTCTACACTAGAAAAATACCAAACTTGGCAAATAGCACAAGATTTATATTTAGTATTAGCCATAGTCAGGCTCTGTTGTCATTTAGTAGCTTCAAACACATGTGCTCAACCTCCTCAATAAATGAGATATTTTACAAGATGCTCAAATTCAACCCCCGTCCTACTTCTACAATCAACCTTGAACTTTGCTTTTGTGGAGACACCTGCCGCAACTACTTTGTTGCTTTAGCCCATGGAACCATGAAATCCCACACCTCCATATAGAGTAGTCCTTCTACCACCACAAGGAAGAAAAAAATACAACCAATAAGGGCCGCAATAAAATCCATAGTCTTGCAAGCCTCCAAGCCAACTTTGTCTCTCAAATGCAAACCGTGCATGCACAAAAGAACAAATATCCCCCGCCTCATAGAGCTAGCAATAATTCTTTCAAAAATCAATGAAGGCTACCAGGAACTTTCTTTCATTGTAGCCCGCCTCAAATAATTGCACTAATCAACTCTAAAGTACCTTGTCCAACTACCCATAAGTCTAGCTTTTGATGGGGGAATGCTATTATGTGAGCGTAGAGCGGTGAGCTGTGAGCGGTGAGCAGAGAATTTTAAGTGGCGACGAGATGAAAGTTCCAAAAATTTAGATCCTAGGGATTTATTACCGTGGATTATCAGAGGTTGGATGGTTTTTTTTAGTAATTAGAGGTTCTATAACCGTGGGATTTGTTTACAGTGAGTGGGGCATTTTGACATTATATCTGTTGTATTGAAATTTTGAGAATAAAAGAGCAAACAAAACGGTAGGAGGATTTGATTTTATTTGATTTTGTTTTATATTGTTGTTGTTCTTCATCTCCATACATCTTCTTTTTCTTCTTCTTTGTTTTTTTTCTTTTTCTCTTTCCATTATTTTCTTATCATTTTCTTTTAAATTTATTCTCTTCTTCTTCTTCTTTTCCATTTTTTCTCTTCTTCATTTTCTTCTTTTCTTCTTTTATATTTTCTTTTTCTTTTTTTATTTTTAATAATGTTTTTACCTTTTTTTCTTCTTCTATTTTTTCTTGTATAAAATTTTATCTTCTTTTTCTTTTTCTTCTCCTTCTTTGTCTATATTTTTTTTTAAATTTTTTTTCAATTATTTAAAAACATGTTTTTTGCAATGAGAAACCTCAAGCTTTAATACTGGTTAGTGATATCCAGTACAACTTCCATCCATATCATTTCTCTAGATAAGTCACCGTTACCCACTAATACCAAATGACTTTGATAAATACAATCCTTGCTAAACTAGAAATTCAAATTTGAGTGAAATATCTTTGCTAATCATATACACACATCTAATTGACTAACTAAGGGTAAAATCTCATAAATTCTACCAATTTATTTACTTTATTATATTTAATACATTAGTTACTATTTATGGCCCACAAATAAAACTATGAATAGTAGTAGGCCATATACAAAATATATAATATATAAAATAAATATTTAGAAACACATGTAATGATTGTTAGCCAAATTGCACATAAAAAATATGCATGTCGGACTCACAAGTCAATGACACTGAAAATACAAATACTAGTAAAATCACGGGCTACAAGTGAAGACCCTTCCTAACTACTATATCCCTCACTAACATCCCCTTCCGAAGCCTCAACATCCATAAATTGTTCCACACTGGAATGGAATGCGCGGCGGGGAGGAGAAGGAGCTGGAGAAGGAGTGTGTGCATATGCATTAGCCATATCCTCGGCATAGCTTGGAAGCGTGAAAGCCTCCAGAAGGCTCGAACAAACAGCTCTGCATAACATACAGTTAGTGATCCGCTAACAAGTAGAGTATATGGATTACAAATATTTTAGAATGGATAAATAAAAAAAAACTTACGCACAGGCAAATCGATTGCGTTTTGGCTTCTTTGATGGGCGCTCCTCTAAAAGAGGCTGGCTAGCCTTCCTGACAGACTTCCTGGCAACCGCCGGAGGAGGAGAAGGCTTAGCAACCAATGGCTGGAGGATTGTAGTGAAGATATCCAGATCATCTTCAAATGCAACAATGTGCCTACCAGTGGCTTGGCAGGCACGAATAGAGGCACCTGCAAGAATTAGAAAACATATAAATAATCATATGATAATGGTTAACAAGAAATCAAATTGCAAAAATAAATAAAGAGTTCATGAATGGTACCAGTGGAGGCCTTCCAATCCAACAGGATGTCACCAGGTTTTGTGAAGGACTCAATCAAGACTTGCATGAAAAGGGGATCTTTTTCCCGTGCACCACGCCAGGGCAAACTCCCTCGCATGAGCTGGTTCTTGACGGTGGTGAGATTGAAAAAAGTGTCAGTCTGCTCAACTTCGAGACCCACATCCGAAAGCTCACGATTCTCTATGATAGAGAATTGTAATTGAATGGGTTCATCACGGACAAAGAGCTGGATCCAAAAGCGATGCGACTGCAATAGACCCAATCCATTAAAAATCACAAATGATAAAAAAAAATCCAAAAGAGAGAATGGAATTGGAAAATATATCGTACCGTGGTCGAGGGGAACTTTGGAGATGCCAAGGCAATATCATTAATTCCCCACCAATCTTTACAAAAGTGGAAGCTATATTGCTCCGCAACTTCTTCAACTTCGGAGCAGAGTGCACGATCATCACAGTGGAAAAGAAGAATGGCGGCGTCATCATGTAAATATGCATCACCAAACTCAAAAATGGACTCTACATACCGTTCAGGTCGTGAATTCCATTGTGGAATTGTCGAAGGCGGCGTTGAAATGCCAGGCACTGGCAGATTCTCTGGAATGTCGGCGATGATGAGATCCAGACCGGTGTTCTTACAATGTGGAGAAGACACACGACGTGTTCGACCAGAACCAACCTGCATGAAACAATAAGAAGTGAGATGAAATGATGAATAATCTGATGAATAGTCTAAAGAACTAAAATAGGTAATAAATATGAAAAAATACCTGGGTAATAAATTGATGAAGCGTCTCCCATATTTGATCAGGGCCTGCTGGCCTACCAAGAGTCTCCATTACCGCAAAAAGGGACGCATTTTCCAACATCACGTCCAAAGGATGTATCTGTGCAACAGAGGTGGAAGCAGAGGGCAGCTGGCGGACTTTCCGTTGCCCAAGGAGCTCCTCCGTGGCTTGTGCAACACTTGAAGTGGTAGGGAACTGAGATGAAGAGTGTGGTAACATACCATGTTGGTCACTTGTTGGGGCAGTGATATTGCTAGGTAATACTGAGAATGTAGGAAGACTAGAGGCCGCAGTAGTAGTGGCATCTCCTACCTCCTTCACTTGTGTAACCTTGTTTACCGCCTCCTTCTGGGCTTTGGTCAAAGGTTTCTTCTTCTGAGATGAACCGTCGCCACGAACATGAATTGGTTGAATAGAGTCTTCCTCAAGAAGGTCGACAACTTCGGTAGCTCCAGTAGGAGACACAGAAGCAGCATCAAGGTTATTCCTAATGTGTACCTCATCATCCGGAGTATAGTTTGGTGAACAATCAAGGTACCAACACCCAGCTTCGAGGTGATTGGCTGCGTACCTCTTTTGTTGCACTGGAGTATACATGCAAAGGTCGGAGGAAAGCTTGATCCAAGCTTCAACATAGGGTGGGAGAGATTGAGATGGAATGGCATGTTTAGAAATAAGCTCCCGCATCATATATCTGCCAGAAGAAAATTTTTTAGCAAGCTCAAAAAATTCAATGTAGTGAAAGGAGACAATTATAAATATATAAGTTAAGGTTCAAAAAATACCGATATAACACACGTCTCTCTGCCAATTGAGCTCCAGGATGATCATCAAATATGGATCCCTTCATAAAAGGAGGGGTAGCATTTGGGTGGAGAAAAGTTTGGAACGCTTTGTCCCAAAGCAAAATTCTCCAAGACTCCACAAAATCAGAGGGCTTTTTGATGCCTCCAGATGCACTCCAATCAATATTACCCAATTCATCACCAGAAATCTCATTGAACTGCTTGACAACACGGTCTTCGATCTGCAATGAATATATATAATCAAGCAGTGGAATTAAATGAAGTTACAGAAGAAGAATAATGAATGCAAGGAAATCACATTACCTGAGCCCAAAATGTGGCTTTGTTGAGCCAAGAATCAAGGTCTGCCTCCTTAAAATTGGCAGGAAGGAAGCGGTAGGCGGCTCGCCGCATAGTGCCTGAATTCCACCACCGAAGCCATTTGGCTTTAAATTCTGGCTCCACCACAGATGTTGCAATCTTTTGAAGCTTCTCAATTGTCATCTCTGGCTTGGAATTTGTACTATAGTGCAAATTGATCTGTTGCCCATAAAAAATATTTATGATAAATGACATGAAATAAAATATGAAAAGTCACGAAAGACAGTATATGTACATGACATGAAAGTAGAAATAGAGTTGAAATGCTCTAACCTGATTGAAGAAATCCTCCCCATTTCTAGGATTCGCCACAGTCAAGTACTTCAGAAAGTCCTTCTGCTTATTGACTTTGATGGCTTTTTCTGAAGCAGCCTGCATGACCCCCCACACGGCCTCCGCAGTCCTATCCTTCTCCTGAGTACGATCATTGTACTCACGGACAGCCTCATCAGAAGCACGGGATATGTCAGCCTGGGAATAAGTTTCAATTATTAGCAACGAAGTCTTTATTAAATATTGAGTGAAATAATCTTGAAATCTCAAATGTGATAAAAGAAAACGCACCCGATACAAAAAGGAGATGAAGACATCAACCGTGAGAGGGAACCACGTCGGCCTACTCTTTTTTATTTTTCCACAAGTTTTGTACTCAGTGGGAATCAGCAAGTCACGAAAGTCCTCCAATGAAAGTGCTCCAAAATATCGCATCCGTGTCAATCGAGCAGGGAGACTAATCTTGACATGATCATTTTGAGTGGACCTAATTTGAGAGTGGTTAAAGAAAATAAATGAAAAAATGGAATTTGAAAAAATAGAAATTTCAAAGACATACCAGTTAACGTCGTTCATTGCATTCAGAAGAGGTCCAATGCGGCCTCGGGGGTCCAAGACGATGCAGATGACTGAGAAATGCCAGCGAGCTTCCTCAGAGTGATCGATGTTGATTTTGCGCCACCAAGCAGAGAATCTGTGATTGCCATCCCAAACATAGAACATCTTACCTCTCAGATGAGCGTATAAAGCTGAAGACTCAAGCTGGGCGTCAAACCGGTCATTTGCATCATGCCAATGATGACCCCAAGAAGTTCGATGCTCGTCTCCAACGTCAGTAGTGGTCTCCTTATCGTTGTAGATGGACACGTATAGAGCACGATCTGCATCATCATATCCATCACAATCTTCAAAAAGAATCTCCAAGCGTCGGACATCCACCTCTTGAACTGGTCTAACTCGTGGCAAAGGTAAGAGCCTGCATAATGGGATTTGTAACCCTAAATCCAAAGATCGCATGCTATTTAAAATGGAGTGATAGTCTCGCTTCTCCAACTTGCGCCGCAATCGCTCCCCTTCTTTAGCATCGTGGCAATTTGGTGGACACTTCACCGTTGTGCAGTCGTCGGAGTCGGCAACTGAATCCTCCGAATCAGTGACCTGTATCCAAATATTAAAGAATTCACTAAATCATAGCAATACTAGATAATGCCAAAGCTTTCAATTTTCCACATGGAGGTATGCTGAAATACAAATAGTAATACTAAGGCATGAAAAAAATTATTGTATTGAAAATCCAAACGGTGAGATCATGCTTTACTATCCCTTTTACATGTACGAAAAACAAAATTCGAAAAAATGAAAAAACTCATTTTTTGGTGAATATATAATGTTACTGCGATCTAACTGATTTTGGGCAGATTATGAGTATTAATGAGCATACACCGCAGTTTTGGGCAGGACGCAAAACTGCGAAGAAAACTCTCTCCATGAGAAGCAATACTGAAATACTTCAAAATTTTACGAGTCTCACTCAGACTGGATATTCCAGCATGATTGAGTCTGTAGCCCCCAAGACATAGATAATGTTCGTTCTACCATAATATAGATTAGTCGAGTAGGCCACAGTTGCACCTCAAATTTCAGTGTGCAAATGATTGTCCACTCTTTTCAGCCCATATAAAAAACTGGAAGCTACTCCTGAGAAAGGTACGTTCAAATGATCAACCAAGCCCACTTCCCCAGAATTGTCGAATGGTGGACACTAGCAAATAGCAAGCATTGCAGCGTGGGAACAGTCAATTTATGTTGCCTTTCATAATAATGCTCCGCTACATGCAAACACAGTCCAGCTCCTCAGCTAACAGTTGACACTCTAGAACTAAAATCCTTTTGGTTTGCACTTCCGACGGCTCCTTTAGAACTCACTCTTGGGTGAGCTACTGTTCCTAGCTAACCCGCAACTTCCAATTCATACTGCAGGCACATGAAGTACACTCGCCCTACACAATCTACAAGATGATCCATCACCACAGCAATTACAACGTGTGCATGTGAGCATATTCAACGTGTGCATACTCAACGTGTGCATGTGAGCTTCAAGGGTCTAGCGCAGAGCCTGAACCCATCTTGCACCCACCCAGTGAGAGGATTGGAACTGAAAACTATCTCCCAAGACAACACCGAAACTATTGTCTGCAGGAAAACTATTCATAACCTTCTCGAGAACAGTGATTACAGCATGCCCTAATAGTGTTTTCAAACTTTGACTGAGAATATCTCCTCAAGTATGAGGAATTTTGAAGCATGAATGGTGTCATTTTAATGGTATGGGAAATCTCTACAACCTTCCAAAAGTTGAACTTCATTCGATCTTAATTTAGTAATTGAGAACCTGACCCGAGTTGGACTTATGATAGTACTTCGAGATCATGACGTACATGGCCATTAATGACATGCAGAATTCGCATGAACAGACCATCAACGCGTTGATGCAGCTCAACCAGCTAGGTTTGAAGATCTCGACCAGCTAACTTTGACCGTGAATATCTTCTAAAGTAAGATCTCAATTTAGTAACTGAGAGCCTGACCAGAGTCGGATCGACCACATTCTGCTAGATTTCGAGGTCAAAGTTAAGGCTTACCTCGGTCGCCATGCAAGAGTTCGGCGCCAAAGGCTCCAGCTGCTCTCCGTCCTGTGTCATCTCGGCTCCCTCCTGTGACCAACAAGAGAATCTGGATTCAGCTTGAAGGATCCCGAAAGGTATCGAGCGCACCAAGCGCAACTACTGTAGATATACATATCCAGAACCGTAATCAACTGGAAGACTTACATTCGCAACAACAGGAGGGTTCGGTGCCGAACTCTCTCCGAGAGGAGCCTCCATCGTTCTTCTGTCAACTTCCTGTCACCGGCACACAACACAATTATCAAATTAAACGACCTACACGGAAGAAGTCGGCACTGTTGGTGAGATTGTGCTGCGGAGTGTCCTGCTGCAATTCCGGCACTGATTGCGAAGTGTCCAGGTGCAAGTCTCGCTGCAGGTCAAGGTGAGTGTCTCGATGCCAGTCGCGGCACTCTGTTCCGCAGCGAAGAGTCGCGTTGCGTGTCTCGCCATTGGCTGTCACGATGGAATCTGTCCCGTGGTGCCAAAAATTCGGCGCTGGGAGGTCGAGGTCTTGTCGCCAGGATGTCGACGGAGATACTGCGTTCTGCACATCGAGAAGGCTTCGGCGCCGAAGCCTCCTTGGAACCAAACGTCGCACTTGAAAACCTAACGAGACCTAACGACGCACTTCAAGACCTAACGAGACCCATAATCGACCTAGCGTTCGCACCAGGACACAACCAGAGTACGCCAACAACCACAAGTTTCAACAACGACGAATCCAGCACAGATACGACGATCACCACATACGCGATGAGTCCAGCAACAAATCCAGCAAACTTCTCACCAATACTGTGACGAATCCTGCAAACTTCTCTAACGAATCCTACAAGACTGAACCGGCAAATCACCAAGACTGAACCGCAGAATCCGTTTCTGCCGGCACTCCGCCAGAGTTGGGTTCTGTGACGAAGTCCAATGCAAGACCTCCAGATCTAGAACAGGTAATGGTACATTCACAGGAACATCGTGCACAGAATAGTCATCATCTACACTTCACAGGAACTTCGTTGCGAATAAATCTAGACAGCAGAGACATTTTAGACTTCAAATCTACAAATTACTTTATTCAACACTTAAGAGACATGTATTAGTGGTAATGTATACTTGATGTCTCTCATTGTACACAAGGCTAAAATCCCATCTTGGAGTGCAAATCGTGGATTACGACAACGTGAGATTACATCTGTGAGATTACACACGTCGTGAGAAGAAGCTGGCTCCCAGTTCGATGATTTTGAAAATTGTGCTAGCGGTAAAATCAAGCAGTTGAGGACAAAAGTCAGTTGAAGACAAGCGTCAGAAAGGTTCCACGTTCACAGACCATATACAGTCCTGACTCCTCCCAAACCATATATCTTGTGTAACTTGCTTTCCCCAGGACTCCTTAGACCTTGTTTAGAATATGGTCTCTGGAAATTTTCACTGGAAATGTACTTTTGGTGACACGTATTGATGGAAGATGATACATTACAGTTGAAGTCTCTCATCGAAATTGTAATATATTGAATAGACATAATTGAATGATTTTGAGTTGATTTTTTATCAACTTTTATTCTTCATTATGATAATTTAGCCCCAAGGACATTCATTTTCTGACAAACAGTTTGTCCCTCTCTTTTGAATTTAACATTACAATTAATATAATTAATGGCTTCGACATTTGACTATGTACGTCAAAAGTTATGGTATGAAGTCTAATCACTGAAGCTCAGTAACTATTCTACCATCTAAAGGACCAAATGTATTTGAAGTTGTTGATAATGGCATCCATACATGATCAAAATCTGACCCTCATGTTGAGGGTATTATACTCTAATTTGTTCTCTAATACCAATGTAGCCTAAATGAAGTTTTACATCCAACAAAAAGCCAACGTTGGTAAATATTTGACCAGTCACGTTGAGATGAGTTGGATGAATGATAGTGGAAGTAATTTACAATCATATACTTTCATGATGATAGAAATTTTTTACTTTCAAATATTCTTTTCGGTCCAACGACTATGTACTCCAAGAGTATATTGGTCAATTTCCCTAAAAAGAATATGTTTAGACAAGGCCCAACGGTTGCCCAAAAGAAGCTTCGGCCCTGAAGCCTACCGAGCTCAATAACTTCCAATTCCTTGCCACCATTCCATGAGCATTCCTAATCATTAATATTTGACCTGAGAAGACTTGCATCTTAAACTCACTATCTTAAACACACATGAAAAGTCCAAGCAAAGCAAGTCAGATCTTACCTTTCTCTTCTTTGGTTCTTCACTGCTTTGACTGTTCAATAAATCATCATGCTCCTCAGATTGACTTGAAGGCGCTTCACTTGTACCTAAGTCTAAAAGTGATTGCTCTTCTTCCATCTCGTTTGCCTCCACCTTGGCTCCTCGATTCATCCCTTGCCTCCGCCCCTCCGAGTCACTGCTTCCATGATTACCGCTCCGAGCACCACCACTCCGCACAAGGTCTGATGGCACGCTTCCTTGCACTTCGATAACAGTTCTTAAACTGCCCTTGATTCTGCAATTCTCAGTGTCAAATGATAGGACGCGTGCGGTGTCCCCCACATCATAGTCTACCCTCGGAGCAACTCTCTTGCTCATCCTATACCTCTTTAGTTGCTTCGTACTAGAGAAGCGCAAACCACGCCTCCTACGTTTCTTCTTCTGTGCAATTGCCAAACATAACAACTCCTCTCTCTCCTCTGGCATCTGGATCTGCAACTCTCAAATGACATTAAAACTCTCACCTTTGAGTATTCCTGCAAGTTGAAGGAAGAAAGGATGGCGCTATGCTGAGTCTAGTCGATAGTGTTTGTCAAGTACAAATCTGGGGATACCTATCTTGAATCAAATAATCGAGAGGGTAAGATTTAGTCGAAAAATTTACATTGAGGTAAGTTAATCACGCCGCATCTACTCACATAAATTGTGCCGACATGAGATGTAATGTGTTGTCAAGCTCTCATGCTTTGTGGCTAAATCCGCAGTCAAGTATCCATGTGTAATGTGCCTAAATCCCTCATTTGCTTTATCTTTGCCCCTCCTTCCTTGGCTCAATTTCAAATCCAAAACATCTAACATTCACCCTC
This sequence comes from Bryoerythrophyllum caledonicum, assembly GCA_963971425.1. NCBI lineage: Eukaryota > Viridiplantae > Streptophyta > Bryopsida > Pottiales > Pottiaceae > Bryoerythrophyllum > Bryoerythrophyllum caledonicum. Next base: position 5,990,646 of record OZ020517.1, on the reverse strand, counting down.
CCATTCTATTATTAATGATCGCCCACCTTACTTTCAGGTAGACGACTAATTTACAGAATTTTATGTATTAATTTGCATACAACTTGGTAGAAATATGATAGCTTCCTCTCTGTCAGCCGCCGCCATTCACTTCAATAATTGTTCACACTTTATTTATAGCTTACATATTTATGAGTTGTTTGTCACTCATTGTTAATTTGGGTTCATTGCCGTCATTCTAATGCCTGATAATACCCAGTCACTTTAATTCATGAACATGATGGGTTGTCAACCTTTCAATCTTATTCCAATCATATAGTGCAGTCAGAGTGCAATTATACACCGTGAATTGTGCCTTCGTCTATTCTTTAAAAATTTCTCTAATTGCATCTATCCGCCGTCATTCACTTTCAAGAATAGGACTTGCAAAAATACCGAATATCAACGTTTACTTTTTCATTTACGGCTATTCTGTTAAAGAAATTTTATTCCTGGATTACTCCCAAAATTTACTTCTAGTAAATTGTTTACATTCGTCCATGTAAGAAGTTTTTGTTTGTGCAAGTACTTAATCTTCTGTGCCTCTGCTAAATTCCCTCTTTTGTATCGATTTCATTCTGTCTTTGCGAGGTTGCAATTTACTTAGACTACAATGGCCTTCATTCGTGTTGATTTGCATTCTGTGCCAATTACATTTCCGTTGGGTGAAGATGGTCATGCCATGGTCACTTCCACAACCCTAGGTCTGAGGTTTCTTTTTCGTGAAGAGTCTGTCTTTGTGGAAGAAGAGGTTTTTGACATTACAACGGGACAAGTCTCGCATGCTATTGGTCAGTTGTCGAGTATGAACGATGTGGGGACATTCTGGTTGCTTAAACCCGGAAAGTATCGAGCATATGGAGTCTCTGAGTCAGTTTCAGCAGCTTCCGCTGAACTTTTTACTCCTCGGGAGTCTTTCACTATTAGCATTAAGACCCCAATGCTTTCCAAAGTCGAAGTAGAGCCAGGTCTTGAGACCATCTATGAGCTTAGTGATGACTCGGACAGTGAAGACGTCCAGGGTTCACTGTTAGAACCAAAGTGCAGAGAGCAGAGGGCGCTATCTCCGCAAACTATACGCCAAAAGTCAACTCATCCTATGAGTCCGTCACGCTCAAGCGAGCCGTCAAATACTCCACCAATTTACTCAATCAGCGTAGTTCAGTCCTTAATGAAACTTAGTGCACGTAAGAGGTCAAAAAATGTCTTGTCCCGAATAGATTTCAATGCAATTAAATTAGAGCAGGTAGAATTTCTTCCGCCTCAATACAATGGAGACATTGTTTTTGAATTTCCTCCGTTAGGAATCCATGGCCAGCAAACTATAGCCAAGCAGCTTCGTGGCATGGACAAACGTTATGATGGCCATGCTTGGTCTCGCACCATCACGTCTAATATTCAAAACGAATTGAAACTTACATTCCGTACATCTTCCTGTCTTGGCCACCTCCGTTGTGACAATGTCGACTGTGAGTATCTATCTCGAGACCATAGAACCGCCGATGTGAATGAGACTGAGTGGGATGGAATATCTGTCAAAGTATTTGAAGTTGGATCCAGTCCTCCTACCGGTTCCACACTAGTTTGCAAAACATGTAATGTCCCACCTACATGTATTGCAGTTTGCCCTGCGAAGATATACTATGTGTTTGGAACACCACACATGACGAGAGCATGTGTGCATTTAGGATCTGACGACCATCTTGTCAAGACTAGTGATTTCCGTGACTTCATTGAGCAGACAGAGAGCTTGATTGGTGAACAGGTGGAACGGACTCCATCAGCAACTCGTTCCGCCATTGTGCTTGAAACAGCGAAGGAAGTATTTGGCCCACTCCTTTTGGCTAGAGAAGGCGAGGAACGGAAGACCTTGGAGCTCCCGGAGTTGTTGCCACTCTTTGATCGGTGCAAGCATCTAACCTCTCCCAATCTTCATAATTCTGTCTCTACTTTTAGGCATCTGTGACGGTATGGAATCATGGACAACATTACCAAGCTTCGAGGCTCGAGCACCTGGAATTTTGTTCAGGAGAATATGTTTCCGGGACAAGGATCAGACATGGACAAGGTCTTCGTCTTCAAGATGTCCGAGGTCGGGCCTGGCAGCGGAGTTGACTTGGTGAAGCGAATGCAGTCTGGGGGTGACCTTGAGAACGCATGGATAATGTTTGACCATGTCAAACGTGTCAGATCCTGGACTACCATGGCTTGCCACGTGTACGACTCCACTTATTGTCGGGTCATGACAATCGCAGTATGTGACATGCAATCGGAGGACGTTGCAGCCCAATCAGTAGTATGGAAGAATCTGAATGTTGTCATGGCGCGCCACGGTGTGCATCAAGTCAATTTCAAGGGATTCATGGCCGATAGCGCCCAGGCTAATTGGAACGTTGTTCGCATCATCTACGGAAGTGGAGTGGCGAGTGAGAAAATGGTGGATAGAGAAAGGACTTGCCTTTTCCACTGGACACAGTCTCTGGAAAAACACACCAAGGCTGACATTCGCCAGGACCTCCAAGCTCAACACCGGGAACTCTGCCAGCAATACAAAAATGTCAAGTCCATGACTGAGGCCGATACTAAGTATCTTGCAATTCGAGCATGGTGGATGTCATCCGGTGCTGCATCTGAACAAGGCCTTCCTCGACTTGAAGTTTGGCTCGCCTTCTGGCACTTTCGTTACCGGCAGTGGGGTGGCTTCATGCAGCTAGTAATTCCTCTACTTTCCTCTACCTTTTTTTTCATAATCTACTTCGCTTCCAAACATTACATAAGTACTCTGATAAGGCTAAATTGACACCATATTACAATTGCAGGATCTCTCTCAAGACGAACTTGCAGAAATGCCATCTTGTAACCTTGCAGAATCGATCCATAACAAGTGGAAACAGCAATCCGGCGATCGAGGGAGCGACCTGTACGTGGCGACCGTGGACGACTTTGTTCGCGGCTTCATGCAGTGCTTAGCATACTACCAATTCCTCAAAGGAGAGCGCCCTGGTACTGGTCCGTCAAAGGAAGAACTCAAGCTCAGAAGTGCTCAGAGGTTATCGTCTCGAACTGGAAACTCGAAACCACTCCACGAAGCGTTCTTGAAGATGCCTGGCGCCGACGTGTTGTGCACCAGAACTCCTCACCTTGAAGGGGAAGAGGTATTTGTTTCTCTTAAACGAAAGCCGGATATCGCTTTTGGTTCTGAATATGAGTCTCACAGGCCCGACAAGATTAGCATGTCAAGACCGCGCGTCCAAACCAGATCAGCACGCAATGACAACGACCACAACCTTCCACCAACTGATTCTCCTACACCTTCTGATCAGGAGGAGCCGAGCCTTGAACCACACCAACCTACTTATCAAATCGATTGCCACCACGTCACTGCTGTGGAGGAGACTGCATGCGACCCTTCCGAATGGCACATCGCACGCCTTGCGAAGACATCCGCCAAAGCGTGTTTTGCTCAACAAGCCATCACCAAGAAGAAGTGCGTCGCTCGGATTGTACAAGACGGGAAGAACACTGTTGCTCCAACCTACACTGGCATGATGGACAACTACAAGAAGAACAGGAAGGAGTCTATGCAATTCTTCTTCTGCAATGACGACATTGAAAGATGCGTGAAGGGCACTCGTCGAAAGTGGGTGATGTCAAGACCTGAGGTTCCAGAGGTTTGGCCGGTTAAGTTGGGGACTAATTTATCTCGCAAAGAGATCCTCTCCTTGGAGAATGCAGGCTTCAGACTACCCCAGCGGAAGGAGATGTCGCCAGCAAGGCTCTTTCAGGACCAACCATTATTTATGGACTTATCAACTTACACGACTCCAGCATATCCAGACGAATTTCCCACCCGCAGATCAGGGAAGAATATCCGGCGCAACAAGAAGGCACCGTCCACCAAGCATGCCAACAATTGTGCGTCGGCCCTATCTTTGAAAGGAATTGTGCACAAGTTATGCATGCTTCCCGCCCCTGCCCTTGGATGCATTGTTTCATTGGATTCGGGCACACCTCCAAAGGTCCAGCAGTATTATTTGACAATTTCGCAGCTCTCTGCATGCACCTGCCCAAGTTTCAAGGAGATGGCGACAAAAGCAATTGGAAAGCGTGGTTAGTGGGCCAATTGTAAGCACCTCTATTATGTATTTACAGTCATTTGTGGTTTGGATTCAGAGTCCGATACATTCATGCACGCAGCTAGTTTTAGCTTCAATGAAGTGAAGCGAGTTCTAGAGAGTGGATTGTTGAACCACCTACACTTGTAGATTTGACAGTTTCTACAATGAAACCCTTGTAAGCAGCTCTTGATTTAATTATTCAGTAGTGAGACTAAAAGGGCCACTACCAGTTTTGCAGTATTACCTTTCTTCTGTTTTTCAGAGAATCGATCAAATTACTCCTCATAATCTTTACTACCTTAAATTTCTTACAATGCATCGCGCTAAATTAATCTAAAAGATGCGGCATAGCCTTTCACAGAATCTGCCTGGATAGTTGCAGTTTTACTCATTTTACTAACTTATCCCATTTTTATTCATCTTGAAAACAAATTTTCAACGGTTACTGTGAATAAATGATTCACGGTTATAGGTCTCAAATCTTACTATAAATAATTTAAAAAATGAAAATTTATGATTATTTAAATCTTCATTTAAGTCTGAACTATTTTTGCTCTTAAATATCCAAATCTTATAGCTCACCGCTCACCGCTCACCGCTCACACGATAGCCTCGTCTGCTTTTGATGTTTGAAGTGCCATAAATATTTTTCTAAATTCAAATAATGAAATAAAGATATTCTTGTGAAGCTTATCAATATTATTATTCTCAATAAAGTTTTCAAAAATATATATTCAAAATAAATACCTACCTAAATCTCATTTGTCCATGAAACGGACACTCAATCTTTTAAGGGTCATTTAAAGTCCATTGCTTGGAAGGCAATCATCCTAACTTTATGTTTAAATAGTTAGTATACTTTTTATTTTATATTGTTAGTATTATTTTTAATCATTCATTTTTTATTTCTTAAATCTCTTTTTATAGCTTCCGTTTGAATGAAGATTTTTCCCTTAAATATTTAGCTCTAAACAAAAAATGAATCTAAATTAGATATATTGGACTCATTGAGTAATGTATCACATACATGATTCCAAGTTCATCGAGGACATAAAAGTTTGAGTAGTTTACAAATTCTTAATTATTGCCTTTTTACTCAATTATATTTTCTTGTTTATTTTAGAAACTTTTTTACAGGTTTGATTTGAAAATTATATCTATTATTTCATCAATTGTATGTGCTAAGAAATCAAGTATGTATTTGTACCAAGTTTCTAGAATAAATACACATTGTTGTGGTGGAAACTCTTTGTTGTCAAATATGTCCTAATTTCTAAACATCAACCAAGAAATTAGAGATATTCTCATTTTTCATGGTAATTACTTGCATTTACAAATAAATATAAATTTGTTTGTACATAGAGGATAGATAATATATTAACATAAAACTAAAGAGACTTTGATCTTCCTAAATTATATCTACATTTATTACTCTCAACTTTCAAGGATAATAAATATTTTATAAAACTATGCGATTTATTTCTGAAATTTAAAAAAATTCAAACAACATATAAATATATTTATATGTAAAAAATCAAAGTAATATTCACTATTTTATTTTATTAATACTAAAAATGACAAAAATTATATTAGGTTTTGAAGAAAAATATTGGAGTTGTAATTTGCCATCATACATTTTATTATTTAGATTTAAATCATTATTTTCAACCTAAACCATAATTTTTATGGTTTTTGTACAATAAAATGAAAGTGTTGATTTTGGTGACATTTTGATTCTATCAAATACAAAGACCACAATATTGTATATTTAAAAGATGAGTATGATTGTACCATCATGGTAAAGACATCTACAATAAGAGATTCCAATATTGTTCATAGAAAATGCACCTCGTCGAACCATCATCTTATTTGTTTGTAGGTTGTATTATATGTTATCATAATTATTGGATGTGGAAATATGCCAAATTTGGAGCCACTTCTTTACTAGTAGCCTTAGGTTTGTCTTTTGAAGATTTAACTATTGTACTTAGAAATGTTTTTTTGGCCACTATGTACTATAATATTTCCATATCTAGCAACAAAAACAAGGAATTATAAATTGTTTGATGTTTCTTCACTTTCTCTAAATCAAACTTCTTCATTTGGAAATTGGCACTTTATCATTTCTTTCAAAAGTAAATCTAGAAGGTCAGAAGATGCAATGGCACTTGAGTTTTGGAATAAAATGCATCCACAATGTGAAAGTGAAAGGTATCCAAAATTCACAATGGAAACTTGAGCTCATGCGGCTATAAAGTCTTCAAAATTGAAACATACAATTTCAAATAAAGTTGAATGAAAATTTAATAATGGACTTGTTTTTTAAGATTAATGTTGAATTTTGTGAAAATAGAGGAGTACAATTCCATCACAAAAAATATTTAGAAAAAAGAAGTATGGTAGATATGTTTTGCTTTTGAAAATCAATGTCATTATCCAAATATGTATTTGTTTTTGGATAATACATCTCAATTCCAAAAACACCAAGCTTTACACTATACTTTGAGAAGTGGAGGTTCAGATCTATAAAAAATAATACAATTATGTAAGTTTCTTACAATACTACATTCAAATTTTTTAATCTATAAAAGATTAAAATCACATAATATCCATTCTCTTTATATTTTTCTCTATTGAATAACAAGTTTTGTACTTGGTTCAATACAAAGGATGAATTGTCATAACATAATCAAAGCATTACATTTTATTGATTTAATCAAACCATGCAAACTTTGGCATGTTGTAGCACCTTCTATGCTTTACCAATGTTTCTAGAATCTTTTCTTTCATGTTCTTTCTTACACTTGAATCTTTTGAGAATCTCTAAAAATGTCAAGAGATTTACAATGTATAAGTAAACGACAAACCATGTTAGATTTCAATTTCTTCTTATATAAATTTGGATAACAAGGTTCTAAGTGCATAGAATATCAAATGCTTTTCAATGGTGTACTACTCAAATTAAATCCACTTATAATTAATTTGCATGAAAAATGAAATTTATAAATAATGGAACCAACGAAAACAATATTTCCCATGTATGAATCTGTTTTCTTAGTGAATTGGTATTAAGTTACTGTGGGATTTAGAGATGATTTTTTAGATGATGTCAGCCTTTGGCTATATTGATAAAAATCTAGAATTTGTTATGATATAATCATCTTTTTAGATATAATTTGATATCTAGAGTCAGTATTAGTGGCTTATAAGTTGAAAATTACAAATTGTTTTAGCCCCCCTTCACTACAAACTATTCTAATACTAGATCTTTATAGTTCATGATGTTGCTTCAAAGACTAGATTTCTCTTTATCATTTTTCATAAACATTTCCTCTATGATGTTATACTAGTTTACTGATCCGTTGTCTAACAGGAAAACGTAGCATGTTTTTATCATATTTAAAAACACCATGACCATGTTGAATAGAACAACTAAGAAAGATGTACAAGAGAACATCAATTTTTGGCCAAACTAGCTTCAATTTCTCCAAATCCGATGGAAAATCCTTGATCAATTTCCTCCACCAAACCCTAAATGCAAACCCGCAATTGGAAAGTCATTTCGTAGTACCAATGCGAATCAAAATGCGCACAACCATCAAGCCGTAAAATTGATATCCTCTCACTAAATCTAAGCATCAAGAAATCCTCTCGTCGTCGTGACTATGCTAAGTTTGAAATCTATTCAATCCTTGCACTTGACTGATTGTCACTACGCCATGACATGCTCAAGCTGCTGCTCCCGCTTTCCCTGATCCAAAAAGTCCTTGCATCCAAAATCAAGCCACCACACCTCTCCAATCAAAGCTCAAATCCATCCTTATCCAAACTTCTCTTGCCACTAAATTTCACAATCTCCAAAGAAATGTTCATAAAACCCTGCAATCCGCAAAAAATGTACAAATCCTTGAATTTAATTGCACGAGACCCTAAACCTTAAAACCAAACTATATTGCAAGTTTAGTTGCACATGTGTGCTCTTTAGGGATCAAAAATTTGGTGCCCCGTCTTCTTCCTTTGCTAATTCTATAGGGCAAGCCTAGTCTTGAGGCAACATGTTCACTTGCCCGGATATCGCTCAGGTAGGATCACCGGGTATATCCTTGTGGCCTTTCATTACATAGTAAAACAAATGCTTACTTGTCATTGGCATGTAGAGCATCATCATTTTTGTAGGGTTGACCTTTTAATTGTTTATTTTAAAATGGGTACATACAATTTTTTTGCTTTAGCATCAATAGATAAAATAGTCCCAAAAATTTCGGTATTAATAAATTTATATTCAACATTTGATTATCTTTGTGATTAAAGAAAATATGGTTACAACATTAGAAAAATAAGCGTTATTTGAGTAGCAAAGACTTTAGGATGATGCACATGCAAGCCAGACATCACTAGTTATTTTCACATCAAAATGAAATGCTTAGTGATTTGTTTAAAAAAGAGTTCTAAAAGATTATTTAAAAAACAAAGATCAATGAAAAAAAACGTTGGTGTTTTAAAGCTAGAATTGATAGGTGTGAAGATTTTTTTGGTATGTCGTCTTGTTTACTGTGCTATCATAATAGTTAATTCATATGGATAAAATGTACTTTAGACCTTATTACCAAGAATTCTTAATTGATTTTTTAATGCTCTATACCCTATCCATTGGTTAGCTTTGTACATAATGGAGAATGTCCAACATTTTGGAAAATTCAAGAGATTTGTACACTTTATATCCATGTAATGCCTAGGTGATACCCATGTAATACATAGGTAATATCCATTGTGTCCAAATCACTGTGATTTGGAAAAATAAATAATTTGTCGAAGAGGTGCCTAAACTAATGGATGCCTACGGTATGTCATCTCTCACATGATATTTATTTCACAATATACTAATTTTTTAAATTTGGATTGCTTTTAAGTTCTATTTTACAAGCAAGTTTAACGAACAAGTGAGTAAAAAACCTTCAAGTTCACATGGATGGATATTTTTGCAATTGTGTTTGCCACAAAAGTTACCACCTACATACAACATGCAAGTGTGAATGAGATTATTTTTATTGCTATTTTTTTTTTAATCTCAACTAAGAATTTATTTGCTCTACAAGTTAGATTCCTCAAACAAGAAGTTTTTCGAGCAAGGAGACAATGTAGATTCTATTGTGGAAGCATTCATCTCATCAATTTAATGGTGAAACATGGAAAGAATTCTCTTTTGATTTAAATATGATAATTGTAGTGATAATGATTATAAATTCTACATGGTAATATACATGCATTGGAAGTACATAAGAATTTTAGCCTCATGAGATGCACAGTTTTTATGTTTAACAATAGTGTGTTTTGGTCATATGATAAATCTTACATAATTTTTAAAAAGAACCTTGAATGAATGCAAGTGAAGATGAAATGATTCAACTTAGCCTCAAAACAATTTATAACTAGAGATTTTATATAGGTTAAAAAAAAAATTAATGTTTTAAAAACTTTTTTTAATAACCACTTGTGATACAATAATTGATGATGTATATCCTTATTATTAATCTATATTTAAATTGTCTTGAATTTGAAAATCATATATCTTTATTGAATTTCAAATTATTTTTTCTCACAGAGAAATAAACTTAACAAATAATTAAATATTAAATAGATTATATCATTACCTTCAAAAAAGGAAAAATCTCAAAATCATTGGTTGAAAATAAATTAGATCTTTAATTTAGGATTTAAGAAGCTTAAGATATTAGATTCTTGGTCAGTAAGGTTTTATTAATGCAAATTTAAAGCCCACTTTCTTAAAACATAAATAAGAATTACAATATGAATAAATTAAAATTATAAAAATCAACCAATTACATCAATTGTATCACAAAAACATGATTACCTTATATCTTCTGTATACACATGTAATAACGATTCTTAATAGTTTTAAAAGCTCATTTTTTCTAAGTTTAAGTTAAGAAAATGGTCACAAAATTTTTAAAGATATTTTTTTCTAGTATATATCCTTAGTTCCAAAGTTCCACACTAATTTGAAATCTACATGCAATCTTTGACTGACACATACTTGCTTGAAAATGAATGCCCTTTTAAAAATTGATGAGATCATGCATGTGCTTGATGTAAATCAGTGTAGATGATCCACATTAAATTTGAATCCACACAATATAAGGTAAATAGAAGGAGTAGCATATGCTATGATCGTAGAAATTTTCAAAATCATGAAATTATTAATTTGATGATTCGTTATAAACTTTTATGTATGTATAATAGTTGAAGCCACGTTTTAAATATGAAAGTATTTGGGTTCTAAAGAATATTTCAAAATCTGATTGTGCATTATTTGTCATATGTCTTTACAAACAATTCATGTTAAAAGGGTTAAGTGAATAATGTAATAAGTATTGAAAGTGAATTAAATTTATTACTTTATAGATGGATTCACATATTAGATTGCTCCAAATGTATATTTAATACTATTTCAATATTAAATAAATGTTTTAATGATATATAGTTCTAGAGATTCATTTTTATGAATTAATAATAATGGATATTAAGAATTGCTTCATTTTTTAGGGATATTCCATGTAAAAGAAAATTTGACCTACAAGTATGTTTCTTTACTTTGATATAAAATATAGAACACAAGAAAAAGTGGATATTTTTGAAGATTATTTAATATATAACAGAGGCAGATTATTAATTTATATGATAATAAATTCTATATATGTTTTTAAACATACGTAATGCGATTGTGTCTTGGCTATAGTGAGTGTTGTGTGATCATTACAACCATTCTTGTAATGATTTAATACTTGTTTTTAAAAAAAACCTACTTAATAACAACAACCAACGTCTAAATGAGACACTCACAATATAAGTGATGATGCACTTATATAAATGTGATACAATAACAACTATAAAAAAAAATTATTTTAGTTTTAAAAAACTAGTTTATAACATTTTATTATAAAAATATTTTTATTTTTAAGAACTCTTTTTGATGATATAATAACAACTATCTTGGATTGTTTTTTTAAAAAAAAGTTATAAACTATTATATTTTATTTTATTTTTCACAAATATTAAATCAGATATTATATTTTTTTAATTATATAAGAAATTTATTTTAAGAAGTAGTCTCATTTGATCACTACTAAAATTATTAAACAAATTAATCAATACTAGCTTCTTTCCGTAAAATTTGATTTTTAAAATTTAAGCGTAACTTATGAACAAAATAATGTATAAACCTATACAAAAGGTGCTATAAATAGAATCTAGGTGTATCCAAGCAAGTGTTTGAAAAATAATCATAAATGATAAAAATAAATTGAATCATATGTTGCAATTTCGATCTAAATCAATAATTATCAAATATTCTTCAATCAACTAAATATAAAAAAAGGAAATGAAAATTCACACTCATGAATCTAGTCATTATAACTTATTTTTTCAATAGTATAATATGATTGTAAAATAATTTCTTAATATAATTTCTTGTGTGTTTTTTTAATCATTTATATAAAAGAATTGTATATGAATATACTACTTTTCATCATGTCATGAAGAATAAAACAACGCACATACTTGTAGAAAAATTATGTCATCTTACAACTTGTACAACTCCTCATCTGTATTTGATTTGCTCCAAATCTTAGCTGAAATGACTTTGAAAATATGGAGTACTATGGTCCTGTGTAAAAACAAACTACACATAAAACAATCTGTATATAGTTGTTGAAAAATATTGCAAGATAATGGTATTCTTTTTGAAAGTTTTTTTTTTAAATATGAAAATAATCTAAGAAATGTGTTTTTCACCAAACAAAGTTGAATAAATGCAAGATCTTTCTTTTAGTGTTGCTTCGAAATTGCTACTTTCCACACTTCATATCAAAATTAACTGACATAAATAGAGCATTATGATTCCATTATTAGTGGAATGTATGTTTTTTATAATTATTAATGAAGTCATTATGTAATTTGAAAAAAAGAAAAAAAAATGAAGGAGATTTATGTCAGTATATAATTAAATCAAATTAAACTAGGTTTTCATTTATTTTGAATAATTTAAAAAATCATAAATTAATAAAAAATCCATTATATTTTATACATTCTCTTATGATTTTATGAAAATATATTGAATTCAAGAAAAACACGTATGTTTATTAATTTTTATTTTAAAAATAAAAAATAACAATTCTTCCTTTAAATACAAAAATCAGTTAGATATACAATTTTTTTGGAATAATAATGAATTATGAAAGTAAATTTTTTTAATTTGAAGAATTTTTATAGAATTTCCAAAATCTAATTGCGACTTCTACTCTATTTAGAGGATTTTTACATTTTCATGAATAAAAAAATCAACCAATTACATCTATGTTGATTGATTGAAAACAAAATGTATTATTAATAAATTTGTTAACATCAATAATATTTTTGTACAACATTTAAAATGAATTTCTACCAAAATGAATATAATGATTATTTATGATATTGTAAATTTCAAAATTGAGTAATAAACAAACAAATGTGGATTTTTGTCTCTAATTATGATTTTCTTACATATTAGAAGCATGTTTGTATTTTTTTTTCTTTTTTATATTCAATATATCATTTATGTATATTATATGTAAGTTTTTATAGTTAATGAAAATTAAAGTGATGCACTTGTAAAACTTTATAGTGTAATATGTAAACACAATTCTATTCATAAAATCAATTTTACTTACTCCTATATTAAATCTTCATTATTAAAATTTTGGTAATTTATTCTACAATTATTTACGTGGTAGATAATATAGTGGTTTATATTTTACAGTCTAGAGGATGAAATCATATTGATGTTAAAAAGTGGATAGCAAAAAGAAACATAAAAATGAATGCATCATTCATATTTAACAACATTATTGATTTTTTAAGCAAATTTTATAATCAAAGATTCAATACTAGTCTTTAGTTAGACTTTTGTAGTTTTGTGTACAATTATGATTATTTGAGAATTGAAAATTACATTGAGAATTAAATTTTAAAAGACAAAATGATATTATAAAAATAATAATGAACTAATTTAATTAAAAAGAAATAGTATGTTTCCGGTTTTTTTGCTTAAAAGGCCTAATATATTTTGAATGAAACTATGATTCATTTCTTCAAACTTCAAAATGCATGTTCTATAAGTAATGAAATGTGAATAACAAAGTAGTAGTTTTGAACACTTCAACATTGTCACATGATATCATTTCCATTATATATGCAATGACCTATTCTATACTATACAACAAACCCAATAAATTGATGCTATTGCCAAAGTTAAAGGCCAAAAGTTTTGCATGTAGGCATGTTATGACACAACCAATTCAAACTTTGATTGTAGCGCATGATAACTTAGCACTTGTGGATAAATATAAACTTTGCCAAATTGTATGATTTTGATGTCTTTGAGATTGTTTCCTTCACCATGGTTCACCATGTAATTATTCATGCATAGAATATTCCACAGCAACAGTCTTAAGATTCAATTTTGATTTCCAATATTGCACAAATATTTAAAACTGTTAGGTGTTGCCAATATGGGTCCACTTTGTCACCGGATCAAGTTTGATTTTGGAAGATCTCCAAATTTCACTATGAAATTATGCATATGTGATTCATTTAATATTTAATATTTTTTTACTTTTTTGTAGCAATTGTGACCATTGTATTTAAGATTTTTTTTAATCTTTATAGTTTGGAAGACAAGACAATATAATTAACATTTTTTTTTATAATTCAGAAGTAAAACTTTGCAAAAAACATTTTAAAATGAGAAGAGAATTGTGTTTAAAAAATAAAACAATTTGAATGTCAAAAATAAAAATTAGTTTTGTGATTATCAAACTTTGTAATTCTAGTTATTTTTCATGAATTGATATAAGAAGGAATAATGGAATTGACAACAATGTTTGGTAAATTTTATTCTATGCCAACATGCAAACACTTTTAAAATTGTACAAATAAAATAGTACTACTTAAAAAGATGAATATTCTAAATAGTACAAGTATTTTTGAAAATTTTACACTAAATTAAATTTTGTTGAAAATCTTAAAACTATAGCTTATAAACTTACAAATTTAGTAAAATGATTGTTGTTGAATGCAATTTTGCATGGGAGCAAAATTTCCTACTGCTTGAGAAGGAATTGTTTGTTGTATTATTCCATATGGAACACCATATGTTGATTGAGTTGGATATGAGTTCCCCTGAGGCATCTAATTGCAAAAGTAGATATAAGGCATATTATATATCATCAATTTAAATAAGATTTTCAAACATTAAACAATGAAATGTACATTGTATTATTTTTTAATTATTTATAATCTTAAACCTCGTATTGGAAATCACTATATTTAAATTATAGTATAGTATTACCTCCAATATTGAAGGGGTATTGACCATATATTCTTGATTCATATTTGCATATCCTAATCCATGATTTTACAATTTATTAGTATATTTATTAAACAATCTTTCGAGGTTAAAATAATATTAAAACACTATATAACTTAAATTTGTGAGATATTATAATAAATTTTTTCACAAGTATTAATAAATCATTTGCACTTTGTGGTTATAAAAGAAAACAAATATTTAAATATGTATTTGTACTTATAATTTATAATTAGATTTTGAATATAAGAATCATTTCAAGTAAAATGTGAAAGTTTTGAAAGATCATACCACTAGTAGAAAGTGAGTTATTAGGTTGGGAAGCCGCATCATAAATTGAATACGGTGTTCCGCCTTGAGTATTAGTAAGAGTAGGTACTCCCACCATTGCAATTGACATGTTTGGATGTTGATTAGGAATATGTGAAGATTGCACAATGTTGTGATTAATAGAAAGCCCTTGAGGTTGAGGTTGAACATATGCATTGAATTGTGATTGTTCTTGAGGTCGTGGGCCAGATGATCTACTTTTCAAAGAAAATATAAAAGAGTAGTTTATAAAATATTTCATTACATTCTACTACATAATGAACTTGTTTTTTCAAATCTAATAGTATAAATAACCATATTTTTGTATTTAAACAAGTCTATAGTACTATTTATAAGATATTAATTGAATTTCAAATATTTATATTTTAATATAACAATTACCTTTGTGACTCCGAAAACATTTGTTGTACTCCAAAGCCTTGTGCATTTGTATTAGAATGAATAGATACTTGATCAAGAGATTCTAAACATTGGCGTGGATGCGCTCTTTGAGCTTCTACAAATCTTGTTTCTTCATCCTTCAAAATATTCATTCAATTTTAATTCAATTGCTTAATAATAATGTCCTATTTATCGAAAAAAATCATCATTGATTTGAAAATGTTTCCATTTCTTCAAATAGATGGATACTATATATAAGATTTAATAGCAGTTGTGTTAAACCCTTACATCTATCTTCAATATTAAACTTGGATTGTGCAACAAATAAACAACACTCTATTCAACAAGGGAAAAATATTTAAAAATTTGTTGGACAAGAAGGGATCTTCAGTGCCAAATTTGGATTAAGGAACCCAAATCAACAAAATAAAATAGATTAAAAAAAAATCCAAAATGTTGAAATAACAATTTATCCAAATTGAGTCTACAATAGAAGTACATCGAGATAGGACAACCCAATACCGCTCCCCTTCTACACCCATCTAAGATTCCAGGCAAGAAATGTAGCACGTCTATATAACTTATGAATTGACCAATGAGTTTGTAAATGATGTAATGACCGGCTACATAAGTATAGGATTAGTATAGAAAGGAGTGGTATTGGATTAGTATAGAAAAAAATGGAATTAGATTAGTATAGAAAGGAGTGGTACTGGATTAGTATAGAAAAAAGTGGTATTAGATTAGAATAGAAAGGAGTGGCATTGGATTGCTAGTTGGTTTTGGACTTTCCTACCTTGGTGTGCCCGAAAACCCATCCCTACTCACCTTATTCCGACCATTGTCCATTCCAAAGGCACATGATGGGAACAACGAAGGCAATGGGAAAAATGAGAACAATGAGAACAATGAGAACAATGGGAACACAAGTACCATGGAAACAAACGGGCGCTTGATACCCGGCGAAGCCTCGTAGTCCCGGTTCCCACCGACAAACCCGAGGGCGGGCATGTCGCGCCCGTTGAACGAGGGCAAGGGCGGCGGCGGCGGCGGAAGCTCCCGGTTCGGAAACGTATTCTCCGCCAGGTCACGGCCCCCGAACCCACCACCCGCGCTCACCGAACCAAACTCCCGGGCGCCGAACCCGGGGCTCACCACCCCGTACCCGCGCCCGCTCTGAATGCGGTCGTACCGCTCCGCGTACGTCTCGGGGTTCACGCCCGCGCGGGCGAACGCCCCCGGCCCGCCCGCGCCGCCGCGGCCCCCGCCGAACCTGTCCCCGAAGCCGCTCCGCTTGCCCGCCGACACGAAGTCGTTGTACCCGCTCAACGGGATCGCGTTCGGGTTGCCCAGGTACGCGCCGCCGCCGCCGCCGCCGCCGCCGCGGCTGCTGCCCAGGAAGCTCAGATCGCTCGCCGGAAACGCCGTCCGCTTGCTCTTGTTGCTGCTGCTGTTGCTGCTGCTGTTGCTCATCCCCGACCTCCAGTCCTCCGTCGCCCTGCCGCGACCGTTCCGCGCTGCTGGAGCGCTGCTACCTGCTCCCTTCCCATCTCTCTTGAGGAGTGATGGCACATGAAAACTTCTAACCTGATCTAGACCCAGGTTAAGAGTAGACCAGCAAGCTCTTCCTTATGGAGACCACTCAGCTCTTTCATTGTTCTATCTTTCAGGAGTGAAGAAAGAGTTGGAGGGGATATCTGGATGAACTTTGGTTACGTAGCAGGCTTATTTTGTCAAGTGTGACGTTTAATATTTTGCTTTTTTAAAATCCCATTACTGCAGCTTTTTCACTGACCAGGGTTATCCAATATAACTATTATGATGGTGAGGATCTTACCATGCACGTACGTAGTAGGAAGAAGTTTCCCGATTTGAAAGAATTATTGTAAACTTAGAGCACAGAAAGCGAAGTTGCGTTTTTCATTAAGTGAAAAACCAGTGATGGTGAAGGAGTGACCTGATCCTTTGCCTTTGCGATTAGGGCGGTCGAAGCGTTGCCGGGACTGGCCGGGTTTGGTGAGTTCCGACTCGGAAACTTTTTCCAGGATCTTCTCCAGCGCGCCGGCGGCGGCCATTTGCTTGGCGCGGGCCTTGTTCCGGCCCACGCCGAATCCTTTCGTGGGAGCTGACCCGGGTGTAGTGCCTGCAGCTCCACCGGAGGCCGCACCGATCACTGCAGTCACCTCAAACGGTCCGTTCGTTTCCGCTTCAGACTCATAGTGCACCTCGCAGTGGTGCCTGGAAGCGTACTCATGGAGGAGCGACAGTGGCGTTTTGTTGTTCAGCTTCTGGTCTTTCCGGAGCCCCTCGATGAGCTTGTGCACCTTGGTTTTCTTGTGTGTCTCGTACTCCTCCGCCGAGTCGGAGCCGAACCCGCACATGGAGCACTCGAACTTGTCCAGGCTGGGCTTCGACACGGGTTCGGCAGCTGCTGCTGCTTGCGACTCGGATGAAACTGGAGGACCCGCTGCTGCCGCTGCTGATGAGACGTCGCCGTTCAGAGGTGACTCTTTGGTGGCGGACTCCGATTTCTGGTCTTTTCTTCCTGCGTTCTCTTCTTTCAGAGCTTTGGTTTTCACGTCCACCTCTGTCGAGTCGTCGTCGTTGCATCTGTTGTTCGTATTGTTGTTGTTGTTATTATTATTGTTGTTATTGTTAGTGGTGCTGATGTTCCGTTTCCCAGTTTTTTTGGCTTTCTTCGCGTCTGGTCTTTGTATACTGCTTGACATGCCGAATGCACGGTCGCGCATGTTTCCGAATCTGAGCTGATTTTCGAAGCGAGAAATGTTGGCTCCGACCGTCGATCCCATGTTGCCTCCCATGTTACCCCATCCTGTCGATAATACTGCATGCATGGTGTGCATGAACTTGGGTTAGTCCATGCAACTGTTGTGTGTAGTAAACTAAAAAGGAAAAATAATGTCATGAATTCTAACTGTCTTGTTCAATACTATTTGTAAACCGTCCTCCTAGTGTCACCGACACTGAAGGGTACAGGATACTGAATATCATTATTGACCCCTACAGGACCAAGTGTACCCCAGAAAACTTCACTTTCACTGCATTATCTTGTCAAAATTCACAAAAATGTTTACCACATCATCTCATATAAGTTTTAGAAGAAGATCCTACGGAGACATTCTCAACAAGTTGGCATTTTTAATCAATGGAGTACAGAGTCCTCTAAGGGGTTAATGTACTATGAGCGGAAAATAAGCAATATATTCATGAGAACTTCAGTAGAAGACGTACCATCGTAAGGTAGTAGTCCCATTCCTCCTCGCAATCCCATACCCATTCCCATGCCCATGCCCATGCCCATGCCCATTCCCATTCCCATTCCCAAGTTTCCTAATCCAGGTCCCACTCCAGGTACAGGTCCCAATACAGGTCCCATTCCAGACCCGACTCCAGGTCCCATTCTGTTGTCACCTCGAAATCCTTGCGATGGGTATCCGCCACGTGTCCCGCCTTTAGCAGGTTTGTTTTTTGATTGAGGCTTGGCCAACATCACTTTCACTTTCATCTGGATAAAAAAGAAGGCGAGTGAATGCTTTGTCTAGAGATTCAAGGGATGAAAGAAGTTTGTTTTTTTTACCTTCAAATCTCCATCGCTGATTTCTGTATTGTTTAACGCTCCAATGCACAAAAGAGCGCCATCCCGTTCAACATAATTGACAAATCCAAAGTCTTTTCGTTTTGCTGACAACATGTTGCGAGCTAAAACTATGCGCTCTATGGCACCATAGGTACCGAAGTGTTCTTTCACTTTCTCTTCGTCCCATGATGGAGGCATTCCGTCTACAAAAACAGACTTCACCTGTAATGAAAAAGAAATCAATCAACATAAGCCATCATCATCATCAACACGAATTTTTTTACCACCAATTAAATTATTGGAGGGTTGTGCATATACCTGAGACATAGTGTCTTCGTCTGGCTCATTTAATGGTTGTGCCCATGACACCTTTGCTGAGCGATCAGTTCCAAAAATTGCATCATTCTGTTGAAGACGACGGAACGCACTCAAAGCCTCTTTGTGTGTGTTGAATTCAATAAATGCAAATCCACGATTTCCACCTTCAATTTGTGGATCTTCCATCAATGTAATGTCTTCCACACTTTCAATACCGAAGCTCTTCAATGCGTCCAAAACCTAAATTGGATAAAACATCACTCTAAGCATTTCTCTCTATGCGACAAATGAATACAACTTACATATGAATACCAGTTTTTTTTTAAACATAAAACAATAACTTCACACAATTTGATCGAAGTGCCCACCTGCTCTTTCTTCCATGACCTGCTAATATTGCCCAGGAACAATGTATCGTTCTCTTCACTTGGCAATACACCACAAGAACGACCTCGAATCTACACAAAGAAAGTTGGAACTCTCAGAGACTTGTTTCTCAAACTTGAAAAGAAGTTACTCCAACAGTTTAGTGGTACACCCGAAAGATGAAGAACACATAATGTCAAATGCAGCTCATAACTGTAGAGGTAGGCAACCATTGGGTAGGAAGAGCAAGGTTATGTCCGATGATCAAGAGCTGCCTTGGAAGCTACGATGCCTTAGACCATCCAATCGAAGAAGTTTGACAAGATCCAACCACTGACGTTATGTGTAGGCAGCCTTCTGATTATGGAAACAAACTTTCTCCTGATTACTTCTCATGAGTAAGGGCAGCTCACACACTACGTAGTCCATTGACGTGTAATGCAACAGATAAAGAACACGGAAAGTGATTACTTCTCATAACTGTAGACAACCATTGGTTAGGAAGAGCAAGGTTGTGTCCTATAATCAAGGGCTGCCTTTGAAGCTACGATGCCTTAGACCATCCAATCGAAGAAGTTTGACAAGATCCAACCATTGACGTTATGTGTGGTAACCTTCTGATTACTTCTCATAACCAGGGGCTGCTCACACATTACCTAGTGTAATGCAACAGATAAGAAGACGAAAGCTGTAAAAGGAACTTACTTCCACTCGCTCCAACTCCCCGGCAGCCTTCTTGGCCAAGGCGGCAGTGGCATATCGGATGAAAGCGTAACCCTTGTTCTTGCCAGTCTGAGGATTCTTCATGAGCCGCACCTCCAACACGTCGCCCACCTTCTTAAACACGGAGCTCAGGTCTTCCTCGGTGGTCTCCTTATCCAGCCCGCCCACAAAAACCTCCAGCCTCTTCTGCTTGCGTCTCTCCGAGATGGGCAGCGCCTGATGCGCCTCAACCACCTCATAATCCGCCCCTTCCGAATGGGGCTCGTTCTCCCCATTCTCCTCCTCCTTCTCATCACCCCCTACAACCAATACCACAATCAACAAGCCAAGAGTCATGAAAGTCATGAAACCAAGAGCTGTCTGAGAAAGTCATGAAACCAAGAGAAAAGCCACGAAACCAAGAGCTACCTGAGAGGAAATACTGGTCGATGTCTGGGCCACCAGCCTGATGTTCATCAGTGTTTCCGCCTCCTTGCTTCACATCTGCACATGCTTCTTCAGCCGGCTCGTTCTTCTGATCTCCACCCTCCACAGGCTCGATTGGTGGAGCGGGCAGTTGGAGTTCTTGGTGTTGAGTCTCCGAGTCGTCGTTTGCGACGACGGACATCACCTCCACCACGTCTGCCAGGTTTTGTATGACAGGGACTGCCGTGATGAAAGTGGCATCATCGTCTAAACCAGTCGAAGGATCACTAACGTCCCTGGTTTTCTCATCATCTATCTTCACGACGTCGACATCAGTGATGCGTTCGGACTCTTCCACAAGGCTCGTGGTATCAGGATCCATGGCACTATCAGGATGCTCTACAAGAACAGCAGTGGTTTCTTCAGCTGTGTTGTTGTTGCTAACGGAAGAAAGAGGTGTTTTCTCGTCTGATGGACCTGCAACGGGGAGCCCCATACCTGCAGCAATACGTTCCCCGGACGGACTACTCTCTGCCCTCCTCGGAGCTGGCCCACTCCCCCGGACACAATGCATCTCGGCGTAACTTCCACGGTTTCCTCCGTTTCAATAACTGTCATCCGCGACACCTCACCCCTTAACGCTCGGTTAGGATCACAAATTCCGTCAGTCACCAGGTCGGATTCTGCTAACCCGCCGCCCTAACCATGGTATAGCATCATCTTCTTCAACAGAAAATCACCATCAGGACACATGCCAAGAGGTTGCCCCTCACACAGAATGTTTCACTACCATGGCCATCATTGAATGCCCGACTAAACATACAGTTACAGCGCACAGACCTGATGAGTCTTCAAGTACTTAAGAGTCTGCAAATTCGAATCTACTTTGTTGACAATACACCGCACACCAGCAACAGACAAGTGGAAGACAAAGTGCTTGAGAAACGGAATCGAGAAGGTCGATTCACCCTACACACAGAGCAACAGGAGTTACAACTTCTTGCCACCAAAATGACTGCTCTCCAACAATCTTTCACATGCACGTTGAATTTCCGATCTCATACGTTGCACCCAAATGTGGTACCCAAATGCACAGCCATGTGGAGAACAACAATGGGTCATGAAGCGCAGGAGATAAGCTCATTGCACACCTACTACTCTACATAAAAAAAGTGAATCGCCACATGCTTCCTTCAAATCGCCATCAAGTCACCGAAACTGCGCATCAACGTCACAGAGCCTGCGAACATTGCCACAGCTCGCAGCAATCTCTGCATCAAACAAGAGCGTTCACAATCAAGTCGGATTTCTCTTCACGTCCAAAACTCCCGCAATCACCAACCAATACTTCCCGCAACCCGAACAGACAGCGCTCGAAGCCACAACAAACACACATCACCATCCCAATCACACAACGATGAAGAAAAGCCTCAGCGAAATTACCAGATGAGCCGCGAGCTTCTCCTCGTTCCTGGTTTCCGCGGCCCACAGATCCTTCAACCTCTGCACCACACTCTGCGCCATCGCTACAACAAGTAACTAATGCGCTGACATTCCTAAAATAGAGAAACATTCATACCCCAAACCCTAAAGAGGAAACCCACGGTTATCAGCTTCAAGAGGAGCCAAAACCTCGTAGCAGGTCCTTCTACTGGATCAACTTTTGTGAATAGAGATGAATCTCTGAAAAGCTCTGGAGGACGTAACCGGGTTGATTGATAGTGTTGGGTGTGATCGAGAGTTGGAGCGATCGATCGATCAAGAGAGATGAGTTTCATGGCGACCCCGGGCTCCTCACCACCACGAGAGTCGCACGCGCTGGACGCGCTCGCAAACTCGCATCATCGCCATGTCCGGTGTATTGTCAAGATGGGTAAGCTTGGATTTCTCTCTCATCTCCACCCTCTCTACCCAGTTCGCGCTGATGAGATCTCCTTTCTCATCAGGTGGGGCAGCGATCACGCACAAGGCGAACCTGGAGACCATCAACGAGCCCGCCCTCGCGGCCACGACGCTGCATTTGATGGAGGCCATGGGGATGCCTCATGGGACTCCGTCCATGGACTGGAGCCTGCGGCGAGATGATGGCGCTGACTCCTCCGTCGTCGACGTCCCCGACTTCCAGAGCCTGGATTTCCCGAATGCCTTCATCATAGTCCACGGAGCAGGTTGGTGAGTATCTTACCTTCTACTCCTCGCTTCTCTTGAGGAAATCATGCTCTGAGAATGCGCTGCTTTGGAACGAGCAGGTTCGTATGGCCACTTCCAAGCCAGCAAATCAGGAGCGAACAAAGGCGACCTGAAGAATCCGCTCGTCAAGGCCGGCTTCGTCGCCACTCGCATTTCTGTAAGTCGACGATTATCTAGACTGAATATAAGATAATTCTTCTTTCTATCAGCTCTCTTTTTACATTCTATTACGTTTGCAATATGCAGGTGACCAAGCTGAATCAGGAGGTTGTGCGATCCTTGGCATCAGGTAAGAGTGCTTACCGTCGTAATGCTTACATCCTTACCATGATGTTGAAACTCTAAAACACGGTGTCTGTGATTCAGAGGGCATTCCTGCTGTAGGAGTTGCCCCATTTTCTGCCGGCTGGTCGACGCAGAACAAAGCGGTAATCCAGTTTCCCTTCAGTGATTGTATCCAAGAGTTGTATCCATTGATTTATCATACTACTCTTCCCTCGGTTATCAGATCAATACAAGAGCTCATTAACCGTATGTTTTGCCGACTTTGAGGGATCTGTGGTGTATGGTGACAGTTGAAGCGGGACAATGTTCTGGAGGTTCGGCGGACAGTTGATGCGGGCTTTGTACCTGTGTGTCTTCTACTCAAACTTCGGTGTTGTGCTTCTAGATGATTTCTGCATAAGAGTTTTATTCTACAACAGTGTGTGTAATTTCTGTTTTAGTTTACGCATTCTGGGATGCAGGTCTTGCACGGAGATGCAGTACTGGATACTACTTTGGTGAGTGTTTGGCATATATCCTATTTGAGTTTGCAGTTTGAGATGTGGTATTTGGTTCTCAACATCTGATGTGTTGTACTGCAGGGTTGTACTATTCTCAGTGGAGACGTGGTTGTGAGAAAGCTTGCTCAAGTTGTGAAGCCCAGTTTTGTTGTGTTTTTGGTATCCTTTTTGAGGACTTTCGTTTGCTAGTTCTGCTCTTTAGATAGGGTATTTCTTTGGCGGTGAATCTTTGACAAGAGCCTCAAGACCAATGTGCCTGGTGTGTTTGATCGCTCTCCTGAAGAACCAGATGCTACCCTGCTAAGAGAAATTGGTGAGTTGGAGACGGCCTAGTTCTCCAAGTGCAGTTGATCTTCTCGGAGAGAACTGCTATTTTATGTTTGTCATAATGTTTAAAGTTTTACCAGCTGAAGTTTTCAAATCTGGATGTCATTGCCTGTCTGTTTTATGTTGCCGCACTTTCCACCGAGTTATGAAATGCCGAAGTGGATTCTGTGGCACTTTGTAACAGTGGTGTTTCAAGACTCGAGCTGGACAATTGTGGATCCTCCTTCTGGAGTGAATAACAAGAGTGGAGGTATGGCAATATTTGGTGGATCACGCTTGAGTCCACTCATAAGTTGATATAAAACTGACACATTGTGAAATTTATCATGGCTGCAGTTCAAACAACCGTGGCAGCTCATGACACAACTGGCGGCATGTCCACTAAAATCGCCGAAGCTGCGGCAATTGCTGCCATGGGCATTGACGTCTACATTGTGGAGGTATTATGCTTTGTTGTTGTATCTCACCCACCTCAAACTCATCTTCTTCCTAGTCCTCAAATTGGTTTTTAGTCCTGAAAATTGCATTGAATGTTACTTTAGCCTGGCTTGATCATTTTTCGAGGTTGGAGGACAAAGAACTTTTCTCTGACCTTCTTGAGAACATTTTCAATTATTCTTGGTGTTTCATTATGATGTGTGCAGGCAGGAACTCCACATGCTTTAGAAGCCTTGAGAGGACACGTCAAAAGCAAGAAAACTTGGATGGGCACACTGATCAGAAGCGCTGTTGGTCGAAGCTCATAGTACTGGAATGCCATAAGATCTTGGAGAGAGAGTGCACTGCCTTCTACTATTAGAGATATCCGCTAATTGGCTGTGAGATTATTAGCCATTAATGGTGTTTGTTGGCCCCCATGTTGGAAGATTATAAGGCAATATCAATATCTATTATAATAGTTTTGATGTCGTGAAATAGTAAAACTTGCCTTGTAGTCGGTTTTTGCCGCATAACTCTTTACCTACAACGCTTTAAGAACAAGAGGTCCAAAGGTGGTCACTTTTGGAGTATTCTGCAAATTTGGTGAACCAATACTTCATCTTTGTTTGATCCGCAACTCAAAATTAAGTTCCAAGGATATGTGTGCTTCCGATTAATGCGGCAGACTATAGCAATTTCCGTGAAGAGGGGTCGCAATAAAATGTACCCTCTATACAGGTGATGTTCTACATGATCTAACTTGGTAAATCCCCCGATAACCAACAAGTTAAGCAATGTGCACATATGGGGAGCGCAAATAAAAAATAAATCTATTTTCCAGCGATAGCCAATAGAATTACAATTTCAATCCAAGTGATTTCATATTTTTCCGATGAAAACTGAGTTACTTATGAATTTTCAAAGTGTGCTACCATGTTTAGTGGGTGGCCACCAATAGGCACCCCCCATATGCAACGACCAAAAACAAGGGTCTTGACTTATAACAAACCTCCATTTGGGTCTTAATGGGTGTAATGGGATGGAAGTGGGTTGGATATACCCCAATTTTATGGGCGTTGGTTATGGGATTTGGTTGGTTATGGGGATGCTTACATTATTACAGTTGTAGTTCTTCCCAAGTCTCCTAAGCTTGTAGGCATTAAAGAGTTAAGGATGGAGAACTCATCTTCTTGCTCGTAGACCTATGAAGGGAAGTTGATACTTTATTTCTTCTCCTGTCCAGCTTTAGCTAAAGATGATCTTCAGTAGAAATAGAATCATGGATACAACTTGTCCCACATCACGAAGGAGATTCAGGTTTATCCAGCTCCAGAATGTGAACTTCCAAGTAGACTAGAGCCTGCAGACAATGAAGGTGGAGCTACTAGGCCAACGCACAGTGACGACCATATGGGGCTTCATCTCCTAGATATGGTCCCTGAAAGTTTGGGTTTGGCTCCTCATGCCCACATCAGTTTCATGGTAAAATCCGATGTGGTTCCTAACCAAACCATGTGGTTACCCTCTTCTCATTTACCTTTTGAACCATATTATTACCACAACGTTCCCATTGCATCCCGAATGAGTTCCCATGTTGTTCCTCAGAGTTCCCACCGTGTTCCCCAACGCGTTCCCAGCGTTCCCAATGCATTTACACCTAGGAACCAATTTACATATTTAAAATTTATCCAAATTTACCTTTTGTTTAGTGGGGCCCATCACCAATCGTTGGAGGCTCATCCGCACACATGTGCGTCTGAGGCACTGAGTGTGCGAAGTCAGCTCCGAAGTCCACACACCTGACCTCTGACGCCTTTGGTTAGTGCACAAGTGGAATGATGAGCGTGCGTAGATCATCGATGGAGCGAGTCAAAACACGACGTGCGTTTCACGCCACCCCTTCCCTCGCATTCCACAGCTCACCGGCGCCTCTGCTCATTCCACGTCGCCCAATCTTCAAACACCTAATCCATCCATTCTCCCATTCAAATCACCAACATAATCATACATTTATTTTCAGTGATAGTCAATGAAACTACCATCTCAACCCAAGTGATTTTATATTTTTCCAATGAGATGTGAATTAGTTATGAATTTTCAAAGTGGTCAGCCATGTTTAGCCTATTTCTGCAACTACATACCCCCCATTAGCGCCGACCAAAAGTTAGGGGTCTTGACCAATAGTAAGCCCCAATTTGGAGCTAACAAAGAGTGAATGGGTGGAAATGGGGTGGATATGCGGTGGAATTGGAATCAAATATAGAGTGGCAGTGATAGGAAGGTGGCGGTCACTGGGGGGGTATACCTTCGATACATTTTTTCCCCAAAGAGGATGAAGAGAAACCCATGTAAAAATTATGTGTTAGCAATGTAAAATGCTCTTCCTACAATTTTTAAAAAGTGAAATAATGTGCATGTTTCTAAAATGTGATGTGCAAAACATATCCTCACTTGGAGGTGGATTGTAGATGGTTTGACCATGGAATTACAAGGACCAAAAATCAATGTTTGCTTCACCTCGTGCAGCTGTGGAGGACAAACCCGAAGCATAGGTTTGCCCGCTCATTTTGAGCATGGGGTCGGGGCAACCCACGGGCTAGGGGCCGCTCTCGTGACCACGAGCTGTTGGGGACAGTGGCTACATGCTACATATTGGTGTGTGGTTGTTTCCTACTTCAATAGGGCCACGAGGTTTGAAGAGGGTGTAAATTCACCATTTAACCCTATTGTCTTCTTCAAATCCAGAGGCTAATCTTATCAACCTCGTTGAGCCGGGTTGTTTAGAATGAAACCCTAAGTGGGTGGTAAATTACATCTAAGGCTAAATATTGGCAAGATGTCAACAACAAACAAGTACTACAAGCGAAAGATGAAAATACTTAATAAGGGAGATAAAAACTACTTGGAACTCTTGGAAGGGAAGCAAATGAAAGCTACAAGTGTTGCCCCGGTAGGATGTGGAACAACTCGCATTGGTCCATTGCTCAACATAGGGCACTCGTCAGCGTGGACCACGGTAGTGAAACAAGAACCTTTAAATTTGAATTATTTGCTCCTTGTGCAACCACACGAGGAGGGGCAGCGATGGAAGCCACCCCCCTCTTGCAGCCGCATTAGATAATAAATAATTACATACCACAACAATTAATAATCATCAAAGGATTAATAAATATAGGTTTTTTTTAAAAGGATAGACATTCTAAAATACCGAAGCACCAAAGCTCCATCGTTCCAAGGCTCTACAAGAAAACTTGTCAAAAGAAGAATGAGGAAATTTTGACCTAGCTTCCTTGGTTACCCACCCAATACTATTCTTGCATCCTCATATAAGCCTTCTTTGACATTGAGCCCACTGTGGATATTAATCATCTCTATCTAAAAAAATAATTTCTCTTTTCCTATTGTAAGAAATCACTGTCTGTCCAACAAAGCTTATTATGTTTTTCAAAGACTTTATACTTTTACTTTATATACCTAGGCAACCCAAGTATCTAAGAGGTATATAATTAAAAAAAGAAAACAAACATTTAAAGTAATTTACGGGCATACATTTACTTAACTAGGATTTGCCCTTGGGCCATTGGGGATCCACAAGTTTAAACATAAAAAAATAATTTCATTGATTCAAACCGGAGAAAAGGAGTTAGAAAGCTTGGATAACTTTACAAATAACTCCCTTTCTATTATCAAAAAGAGCGGCTTGGACAGGTGCTGCAAAATGGAAGCTCAGTCAACGAATATGCGTGGAATTCGTCCGACGAACGGCCGCGCCATGGACTCATCGTGGGAGAATCTCCGTCCATCTCTGGCGCCATCCCAGCCATTCACTGCAGAACGCGACAAACACTTCGTCGGTTCGTCTGGTAAGATAAGCGCAGTTAGAAACGCCGTCGGATCGCCGTCCTAACGCCGTCCGAACGCCGTTTCATACAAACGGCCTTTCATGGCTGCGAGCCCCGCGGCGCGTTTGGTTAGTGCGCGCGCCCTACAGTGCACCTCGGCTGCTTCTTTGGCCATGGCTCGTCTCGTCTCGCCCCCTCGCCTTCCGGTGGTGCACGCCGCGCAGTGCAGGTACGCTCATCTCCTTTTCCTGTTTCACCTCATGTGAGCCTTCATCTCGCCTGCTTCATCCACTTCTTGTTCTTTGGAGCGAGTTGAGTTGTGTTGGAGCGAGTGAGTTGTTCTTTGGAGCGAGTGAGTTGTGCGTTTTGAGAGCTTCTGAGGTCGACGAGAGAGGAGGCGAGGTGGTCGCTCCGTCCGGCCGGCGGAGGTAAGAGCGAGCGTCGGGCGTGTTCTTGTGGCGCGGATGTGAGGGAAGGGAGATTCGTGCGGGATGAGAGATGCATTAGGAGCAGGAGATTTCATTGCTTGAGGGGGAGATATATGCGTATGGAGTGAGAGATGCGTTAGTGCATTTGGAGGAGGGGATGCGTGGTGGAAGGAGCTGGCCGGGATGCGTGGAAGAGTGCAGGTTGCGTTGTTTTGGAGCTAGCTGATTGCGGAGAGGAGAGGAGAGGCCGAGGGCGATGTAGCGTGCGTAATCGATGTCGTGTTAGGTCTGGAGCGTGCGTGTCGAAGTGCATTTCCTCTGTCGTGGTTTTTTAGAGAACGATTCTGCGCGCCTGATTTGCGATCAGTTCTTTTTGTTTTGGTAGTGTGTTTCTTGACTCTAGTGGAGTCCAGGAGTTGTTCTTTGTTTTTGGAAAGTTTTCAGATTGTGTTCAGGAAATGACGATGCAGTAGCACTTAAGAATGGCATTTGGCGAGTGGTGAGGCTCTTTTTCCTGTGGATATGTGCTTCGGCGGTTTAGGTCTTTCGGCAATTGAGGAATTTACATTTGGATTTAGAATCTTTCTCGCGACAATCTGGTGTTTCAGTACTCGAGGTGGATTTAAGTCCGATGTGTAGAGTCTTCATCGCTAACATTTTCCAGGTGTTGCGGAACGAAGACATGTGTGATGAGAGTAGAATTGGCAGCATCTTTTTTTCTGAAGCAACTATGAATGAATCGCCGCTTCATGTTTGAAGCAAGACAGGTTTAGAATTTAGGGCAAGGAATGCTTCTTCGTTCTCGTAATATGTTCGGTGCACTCTTGTCTCCTGAGGTACAGCTGTTGTTTAGAGATAGGGTATTTTCAGCGTTAGTGGACAGTAGATTTACGGAAGACCTCATTCCTTCAAAAGTTTGCACTCTCACAGTCAATCGTCATACCTTTGCGCCTCCGGGGAAAGAGTACAGACTCGTGCTGCTTGTGTCAGGTCCATGTTTGCAATCTGTCAGGACATCCCGTCTTCTTGGAAGTAAGCCGCGAAATGCACTCATTGAGCGTAGTGTTGCTCGGGATGCAGGTTGATATTCCCATATGATCTCTAGCAGCGAGCAGGGGAAGACCTCTATATGTTCTTGGGATGAATGGGAGACAAGACCGGCACAAAAGAGGTGCACATTCTCTTAATTGACTTTGTTGTGCAGATTCTACACATACGACAGTAAGAAATTCGGACTGGATAGCGACTTGTATAACTACTGTTGAACTCTAAAAAGGCTTGTAAATATGTTATCGAGAACGAGCTTGCAAATGAGATCATATATAGGTTGAACTCATATACAGGGATGGACGGGAGAAGCTACCCCTTTTTTGGCCTATGATGCGTCTGGCGTTTTGGGAAAGATGCCTGCTATTGTTGAAGAGCATCAAATGAGCGGAGGTCCTGTGAGAAGATCTCCGAAAAAAACGAGTAAGGGTGCAGCTTTGGCTCGGAGACTGCGGGGTCTGAGGGGTTCCCCAAAGCCCGTGTCGTCTTTGGAGAGTTGTCTCAGGGCTCAAATGCTGGACGCAGCTATTAGTAGTCGAGCCAATTTTGTTAGCAGGCCGCTTGATTTCTCAACCTCAGTAGCTGAGGAGTTCGAAGGTGAAGGTGACGATGACGATGACGATGACGAAGCGACCTTGACGGACAACAGCACTGCATCGCCTTCAACTCATGCTTATGTCGGGGAGGAGAATACCTCAAAGTCCAGGATGATTGCTTTACCTAAGCTGCCGAATCTGCCGAAATTCCTGAAGGAATATGCGGCAAAGCTATCGATGTCAAGGAAAGCTGAGAGTGTCACAAAGGGTGATAGTAGCCGTATGCTCGTTCGATCAGACGATTTCGCTTCAAGTTTCTCGCGTGTCCGCAATGGTAAGGAGCCCCTTTGCCAATCCTCACTCTTGGCACTTTCAAATGATTCCGACTCTTGCTTTCGTAAGTCGAGCCCACATGTGGGTGATGTTAGTCGAAAATTTTGCACCTCTTAAATATTTGACTCTTCGATTTGAATTTAAAAAAAATTGGATTTCCTTTTGCCATCTTCCTAGATCTCTAAATCTAGTGTAGACTGGTTTACCATCTTGTGAATTCGACACAGTCGTTCTCCACGTTTTAACAGCATAATCTGCAAAGCGGAAATTATCGAAAAGCAAGAACGAATCTTTTTTATTTCTTTTACGTGAACTGATCATTTTTTCTTTCTACGTCAATTCGTTTGTTATCAGTAATATCATTCTTTATTTAAGTTTTCTTCAACTGTAGAGAAGTCCATTGATTTGTTCCTTTCCAAAATTAAGATTTCTTACTCATATTTTCCTTGCGCACTCAAGATGAGCTCTGGTTAAGCTGGAAATCAGACGATTGACTAGGACCATGAGAATTATTGGATTGTTGGAACCGGAACATCTTATCTTGCGTTGCTGCTGGTAGATAATCAGTGGATGTACTAAGTTTACTCACATTCGTTCCCTCGTTCCCTTTCAGGTCCAACGTCGCCTTCTTTCGAGACTCTGCTATTCAGTTTTGGGTTGGCCCTTGGAGTATTGTTTGCTTCCAACCAGGAGAAAATTGAAACGAAAAGACTGAGCCAGCTTCTGCAAGAGACGCAAGCGGAGCTGGAGACTCTGAAGTTGGAACTTGCAAGAAGGGAAAGTGATGCACACTCGAACAGATTTGACTCAGCTATCGTAAGCAACTTCGTGCCTTCAGCGTTTCAGCATTTTGGCATAGCAGTAGAGAGTGTTCGTATATCACAAACTAACTTGTTCTCATAGTTGGTTCAATTACGGAGACTTGACTTCTCTACAATGCTCGTTCCCTTCGCATGCTTGATGAGTAAATTGAGAACTGAAAAAACGAATGTTAAGGGCCTGAACATGCCATCACTGGTTTGGATCTATGCAGCAGGAATCAGAGCCGCAAGAAGATCAGATGGCTGAGCTTGAAGCTGAGTTGGAGGCTGAACTCGATCAACTGACTGGGGGTGATTCCGTAGCCATGGAGAGCCAGTACTCTACTTTAGATGAGGTTCGACCCCTTGAACATCGGTATATAGAGTTTGAGTGCTAGTTAGGCAACTCTCAACCAATAACTGCATCTGTGTACATGTCAGTAATACATCAAAGTACAGTATGTTACAAGACGCCACCCCATGTGTTTGCAGATTAATGATTTCATCGGTGTTGATGTTGCAGATGGACGTTGACGCATCCGTGGTTTATGGTGATCTAGCACCAGCAGGCTTACCTGCCGAAGTAGAGGATTCTACGGATGAGGATGGGTCACCCTCCGGCCAACCTGTGCGCTCGAACAATTTTGCAGTTTCGCCAAGAGAGTTGACGCGTTTATTGCGCAAACTGCAGGTTTGTGCAGTTCTATTTTCATTCGCTAGTGGTTGGTTCAATCAACTATCGCTCTTGATTGCCTACTTGTCGGATCTGGTGATCCGTTGATGTCTTGTAATTTATGACAGTCGATGTGCTTCATGCTGATGGTTGGAGTCTTTGGTGAAAATCAGACTACTCGGCAAGAGGTGCTAATCAATGAATTAGAAGAGGATCTTGAAGCAGCGCTGTCAAAGCTACAAAGCAGGGAGAAGGAGCTTGAGGATTGGAAAGACAGAGTCAGACGCTTAACTGAGGGTTCGTTTGTACCTGCTTCGGGTATTTTTCCAATTCTTGTAGTAACTATCGTAGTCCGCTGTGAAAAATCTATCCCAGCATCTGAAATCATCAGCTTCGTGCCCGGAAGTAAAACGGTGAACATTAGACTTTGCTGCAAGTGCTTAAGTTTTCCTTTACGTGGAATATTGTAGTTCTAAATGAGTGCTGTAAGCTATTCTGATGGCCTATTACACGGGTTCATGTTCGCAGGCGATGAATCTTTGCCTCCACGCGCACCCACCGAGGTTGTTACCCTTGTTGAAAACAAATCATCTGTCAGGGACGATGCTTCAGAAACATCTGCTGCTTCGAGAGGTGGTGATCATATAGGTGGTCAAGAATTCTCTCATTTTTCGACTCTCGGAAATGGTTTGTCAGCTGGATGCACTGTGTCAGAGGAAGAGCAAGCAGGATTAGGTTCACGGTTTACCCTAGAACCTGCAGCACAAGGAGAGGTGAAGTCATGCTTGGACACGGAAACCAAAAAACAGGTACATTCAAAAGTTTGATTTGTTAATTATATTGCCTATCTTCGCTTTTTTTGATAAGGTCCACTACAGTAGAATCTCCAGGAATTTTCCCTCATCTTGGACTTGAGAATTCTATATAGCTTGGCAAAACTGTGGGCGATTTGGAAAACTCTGAAGGGGATACCTCAGCAGTTCAATTTGACTGACATGTTTACGCTGTTAGGCTCGACTTACCTGAGCGGGCATCATAGCATTAACTGGGTTTGCATAGTTTTGAACATGTCTACGTTGCAAATCTGTTTCAAAGCTTTGCTGAAAATGTTCCATATTTAACGTACTTTGTCTTTTGATTGCCACAGGATTCCAAAGAAATTGGAAGAAAGCGTTTCAATGGCACTGAATTGTCAAGAAATGGGGAGCCGTCCACATTTCAATTGCAATCAATGACCCGGCTTGACGAAGATCTGCCATGCCATGGTGATGCGAGCTCCAGGGACTGCAAACCGATACTGGACAATGCCCAGATCATCACGCAACTCATCGATTCTGTTCAAGGATTAGAGTCATACGCTGATCGTGCAGAGAGTGTGGAAATGGGCAGTGCCACTCCGAGCCACGGGCTGTTTTCAAGCTCAGTCTCGATTTCAGATACCTGGGATCATCCTTTAGATTCAGCCGTGACTCCTGAGGGATTCCAGTATGGAGCTAACAAAGGTACATCATTATCCCGAGCAACACTTGTGGTACCGCATCCAAGCAGACGGGGATCATGGAACTCTGACTGGGGTAGTCGAGTGCTGAATAGAAAGCTAGAGAACGACATGTCCTCGTGCTTAGATGCAAATCAGTGTCCAGACGTTGTAAGATGTAGCGAAGCAATGGAGTCGTCGAAATCTGTGTCTGACATATCAGAGACCGAGCCTGCAGATTACAGGACAACCGAGGCTTCATCTTCTGCCCAGTATCTAGAGTCGGCAAAGAAGCCAGCTTCTGAGGGAGCGGTTGGGTTCGGAAGGGCAGGGGTCACTACCCCAGTCGAGAAGGCAAAACCGCCGTCCTCAAGGACACCTCGTACTGCACCTGTGAAGTGGCCTGGGGACCTGAGCCCCACAGTGCTGGAGAAGATTGCTCGATGGGAAGGTTTGATGGAGGGAGAGACGCCTGGTCCTGCAACAGGGTCTGATTGGGAGTGCCAATCGCGAGCCTCGGAATCAGAGCAGCAGGAGTACGACGACGTGAACGTGTTCAGCGAGGAGAATCTGGTGTTGGAGGCCGAGGAGATGCTGGGGAAGATGCTGATCAAGCGGATCGTGGAGAAGTCGAGACTGGGGTCGGACTCGCTGGTGAAGAAGGCACAATCTGCACTCGCCACGCTGGAGAGAGACGATGGCGTGGAGGCAGATGTGTACAATATGGAAGACACATACATGTATGACAGGACGGACTCCGAGGCAGATCTCTCAGACGACAACCGGGAGAACCAGAAACTGCTAGATGCTGCCGTGCGTGAGGAGTACGAGTTCTTCCGAAGACTTGAAATAATCAGCAAAGACAGGAAGGCGATGAAGGGCGTATTGGAGAATGGCGCGAAAGAAGCAGCTGATCCTGGAGGGGTGAAGTTTGATGCCATTCCAGCGCTGAATCTGGAATCGAATGCCCAGCTCTCTCGAGGTATGTACGAGGCCTGTCGCGTGATACATATTTGGCCAGACAGTGGCTACGTTAACCTTCTTCGTTGCTGACTTGGGTGTATATCCACGGTTACAGGTATTCGGCGTTACGGGATCACACAAGCCCCCAGCAAAGAGGCTGAAATACAACCAGAGATCGAGCAGGTTGTCAGGCAGTCTCCCGAACCGAACATAATCGGGAGGGTTAATTGGTTGTCTCGTGGATACCAAGATGCTTCAAGAGAAAGTGCGTACAGAAGTGACGAAGTACGAAGTCGAAGGCGGTTGTGATGGTAGGCGAGTTCGTATTGGCCTTCTGCAATTGTACTCAACTTCCACGGTGACCCGTGTGGTTGGATACGCACCCTTCAGTGGACCTGCGACGTGTGAAAGCTTGGGTTGCGGCAGGTCTCACGAAAGAATGTGGAATTTCTGGTGACCTGCTTTTACTTTGTTGCAGAGATCTCCAAGACATGTGAGTGGGATGGAAGGTCGTGTCTAATTTTCCCCACTTATAATTCCGTCCTTAAATGTCCTTGCTTTACATTGTATAGAAACAGTTTTGATGACCTGTGTAGACTGGGACCTCCGCAAGAAATTGGACGAATTTGACTGTTTAGCGTCGAAAGGCTAGGTTGATGCTTATCGTCACCCACTTTTGACTCCCCCTTGGAAGCATCTGTAGAGCAACCTCTGATGCCGAATAGTTGTTTGCACTACGTTAAGAAGCGTAGACTGAGTTGTAGTGGTGCAGGCCCCAATTGTAATATTCTTTGAACCCTTACAGCCCACAGAGCCAAAAAGTGGTCATTATCTCCCGATGTCATCTTGGATTGAATTCCTATTGTTAATGGATGTACTCTAAAACTTGTAGGATCTACTATCACTCTCTTGAAGTTTCATGTAGTGATGATGCAAATAAGATATCATTAATGACTACATTAGATGAGATAGACATGAGTCATCTTCTCCAAATCCATTGTATTATTTGAAACTAGTATCGATACCTGTTGTTCCGACCAGAGAAGGTTTTTTATTAATACTCAGAATAAAATTTGTTTGACGTGTTATATTTTAGATTGCAATTTGCATCCCTCGGAACGTCGTGCGTTGATCTGCGAAACATCGTCATTCCATGCGGCAAGGATGGCACGACCGCTGAAGTACTTGTGTGCATTTGCTTCGACGTCGGCAATTCCTCCATAGACGGCATTGATCAAGCCGTTCAAGGTGTAATTGCTGACAATCATCACCTGTGGACACGTGATCATGTCATCCTTCACCTTCTCCAACCTGTCCTCCCCCAGCGCCAGGAGCCACTCTAGAAATGTACGGTTGCCCAAATCCACACGCCGTTCATCAACAACAGCGCGCATGTTCCGGCGAAGTCTTAGGTTTAGGTTTAGGATTTAGGGGTTAGGGTTAGGGTACAGGGTTAGGGAGCGGCGGACAGAAAGACTGATGCCTATTATATAGGTAGATTTCATGTAAGGAAAGATTTAATCAAACATATGCCTAGTTTGTCAGCTACATATTACTCTAGAATTGATACTCATGATTTTTAATTTTTTTTTTTTGTATATGCAATTTTAATAATTTTTATGATTTTTATAGAAACAATCTACAGTCTTGGTTCACTCCTCAATGGTGTCATTTTTCATGCAGATTGTCCTGAACGTGGTGCACTGTAACTAAGGTAAGCCCCCCATAACCAACAAAAACCCATAGCCAACGCCTATAAAATTGGGGTATATCCAACCCTCTTCCATCCCATTACCACCAACTCACCTCCAAATGGAGGTTTGCTATTTATCAAGACCCTTACTTTTGGTCGTTGGTTATGGGGGTGCCACCCACTAAACATGGCTGCACAGTTTTGAAAATTCATAACTAATTTAGTTTTCATTGAAAAAAACATGAAATCACTTGGGTTGGAATTGTAATTCTATTGCCTATCACTGAAAAATAAAAGTATAATTATCTCCTCTCTCCATATATGCACATTCCTTAACTTGTCGGTTTTAGGGGGGCATACCTTAACAGTTCTTTCCTAGATTTGGTTCAACTGTAGACCTGGTTAAATGTTTGGTCTGGTTGTGGCAATATTTTCTAGTCACAGGATGTGTATTGACGAATCTCTTTTTGTCGTCACTGCGATGTCCTAACTTACAACATTGAGTCGATGGAGAAGCGCGAGCTGCATTCCGACGTGGAAATTGAAGCCACAGGAAAGCTTTTATCCGCTCAGACCACGATCCGCGGCGTCGATCGGGTCTTCTTCCGCCCTCGCATTGGTCGTGACTCGATCCCGACTCTTTAATTCTGGGCTTTTTCATTATGACAAAGGCGGCCTTTTATCGAACTTTCACCATTCATTGGTGTGCAGGTCGGTCACGCATAATTCGGGATTGGATCGATGGGTATCGAGCCATGAATCGCATCAAACGTTGGACGGGAAGTAAGTTATTGTTTCAAAATACGTCACAAAAGCGCGAGAATGTACTACACTACACCTCATCAAAAGGGAACAAAGCACTCCAGTCTGTCACACCAGTTCCATAAAAAGACGTGAAACAGATTCAAAAGCACTGGCATCATTCTGGGCTTTTTCCAACGCCATCGGATCCACACCAGCAACGTCACCAACGCTGTTGTCGCTTCCTCCATCTCTAAACGCCACACCTTCAATCCAGACCACATCTTTGGTCTGCCACACTCCAGCGCTGCGATTGGAGTTCTCTTTCAACGACGACCTCGCTGGCAAGTACTACACTGAGAAAATCCCAACAGTTAGTGCAAAACCAGCCAAGGCAAATTCTTTCTTTCAGGCTAAAATCTGAATGAAACTTGCGGCTTACCTAGATCATGATATTCATGATTGGGTGCCTCAGACTGGGAGTAGCTTCTACTATGATTAGTGTAGCTTGGGCTGCAAAAAGGGAAGGGCATCCTCACCGTCCAGTTATTGAGCATCCTTGGAGCTTCTGGCGTTTGTGCTTGTACTTGGAATCTCTCGTAAAGTCTGCAATTTGTAAGAGTATCGTCCAAGTGCTTGGGCAGTGTGCACCATGTATCTGTCATTCTATTGGTACACTGATTACTCGACACCAAAATGTACTGTGGAAACTTACAACCACGTAATATTAGCTCTCCAATCATCAACTCGTCCAAGCTAACAGATTCATCCTGATCAATAGATTCTATGCAAAACCTTCTCACATGAGTCTGGTAAGTCTGGAAAGCTGCCTCACGTCACCATGTACTCCCGCTTTTATCTACACTTTAGGATAAACAGTGTTGTGGACATCTTGAAGGAGGTTAGAGTGTCGAAGGCTGGCGCCGCACCACTATTATATTATGCCTGCGAAGACCTTCCATGGAAGCCTCCAAATTTTCTCAGTGACTGTTGCATTGTGCTCCTCTTGTGACGATTTCGAGAGCACTTCCGCCATCGCGGTGACTTACAGTTGATTTGGAGAAGCAGTTGCGCCTTGTCTGCACCTGTAGCGTTCTCAGGAGGCCGACAATTTGAGAGCAGGATGATTACCAGCAAGGCCATTCCGATCTGCAAGAGCCCGTTCCAGGGCGAGTCGCGGATGTCGTCGTCGTCGTCGCCGTCGCGCACGAGCGTGGGTAAGCTGGGGAGCTACAGCTCGAGTAGTCCGCGGCGGAAGCCGACAGTGGCGATGGCATACCAGGCCGACCCGCACAGAGCTCTCGGAGTGGCGCCCGGCGCGAGCAAGCACGAGATCAAGAAGGCGTACCGGCACCTCGCGCTGCAGTACCACCCGGATGTGTGCGAGGGCAACCACTGCACCACCACGTTCCAGCATATCAACTTCGCCTATGAGGTAAGCAAAAACCTCCCTCTTCTTCTTCGTCTTCTCCTTCGTTGTCGTCGCCCCCCACCTCGTCTGACTGGTGAACTTTCTGCAGACGCTCCTGAACGCGACGACGCAGCAGTTTGGCGAGTTCGAAGACCACTTATCGGACAGTCTGGAGGGGCTCGCGGGCGCGGGCAATGACTCGTGGGAGGACTGGGAGGAGTGGATGGGCTGGGAAGGCGCCGGCACGCTCGACTACTCCGACCACATCAACTTCGCCACATAATCTGCAACTTCGCCACATGATCTGCAACGTCTTCGCCACATGATCTGCAACATCTTCGCCACATGATCTGCAACATCTTCGCCACATGATCTGCAACTTCGCCACATGATCTGCAACGTCTTCGCCACATGATCTGCAACGTCTTCGCCACATGATCTGCAACTTCGCCAACGACTTCGACGACATTGTTAGCTCGGTGCATGTACATAATCGGTCGCCGGGAGGTTAGGTTTAGGGTTAGGGGTTCAGGAAAGGGAAACGTAAAGCGTCTTGTGTCTTCATTTGAAGGAGATATGTCTTCATTTGATGGAGTGAGGAGATTGCTACTCTTTTGATCTGATTGCACAATTTCTTCCTAGAAGCGTTTGATGTCTCTGTTTACCGAAGGCTTGTTAGGAGATGAGACTCATACACATTTAGAGATTGTGATGGACTGATGTTGTCTGAAATGAACACTGATAGACTTGACTCTTGTTCGATGCTACTGTTGCTTGTGTGTGGCTTGTATTGCTCTCCTTCACTTCCCTTGATGATAAATCTCGCCCTTCACTTATGTAAGAAGTGGAGGAGGATGTTTTTTCTTGTTTTCTGTGACCTGACTTACTCACCAACTTCTAAGATACTTGAAATAGTTAGAGAGGTGCCAGGGTTGCTAGTAAGGTAAGCCCCCCCAAAACCAACGAAAACCCATAGCCTACGCCTGTATTATTGGGGTATATCCAACCCTCTTCCATCCCATTACCACCAACTCACCTCCAAATGGAGGTTTGCTATTAGTCGAGACCCTTACTTTTGGTCGTTGGTTATGGGGGTGCCACCCACTAAACATGGCTTCACAGTTTACATCCTTGCACTTCATGGCGCACCTACCTATCTTGTGCCTATTCCCAACTATGCCATGCTCTACATCCGCATGCCATGTCCTGGTTCATCCACATTAGACTTTGGTTGTATTTTAGAAGAGGGAGGGCGGCTACCATGGTGTAATTAATGACAGTCAGGTTGATAAGATGTCTTGAGTGCTATTCACATCTTCTCATATAAATATGATTAGGTAGTGTTACCGATTTTCTAGAAATACTACTCTGTACGAGATAGGAAGGAGTTGCACTCAAGTGTCTCAGAGCAAAGCATAAGGTAAAACCCCCATAACTCACAAGTTAAGCAATGTGCACACTGTACCCCAAGGTCAGATTTGGCTCTAAATATTTCTGAAAATACAGTGGCGACCTAAAGTGTCCGGACAGTGAAGCATCTCTCCAATAGGTGTTGATTGTAGCATAGTTGGTGGGTTGCTATGAGATTTATTGGGCTAGCTTTGATTAGTACACCTCATGGCACCTAATTAACGTTGACTTCCTCAAAATATGCCACTTGTAGAGATTATAAATGCAAAAATCATGAAGGGGTGTGTACAACTTAATATGCACGTAAGTTGTACACACCACTATCTTGTCATTACAAGTCCACTTGTGAGACTTTTTGTTTTGGGTTTTTTTGTGAGATTTGGAGAGGCCTTTGGTGATTTGCTATGGCTCTTAGAAGGTTTGAGAATCAATGTATGACAGTTCTTCAGATGTATGGGCGAGGCAACTCATGTGACGAGATTTCAATAGTTTTGGGCATTCGTCAAAGCACTTCTTATGAGATAATGCAAAGGTTTCGTGAGAGAGAGAGAGAGAGTCTAATAGACAAAACTTTGCCCAATAGACCTAGAATTCATGATGAATGTGGTGACTGTGACACTATGAGGAGATTAAATGGTGGAAATACTAGTACAGCGGTAGCTATAGGAAGAGTGTTACAATTTGAAGGCATGCAATTGAGTGATAATACAATTAATAAGAGTCTCTGGAGGCAAAGGCTGAGAGCATGTGTTAAGACCAAGAAGCCACTTTTAACAAAGAAACATCGAGCTAGCCATTTTCAGTAGGCAAAGAAGTGCAAGCATGCAGATTGGAAGTTCCGAGAGTTCTGGGCACATGTCATTTTTTCTAACGAGTCCGAATTTAAACTTTTTGGTTCAGTTGAGCATCAGTATTGTTGGAGAAAGAGTGGAGAACGTCTTGTAGATTAGCATGTGCAATTTGCAGTCAAACATGGAGGAGGAAACATACTCGTTTAGGGTTGTATGAGTTGGAAAGGACTTGGCAAGTTTCATTTGAATGAAGGAAAGATGGATAAATATTTATACCGCAACATTTTAGAGACAGAATCTATGGTCACTGTCCAAATGCAAGGTTTAGAAGATGCTCACGTTATTTTCCAACATGACAATGACCCAAAACACACTGCACATTACGTTGTAGATTGGTTGCGTGCTCAAAAATTTCTCTTTATTGGACACCCTCTAGAATCACCTCACCTCAATCCAATAGAACATCTTTGGAATGAAATAGATCCCCGTCTGAGAAGGTCTGAGAAGAAACCCAATGGTAAAAGTGACTTCCGGGAGAAGATCCAAGAAATTTGGTACAATATAAAGCCTGATGTTGTTTGGAAGTTGATACGCTCTACGCCTGAAAGAGCTCTCGATGTCTACCAAGCAAGAGGTGGTTGCGTACTATAGTAGTGTTTGTGTTCTTCTTAGTTGAATCATTGAGTTGTAAAGGTGTTTAGTAATCTTTAAACTTGGTTCCTAAAGTTGATATACAATAAAAATCAATTTGACCATAAAGAATTGTACATGCTTGTTGAATATTTGAATTATTATGTATTTTTTTAGTTCATATTTTCATTGAAAACTTTGTGTTTTATGCTTGTTGCAACTACACACACTTGTGGTTGTCTTCTTGCTATTTTAAAAGAGTTCATGTAAATTTGGTAGCTGATTTTCTAAAAAAAATTCTCTTGTACAGCTATTTCTGGTTGCCACTGTAGCTGCCAAATTTTCAGAAAATCTTCTACAAAAACTTCAATTGCTTAACAAGGAGAGAAAATGGATTTTGAAAAAGATTCTATTCTTAGAACTTTGCCAAACTTCTATTTCTAGAAATAAATAATTATTTGGTACATAAGTGCCAAATCTGACCTTAGGGTACGATATATGGAGAGAGGAAATAAAAATAAATCTATTTTAAAGTAATAGCCAATAGAATCACAATTTCAATCCAAGTGATTTCACATTTTTCCAATGAAAATTGAATTAGTTATGAAATTTCAAAGTGTGTTGCCATGTTTAGTGGGTGGCCACCAATAGGTTACCCCCATAAGCAACGACCAAAAGCAAGGGTTCCTGACAAATAGAAAACCTCAATTTGGAGGTGAATGGGTGGTAATGGGATGGAAGTGGGTTGGATATACCTTAATTGTGTAGGCTTTGGTTATTGGATTTGATTGGTTATGGGAGGGCTTACCTTAATTGGTGGTGGAATGTAGTTGTAATCAAGTGGGTAGTGACATAATGTTTCTTGCATCAATTCCCACTTGGTTATTCAAGGAGGGATTTGCCTAAATACCCCGGTCGAGCGTTGCACCAAGCCTCAGGCTTGGAAGGGTGGAGGAGGGTAGGGACAAAACCGGCCCCTATTTTTATGTTGGAGTGGGGCCCTATTTGATCCAAGGGGGGCTGCTAGAGGTAATTTGGAGCCCCAGACCCCAATTTTGAAAAAAAAAAACCAAATAAGCCTCTAGGACCCTAAATCGGGCAGGGCCAGAAAAATGGTCCCACCCAAGCCTGGCGCCCGACCCACGCTCGACCAGGGTGAATAAGGAGATCCTTCAAGGAGACAATGACTTATGTCACCTTGGATGAACCAAGAAATGGCATGGGGATGTAGATCATGGCATGGTTGGACATGGGCACACCACAGGCAAGTGCAAGATAAGGCATACCAGCTTGCCACATACCATATAAGGTAAAGGCACCCAATTCTGATCACTTAAGCTAGTTCAGGACTCAAATGACATTGTATGTCAAAAACATTTATGTGGAAAGATACAGAATTAGGAATGAAACTCAACAAATATTTCTTCAAATTTAATCACAAAGATTTGGAATTGATATAGATTTAAAAGCCCAAAAATCACTGGAGCCTATAATCAAACTCTAGAGTAAGTGAGATTTGGTGCCCTCCTTTGCCCAATGC
The DNA here is from genome assembly GCA_963971425.1 of Bryoerythrophyllum caledonicum. Taxonomy (NCBI): domain Eukaryota; kingdom Viridiplantae; phylum Streptophyta; class Bryopsida; order Pottiales; family Pottiaceae; genus Bryoerythrophyllum; species Bryoerythrophyllum caledonicum. The sequence goes on along the minus strand of OZ020517.1, from coordinate 5,947,929 downwards.
CAACAAGTGAGAGTGAGTAAAAAGAGAGAAGACATGCCATGGATAACCAACTCATGGAGGGTACCCAATACCGATAGGCCTTGTTCGAGTTTCGGGGCAATGCCACCAATGTGAGTTCAATTGAGGTGGAGCAACCCAAAATTGCACACATCATGACCCAATGCCGAAAATGACTGGTGTTTTCAGATTTTGAGTTATCAATTTTGGGTCACTTCATGCACCATTTCATGCATTTGCCATTTTCATGCACCATGCCATGCATACTCTATTGATCGGCATAGGGTGGCCGATCGGAATTGGGTGCCTCTACCTTAGCCTTTGCCATTGTGACCAAGGTGAGATTTGTCGTCGGGGACGACATGGGCTAGATTTTTAGTTTTATTTTTTAAAAAAAATTGACACACACAAGTTGCTATATTGGCAACTTGCCACGATTCCCATAAAGTGAGAGAAGATTATACAGCCACAAATCAAACCTGCAACCTCATGTCTTTGGGTATCTCACACTATCACCCAGGTAGTTTAGGGTCATCTCGAACCGTGACATATCCTTTCAAGGTGAGAATTGGTGAAACCCTTGTGTGGATCAAAAACAGAATGTTGCAGGTACTCCTCAGATGCTACAGGCATGTTTCTTGCAGACTAAGATTAATGTTTCTCGGAGGTAATGAACATACTCCATTGTATTTTCAAAATAACTTTGCATGGATCCTTTCGTTGATGATGCAAAATCCTTTAACCCTTTTTCCCTTAAAGGTCAGTGGGGCACCACATATGCGATCAGTTATTCTACTCTTAACATATAAAATATGTACTATAATTTAGCAAGACATACACTTTGGATTGAAGATTCTTCAACTAACATATTTCATTTGGAAGTCATTTCAATATCAAAAACTTATCATGCTCAAATACAACACCATACATATAGAATACATGACCATTTTGCATCAGCATGTAGCAAGTGCAATAATGATCTAAATTAAAATTGTCATGTGTCATTGGATCCGGCTCAACACAAGTACAAACTTTTGTAATTATCATATATATATATATATATATATATATAAATTCTTACACCTTGTTTGTCAAAGACACAAAAAACATCATGTTGCAATTCAAATGTGGCTTTTTTGGCCTTTAAGAGTTAATCCTTGAATGTCAATCGGAACCGTGTATATAGGCACACATATTTCACTCTGTAGAATATAAAAATGGTATTAAAGTTTAGCTAAACTTACACCTTTGGGATGAGGATTCTTCAACTAACGTCTTTCATTTGGAGGTCATTTCAATCAATCTAAACTTTATCATGCTCAAACACTGCTCAAACACTTGGAAGAATCTACAAGCATAGTAGATTATGCAAAACATCATTTACACGTCGGATACATTTCATGGCAGCCCGACTTAATTACAAAAATCACTGCAGTTTGCCAATGTCTGCATCAATTCGAGACTAAAGAGATGCGTCAAAAAGTTGTCGCGGAGACCAACTTACAACCTGAAGACTGCAATGACAACAACCAATCACGAGAAAAGATACAACACCCAGAGCACCAAAATCAACCCTCCTAGGGCCTTGCGGAATTTAATCATAAAATGTTAGAAGGTGCCATTGTTAGCCACGTTATTATATAGTGTCTTATTTGAACATGATAAACTTGGTTCCACAGGGATGATAGGAGGGTTTCCCACATGGATAAACATGTTACAATTACACGGTCTTTCTCCTCTTAATCGGAAATTTTGAGCTTGTAAAATTGGACCAGTACCACTTCATCAATTTGTCAAAGTATCTCATAAAACCACCTATGAATCTCTTACCACATCCAATACTTTTAACTCTCTACAAACACATCAAGGTAAAGTATCAACCATTACAACCATGTGAATTATTGACCTTTACAACCATGTATTTTGTAGGGGAATGGCACATGGAGAACAACATATGGAGAACAACATATGGAGAACAACATATGGGGAACAACACATGGGGAACAGTTTTCATTTTTCAAACTTTGGAATCAACATGGGGCAGACTCCAAGGTATCCACATTCCACATCATGGAATGACCCTACCCACACAAATTAGGAGCCGGGATTCACCTCCGCATCATATAGTAACTCGTCCTTCCACTTACCCATTACAAAACATATATATATATATATATATATATATATATATATATATATATATATATATATATATATATATATATATATATATATATATCATGATCATGTGGGAAAATACATGATTCACAATGTGCCAATGATTTCCCTCTTCCCATTTCACAAATGTGAAGAGGGAATGCGTACTACGTTTACAAGCACGTGTGTTATCCTACAAAGTTTCTGTTTGGTAACAAAGAAACTCTCCTATCCTCCCTGTGTTCATATATTGCAATGACCTCCAAATGAAAGATGTAAGTTGAAGAACATTCAATCCAAAGGTGTACTAAGTGTTGCTAAACTTTAACACACTTTTTGTATCCTAGAGAGTAAAATACGTGCATGTACATACGTTTAAGGCTTAGAGGGTTAATTTGTAGTAAGGTGCAGTATATTATGGTGGCATAATTGGAAGTTCTCTGATGATTTACGAGGTTGTAAATATGGCGATCAAAACTTCCAGCGAGCGGTGCAATTCAAGCAGGAAACAAAGGTGGTCATGGGCTCGTCGGCGCTCCGCGTCTGCATCTGGAAGTACGTGGTCTTGCGCTGCCCGCATTTCCCACACTTGAACTGATCAGTGGAGGCCACGGCCTGCATGCCGCGCTCGCATTCGAACATGGCCTTGGACTTGATGCTCTCCGTCTCCTTCTTCCTCTCGTCACTCGCCATCTCGTCGGACGTCATGGCGCATATCGCTTCGGGTTTGATGCTCCCCAGCAGCACGCGCCGCCGGAAATCAGGGTTCTTCTCGTCCTTCATGTTGAACATGATCGACCTGGGAGTGGAGAGGGTCTCATCAGTTTACGGTTGCGGGATCGAGAGAACGTCCAGGTGGAATCAGCTAGTACCTGTATTTTGCTTTCTCTTTCCCTTTCGACAGTCCGAGGAAGCCGAACAGAGCGTTCTCCACCGCGACGGCGACATGCACGACGTCGTCGGCGCTCTTCAGATGCTCCAGGTCTTCCGCTGCGGCTTCCTTGCGCGCTTTCCCGAGCGCTTCCACCAGCATCTCCCGCACCCAGTCGCGGGCGCTGTCGCCGCCCGCCTTGGGGATCAGTGGCGTGGCGGTTGTCGTTATAGTTGGACTGGGGTGTTGGGAGGTTGCTTCGACAACCTCCACCTTGACCTTGGTGCGCTTCACGTAGACGGTCGGGGACTTGGACGCGTCCGGCGTCTTCTTGGCCTCCGAGGACACCACCTTCTTCCAGGCGTGCAGGATTTCTTGTGCAGAGGAGGATATTTTCAGGGACGCGTGCTTCGTGAGCTTCCGCAGGCGTTTCCCAACCTGTAGTGGATCGTTAGAGCGCATTCTTGCGAACCAGGTCGAGGTTTTGGGATTTGTAGGAACCTGAGTAGACAGCAGGAGAGAGGTGGTGATGTCCACGGCGCTGATGGCTTTCAGAGCCTCGGTGCACCGCGACTCCTCCGCGTCGTCCACCACTCCTCCGGCTGCGTCCACGGACGCCTTCCTCGCAGCTTTGTTCGCCTTCTCGAATAGCTCCAGCAGCTCCGACTCTGCCATCTTTCTTCAGCCTCTCCCTCTTGATGACAGTGGCCTCACGCCGCCCACCTTACCATGAAGGACGACATTGCAGCTTCACAATGCGGCGTCTGCAATACTGCAAAAAACACGTCTGCTCATCTCTCCACATGCTGAGAGCCATGAAAGAAAGGGCTCAGGAGCTTATTAGGGTTTCTAGAACGTGCAATTCAGTTTGTTCGACGTGGTGGAGGAGCCTGATCTTAACTGCTTTTGCAAGGTATAATTCGCCTGGCCCTAACTTCTTTGTCTTGCTCAGGTTAACCAGGGAGGGTTTGCAAAAGAGCCCAAGTGCAAGAAATGATGGTAAGTGCATTGGGCGTGACGCTGGTTTGTTAAATTCGTTATGAGACGAGAGGAGGTTGAACTACCCCCCGGAACTCGTCAACCATATCAACCTCCAACTATATATTCACCAGAAGAAAACATCACCCTTCAAACCGACGGAGAAAAACTAACTGGGAAAGAGCAAAAGGGACGCCCAACATGTAAAGAGAAAATAATTTATTTGATGTATATGATGTTCTCATCGTCATTAAAATCAAGGTCCCTAAATTCCTCATCATCCCAATCAAAATCGGTATCATCCTCTAATACCTTTTTTGCAGCAGCTTTAGGAGGTGCTCTTGTCTTCGACTTCCTCTTAGGTTTTGGTATTATTGGCGATTCATCCTTCTCTTCGAAATCTAGGTCAAAATCGTCGTCGTCGTCGTCGTTCTCTACAGGAGTGACGAGCGGACTTGGAGAAGTGTCCCCACTTTCCTTCCGCTCCCGGTCTTGCTTCACCTTGTCGAGAAGATCAATTACCTGGGCAATCCGAACAAACAGATGCATCAGAAAATTTGTCTGGAAAAAGGACAAGGTGAGCAAATTTTAACATTGGAAGAGTACAGTATGCTACATGTCGCTGGAACTGCTCAGAGAAGATGTTATGCTCTACAAGAGAGTAAGATTAATCTCTTCCCGTGTTGAGAGCAGTGATAGGAGGGGAAAAGGAAACTCACCCTGCTTCCTCTTTCCAAAGATTCATCCTTCACAAAGCGCACCTCCGGTGTCATTCGTAGACTCATTCGCTTCCCCAAACCCATGCGCACATACTTGGCCTTCGACTTCAGTCCCTCTAACGCTATCTCTTGCTCTCTTTCATCACCATAAATTGAAATAAAAACCTTTGCAACCTGTACATTGTTCGAGTCAAAAGGTAAAATACCGTCTTTAGGTGCAGAGGTAAAACGGAACTACTTACGAAAAGTTTTAAATGTAACGCACAAGAGCAAACGAGAGATTCTTATTGTCCGAGTATACGCTAAAACAACTGACAAATTCATGCCCCAATCGTCGACAAAAGGAACACCACATCACAGTGTATACGAAATCATCAAGGAAAGGGAGAGAAAGACAACCTGCAAGTCTTTCGAAATTTCAACGTCACTTATGGTGGCCATTGATGATAGATACATATCCGCACCAAGACTAGATTCTGGTGCAATGGCCTGTTGCAGCACGGTATCATGTAATAGCATATCCGCTAACTCCCTATGTATCTGCTGCTGCACCATCTTCACTCGCCTTGGATGCGCCATGCAAACAATCTGCTCACATTTCTCAAGAGGTCAGTGGCCAGCTAACCAAGTCCGTCGTCCCGCATGGCGACAATATGAAAGAACAACAATTTCCAAGGAGCTAAACAAGTAAAAAAAAAACCCTAATTCAACCTCTTACTCTTGTGCATACACACATAATAAAAATTTGCGCAAGGAATTTTTTGGAACGACATACCCTCTGCTCACTCCCTAAAACCTATCCCTCCAATCACTGCTTTCACTCCAAAACTCTGCAATCACCCTACCTTATCAAAAGATTTCGTATGCGACGAATTCCGCCTATCCCAAGCGCAGGGCCGCAACGCAACGCCATCCCTGCAAATCTTCGGACAACGAAAAAAATTCACAGTAATCAGGCATAATCCCCAAACCCCTCGCGGCACCACCATCCCCTAAACAACAACATCTACTTCCGCCACAAAAACTTTGCTTCTACTTCCATCAACCAATTCAACCCCGAAATACCTGAAATTTCCACGAGTGCGCAGCCACGCAGTTGACGCCCAAGTGCAGAGACGCTACTTTATTCATTGGTGAAACCGAGGGCGAGAGAAGAGGTCGGCGGGAGCGAGTGATTAGGGTTTGTGCGTCAGCGATTCAACGCTTCTGCGAAAAACTCAGCCAACACCAAATCATCGCAATACGAATGCAAACCAATAAAACAGAGACGAAGACGCAAACCCGTTGTCCTACTCAAAACCGTCAATACGATTTCGTGGATTTGTTTCGGATGAATGTGTAACCTGGGTTGATTTCGATGCATTTGGCAGTGGTCACGGTTTTGGATTCGTGCGTGGATGGATAAGGAGCTTAAGGGCTGTGGTGATGCTCGTGTGAAACGGGTTCGTTGTCGCTTTATCCAGTTGGGTTTCCTTCCTTGATAATTCTAAGGTCCTCTTTTATCTCACCTTCTAGAATATCATTAAGTCTTGGATCCAAAAGCATATCCTTAGGATCGTGAAGAAGAAGAAGAACTTTGATCTCCGAAGGAGACCGGCGTGAATATAAGGTAGAGGCACCCAATTCCAATCGGCCACCCATTTTGATCAGTAGAGTGTGCATGGTGCATGAAAACGGTAAATGCATGAAATGGTGCATGAAGCGACCTAAAACTGATAACTCAAAATTTGAAGAATCTAGTCGTTATCAGCATTGGGTCATAAAGTGTGCAATTTTGGGTTGCTCCACCTCAATTGAGCTCTCATTGGTGGCCTTGCCTTGAAAGTCGAAGAAGGTTGATTAGCATTGGGTACCTCTATGAGTTGGTTCTCCATGGCATGTCTTCTCTCTTTTTACTCACTCTCGCTTATTGGCATTGGGTGAAGGAGGGCACCAATTCTCACCTACTCTACACTTTGATCGTGGGCTCCGGTGGTTTTTGAGCTTTGAAATTCTATATCGATTGCAAATCTTTGAGATTAAATTTGAAAAAAATATATATTGAGTTTCATTCCTAATTTTGCATCTTGCTACATAAATGCTATTGACATACAATGTCATTTGAGTTCCCAATTGGCTTAAGTGATCAGAATTGGGTGCCTCTACCTTAGTGATTGTTCATTCTCTTCACTAAGCATATGGCCACAGGACATGGGCTAGTGTAATAGAACTACTCCCCCCTCTTGAGAGTAAACATTTTTCTACACTAAGTGCTTCCCTACACTAATTGCCTTAGAGACAATCGACATGTCATCTCTCCCAAGGGCTTTGTGGGTCCCCATACAACGAGGCCTTGGGACCTCCAACCATAAATGGGTGGACTATGGTGGTAGGCACCACACCAGCAATAGGACTTGAACTCACAACCACCTCCTCGGTGTGCCATGATCCAAACCACCACACCAAGGCCATGGTACCTTTAGGATTGTGATATTTAGGTGGATGACAAACATTCCGGTTTTAATTCAAAATAAGTTTTGTGATACAACATCAAGTTTACATTAGACCCCTAAAGGACTCTACTCCATTGATTAAAATTGCCAAGATGAACTTTTTGAAAATGAAACGATAGGATCTTCTATGAGAGGATGTAGTAGAAATTTTGTGAATTTTGACCATATGGATTGAAAGATAATTGCAATCAAGCTGAATTTTTTTGTTTTTTAAATAAACATTTGGTCCTCCAAGGATTACGTGGGTCACAAACATTCTGATTTTAGTTTGAAATCATTTCAAATTTATGATGAGTACATATGAAAATGGAATCTTTTGGATCTTGAGCCTGTAATAATAAAAAGGGCTTTGGTTAAAGGTATTTAGAATGCTTATTTGAATGGATTGTCTCATCTATTTGATTTTAATATGTTTAATAATGTAGTTAAGCTAATTTCAATCAATTTGAGAAACTAAGTATGCCTCCCATAGAGTTATGATTATCATCTCTATAATAGAAAATAGATTTTACCCCTACAGGACACTCACTATGTTTCACCAAAATCACTCCAAAATGGCCTCTTTTAGATAAGATATTATGAGAGTAATTCAAACACTTTTTACTATTTTCAACCGCAGGATCTCAAAGTTTGATAATAATAAGATGACACTCAAAAGAATTGTTAACTTTGTATTAACCCTTTAAAGATGATGGTTGTTTTGGTCGTTGACAGAATCTACAAGGGTCGTAGATTTTTTTCTGATAGAATCTACGACACTTGTAGATTTTGTCAGCAACCAAGAACAACCACCGTCCTTCAAGGGTTAAAATACATGCATATGAAGTGTGCAATATAGCACTTTTCTTCCCTATACATATAGGGATCAGTGTACTTTGACTCAAAAATTGGCAAGTACACTACACATTACATAAATTTTAGGAAGTATATTCTACCTTATGATACGTTATTGCATGCCAAAAGTCACATGTCATAATGGGGTTTGAGATATGGAAAAAAGTCTTGTAATGACTAGGATATAAAACACAGTATCTCGGATCTCCATAGTAAGGCAATTTTTGTTGTTTAACCCCTAATGGACCAAGTGTCAAAAATGGGCTTTTAAAATTTTCGGTCAGGTTCCTATGGTGTCAATTTCCAACATTCCACTTTGAAATTTTTATTGTAGAATCATAGAATGACATTACTAAGACCTCAGTGGATGAACAATTTTTTTCCTAAATCCATAAACTTTTCCTAGAACTCTCTATTGAATGTGAGATTTTCAGTACTAGCAATTGTAATTTTTGCCCTTCATATTGTCAAAAAAAACTTCTTGTCTTTAGTGAAAAATAGCATATTAACACAAGTCAAACATCTTCACACATTGTCGGGCAAGGTACCAAAAAAACTTCTTCATTTCCACATAAAACTTTAGATATCTTCATATTTTTTACTTTTTTTTTGTTCCACAACTATTCGTAGTATAAATCTTCTTATTGACCATTTAGATTATCAATCTAAAACATATTAAATTCACAAAAAAATTATACTCAAATTGGCAATTTTTGAACCTCCACTCCTTGTATAGTTGTTTTGAATATGCTACACCCCTCCTCTACCCCTAAAATTTGGTGTATAAGGAACTAACATCATGTTTAACACAATGGCAATGGATTTAGACTTTGTGTAGTGCAAAAATTTGACACCAAGTGAAGTCAAAGTCTACTGAACGTAGGGAAGAAAGCAAACCATCTGTTTGACTTTAAACACTATAATCTTTCAATCCGTGCAGTCAAAGTTTATGAAATTTTGTGAGTATGTTACTAACTAAGTCGTATTTGAGATCCTACGGTCCAAATTAGAAATCAAAGGTTTTGTTTCCTTCTTTATTCATTGCACTAGACCCCAACAATTTTGAAGTGTTTTTGGTGTGAAACTTTCATGGTACCTTAGGGGTTAACAAGAGAAAGGTAATTATACTTATGATTTGTAAGAGCTTACGATGTTCCATGATATTTCAACTTTAAAACTAATTGTAGTAGGAACTATACAATTTGATGAATAGTGCTCATTTTGATGAATTTGATGAATATGCACTTCTCTAAACATGAATTTGCCGAGAACTTTTTCCAATTTCAAAAGTAGATTTATCATTCCAAATAATATGCTCCCACTCTTCTGCACTCTATCCACACTACTTCTAAGCAAAAGCTAATCGCTAAGACATGTGACGAGGTGTTCAGAAAGTTTTTTTGACTGCAATTTGACTAAAAATGCCACTTTCACGTAAGACCTTCTGAATATTACACATACACACCTGAGTACAACATGCACTAGTAATCTGTGAGACTAAGGAGCAACAATGAGTTTTTCAGTAACCCACAATACTATGAACATCTCTGTGACTAAGCTTTTCAGCGTGACTTCCACCGCAAGGTTTGCGCTTGTAAGTTCCATCCTCTCTAAATGTTTTTATCAACCTCTAAATCATTTGAACCGAAACTGCAGTATTGGCTGGAACTTGAACTCTTGAATTTCCTCCCTCACTCAAACCTATGATGCGAGCATAAATTTCATCTGAAATTGCCATCATGGACTCAATTTCATGATGTTGATACAACATCAAACTTTCATTAAGAAGCAGTTAGCATAACACTCAACCCATGGCATGTCGATTAAGTAAATCAGTCAGCATAACACTTAGCATATGGCATGTGAATCATGTAATCAATCGGCATAACACTCTGCCCATATGCCCGTATGCCCATATGTAAAAATCACTCGACGCGTATGCCCATTCTGAAATAACACTTATGCATCACAATATGACACTTTCTACTCTCAATATCATCTCAACATTCAGTCTACCACCAATCACATCACAAATCACAGACAACATTACTTTTACATAGTGCTCAATGGATATTTAGAGTAGAAAACTCGTCATACGTGTATATTGCACACTTTATGACCAAGTGAATTCTTCTACATGAAACAATTCTTCACTTCTACATGTAGATGTTACCGATCATTTTGAGAAGCACTTGTGTTTTGTGGCTTAGTCACATGACTAAGTTCAATGAGGAAGCACAAGGTATCAAGATATTTCAACATTTTCAATATGTATCTTGTGATGTTTTTGGTGAATGTGCATAGTTTGAATCTGATTAGTTCTTTGTTTCGCCAAATGATTTTACCCTTCTGTTAAACCCTTGTGCATTGCACATGGTAGGAAACTATTCGGATTTCTATCTACCATGCTAGGGATTGCCAATAAAATAAATAACAGTTGGATCTATAATCCAAGTGGTGGATGAAACCATCATGCATTTTTCTCTTTGAGAGTTAAAAATTTGAAAAAAATGTAATTATTATTTTCTATGCATTTTTTAGTGAAAAAAAACAATGAGGGCTATCAAGAACCTTCATACATTGTTGCCTGCCTTTGAAATTATATTTTACAACCAATTAGCTCTACAATACTTTACCTAGTTATGGGGCACTCCAACTTTTGATGTTTGAAGCACCATAATCTTCTACCTATAAGTTTGATAAGAAAATCGCTACAGTAAGGACATGTATACCTATTTTCAATATAGTTATCAAGTTTTCACAAATCTGCCCAAACTCAAAATGTACCATGTAGGTACAAAATACCCGTTAGGAATTAAAGAAAGAAACATTTATTATATTCCTATGTATAGTGTAATCATTACTAAGTTTCAAAGTGAATATTCTTGGTTGGTTGGTTATGAGTATCATGTGCAGTTATGTTTCCTTCAGTTCATACTCGCCCTTCAAAGTTCACCGCAATGTACATGTAAGGTAAGCTCCCCCATAACCAACAAAAATCCATAGCCAACGCATATAAAATTGGTGTATATCCAACCCTCTTCCATCCCATTACCACCAACTCACCTCCAAATGGAGGTTTGCTATTAGTCAAGACCCTTACTTTTGGTCGTTGGTTATGGGGGTGCCACCCACTAAACATGGATGCACAGTTTGAAAATTCATAACTAATTCAATTTTCATTGGAAAATATGAAATCACTTGGGTTGGAATTGTAATCCTATCGGCTATCACTGAAAAATAATAGTATAACTATCTCCTCTCTCCATACATGCTCATTCCTTAACTTGTCGGTTTTAGGGGGCTTACCGCATGTCCATGTCAACTTGAAGCCGCCCTCGGAAGTCATGGCGAGGACAGGCGCGACGTCGTGGTGATCATGATGCAGAGATCCCCTGCTCAGTGCATCATCGAAGTCACCCCCGGTCGCTCTCGGCGCCAGTAAATTTGAACTCCTCCAAGACCCCCTCTTCCCCCGTTCATCCCCTCATCCATCCTACATCTATCATCCACACTCTGTTCACCCTCTCGGTTCGCTGGGCCCCTCATTCATCCACTTCATCCATCCCGAGTCCCTTTCATCCAATTGCGCCCCTAAAACCGTCAGAGAATTTCACACGACAATATCTACAGATCTATCAGGAGGTGTCGGTTTTGGGTTCTCTGTCTCGTTCGGGAGTTTATGAGGTGAAGGACTTGCAGCGAGCTCTCACAGGCATCTTCACGGCATGGATTGCATAGAGAGCGTAGCGCGCAGCTTCAGTTGTGCTGCGTGGTGATTTTTTCCAGCGCATGCTTTGGATCGGGCGGGAGCGGAGGAGCTTACTGCATTCTTGTGATCAGGTCTGAGCGTGATATTCTTGCATGAGTGTGATCCCTGTCTTTGTGTGCGTGCACGGCTTTGAACATCGTCGAATTGAAATGCTCGCTTTCTTGCTGATAGGAGTTCTTGTTACCTATCAGTTTTGACTTCTTGGCTACATTCTGAGCTCAGGAGCTGGATCTTGATTATATTATCCTGAATCTGTCGTAGCGTACTTGTGGTGTTAGACTAGATTTTTCTTTCTTTTTTAGTTCTGGAGTGAATTTTACTATTGTGAGGCTTGGATCGCCTGTTGTTACTTTGATGCCTTACTGTACATATTAGCTAGTGAATTTGTTTCTCTCTCATAACATGATCGTGGCGGTCAGAAGTTTGGTCTAGAGGTGAAGAAGTGTGCGTACAATTGGATGGCGAAGTATTGTGTTCTAGACACAGCATGCATTCATGTTCTTTCAAGGTAGTTTGGTATTAGAGTTTTTATACACCACGCTCGGGCAGATGCTCTTGAAAGATTTTTGTTACGGCTCTATGAGCTCGAGTAACTTCTGATTTTGTCTGTGAACAGGATGCGAACCTCTTCAGATTTTACCGGCATGCCTAACTACGGAGATTATGACTTGGAAGCTGGAATCACTGGAGGGACCGAGATCAGCGCTGCAAGTCAGGATCATCATATTGTCCACGGCTTCGATTCGCCGCCAGGCGTTGGTTACCGCGGACAGGGCGTGCTAAACCGAGGAAGGAGGGGGTACCGTGCTCCTGATCGATCGGACAGACCGAGTCATGGTCGTCATCTACACCATCGGTTAAAGAAATTGCTCACCTGCCCTGCCGTATTGGTCGGAGTTCTCCTGGCCTTTCTGTTGTTGTTGTTTCTGGTGTTCCGTTCGTTGTCGTCAAAGGCCATCTCGACTGAAGACATCACTTCGCGTCTCTATTCTGACGAAGACTATGCAATGAGGAAGTGGACGGAATCTCTTGATGAGGAAGGAGACGGTGCAGAGGAGTACCGAGAACTTCTCTTCACAAACCGCACTCGGTTTGGACGAGGGGGCATCATGATGTTCAGACGAAGGGTTTTGGACACGCTTCAGGGAATGCTCTGGGTAAGGATAAAACAAATCTTTCACTTGTATGGCAGGTTACAGATTTCATATCATTTGCAGCTGTATTGTATATTTGTAACTTGATTTAGCCTTCTTATTCGTTGATGGCTTTTAAGTTAACTGGTTCAACATTGTCCTTCAATATGTTTGTACAGGCTAGGCACCTGCCTAAACATGCGCGAGGAAAATCAGAGGAAGAATCAGTGTACCGTAACCTCACTCATTTTAAAGAGTATGTTCAACGACTCTGTTAGGCTTCTACCATGTCTCAACGAACAGTGTGCTGTCCATTTCTAATGACATAAGATACCTGCACATCGAACATCCATGTCAATTCATGTCCACATTTCTGATTCTTTAACAACATATACTTGTACTGAATTAAGATACATAGGTTTCACTTTCAGTAAAGTAGATAGGATATTCGACATGTTTTTTGTCCATTTTTTCAGCTCAAGGGAGACTCTGCAAGGTTTCAGCGAAGCATACCTGGAATTTTTTCAAAGATAGTAGTCGCCCTTTGAAAATTCTTACTACTAGAGGCAGAATCTCTGGTCAGTTTTTACACAAATTGTGTTAATCAGATATATTTTGTGATGAAAGATCTTCACCCGACGTCATTTTGAGCACTGTTTTGCAATTTGTGGCAGGACATATGCAGAAATGAAAAAGAACTTCAAGATTTTTGTATACAGGGATGGATACAAGCCGCTAGTGCATGGAGCTAAAACAGGAGGAATTTACGCAACCGAGGGGCTATTTCTGAAACGCATGGAAGATCCTGGCAACAGGTTTACTGTGTCTGATCCCCGAGAAGCGCACATGTTTCTGCTCCCATACAGCGTGCGGCAGATGGTGGACTTTGTGCAGGATCCGTACTCACGCAGCATGCGGCCTATGAAGACTTTCATTGCGAACTATGTTGAAACAATTGCATCCAAGTACCCTTACTGGAATCGGACACACGGGGCTGACCATTTCTTTGTGTCTTGTCACGATTGGGTGTGTACCTGAAAGCCCTTCTGAATTGTACTTTCCTATAGAAAGTTTCGGGTTGTAATGCAGCGAACATGTGCGATTCTCTGGTATCAGACACAGTAATGCAGCGACTTTTCTGGTTGTGATTCGTTTGAGCAAAGTTATGCTGTGTTCTAGTACCTCTCAGACTACGTAAAATTTGTTCAACCTATCACCATCATTTACCCGACGATATTTGACAGCTGTTGATCTTTTTGCCGCAGGCACCGCTGTCGACCATGCTTCACAGAGAGCTTCACCAAAACGCTATGAAAGTGGTGTGCAATGCTGATCTTACAGCAAACTTCGATCTGAAGAAGGATGTTTCCATTCCGCAGACACTGAAGGGTGGAAATCAATCCGACCTCGATGTTGGGAATCTGCCACCAGATAAGCGAGATTTTTTGGCGTTCTATGCCGGTCAAATGCACGGAGTAGTACGACCAGTTCTACTCCATCATTGGAAAGGGAAGGATTTAAGCATGAAGATCTACGAAGTCCTACCTCCCGAAGTCGCCCACAACATCTCGTATGCCCAACACTTGAAACGCAGCAGGTTTTGTTTGTGCCCGAAGGGCTTCGAGGTAAACAGTCCCAGGATTGTGGAGTCCATCCTGAGCGGCTGCGTCCCTGTGATCATAGCTGACAACTTTGTGCTCCCATATCACGACGTGCTGGACTGGACGAAGTTTTCCATCTCTGTGGCGGAGAAGGACATCCCCCATCTGAAGAAGATCCTGACTAGCATACCCGATGCGACGTACCGCACCATGCAGAGTCGTCTGAAGCACGTCAGGAAGCATTTCGTTTGGCTCGATGATCCTGAAGACGCAGAGTACGATTCCTTTCACATGGCCTTGCACTCCATCTGGAGACAGAGTCAGAGAATTACACGCACGCTCCGAACCCCTGAAGCTGACCCAGTTTTGACTGCCGCTCACCAGTAGTTCAGACAGCCGAACCATGATCACAGCATATTCTAGTCAGCCAGTGCAACTTGACATCAACGAGGGCAGCTTGATATCAACAACGAGTGCAGATAATCCTGGTAGTCAGTACCTCAGGGACCTCGACATTGGCCGTGTTGTGGTAACATGAACTATAGAATTTTGTTGCAGCATAAACTGTTGAAAGAATCATGTTTTCAATTTTTGATACATCGAAGGGCGCAAGAATGTCTTGCCCAACCCTGAAATCTAATGTACAAACCAATTCGCCTTTCTAATGCACACGCATGCCTCATCACGGTCGGCACGTGATGAGGCATGCGTGTGCATTAGAAAGGCGATGTAGGGGCTGAGGATGAATTACATGAGGTCTGCGCCGGTGTAGGGGATGTTCGGGTAGCTCTTGGCCGGGATCCAGCGGTTGCCCAGGACGAATCTGGCGGCCTGCCAGCGGTTGGCATCCTTGACACTCTTGATCTGCTTGGACCAGGGCACGCGCGCCGAGATCTGGCTGGGGCCGGCGCCGGGGCCGGCGCTCTGGAACTCCGCGAAGTACGATGTGTAGAGGCCGTAGTTGGAGTTGTTCCACGGCAGCCAGCCCTGGGGATCCACATGCGCGAGCACCGTGGAGCGCAGCAGAACCGCGGTGGAATACGGCTTCCACGGCCGTCCCAGGAAAGTCTTGAACGTACTGGCGCTGCCCTTGAGCTCCGACGTGCCGTCGAACGTGCACTCCTGGAAGGAGAATCCCGTGGCCTGCGCGCGGTCCGTCCTGCCCTGCGCGGTGTACAAGTTGGTCTGCCCCGCCACGGACGACTTGCGCGCGAGCAGCCGGCACTTCTGGAACGCGGCGGCCGCGTTGCCGAAGATGTAGTCCACCGTGCCCGTCACGGTGCAGTCGCGGTAGAATTGCCGGAAGTTGTGCGCGTAGAGCGTGTCCTGGAACCCGTTGAACGTGCACTGGTAAAACGCGGCTCGGTCCGCCGACACGCGCACCGCCACCGCCTGGTGCCCATTCGGCCCCGCCGTGTTCTGGAACGTGATCCCCTGCGCGATGAACCCCTCGCTCTCCACAACTGCGAAGTGGGCGGTCCGTGATGATCATTCAGTACATAGGATAATCCAGATAGTGTTGCAAGATCCACTGGCAGTCGCACAAGAACATGGAATGATCCACGACATTGATCTACTAGAAGATAGACAACTGGAAGATTCATACATGTCGAGAATTCTCGACGAGATGCATGGTGATGACCTAGGCATTTATTCTTAGACAATGATCCATGGTTAAGGAGTACTTACTGACAGTGGCGCTCATGTAGGTGGTCATGTTCTTGGTGAGCGCGACGCTGAGGCTGCCAGTGATGATCGTATTTGTCATACCATCCCCCAGAAACATGACATTCTTCATGTTCTTTTCAACGATGACGTGCTCCTTATAGGTGCCCTTCTTGATGCAGATCAGGTACAAAGCGGCGTTTTCCTTGGGCACATTTTTGAGCGCAGCATTGATGCTAGTGAACTTGATGCCGGCCGTTTTGGTGACTGCGACGGTGGCGTTGCAGGGAACCCGGGCGGGCTGGACCTGGAGGAGATGGCGTCGTTGCGGGGCGGTGAGCCATTCGGGGAGGTCGTCTTCGTCGGTAGCAAGGAGGCGGCGGCGGTGCTGCTCGCCGTACTCTTCGACAGAGGCGGTCGCCCAGAGGAGCAGGTTGTTGCCGAACTTGGAGAAGGCGTTGACGAAGGACAGGGCGACGCTGAAAAGCTCGTTTGTTTTGGCGGCGATGGCGCGTACGGCGGGGGAGGTGGGTCCGCTGGTCTCGTTGAGCGCGTCGAGGCAGGTCGTATGGAACTCCATGGCGGCCGAGAGACGCGTCTTGATGTCGTCGAAGGCGTCACGGAGCGCGGCGGGGTCGCTGACGTTCAGCACCGCGATCACGACGCCCATCTCCTCCTTCGCGTCATCGAGCGTGTCAAGACACACCTGGACCGCGCGGGAGTTTTCAGGGGTTTCGTGGCTCTGGACCGCCAGGCGTGTCTCTGTCAGGCCCTCGGACGCTGCCGTTGCGGTGGTTGTGGTGAAAACTTGCGCGTTTGTGCGGGTGGAATTCCCTAGTGTCTCGGCGCAGGTGTCTGGGTACTGAGTAGCTGAGCAGGCTGCAGTCACGGACGCAGGCGTCGCGCCGCCTGCGTCCCCCAAGTTGGTGTCACTGCTCTTCAGACCGAGTGTCGTCCGGACGATAATGGCGATCAGCACGCCGACGAGAGCAGCGGACAAGAACACCACGATGCAGACGCGCCGCCTGGAGCTTCGGCGCTCTGTCTGCTCCCCCGCATAAAACATCCTCTCGTCCTCCCCCGAGTCATCCCTGCTGTTCCACCCCATCTCGGCAGAATCTTCCCAACTCTCACCTGTACCCTACCTTCCGCATCCACTGCTTCACCCCGGCACACGTACCTCTCCTGCACATGCCGCACCATGGGTGAGTTCCCAGAACCTAAACCCCCTCGCACAGCAAACAATGCCGGGCCTGTAAGGCACCAGAAAACCGCATCGCTAGGAGTGCCGAACCATAATGACCTATCCATCTACATAGACACCGAATGAATGGTGGCCCAAAACTGCCGCAATTCACGTCTCACTCAAAACACTATGCATACGAGTCATAACATCAGAAACACGGTCACCACTCTTAAACAATGCCACCCCACACGTCAAACTCCATAAACTAGATCCACACTCCATCCACCCACGATATCCGAAACTATCCTAGATTCGCCTCCACCGCACACACTCCCTCCGCTACGACCAGTAAACCTACAACCTTTCCAAGAACTAACGATCCAGAAGTCTGAACCTAGAAATGCGCTTCCAAAGACGTACCTCGCGTTCGATGTGCTTTCGGACACCGACCAGCTCGAGGGGGGCACTGTACCTGATGATCTAGATGTACTGTATGTAGTGAGAGCCACAAGGAGCGACTGATCACCTGATGGGCGTGATGATAGTCACTGGGGAGTAGGAGGGCAGGAAGGAGTCGCGGAGGTCGCGATGGCGTCGGCAGTGGATGGGGCGCGCGAACGTGCCCGTGCTTCCAGGCTGCGAGGCGAGCTGTGGATCCGGGCACCGGGGAAGCTGGCACTCCGGGCGCCGCAAATAGTGCTCCTTCAGGCATTGGTCAGGTAGAACAGAGGTTCAGTGTAATAACAGCCGGTTGAATTTGGGAAAAGTCGGGTTGAATTTGGGCAAAGTCCGGATGAATTTGTGAAAAGTCCGGTTGAATTTGGGAAAAGTTCGTTTGAAGTTGGGGAAAGTTCGTTTGAAGTTGGGAAAAGTCCGGTTGAGGTAGGGGAAAGTCCGGCTGAATTAGAAAGAGGAGGATGGGAAACCGGTGCATTAAAAAAAAATGACGGACGTTAACTAGCAACCATTTTGACAAGGAGGATGTTTTTCTGGTGGGAATGTGAAGGTAACGGAGTTCACGGTTTGACTAAGGGGCAGATTACACTACAGACCAAGAACTTGTCCCATGCACCTCTAAAATTTGTGATTGACCAATCGAGTTGATGGAGCCAATCACACATTTTAGAGGTGCATGGGACGAGTTCTTCGTCTGTAGTGTAAACCGCCCATTAACACTCGTTGGATATCGGATGATTCAGGTGAAGATATGGGGATCCATGAATTTCAAAATCTAGGACTTGTACATGAATTTCATGAAACTATGCAAATTGCAAATTACCCAATGCCCCACCTAACATGAAATTTTGTTTTCTGACATTTTAAAGTTACACATTGGGGACATTTGGGAACACTAGGGAATGACTGTGCCCACTTGGGAACTTGCTTGGGAACACACTTGGGAAGAGTGGGGAACACATGAGAACAATGTGGGAATGCATTGGGAATGGATAAATTACAAATATGGTAAAAATTGTAAAGTCAAAGAAGGGTAAACAAATGGTTTGAACCAAATAAGTTTTTCGCCTCAAGTCGATATGGGTGTGAGACTCCAAACCCGGCCCCGTAGGAGCCGGATTTGGTACCTCACAGCACCATATGGTGCTTATGTCCTTAGGACCGGTTTACATTAGGCCTGGGGTTAGATGGAATGCCGGCCGGATTTATTGGCTATCACTGAAAATAAATGTATTACTTGGGTTCTACTCATCATATAAGTCGGTCATGGGGTATACCTTATAGGTCTAGTAAGCTCTAGTCACTGACTTCCTCACAAGCACAACCAGTGACAAGAACCCAAAACCTTAAACCCTAAACCCTAAAGATTCCACGCCAGAAGAAATGCACGATTGCACATCGGGCTGTCCACACAACAAACAATGGACGTGTCAATGTTCTTCACTTGACTGAGCCAGGCATCGATGCCACTTCCCATTCCAAGCCCGCTCCCGCACTTGCACACCAGCAGTCGCAGCGATGGCCGACGATGGCTATGAGGACGGGAAGGAGGAGGCCCTCCTCGTCCCCACCTCGTACACGCCGCGCCTGGTGTGGAATCCGCAGGTGCACCGCTACCTCGCCCAAGCCTACGGCCCCGACCACTTCGCCCGAATCTCCCACGCTCTCACGTCAGTACTACTCTCCCCTTCCTCTTCTATCGCACACTCCGATGATTGCACAATTTGGTAGAGTATTGGGTTCGTGCTTGGTGATTTAGCGTTTGGGTGCTTTGATTGAGCCTGTGCTGTGGGTCTGGGAATTTGTTGTGGTGATGCTGCGAGCTTGGGAATTCTGGTGCGTACAGGGATGCACTATTTGCTGAGGTTATGCAGAGATTAGGAATGTTCAGGGTTTAAGGTTTTTAGGATTTAGGGTTTATGGACAATGTGACAAGCTTATGGGCGCAGTAGTTTCTTTGACACCAATTTCGTCAATTCCACTAGCTGCTTGAGTTTTTATTCGGCAGAAAATGCTTCCATCTCAGGGTCTAGGGTTTAAGGTTTTTGAGGTTTAGGGCTACGGGCTTATGAACAATGCGATGAGCTTCTGGTCACAGTAATACCTTCAACACCAACTCCTTCGAATCTACTGACTGCACTGTACTTTTTCCGGCACGCTTGAGTTACTGTAATGCTCCCCATCTCAGGGTCTAAGGTTTTTGAGGTTGAGGCCTAAGGGTTTATGAACAATGCGATGAGCTTCTGGTCACAGTAACTCCTTCAACACCAACTCCTTCGAATCTACTGACTGCACTGTACGCTTGAGTTACTGTAATGCTCCCCCCTCTCAGGGTTTAGGGTTTAAGAGGGGTTATGTAGGCTGGAGATTCTGTTTTGAAGCTGCATTTACGAGAAGATTTTCCTTGGGTGTGTGCAGTCGACCTTCCATCGCCTCGTGCGTCCGAGTCAACACGCTCCGAACAACAACCAAAGAAGTCGTCAAGCAACTGACGCAATATGTGTTGGAGCAACAGATTGGCAACAACCGACGTGAAGACACGAAGGGGACAACACCACCTTCAGAGCTTGATAATAATAATGCACCTGAAACTTCCGGTGTGTGCTTTCAGCATGACGTGCTTGAAAATGTGGTGATGGTGAAAGGAAGAGGCCCATGTTCTATCAACTACGACCTTGCTCGTGGGGAGGGAGGAGCGTTGAGAGAGGTGGTTGTTAGCCGGAAATGTGCAGAAGCTGTCCTTCGTGGCGCCCATGTAAGACTCAAGATCATTACTATGAGTTTGCAATCAATATCTCCTGTAACTCTTGGGCAATAGATGTGTTTAGTGAATGGTTTTTCTGGAATTTGCCATCGTTGATTGAAGTTGTTGACTAGAGCTTGGTGGTCTCTAAACTTAACTCAATGTAGTCGTAGCCATCTCTGAGAGTGAAGAAAGAGTTTGCATGCGATACTAGCCGCCTTTCTCTCCTCGGAGCTGGGAGAACTATCTAGAGCTGGGCAAAAAGAGGGAGTATCTTATGTTAGCTTACACAAAAACCTCTGGAATCTCAGACTCATCTGGTGAAATCTAATGTCTGGAATGCAGGTATTTGTGCCTGGTGTTTTGGCGTGCAGCGGTCACATTGAGAAGGACGACCTTGTTGCTGTGTCTGTGGCTATGGAAAGGCCGGATGGTGAAGGGGGCTGGTTTGTGGGGGTCACTCGCGGCACCACACTTTCGTCTGAGCATGCCAAATCACGTGAGAGTCTCCTCAACCATCTTTCATAGCTCTTTTCCAACAGTATTTCTTTCACTAAAACTTGTTTTAATTACCTTTATGTATCATATTATGATGGTCATCAGAAATATCCCTGGGTTGAAAGTCGATATTGAGCAGATAAGCTTGAGTATATATCGTTAGTTATGTCACTTCATATTGTTTCGACACGATTAAACAGATGAGATATGATTTCAATGGAACAATTTATTATGTTGAACTAAGGTTATCTTAATTTGCAGAATTCAAGGATGAAGAACGAAGTGGTTGGTTCGTAGGAATCGGTCGCGCTATGATGACTAGAGCAAGTCTTTTTAGAGAAGCAAAGGGCGTAGCTGTTGAGATGGTTAATCGAGTATATGACCTGCCGCCATTTTCTGGTATCATTTTCTGGAGTCTGACTTTGTTCCACTTTGCTTTTGATTTCCTCATTCAAGGACTGACATAGATGGCTATTTTCAGTTTGTCTGGACACTAAGTGAACGTATTTTTGTGTGCAGGTTTGCTCAGTGGCGACATATTCCTCCAGAATCTGCCAAGCGTTGTTGCTGCCCATGCCCTTGGTAAGTTTAGCTATTAATTTATATTAGATTCCTTTCACTGTAACGACCCTCCTTTCATGGTTCAATGTGAGAGAATCAAATCTATCTTTGTTGTTTTTGCAGATCCTCAACCAGGGGAACGGATTCTAGACATGTGCGCTGCACCAGGCGGGAAGACAACCGGAATTGCTACCCTGATGGGCGACAAGGGTGAAGTCATTGCACTTGATCGATCTCATAATAAGGTACACATTATCAGACTTCTCACCTTTTTATGTGCTCGAGACCTGTGTTGAAGAATGGCTTAAACACTGGTTTCAGGTGTTAGATATCGTCCGATTGGCAGAAGAAATGAAGCTGACGTGCATTCAAGCTATCAAAATGGACGCTTTAAAGTCTGTGCGGGTGGAAAGCACTCAACATCAGGTTATTCCCAGCGATGAACCTGCTGACGAAAGCTCAACAATCACCAAACTCAATTCAGCTGTAACGGATGATGCTGTTGCTACCGACATAATCTCAGATGAACCTGGGAATGCGGTTCAAAAATGCTCTAAGAAGCATTTGCGTGAGGGTGAGCACTTAGGTTACTCCATTTTATCATAACCTCTCGATGTCACATCTTGCTCTTGGTACAAAAGTTAGTCGAATCCGTTTCCACTTTCTGCTTTTTCTTTATACAATTTCGCTTTCAGGACAAAGGCACGATCTGTCGTTGAGCTGCAGGATCAGTTAGCTTGTTATGTTCATTCTTACAAAATAGTCTAAGATTTTAGCGCTTTCCAACTACTGGTTCTAATACTCTTTGTTAAATTCCAGAATCTGCACAAGATTTGGGTGAAGCCGCTGCTGACGGGCCAACATTTTCTATTTCATCTACCAGATCCAACACAGAAAGTGCATCAACTAAAAAGTTGAAAGACAATGGTGCTTATGCGAGCAGGAAAGCAGCTCGGAAAGAGGCACGCAAGCTGAAAACTGGGCTTAAAAAGGCTGCCGAGGCGGACACACCTTACAAGAAGGGTTTTGCTCCTCAAAGTTTTGATCGAGTGCTCTTGGATGCGCCTTGCTCAGCTCTGGGATTAAGACCACGTCTGTTCGCAGGCCAAGTGAGTCCACATTCATAACCCCTACGTAGTTTGTTGCGCACCTTAATCTTACGTGCTAAACTTAAACCTTCACTTATCGTATATGTGCAGGAGACTCTAGATGGTTTGCGGCAGCATGCAAATTATCAGCGAAGGTTAATTGATCAGGCAGTGCAGTTGGTCCGGCCCAACGGCACTCTTGTCTATTCCACGTAAGTATATATATACTAGACTCTCTTTATGCCTTCATCGATCTCCACTAGAGTTATTTGTACAGTGAGGCAAAGATACCATGAGTTCTGACCTCTAAAATCAGCCCTAAATAGCTCTAAGTTTCTATAATC
This sequence comes from Bryoerythrophyllum caledonicum, assembly GCA_963971425.1. Lineage (NCBI taxonomy): Eukaryota > Viridiplantae > Streptophyta > Bryopsida > Pottiales > Pottiaceae > Bryoerythrophyllum > Bryoerythrophyllum caledonicum. The sequence continues at coordinate 5,924,834 of OZ020517.1, read as the reverse complement.
AGCTTCAAGGTCCACCAAGCTCTTCCAATGATCTTATACCTAGTAAGCGTGAGGAAATAGTTGTATCTATATCAGAAGAGGGGGTCTCATTCATCACCATATTTCAGGCTCAACAGAATTCAGTTTCTAGTACTTTCATGACAATTTTATCACTGGTCTGAGGGCAGGTGCACCTTGAATCCTGGAGAAAACGAGGGTGTGGTTCGATATGCCCTGGACACCTACCCATTCTTGTCACTATCTCCACAGGTACCTCTCCCCTGCTTTCACTTTGCACGCTTCATTCCTCTCAAAGCTTAGAACCAGAATTCCCTCATGGTGCCTTGTATCACAGCATCCGAAAATTGGAGGACCCGGTCTCGTTGGAGGACAAGACGTGTTTGATGGCGCAACTTGCAGGTGATCACTTCCCTAAACCGCACTTACTAATTCAACTTAAGATTCCCTCTCTTTATTCATAACTGAAAATAGCACTTTCACATAGTTCATGAGAGAGAAAGGCGTCTAATATTCATGATATTAATCTTATCACCCCCAAAAGGCAGGAAGAACCACTATCCGAAATCTATCGTTAGAGTGGATAAATATTTTGTGTATTTAGGATCCAGGGTTCATTGACTACATCTAGAAAACCTGAATGTCTTTCACCTGATCCAATGTTGTTTGTCTGCCCAACAGACCATGGCTTCGGAAAGGAGAACAAGACATGGTGCAACGATTTGATCCTGTAGGTCCTAGAGACACCATCGGTTTCTTCATTGCCAAATTCTCTGTTGCTCCTCATTCAGCCTGCTAATTAAAAATTATGAAAATACCTCAGGCTATGGATTGTGGGAAATATTGCTATTGAGGAAAAGAGGGTCTATCGAACTTTTAGAGGACTTGCCAATGTGACGTGCTAGAACTATTACTGATAAATATTATATTTATTGTTTTAAGAAAGTTGTGCACCTTCAGTTACTTTGTGAGGAAGGGGCGGTGGCGCAGTTGGCTAGCGCGTAGGTCTCATAGCTAAGAGAAATCCTGAGGTCGAGAGTTCGAGCCTCTCTCGCCCCATTTTTATGCTCTCGATGAAAATGTTCTTAAACATTTTTATTCCTTTTTAGGATTCTTTTTCTTTAAAGTCAACGAAAGGAACCTGTACTCGGTTGTCTCTTAGGGTTGAGTTTTATTAGTGGTTTTTTTTTCTAGTGTGTTTTGTATTTGATATTTATCTAATTTTTATTTTTTTGATGGCTACTTGTGTTTTTTTTTCAACGGCCTCTTCTTGTTTGATTCTAACTAGATTTAGGAATCATTTGTCAATCTTATTAAAGGGTGATCCAAGGTAAGTTTTGAGAATGTTTTGAAGATACCTATCTTCTTACAATTTGAATCATGAGAATCAACTCTGAATAGTCCTAAAATCTTACAAGGTTTTAGGTGAGCTTCATCTTTATTGCCCCAGCAATCCTGTGCTTCAGCCCTCACTATACGCTAGTTCCCCTGAACCAAGTCAAGCAATTTTCAATCCTCGTACTACATCATAGCTAGAATTGTAAGATGATTGGTTGTTAGTTGGTTGTGAGATGTGATGATGACTTTGAAGGATATGTAGTAAAAGTTAAAATTACACGCCAAAGAATCCTCATTATAGCATTGGGTTGCATATTTGGAGAGACAAACGCCACTTTTTCAAATTTTGGTGGTTGTTGATGGGGATCTGTTTTCACCTCCAGAGACCCAACCCAACTAAATATTATGTTGTAGTGAAGGTTGGCAGCCACCGGCTAAACATGGCAACACACTTTGATAATACATAACTAATTCACATTTCATCGGAAAACTTTGAAATCACTTGGGTTGAATTTGTAATTCTATTGGCTATCACTGAAAAAGAAATCTACTATTATTCATGCTCTCTATATATGCATTCTATATAAGCTTTCATTGAGGTGACGGTGAAAGATTTGCTACTTCACAAAACCCGGCAAGACCTTTTGGTTGCAAGTGTCAAAAAAGTCAAGTATCTCCTCATATCAGTTGACAACCATAACCCTTAAACGCCGAAGCACCCAGAAATTGGCTTCTCGGATGACATTGTTGGATGATAATCAATGTAAACTATTGTTTTTCATCCAAATTATTTTTAGGAGAGTTCCTTGCATGTACAAACATTAGATGATGATGAAATTGGCCTCATTGAGGTAATCATGTATTATCTAAGAAATATAATGCTTGTGACACAGATCTCAATACAGTGAAATTAAGAAACTTCTAGCTTTAGCTCTAGATCTGAATTCAAGCCATCAAAATAATATTTTTTGAATTTGAGTCCAACCAATGAAATGAAGCTAATGATGTCTAGTTTCCATACCATTTTGAAAATTAAAAAATATGTAGAATTGAATAAGTAATTGCAATTTGAGCATGGACCTATAACCGTGGTTCTAATTTTAGACAAACATGGAACTTTCATTTACACCACAAGTTTTGGCACTACAATGTCCACCTTTGGTGAAATTTTCAGAATTTTTTAGCATAATTTGTATTTGATATGAATTTTCTTCTCTATTTCTTCAAAAAATCACAATAAACTCAAATTTCCTCAAAAAAATCTGTGATTTTTGAAACATAATTCAGACATATGATCTCATCTTTGAAAAAAAAAAAAAAAAAAAAATTCCACTTATATTTGATGAGAAACTAGAGCATACTGTTGATTGAAAATTTAGACTGATGCCATGGTCATAGGCTCCGGCGTTTAAGGGTTAAAGAAGTGACCTAGGTCCCCAACATTTCTATCAAGAACTTAAAGGACTTCCAAGGGGACTATCTCAAGGTTACGGAGTCCTCCCATTCTCTGGCTCTCGACTTAGAAGGTTCGCTCCACACTAGATGTCTTTTTTTCACAATGAAAAAAAGTCCTCAAATAATATCTAAGACTTACACCATTGAATCTTTAAGGCCTACGAGCTCACGAAGTCTGGGAGAATCTTCGAGTGTAATAGATCATGTAGAACATCACCTATATAGAGTATACATTCATTGCAACCCCACTTCACATAAATCATTGTAGTTTTGCCCGTCCTACTCTAGCGCACATTCTCACCGCATTTGTCTAAAGCTCACACATCCACGAAAGTTACCTTAGTTTGCGGACCATGCTATAATGAACTGGAGGATTTGCTATTCAAAGATTACTTCAAAATGACCACCTCTAGGCCTCTTGTTCTTATAGGGTTAAGAAGGATGATTCAAAACCACCATCGATCCAAAATCACAAACCTGTGTGTCCTTTTTAAAATTATGGGGAGTAATTGTAGGCTACCACTACATCACTATATATCGACCTGTGAATTTTTAAGTGATGCACTAATAGTTTACATTTTCACCCTAAACTTTAGGATAGACATAAGGTAGGACAACCTAAAACCAATTGGCGGCCTAATACCACTCCCTACTATACCCTTTCTAGAGTCCAGGGAGGAAATGTAGCCCGTCTTTACATGACTTACGCATTAATCAATGATTTTATTAGTGGTGTGATGATTGGCTTCATTTCTTCCCTAGAATCTAAGAAGGTTATAGAAGAGAGCGGTGTTGAATCGCTGGTGGGTTTTGGATTGTCCTACCTTAGAAGTTTGGTGAACTAAACCACCAACTTCTAAGGTAGGACAATCCAAAACCCTAAACCACCGCAAAACTACCTCTCTAAGATGAGACATTACAAGACAAATTTAAACATTTTTAATTATTTTCAACTATAGAGCCTCCAAGTTCACCACTACAAGGACGGCTAAGGCGAATTGACCCCCTCGCTCGTCCTTACTCGAGGGGGCCACGAGGTGGTCGGGCCAAACCTGGCCCCTATTTTGTTTTTGGATGGGGCCCTATTTATAGCAAGGAAGACAATGAAGATTGCCAAGAACTTTCCTTCACTACTACCCACTTCAAAAAAGTGCAATAGTCAACTCTAGAGTACTACTATTCCTCTTTATTGTACCTTGTTGCCTGCCCCAAAGTCAAGCTTCTTATGCTCAAAGCACCATATTGTTTTCCCTGTAAGTCCAAAAAAAGAAAGTAAAATTCCCCCCAAAGATAAGCCGTGTTCCTATTCTCACTAAAAATTTCAAGAAGTTATCTTCAAAATTTAATTTTTAAAAAACCTGCCCAAAATCAATACGTACCCGGGTTAACCCCTAAAGGACCAAAGTCTCCTTTAGGGGGATTTCTAATTTTTGGCAGGTTCCTAAAATTCGAAAAAAAATCCTTTTTCTCTTAAATTTTTATTCTAGATTGCCTCTGATAAGAGCTTCGTGTAGATATTTTTATTTTATTTTTTGGATTTGTGGTTTGAAAGTTAGTACCACATAAAGCCAAAAGTGGGGACACCGGGCACCTCCAAAAAATTTGACAAAAGTTTCTACTAACATTGAGATTTTTTACACATATAAAGAATATTTCCTTTTTTGGAAATTTTCAAAAATAAATTTTGTCTTTAGTGTAAAAAGGCATTTTATTCCAAGTCAAACATTTTCACACATTGTCGGGCAACGGGGGAAAAAAACTTCATCTTTTCTACATAAAACCTAGAGATCTTCATATTTTTCACTTTTTATTTTTTCAACAACAATATGTGGTGAAAACCTTCTTATTGACCGTTCGGATTATCATTTGAATACTTACGTAGTTCACAAAAAAATAAAACGTGAAATGGCAATTTTTGAACCTCCACTCCTTGCACACTTGTTTTGAATATGCTACACCCCTTTTTTACCTCTAAAAATTGGCGTGATGGAAAATAACATCATGCTTAAGACAATGGTAAAAGATTTAGACCTTGTACAATGTAAAAATTTGATACAAAGTGAAGTCAAAGTCAGCTGATCTACTCAACGCAGGGATGAAAATGAACCATTGTTTTGACTTTAAACACTAAAATCTATCAATCCGTGCGGTGGAAATCAACCAAAATTTTATGGCATGTTTATATAGAAGTCTGTTTTAAGATCTTACGGTTGAAAATCCAAAATTCACTTTAAAATGTGATTTTCATGTCTCTCTGGCAGTGGCAGTTTTGGACTGGTTTTAGAGCGAAAGTGGTCGTGGTCCTTTAGGGGTTAATTCAATTCAATCTTTAAAGTGATGTAGAAGACTCTGACACGCTGTTGCACCTACATTCCCTTATCACATTCCATATTTGGACCAGCCTAACAACGAAAAGATGCTCGTTGTTTAACAAGGCATCTCGAAAGCGCACCTGAATTCAACTCACATGACATGTTCCAAAATCTTGTTAGAAACAATGTCCAGTTTCCAGAAGGTGTTGATAATTCCTTACAGCAAAGAAAACGATGAGAAAGGTCAGAAAGGTCAAAATAATAATTGATGTTGCAAACTGCCTAAACACCGTGTGAGAAAATGGAAAGATATTTAATTGTTACCTTTTTAAAAATCAAACAAATCAGTGGAAAGGACTTCAAATGCACTTCAAACGCAAGTGAAAAAGTGCGGTTGACTGGGTGAATGAATTGCACACAGTGTGATACACCTCCCATCTTTAAAAGCGAGGGTCCCCTAGGGTTAACAATAGCCATGGGCCCTAAATTTGTCAAAAAATCCAAAAAAAGCCTCTAGACCCCCCCAAAATAGGAGGGCCAGAAAATTGACCCCATGCAATTAAGACAAGGCCCATCTTGGGTAAGTACCAACGAGGGGGTCAATTCGACCTGGGCTCCCAAGACAGGGTTTTCTTCAGCTAACTGGATTATGGTGAACATCATCTACGCATCTGGTACATTTTATCATTGTCAGGTTTTTGGTCTGGAGTGGCCCTAAATTCATGTCCTTGGACCAGTTCATCTCCCAATCCCCATTTTTGTGGAAAAGAACTGCAAAGAAGAGAAGAATTGTGAGGAACATTTCAAACTCGGTGGGGACACGTTTCCACAATTCACTGCCCTCTTTCCACGTAAACAACAAAAGGTTCAATCCAAATTTTCAACGTGTGTGTCTTATGACGAATCTATCCATGCCTGCATTTGAAGGTAGTAAAAGGCCCTACTTTTCTATACGACCACAAAATATATTTCTCAGCTGATGAAAAGACATAAGACCATTTCATACCTGGACTTCATTAAAACATGTCCTTGAGAAGCACACTCTGTCTTCGTGGTTTAACAATTTCAGAAGGTACTCTAGTGGGAAAAGGATTTTTTTTTGAAAAATAGCTGAAAGTCTAAAGGAAAACTGCCTCCCGGACACTAAGGAATATACTGAAGCTGACCGAGTAAACCCCCAGGCTCACTTTGCATGGGGCCTTCAAAGTCCATCTTGGAGCTGAAGTTGTCTGTAGCGATGGAGAAGAGTAGCCTCCACTGTAAACACACACACACGATATCCTCTTCTTCATGTCAATCACCTTCTTTTTTGGCTGCTGCTGAGGCAGTGACGGTGAAGGAGACGTCCATCGCTCACCCGAACTATAAAAAGGGGTTCCATTTCCAGCTCAAAGGCTAGATCTCATCAGTCCGTTGGAACTAGTGTAACAGTGTCGACAGTTATTTCTAGATTTTGAGAGGCTTTCGATCACTTGTCTCATCTTCAGAGTTACCAGCTTCTTCTAGATTTTGTTGGAATTGTCGATCATCGGTACTCGACAGTTTCTTCTAGATTTTGAGAGGCTTTAGATCACTTGGAGAGTTACCAACTTCTTCTAGATTTTGGAGGCCAGAGCAGTTACCGATCAGGTTTCAGTTCCAGAGCTACCAACTTTCTCTAGATTTTTAGTCGAGAGTTATCGATTAGGTTCCAGTTCTAGAGTGACTTCTTGATTTCCGAGTCATCGATCAGGTTCCGAGTTCAGAGACCTAAGTCGCCGAGGACTTTAGGGTCGGATAGAGTTATCGATCGGGTTCCAATCAGGTCTTCTTCTAGATTTTGAGTCCGGAGTGCTCATCGATCAGAGTCACGGACTGAAGCTTCTAGAATTAAGTTTTGGACTCCACATCTGTTGTCGATCAAGTTTCCAACTTCGTCTAGATTTTGAGTTCAGAATCACCAGTTCCAGAGCTCGTTGTCGTTGTCGAGGCGGGAGGTTTTATGAGTGGGTGGATTGATGGCATGGGAGAGCAACCGAGGTAATGCGTAGTGAGAATCTCTGAGGCGCCTTCACTAGCAATGGGGAGCTGCCTGCCGCCATGCGGGCACTGGCTGTCGTCGCCCATCCCGCCGTTCCACAGCGTGTGCACGGCGCCGAAGCTGGTGGCGGAGGAGTTCAAGACGTTCGCGGAGGGACGCGACGCCATGACGGTGCAGGACCTGACGCGGTACAGGCGGGAGCGGCAGGGCGAGGCCGCGGTCACCGAGAGCGCCGTCCGGCAGGGCATGGAGCAGTTCATGGACGCGCTGATGCGAAACAGCAGCTCGCGCCACCTCCGGCAGCTCGGCGTCAGCAACCGAGGCGGCTCCCGGAGCATGACGAGGGGCTCCGGGAGCTCGCGGTCGAAGCAGGAGCTCCTGGCGGTGGAGCGACCAGAGCGGCCGCCGCCCACGTTCACGTTGCCCTTGTTCCTCAAGTTTCTATTGAATCCCATTTACAACGACCACCGGATTCCGGACCTGAATCCGCGTTCCAAAACGGTGTGTGTCCTCTTCTCTCTCAGGTTCTGAAAGCTCTTCTTTAGCTTGAGGCGCGTTGTTCAGGGGTTGCTTGCACATTGTCGGACGTAATTGCAACTTGTCAAATATCTTCACGAGGCCAGTCATGTGGAAAAAAGTTTATCAAACCACTCCATAATCAGGTTATTGCCATAATCAGGTGTTACATGCACATTACCGGACATAATGTCACTTTTTGCAGCATCTTGTCAAATGTCTCAACAGTTGCTAGGTCATGTGCAAGCAGCCTTCGGTAACCATTCTAGGATCTACTTCTATAATCAGGCGCTGCTAATTCAGACATAACATCAATGCTTACTTCTCGTCAAATCTGAGGGGCATTGTAACTTCATTATGAGACATAACCTTGTCCTTGATTACGAAACTCTGCATTCGGAAACCACCTTCACAGACTGTGAGAGACGATAATCTCCCACTACCTCGTTTCTGACGATGAGTTGAAACATGATCTGCACCAGGTAACGGAGGACATGACAGCGCCGTTATCAGATTACTTCATCTTCGCGAGCCACAACACGTACCTGACAGGCAACCAGCTGACGTCCAAGAGCAGCACCGAGCCCATCACGAAAGCGCTCCTCAGTGGTTGCCGTGTCATTGAACTAGATTGTTGGAACGGCTCCGGCGGCACAATCAAGGTCACTCATGGCAAGTAAGTAAGCATCCGTTAAGCTTATCAAGTTCGTCTTTGTGTGTTTTTCTACTTGTTAATCATGCTCTTGTGTTTGCAGTACCTTGACCAAGTCAGTTGGATTCGAGGAATGCATCCAGGCTATCAAAGACAACGCCTTCGTAAAATCTGATTATCCTGTCATAGTCACCATTGAAAATCACTTATCCACAGCAAACCAGAAGCAAGCTGCTCAGGTGCGTTTCATCATGTCTGATTCATAATAAGAGTTTTCTTTTTCTTTCTTTTTTGGTTTTGTTTTGCTTTGTGGGACATGTTTGTTGATTACTTCCTGGTTTAATTGTTTGTGGAGTGCAGGTGCTGAAAAGGGTTTTAGACAAGGACATGTTCATCCCGTCTGCTAGTGATCGTCCACCGGTCACCTTTCTGTCACCGGATGCTCTGAAGAAAAAAATCATCATCTCTGATAAACCTCCGGGCGAATCAGTTTTGACCCAGGTACGCAACAGAAGAGAGTTCAATCTGCGAAGTGACCCAAAGTTTCTATAAGATTTTACTCCCTCCTCTTATTTATTATACTACTCTTTTCTCCCTCTAGTAGATCAACAGGAGACCTCGGTGGTCTCGAAGAAAGAGTTCGCATGAGATCAACCTTGATGACTCTTAGCCGCCTTTCTCTCTTTTGAGGTGATTCTAGATAAACTGAAAACTATGTAGAGCTGATCAAAACTTTCAACAAAGAGAGAGTATCCTATTCAAATAAGATCTTATATTTAGAATTAGAGTATCATTCATTACATGAGCAAGTTTACAAAACGAGATTTGAGCTTTATGATGTACTACCAGTATTCATGGTTGGAGAAACTTGTTCAGTAACTCCATCAACTCTAGATACCAGTATGCAATTAGGTAGGTCACCTTCATCGATGCCTTGCAGGTTGTCGAGGAACCGGAGTTCGCTGAAGGGATGGTGAAGGGCGCCATCCTGCACAGGAGCAGCAGCAGCGGGAGCAGCTCCGAGGAGGAGTCCAGGTCGCTGCGCGGAGCTGGGAAGAAGACGCGGAGACGCCAGATCCAAGTGGCGGAGAGCCGGCTGTCCCCGAGTGGCGACGAGGACTCCAGCAGCCCCGAGGAGCCCAAAGCCCCCGAGTTCGAGGAGCTCCTGTACATCCACTGCCAGAAGCCCTCGGAGATGGTGGAGCGCCAGAAGAAGGGCGGCCCGCTCGTCCCCGGCCAGCATGCCATCATGGCCAACCTCAGTGAATCCCAGCTCGAAGACCACATGAAGTCGTATCCCAAGGACCTGATCGAGTAAGTCTTCACTCTCCTCTCGTCTTCTTCGTCACCTTCATCGCTGTCTTCGCTCTCCTCTCCTTGATCTTCTTCTTCTCCACCTTCATAGCTGTCTTTTCTCTAAACATCAGCTCTACACCAGGTTTTCTAAGAAGAATTTAGCGAGAGTGTACCCGTTTGGACTGCGGTTCGACTCCTCGAATGCGGATCCCATGGACGCTTGGAGCCACGGGGTTCAAGTGGCGGCCATCAACATGCAAGGCAAGGACCGGGCTGTGTGGATCTCCAAGGCGCTTTTTAGCATGAACGGCGCCTGTGGTTACGTCAAGAAGCCTGCTCTCCTCTTGCCTGGGTCTCCAGTTCCTTTGCCTGGCCATGAGAGCTTCAAAAGACTACCACCAAAGCTGGAACTCAAGGTAAGAATCCAACAAATAGGATCATAGTCAGTAGAGGTACTCAGGCAATAATTAAAAATGAGCTCTAAATTCCTATTATCATCTCAAAGAGAGAAAAAGCAGGTAAGATTCATAGACCTCTCCTTCTTCCTTATCAAAGGCCGTTAAAACTACTTCTAACTTGAGTTTAGAGGCTCTTCTATTAGCTATCAAGACTGAGGAACAAATTTCAGATCATCTCTAATATTTGTTCTGCTGCTCGCATGATCATTGTTTCTGTTTTCTGCTACTTACTGGTTTGCTTTTGCAGGTGAGAGTTTTGATGGGGACTGACTGGCATAGAAACTACGACGTTTTCAAGAAGCCAGACTATTTCGTTAAGGTACTTGTGACGAATTATCTTTTGTTTGGATTGAAAAGTGAGGTTTCTAGAACTCTGGATAGAGGCTGAATTTACAAACAACAACTCTAGTGACGAATGGTCTACATTTCAGGCAAAGGCTATGAGAACATGGCATTAATGTTGATGTGAATATTTGGGCCCCTTTTTCAGGTTGCAGTGCATGGCATGTATGGAGATGGAGTGAAGAAACACACAAAGTGGATAAAACGATCCCGGGAGCCTCACTGGGATAAAGAGTTTACGTTTCAAATTCGAGGTGAGCCTGAGTCACAAAGTGCCGCTCTTCACTCACAGAGAAAGCACAAAAGGGTGTTTTTTCTTGTCTTTCTCCTAAGAGTGTTATCTGTATGGTGTGGATCTGATGTTGCTGTGGAGATTTGTGGTAACTTGCAGTACCGGAGCTGGCAATTCTGAGGTTGGAAGTGAAGGAGCACGACACATTCCTCCGCGACGACATGGTCGGCCAGTCGTGTGTCCCGGTCACCGGTCTGCGGCAAGGGATCCGCGCGGTCAAGTTGCAGTCCAAGAAAGGAGAAAAACGAAACTCCAAGCTCTTGTGTGAGTTTCGCATGACACCGTTAAGCCAGTCAAGCCACGCAGGTGCCATGACCAGCGCCAGTACTCCGGAGCCTGTCCCCGGATGTTGGGGATAGACTTCCAAGTCCTCAAGATTTGTGAGTAGATCAGAGCATTTTTTTTTTGTTTTTCAAAAGAGGCTTTCAAAATTGAGCTAAACGGCGAACGTACATTAATGGTTGTAAAAAACTACAGTTGAGTCGAGCAGATTAGTACATGTGTCGCCACAACACCATGTTTGCATTGAAACTTATCACTGGACGTTTCCACCACCTCAACGGAGCATTCATGTGCAATCCTCATGATATGTTTCGCAAAGATGTTCTATCATGCTCTAGATCAAAGCAATAATTTTTTTTGGATGCATCTGGGGAGCATCTGGGGATGGCATTTCACTTTGCAATGTTGGAGATGGCATTCTTGGCGTCACCGGCCTTGCCCTCGATGGAGGCAACCACGTCGTTGGCCATGCCTTTGCCCATGCCCCAGATGCCGTCGATCCTGCGCTTCGCCTTGTTCACATTGGAGGCGAATTTGTCACGCGCACCGGACACTTGCGCGCTGGTCGCGTCCTGAATCTCAGGAATGGCTCCGCTTCCATCCCTGCAGCAACAAAGAATCGAGATTGTTAGGCTCAACTTCCATCGACAAGTTATGGTGAAATCTAGATGCAATGCTCACTTCTGAGAGAGTCGATCGACATCTGCACTGGCAGTGCCGTTTCCGAGCCCTCGCGCCGGGCCGAACCGTTGCGGCGAGTCGTTCTTGATCAACGCGTCCGCGCTCTGAGCAGCTCGTCTGTCTTGCGCGCCGTGCGCTCGGCGCCGTCCCCGCCTGGACCTGAGGCTGCGAACGCCGACCCGGCCAAGCTGATGGCCAGCCCCGTCGCCACAACAGAGCTCAGCACCCGCTTCGTGACGGACGGCTCCTCAGCCGAGTTACAGCTCGCCTTCACGGCCACAACGCGACCGCTACTGCCAGTGATGTTACCGAGCGCAACGAGCTGCTGCATCTGCGATGCACCGAACGCGACACAGGACGACAACGTGCTCGCGCTCAGAGGAGCAGCGGCCACGGATCCACACACCATCAACGACGCTGCCATTGTGAAGAAAGTCTAGATTTAGTAGTGTACATACTTGGAGCTAAGTGGGAGAATGATATGATGATTAGCGCAAAGCTTGAAGTTGATGAGCATGGACTAGTTCAAACCCAATATATTAGATGCAATTCGAACCTGAATATGTTCCGCTTGAAACCTGTGGAGATTGTGCCACGTTCATTGTGTGCTTTCGCGAGGAGGCTGCCATGAAGCACCACTTGGCCGACGAAATGAGATGGATTTGCACTTTCGATTGTGCGTCACGGAGAATCTTAGAACATCCCAAGTTGGTCTCCAGCTCGTTCACGTGCAAAGTCTGTGGTGCTGATGAAAAGACAAATTCGATGGGCTACAATGAGTACCATCTTCGTACACTTGGATGTACGTAAATCAATGACCAGTTGTCTGTGCTGTCGTCGGCATAATTCTTGTTGCTGAAATGGCAGGCCTGGTGTAAAGCTCTTTGGCAATAATGGTTGATCACTAATGAAGTTTAATGAACGTCATGACGACGAATCAGGAAGTTTACAGTCAAGATATATTCACTTGAGGCGTAATTGGGAATGCATTCGCAGTTCCCACACTGATGCTGCATGTGGTGTGCTTCATGACCTTTATGAAAGAGGGCTAGGTCGTAGATCATTAACCGAGAAGTGACAAACATCGTGATTTTCAGAAATATAATCGCATTGAAAGGTCGCAATTTGTACAACAGTTTGCTAGTGAAAATCCATCACCTGAGACCCAATTTCTCAAGGGAACATTCTTCTACAGAGTACAACGATGCTAGACTAGTGTACAACTCTCCAAAACCCTCAACTCATCCCCATATCCTACAAATTCGTAACATTCGAAGAAGGTATATTTACTTTCCAACGTTGGGGAGGGCACTCTTCACTTCGGCGCCCTTGGACGCCACAGTGCCCTGGATGCCCTTCGCCTGCTGCCTGATCTTCCCGAAGAAGCCACCCGAGCTGCTCTTCGCGGGCGCCGCCACCTCGTCCGCCTTGCCCTTCACGTCCGCTGCCACGCTCCCAGCATTGCTCTTGATGTTGGAAGCCACGGTGTTCTTGGTGGCCTGGCCCAACGCCTTCTGGGCGCCCTTGGCGACGTCATCGGCCTTGCTCTGGGTGGTGGCAACCACGTCGTTGGCCATGCCCTTGCCCATGCCCCAGATGCCGTCGATCCTGCGCTTCGTCTTGTTCACATTGGAGGCGAATTTGTCACGCGCACCCGACACTTGCGCGCTCGTCGCGTCCTGGAGCTCAGGAATGGCTCCGCTTCCAGCCCTGCACGAAGGTGGGTCAGTGCGTGATAATCCATAGAGCTCTCCACCGCCAGGATCTTGCAAACTAGAGTGGAGCACTTACTTCCTGGAGAAGCGGTCCTCGTCGGCCTTGTCGGTGCCATTGCCGAACCCGCGCTCGGGGCCGAACCGCTGCGGCGAGTCGTTCTTGATGAACGAGTCCGCAGATTGCAGCAGCTCGTCTGCCTTGCGCGCTGTGCGCTCAGCTCCGTCCCCGCCCGGACCTGAGGCCGCAAATGCCGACCCGGCCAAGGTGATGGCCAGCCCCGTCGCCACAATAGAGCTCAGCACCTTATTTGTCACCGATGTCGCGTCCTGAGCAACCATCAACTCGCAGTGAGCATACAGACTCTGACATGAAAAGCAAAGCACAGAAGAATAACTGTGATGGATCCATACCTCGGAGTGGTTTGCGGTCACGGCCACAACACGGCCGCCATTGACGTTCACGCTGCGAATGGGAGCGACCTGGACGTGAGCTCCACCCAGAGCTGCCGAAGAGGACAACTTGCTTGCAACTGCCGGAGCCGCAACCAAAGATGAGGTAGCCATCGCAACAGTCGCAGCCATTCTGATTGAAGAGTAGTAGTGTTTGAAACTGAATAAGAGCGCTTGAAACTGAGGTAGATACAGTTAACGTTTAGATGACTAGATGACTGCAGAAATGTTCTGTACTACACTTCCGAGTGTCGTTGGTTTATATACCGATGCAATGGAACCAAAAGCACGACGAAGGATGGAAATCTCAACCGTTAGAAGCCTTACATATCACTGGCCAGTAAGTATTCTCCACGTCCAAATGTACTTTTGAGTGAATGTATCTTGAGCAGGCCACTTGGCGCTGTGTTGCAAGCTCCACGCTTTTGTCTTCAATCAGAAAATGCCAGTTGGCACCATCGCTTCCAACTGCAAAATAATCCGGTGAGTTCATGATCAGAAGCTTTCTATCAGAATCTGAACTGACAGGATTTGACCAATTTTCAAGTTTTAACTTTCATTATATCTCTGGATCAGAACACTCCTCTTTCGTAGCATGTCATGTTGCCATGTCTTTGGAAAACAACATCTTTCCAATGTAAGCTCAGACTCACTGGAATCACGTGGAACTGATTATCAGGCGGCTTTGTATCTTCCTCCTAAAAAGTACATTTTATGGCAGTGGATGGTTAAAAATTTCCACCAACTGTAGGATAAGGAAAAGCCTTTTAGAGCCTACAAACTATGAGGCAATCATCTCAAGTAGTGCAACCCCGCTTCCACGTTGAAATAAATCTTGAGAACTGGGAGAAGGTTCAAACTTGGTTCATGGTCATTGCTTTCTGCAGAGCGTCATTCCATCGCCAATGGGTACCTACGGTAATATTCACTCTATTAGTCGGCAACACACCAGAAAAAAGGTTTGTGGAATTGAATAACGCAGTCAACTTACCATGGAGACGCTTATTCGTTCATCTACAGCTAGGAACTTGTTGAATTCGCGAAGAAATTGAGTTCTCTTATCGTTGATCTGTGAGGGAAAAAGCAACAGCAACCATCATACCACAAATCCATCAATAGAATCATTGCGAAAAACTTACACGAGGGCAGGTAGTGGAATTACCGAGGGATCTGCGGTTCTTCCATACCACAGCGTGTTGTCCACAACTATCAGTCCGTTAGGCTTGACCTGCCATGAGGATCACCCGGGCAAAAAAATAAGCTGATTTTATAATTAAACCGACTGAGAGAGCAGATCAAAGTGATGAGGGAAAATCTTACTAGTTGGAGTAGCAACTCATAGTACTCACGGTACATCATCTTATCTGCATCCAGAAATGCGTAGTCATAACTGCATACACAACAATGCCACAAGCATGTTAGCATTCAATTGGAACAGAGATGTTCGGTTTTAAAAAAAAGCAAAATCAGCTTGTGAGAGCATAAGTTCCATTACGGGGGCAATACCTGCCAGCTTCACCGTTTTGCAAGAGGTCATTTAATGAATCCACTGCTAAGCCATGCTTGATATCCACCTGATCATAGAGAGCCATCAAATATGTGAAGTGACGAAACATTCTTACACCCAAAACCCTGTACCACTGCGGAAAGATCAGCCAAATACCTTGTCCAAAACGCCTGCACGTCTGTAGTACTCTCTTGCAACAGCTAAAGACCTTTCATCTCTATCACAGGCTACAAGCCGACCTTCCTCTGGAAGCACCAAGGCCACAGCTAGAGAGGAATAACCCTGCACAAAAAACACATGACTGATAAAAAAAATCTAACACAACTTTCACATGAGAGAGAAAAGCGAACTTGTTCTCTAATCATTAGATGTGAAGAGTTTGATGAGATAACTCCTCGTACGTGAAAAACTCCAACTTCAACGCACCGTTTCGCTCCAATCAATTGCACAAGCAGCGCCAGAAACTGGCCTTGATCTGGAGGAATCTGCAAACCACCATTCCACAAATTTCACTACAAAGCAATTCCATCAACCAACCTAAACCCTAACCCTGAACCCTAAAATCCTTAAACCCTACGTAGGGTTTAGGGTTTTGGAGCACTTTCCACCCTAAATTCGTACCAAACTCACGGAGCTTTCCCAAGTATCACAAATCAAGGAGAGAAATGAACTCACTCACCTGCATATTACTGCCAGGAGACTCTGCCATCTCCTCCCGAAGCTCCCGCAAAATCTGCGCATCACTCCAAAACCTCAGTCCATGACCTAAGATTGCAAAACGTTCAAGGAATCCAAGTCCCCAGCAAACCAGCATCCACCCGGAAAGAGAAATTCAGCTCAAAAAAGAGAATCATAACAGGATGAACTCACAAAATCCTCCAGAAGAGAATTACCTGTGGCTCTCGTGTGTGGCGCAGGATGTAGCTGTAGACCTGGTCCGTGAGCGCCAAGTGCTTGCCCCCGGGAACTAGCCCTGGGAGTTCGTTTGCAGCAGTCTTACTGTCGAGGCTGCAGATGAGCCTGAGACGTCGTCCTGAGGAGGCGTGGACATGGCGGAGAGCAGACACAGAGCGGCGTCTGAGCGGAAGATTCGCAGACAACAAGTGCAGGGCCAGTGATGGCCGAGCTCGCATTGCACTCATCTTCCTGCAACTCCTCCGTCAATCCCACTCCAAGATTGTTGCTCTGCTCACTTCTCATTTCTTACAGCATTCTCTCTCTTCTTGAGGAGCCTGCAATATCACCATTTCTGCACACATTACCCACAATAATTACCAACAAAACTACTCCGTCACCATAAACTGGAGATGAACTTGCACAGCTTGAAGTGGGTCCTTAGCGTCGCACCGGTGGTCTAGTGGTAGAATAGTACCCTGCCACGGTACAGACCCGGGTTCGATTCCCGGCCGGTGCAATAGATTTCTCTATAATTTTTATCAACTTCGGAAATCGAATGTTTACGGAGTTATTTTATCTACGAGAATGATTTATGTTCCCGGTTTTTATCAATGTTTACAAGTTACGGAGCCATGTATTCACAGTAGCAGACCACTACAAGTGCAACAATTACTGGTGTGTGTCATCATGCTACAATGAACGAAGAATCAGGAACCTTACTCCTGATCCAACTCAGAGAGCCTGCAAGAGATAGAGGTACGACGAAATACAAGATACGGAGCATTTTATTCACAGTAGCAGACCATTGCAAGCGCAACAATTACTGGTGTGTGTCATCGGAATCAGGTCGGAGGTCGTTGTCTTCAGGTCGGGGAGTGGCAGACGCCACTCCCTGTTGCAGCTCGAGGACCAGCCACCGCACCGCCTTGCTCATCTGCTCCAACCTCAGCGCACTCAGGGACGGAATCGCTGCCCCTTCTTGCCCGGGTTTCGCAGCATTCTTCGCCGTCAAGGAGCCTGTCGCTTCGTCCACCAGGCATTCCGATCCTATTCGAAGCCGCAGATACTCCTGCAAGCGGATATTCACATCGAAGTCTCAACTTAAAGCGAATGCCACAAATTTAGGGTACATCATCAGTCCGCTTACTGATGCAACTTAAAGGAATGATGCATATGCACGTCAGAAGGTGCCACTGGTGGCCACAGTATTCTACATGTATGCTGTTGTTTATGGACATGATAAGGTTGAGATACTGAAATGACCTCCAAATGAAAGATGTGAGTTGAAGAATCTTCAATCCAAAGGTGTAAATCTTGCTAAACATCAATACATTTTAGCATTGGATGCATACCACAAATTCTTGAGCCTGATCACATGCGGCGTGGAACAGCTGCAAGTTATCGTAAAATCGCTCCAACGCATCATCTGTCTTTGCCGTCCTCCTGAAGTCATATTCTCCAACATTTAGGAGTCATATTCCCAAATCATCTAGAGGCTAGCATTGTAAAATAAAATTATCCGAAAAGTCTGCCTGCCTGTGTTTGCAGACATCATTAAGGCTCCTCTAACTACAAGCATACAGCATATTAATGTAGTCATACTACTACTTAAAACAAAACCCTAGAAACCCTGAATTAGCAAACAGGAGCACTGCAATAGCAATTATCAGCCATAACGGCTGAAGTTTGATGTGCCACTCCTTCAAATCGTCACAACAAGCCATGAACCATGACTGTGAAGCTCAAACTAAACCGATTCCACCTCCTTCTTAAATTATAGGGTTTCCAATGAAATACAAGTGACATTTAAACCGTACTCGACATCAGACGCCTCCTTCGCCTCCAACACAGTCGTTGCCGCGGTTATCAAAGCCTGCGAACACGAAGATCACAGCGTCAGAGCCATTCCTACCCTCTCAACTTCCCGAATAGAAATTAGCGTATGTACCGAGTAGGCGGTCTCCAAATTCTTCACTAGATGGTCCATTGGTCGAATACCCTTCACAATAACGTCGCGGTTTCTGTCACGCCATCAACAGATGCAACTCAAAGACCTAGGAATCACCAAAAAAGAAGACTTGGTCATGGAATACACCATCGTTTCGGTTGAAGGTTTAGGGTTTAAGGTTTGCACAAGACGAAGGTGACGAAGCTTTGACAATTGTGTGCAGGAACAGAGGTGGGTGTTAAGAACCGTCACTGCACCCAAAAGCGAGGAATATCTGTAAAACACGAAGATTTTGTGCTGGGGATGTACTTGGCGTTGGTGTTGGTTTGAGGTGCGATGACGGTTTCGGTGTCTGGTGGAGCTGGGTTTTCTTTTCATTTTCCTCTTTTTCTTTTTCTTGGCTCAAAAGGAAACAGTGTTTGATTGCAGAAAGAAAACGGAACCGGTACAACGTGCCATTTTTCTTTTCATACCGTACCTAGGGTCAGATTTTTTGGCACTGTATTGGAATATAATTATTCATTTGTAAAATTGGAAGTTCGGCAAAACGAATATTCTTAAAAATCCTCTTTTACGCCTATTTAAATTATTGATGTTTCTTAAGTATATTCCGGAAATTTTGGTAGCTAATACCCCTATTTGGAAAAAGTCCCGGGATGGGCTTTTGCAAATCTTGGGCACATTTCTATGGTTGCAATTTATACCTGCAATTCTCAAGATTTTGTACAAAGATGCGAGAAGACAAGAGATACGTGGGAGTATAATTTTTACTCTCATCGAACTTATAAACAATAAGCAATGCCATCTTTTAATAAAAAAATTGTTGAGTGCAGTGAATGTAGATTGGGCATTTCCAAAAACTTTTGCTAGGACACTCTAGTAAATTTGAGATTTTCAATACTAACAAGTAATATTATTTCCTTTCATATTGTCAAAAAAAAATTCTTGTCTTTAGTGGGAAAATGCATTTTATCCCAATTTAGAGATTTTCACTTATTGCCCAGAAGAAGAAGAACTCCGGTTCCAAAGGGGGCTAGTGTGAATAAAGTGTGTTCGTTCCTCTACTAAGTAAGGTAAGCCCCTCCATAACCAACCAAAACCCATAGCCAACATCTATAAAATTGGGGTATATCCAACCCTCTTTCATCCCATTACCACCAACTCAGCTCCAAATGGAGGTTTGTTATTAGTCAAGACCCTTACTTTTGTTCGTTGGTTATTGGGGGTACCTATTGTTGGCCATTCTCTAAACATAGTTGCACAATTTCAAAATTCATAACTAATTCAATTTTCATTGGAAAAATATGAAATCACATGGGTTGGATTTGTAATTCTATTGGCTATCACTGAAAAATAATAGTGTAATTATCTCCTCTCTCCATATATGCTCATTCCTTAACTTGTCGGTTTTAGGGGGGCTTACCTTACATGTCTACCGGACATGGGTTAGTAGTATGGAACTACTCCCCCTCTCGAGGATGGACACTATGTACCACAAAACAAGTAACCAAGAACAAAGAACGAGTGACGTCGTAGGGGTTGATGCGATGAAGTGTTTTGTATCTTTCCATGGGGGGTCTAGCGTGTTCGAGATGGGTTGGTTGTTTTTGAGTTTCCTTTTGTGTAGGAGTATGGACATAGCATGTTGAATTGCAATAGTGTTAATGTTTGTGAAGGTGGTCTTGATTGACGACATGGGAATTTTGAATGTTTTTTTGAGGGTTGTCATTGAGGGGATAAAGGTGGTGGCTCTAGCACCCGCAGTGATGACGATGAGGGGATCTACTTTCCATCTGAGTGCTTCAATATCATTGAGAAGTGGTTGGTATTTATTTGTTTTGTTTGCAATCGCTTCCCGCGAGAATCTATCATTATAATATTTGAATTCAATAAATTGAATAGTGAGATTTGGGTCCGTGTGGGTTGGTAGAGAGTCTTTGTATGGCAGCCTTCTATCACATAATAGGTCGGGTTTGAATCTGGCATTACAATGACATCTTTGTGTATCGCATGAGCATGGTAACAACCATGAGGGAACTGTATTTTCTTGCAGCTTGTCATTAAAGGTTCCGGCATTCATGAGGATGAAACAACGGGATTTGTTTGATGATACAATAAATTTACGGATTGTCCACACTGCTTTGTTGTGGCGTTTAACAATTAGGGCATGTATATGAGGGTTATGGCATTTGAGTAAAATGTGTAGCCATGTATCCGGGTCCATAGTGTTGCATATTGAACATGTTATGGAGGGGAATCTTTCTATACTGAAGACGAATTGTTTACAAGCGTTTCCCATATATTGTCCGGTGCGGAATTCCACTAGGCATGTTTTTTAAGAATCCGTGATAATGCAGTTTTTCCAAAAGTTGGTGAAGAGTTTGTTGTCAATGTTTGTATTACCGGTTGATTTATCAATATTAGGGAATTTTTCCACGAGCATTTCCAAGTTGTTTTTTAAGTCAGGTTTTTTTGTTTTTTTAGGTCACGTTATCCAGGAATTTGATGTGGCTTTTATCGGAGGTCTCGTACATAGAGGGCCATTTGCAACTCTGGAAGTAGTATGGGGTGGCGTAAGCGTGTTCGTATGGATGTTTGGCATCTCCGTAGGCTTTCTCTCGACCTATTTTTGCAATTTTTCGGCTTGTTTGTTCAGTCTATGTTAGCATGGGCTCAATCTTTATGTGGTGTGGTGATTTGTGTGCAATTTTGGAGCATTTCGACCATGGATGTTAGGATAGTTTAGTCTGGATGACTATTGTGTTGAGTGCGGTGTTTTATGTGTGTGTTTGGGAGGTATAATACATTAATGCATTCCGTGAAAATATGGGCCAATTCATTAGAGTATTGCATAGTAATTATCTTGAAGATTTTGTGAATAGCCATCATTTTGGCTCTAGGGATATTTTTGGAGCCCATGTAGTTTTTTCACAAGTTTAACTTGTTTGGTTGGGTTGTATATTCCATAGCCGGCTTTCTCCTGGTGCCAATGTCCCGGACTTACTTCGGTTGGTTCCTTGAAGGAATTGTTGGTTTTGTAAAATTGGGGTCAAATTTTTAGGGGGTGTAAGTTTGGTATTTGGAAAATGACGGGGTTGGAGGGGGGTAGTGGTGTGGACTTGTGTGTAGAGGGGGTCTTTGATAATTTTTATTGTGGTTTAAACAGATTAGTGTGGGTGTGGGTGGAGCAATTGCGGTATATACATTATTGATGTTGAGTTTTTTTGCAATTAGTGTAAGTTGAGAGAGGTGTTTAAATGTATCAATTTCTTGGTTTTGATGATGTATACATATGATACGTAAAGTTCATGGTTCAAGTCTGGATTTTTGCAATTCCGGTGGTATGGTGGGCTCTATACACAACATTGAATCTGCTTCAAATAGTGCTATGATATGGGAGTCCACAAATGGGCCGAAGTCTGGGTTAAAATTTTTGTACGAGTTAGTGTCGGGTGTGATAATGATAGTGGTGGTATGGTTGGGGTCATTATTTGCCGCTAGGCGCGCCCAATGTATTGCTTGTTGTGTTTATTCATCATTGTCGGGGATGCGAGGCCTATTCCTTTCGACTTACAGTCAAATGCTTTCCCAAGTGAGCCAGATATTTTATCCCATTTAAATGGGAAGTAGAACTTTGAAATTTTTGTAGGGCATGTGACGGGGGATGAAAATTATGATTGTGTTATATTAAAAGATGTGATAAGAGAGTCTAGTTGGGGGCGAGTAGTGTGTACTGTGCATGTTTAAGGGGTTCATTTTTTGGTATGCAAGATTTGTATCTTTGGTATAGCCAAACAATTTCGATTTCATATGGTTGGAGTGTGGGTTCAATGTTGATGGGGGTTTGTATTGCGTCATGGTATTGGTTCCACAACCATTGTAGTCTGGCAACCGGTGTAGTGATAGGTGTCTGCCGTTTCCTTCATATATGAGGGCATTATCTTGTTGTATTCTTACTGTGTCCTTTTGCGTGAGAATATTAGTTTCGAGATAACATTCGGTTGTAAAGATGCTAAGGAGGGGGATGATGATGGGCGGGATAAGAAATCTTATATCTCTAAGTTGTACTTGGGGGTGATGTAGTTTTATGATTCCTAGGTAGAAGTTGTTTTGGACTATGTGGCAGTATTGTTTAAGGATTTCGGTGTTATGGAGAGATGTGTTTTGATTGTGCCAAGGAATGGGATTTCTTTGCAGGAGCCATATCACATAAAACTTTCACTATAAGAAACCCGTGTTTTTTGTGACAGGGCAACTAAGGTGCAATTATGTTTTGTGCAGCATCCGGCACGTCAACGTTGACGTCCAAAAAAATCCGTTATAATTGACATGCGAAAACATGCCAAAATCTCAAAAAACAAGCCCACGTTTTTTAAAACGTCACAAAAATTTGGGGGTTGAAGGTATTAAAAATCTGCCATGTGGCTGCCACGTCGCGTCCACGTCATCGCCACATGGACGAGCAGTGCCACATCCCCAACTTTTTCATCCGGGCCCTTGGTAATGTGGCCCATGATGTGGCGCATGACGTGGCATACGATTGTGACTAGGCTTGCATACGTGGACCCGCCATTTTATGACATGGCACCTTTAAAATATGACGTGTCACTTTTTAAAATATGACGTGGCATGTCCAATCAGCATAGTTTAATGCAATAATTAATTGTGGACAGTGTAAATTGGGACGTCATTTCTAACACGGTATGTTTTCTGTGACGTTTTCTGTGACGTTCGTTGAGATGGAGGTCGGCAAAAGCAAGCACCAAGTCAGCAAAAGCAAGTGCCATGTCACCAAAAAGAAGCGCCATGTCATCAAAAAGTACCGTATCACTTTAAGTTTCAAGGGTAATTCAAATTCATCCAAATAGATGGATGAAAGTGAATCACTCTTGATTCAAGTGTGATGAGATAGGAGAGAAGGCCTTACATATATATACAATGGGATGCACAAGTGGTGACAATCCATATGGGATTATTGGATTTGTCATGGTGTTAGCCTCGTGTTAGCATAAACATTAAAATGTCACAGTAGACGTCCATCCAGACGTCTGTTCCAACATCCTCTTTGCCTACGTGGCAGCTGATTTCAACCTTGCCTACGTGGCACAAACATTTTTAAAAGAATCCAATTTCTACCTTGCCTACGTGGCTCAAACATGTTTTTTGTGATGTCAGTAAGGACATCCACGTTTTTTGTGACGTCAGTAACGACATCCACGTTTTTATTTTTGTAGGGGTCAGCCCATCTCCATTGTGTTTTAACCGTTGGGCAGTGTTTTACGGGAGGTTGCAGTAACAATCTTGAAGTTACTCACAGTGAAGCTAAACCCCCGTGCCGACGTGGCATTGTCACCTTTCTGAGGACGTTGTCTAAAACATGACTATGTTCACTAGGACGTCCCGCAAAACAAATACGTTTATGCTAACATCTCTGCGTTTTTCCGCCAATTTTTCCATGTTTGGTGCAACATCCACCAGAATCCGAGAACCCAAGGCTCGGCCCGTTCGCAAAAACATGTTTTGAAAAACACACTTGATCATAGCTAACGTCACAAAAATCACGGGTTTCTTATAGTGTTTGAGATCTTCATATTTTTTACTTACTATTTTTTTTATTACAAGACATGGTGTAAACCTTCATATTGACCACTTGGATTATCATTCTAAAACGTCTTTTGTTCCCAAAAATACAAAAGGTGAATTGGCACTTTTTGAACCTCCACTCCTTGCACAGTTTTTTTTTAATATGCTACACCCCTTTTTACCTCTAAAAATTGGTGTACA
This sequence comes from Bryoerythrophyllum caledonicum, assembly GCA_963971425.1. Taxonomy (NCBI): domain Eukaryota; kingdom Viridiplantae; phylum Streptophyta; class Bryopsida; order Pottiales; family Pottiaceae; genus Bryoerythrophyllum; species Bryoerythrophyllum caledonicum. The sequence continues at coordinate 5,900,892 of OZ020517.1, read as the reverse complement.
AGGAGTTCATATCATGATCAACATGATGATATAAAATTTAGACCTTGTGTAGTGCAAAAGTATGACACCAAGTGAAGAACAAGTCTACTGATCCACTCAACGTAGGGATGAAATTGAACCATTTTTTCTACTTCAAACATTATTACCTTTCAATCCTTGCGGTCAAAGTTGATGGAATTTTGTGAGTGTGTTAATTATCAAGTTTTATGTGAGATTCTACAATTAAAACTAGAAAAACAACTTTTTGTTTCCTTCCTTACACATTGCACTAGAAATAACAGCTTTGAATTGTTTTTGGTGTGAAATTGTCAAGGAAATTTAGGGGTTAATAGAGGAAAATTGTTGAATTTGACCCTTGGATAAGGTATTTTGTTGGATACCCAATTGGTAAGTGTGATGTACCATAAGCTTTCCTTTGACCCCTAAAGGACCAAGGCATTTTAGAAGAATTTCTACTCCATTGACATTTTGAGAATGTATTACTACCAAAAAGAACATTTTGAGAATGTAACTGTAGGATCTTCTTCTAAACTTATATGAGATGATGTGGCAAAAGTTTTGTGAAATTTGACTGTACATATTGAAAGATAATTGCAGTCAAAGTGAAAAGACTTGTACCCCGTAGGTACATTTGGTCCTTTAGGGGTTAACGAAGAATTATGGAATGATTGCATTGACTTTTATTGAACCTATTTGCATCAAGATTGAAATTTATTGTTACATTGCATCTAATGTAATAACCTCTCCTGACCACAAAACTCTAATTATATATCATATGAAAATTAGTAATAAACGTGTTGTTCGCTGACAATGTTAGTATGTGAAGATTTGCGCGGTGTGTGCAATCACGGGTTACTACTCTGGGGCCACTGGATGCGCTCCATGTTGAGATACAGCCCGACGATGAACGCGCATGTCACGAATAGGATGAAGATGGCGCTTTGTAAGAACATGCCTAGTAGGTGGGGTTGCCTCACATTGTAGGCTTGCCCGCACATCGTCTCCATCGCCCTAGACATGCCCACCTTCATGAGCCATAATTTAAAGCCCTCGCACCGCTCCAGATGATGCGCGGCACTGCAAGAATTTTGGTAGGGGGCAGACATGCTACCATAACCTTTGCCCGCACTGCTCCCACGACCAAAAATGCAACAAAGTTTTTAGAGTAGGCATGTTGGTCAGCCACTTGCCACTTCTCATCACAAAATTCGACACCTTCTCCACCTTCGCTCTTAGACCACCTTCTACGCACTTCAATCACCTCCGCCACCACCTATCATAGTTACTCAACGTGCTTGGTGTGATTACTTGCCTCATGCCATTCTACCATGAAAACCCTTTGTCTTAGTGTCTCTACATATTTTGAAGTGAAGAAATACTCCTACGGTGGAGAGGAGTCACAACACTTTTTGGCTTCTTTGCATGTTGGCATGGTGGTTGGAGTGGGCCTTGTGCATGCTCAAATTAGTTAATTCCTAAATTTCTTTGACAATTTCACACCAAGAACACTTCAAAATGTTGATTTCAGTGCAATGAGTAAGGGAGGAAATTAAAACTTTTATTTTCAGTATTAAATGTAGGATCTCAATTACAACTTATAAAGTTACATACTCACAAAGTTTCATCAACTTTTACCGCATATACTAAGAGATCATAGTGTTTGAAGTAGAGAAAACGGTTCATTTTCTTCCCTATGTTGATTGGATCAGCTGACTTAGACTTCATTCAGTGTCAAATTTTTGTACTATACAAGGTCTAGATTCATTACCATCATGTCAAGCATGATATTAGTTCTTTTTATACTATTTTTAGAAGCAGAAAAAATGTGTAGGAGATTCAATAAAATTGTGCAAATATTGTGCAAGGAGGTTCAAATATTGCTAATTCACATTTTATTTCTTGTGAGCTTGATATGTTTTAGAATGAGAATACAAGCAGTCGGTAAAAAGGATTACACTGCATCTTGTAGTGGATAAAACAAAAAGTAAAAAATATGAAGGTTTCTAAACTCTATGTGGAAAAGAATAAGTTTTTTTGTAACTTGCTCGACAATGTGGAACAATGTGTGAAATTCTTTGACTTGGGATACTATGTGATTTTTCACCAAAGACAAGAAATGATTTTCAACAATGTGAAAAGGAAATCTACTACTTGGTAGTACTATAAATCTCACATTTAAAAGAGAGCCCTTACAAAAGTTTTTAAAGTTGCCCAATTTGCCCACAATCGAGAAGTCTTTAAACCCCTGATGTTTGGAAGCACACGCATGAATGATTCAATTTGGAACCGCAAGGTCTTGACTTCAAACCCCATGGTCGTCAAAATATGCTAATATGTGATTTCTTGCCAAAAACTGTTTAATTGTTTTGCTCAATTATCTTTTAATCCGTATGGTCAAAATGTACAAAATAGTTACCACATCATCTCATATAAGTTCGAAAGAAGATCTTGTGATTATATTGTAAAAAGTTCTTTTTAGTAGTATATAATCAACGGAATAGAGATTCTTGTAAAACGCCTTGGTCCTTTAGGAGTCAACCCTAAAACACCATGAAAATTCCTCGGCAGTGCTACAAAGGCATGTTTTAGGCCTCTCCGGCATTACGGAGTTACGTCATTATTACATTTCTATACAAACTTCAGATACTGTAGCACAATTTGTTTTATAAATAGAACTTAGAATCATACGTGTCGGATAGAACTTAGAATCATACGTGTCGGATACAAAAGTTGACGGAATTGGAAAGGTGGGGAGTAATGTGTTGACATACCTTAACCCCTTAGTGCCCACGAGACCCAATATGGGACTATGGAGGTGTTAAAACTCATTTTTCATGAAATCCATGAGGTATTAGGTTGTCAAATGTAAAGTTCAGATTGCGCAAACATTACATGAACACTCTGTAAAAACCAAATTATGCATTGCAGTAATAGAACTCTTGGAAAAGCTAGGAAAACAACACAAAACACATCAAATACATTAAAATACAATGAATACTATGCCACATATTATGTTATATTTCATACACATGCAGAATGACTTTGGTCTTCAATTTTGATTAAAATTTGTCTTTAAGAGATTCTTCATTGTTTTGTGATTGTTGATCTCTCTCATTGCATACAAAACTTCCATTTTAACTCATATAAGTTTGGAACATTTTTGTATACAATCAAGCAGTCTAGAGTAAAAAAATCAGCAATAATCAAGTAGAAATGTTTTCTTCATGTATGATATGTTAATGCAAAGCTATTGACCTAGTCCACATGTGAGCCTCTTTTATTCAAAGTACAAAAATTCTTGTAAGAATCTACTAATGGACAAAATAGTATGCCCTCCAAAGTCCACAATTTTCATTACCAATACACAATATCTTTAAACACTATAATCTATTCCATCAATCGTTGGATGTTGTCTAAATTTTCCCCAAAGTTTAGGTCATGACTTGAGTTCAATTTTGTAAGGTTGGATACTTAAATTAAGTATTATATTTCCATCAAAATTAACTCAAAGAAAAAAATCAGCACATATCTTGGTTTTGGAGAAACATGATCTGGGTGCTAAAGGGATAATTTTTAACCCCTAAATTTCTTTGACAATTTCACATCAAAAACACTTCAAAACTACCCGTTTTAGTGCAATGAGTAAGGACGAAACAAAAAACTTTACTTCTAGTTTTAACCGTATGATCTCAATTAAAACTTATTGAGTAACTTACACAAAAAAAATCATAAAGTTTGATCGCTTGGATTGTAATATTATAGTGTTTGAAGTGAGAAGAGCGTCCATTTTCTTCCCTGCGTTTAGTACATCAACAGACTTTCGACTTCACTTGGTGACAAATTTTTGCACTACACAAGGTCTAAATCCATTTCCATCATGCTAAGCATGATATTAGTTCCTTTAACTCCAATTTTTAGAGGTAGAGAAAGGGTGTAGCATATTCAAAAAAATTGTGCAAGGAGTGGAGGTTCAAAAATTGTCAACTTGCGTTATATTTTATTGCGAACTCAGTATGTTTTAGAATGAGAATCCAAATGGTCAATGAGAAGGTTTACACCACATGATGCTACGGAAAAAACAAAGAGTAAAAACTATGATGATATGGAAGTTTCATGTGAAAAAGAAGAAGTTTTTTTGGTACCTTGCCCGACAATGTGCAATAATGTGTGAAAATGTTTGACTTGGATTTGTATGCTTTTTTTTCACTAAAGACAAGAGATTTTTTTGACCATATGAAAGGAAATTATATTATTAGTTAGTATTGAAAATCTCACATTCAATAGAGTGTTGTAGAAAAAGTTTTTGGAGTTGCCCCACGTGCCCACTCTCCCCATTTGAACTTCAAAACCCCATAACGTTTTCATCAAATGTTGGGTTTAGGAGAAAATTGGACTTACACAAAGCTTTTAGTAATGTCCATCTACTATAAAAATTTCAAAAAATAATGTTATAAATTGACGCAAGGTGTACCTACCCGAACCTTCTAGAGTCCCCCGAGGGAACTCTTGGAAATTTAGGGACTAACCGTTAGTCGGAATTGTATATATATATATATATATATATATATATATATATGCACATATTTTACTTTGTATATTATTGTGATGTTTAAGCCTCGGATTAAGGGTTAATCCTTGAAGTTCCAAGTGATATCAACAGGGCCAGGGAGAATTGACCCCCTCGCTCGTCCTTACCCGAGGTGGGCCCCGTCTTAATTGCATGAGGTCATTTTTCTGGCCCTCTTATTTTGGAGGGTCGAGAGGCTTTTTTTGGATATTTTGGACAAAGTTGGGGCCTACAACCATTGTTTACCCCGAAGGACCCTCTCTTTCTATAAATAGGTCCCCATCTAAAAACAAAATAGTGGCTAGGTTTGGCCCCACCACCTCCTAGCTCCCTTGGGTAAGTCCCAGCAAGGGGGTCAATTCTCCTTGGCCATATCAATAGAGTTTTCCTGAAAGTAAAGGATCTTTCACCGTGAATCTTAGAGTTGTATGTTAGTAATTGGGGCCCCATACACATGGTGACTTGGGTGTGGGGGAACCACCATTCAACCTTTTGGGAACTCGGGGTACTACGGGGGAGCTTTAGCTTGCATGGGGTAGGGCCCAAGAGCATTGTTTCCCATGCATCTCATTGGTGCAGAAAAAGGGAGTACGAGATTTTTGGAAGTCTATTCTCGTGCATGATTTTTTTTTGTCCTATGTGGCACCATATTCCTAATGGCTTTCCTCTTCAGGAAGCACTTTCAAGAAAACTCCATTGATGATTGGAGAAAGTAAAGGATCAATTTGAGCTTCACTCTTCAATCCTCAATCCGAGTCTTGCCGTCGTTTCTCTGACCCCAAGACCGTCCACCAATAATGTAAGAAGTGACGCTGAGATCAAATATTTCAATGCTTTTTTTTGCACCCAATCATATTAATGCCCAGGGCGAATTGACCCCCTCGTTGGGACTTACCCGAGGTGGGAATTGTCTTAATTGCATGGGGTCATTTACTTGGCCCTCTTATTTTGGGGGGTCTAGAGGATTTTTTTGGATTTTTTTTGGACAAATTTGGGACCTACGGCAATTGATTATCCTACAGGACCCTCCCTTGCTATAAATAGGGCCCCATCCAAAAGCAAAATAGGGGCCAGGTTTGGCTCCACCGCCTCATGGCCCCCTCGAGTAAGTCCCAACGAGGGGGTCAATTTGCTCTAGGCTCATATCAATCTCCTCATAATAAACCACTTCACAAGATATGCGTGATACTTTTTAGTCAAAAACCCTTAAGAAATCACCACACTATAGTCAATCCTAAGACCGTGGATAGATCCACAAAATGTACACTCTCAACCAGCCCTTTTTTTAGGCGAAAAATAGCCGAATGGCGAAAATAATAATCTAAAAATAGAATATTCTCGACAAAAGTGGGAAATTTGTGATTTCACATCGCCAAAATTCCATCAATGGTTGTTGCTATGTCGCCATATTGCCACTAATGAACAACGGGGACTCCATCTTGTCGCCAAAAAGGATGTACAAATCTATATTTATAGAGATGAAATCTTTGAAATTAATATTTATGGAGAAAATTTTAGTTTTGTTTGGATTGAGGAAAAAGCCACAGTGGCTCACAAAATTTTGTAAACTTTGACCGTGGGGATTGCAATATTATTGTATTTGAAGTAGAGAAAAAGGTTCATTTTCTTACTAGCATTGAGAGGGTGAGCAAACTCTGTTGGTGTCAAAGTTTTACACTAAAAAAGGCTTAAATCTTGTTCCATCATGTTGAACATGATCATATTCGTTCCTTTGACACAAATTTTTAGGGAAAGGGTGTAGAATATCCATAAAAAATTGTGCAAGGAGTGGTGGTTCAAAAATTGCCATTACACATTTATTTTTTTGTGAACTAAAAACGTTTTAGAAGAAGAAAAACTCCGATCCGTTGAAGGGGCCAGAGTGAATAAAGTGTCTGTTCATTCCACCACTTAATCAAAGTCCACCAGACATAGATTTAGTATTATGGAACTACTCCCCCCTATCGAGGGTAGACACTATGAAACCAGACATACATGGCCAGTAACGAGTAACTAGTCAATACAGTCCTAGGACCAAGTCAGAACCATAGGTCATGTTATGACGAGATGACATGTGGGAGGTAAGGTGTGTGTTTTGGAAGAGTTTTTTTTTAAAATTTTAATATTTTATAGGCAATATCATTAAGTTTGGGGAGAGTTTGGTTATTTTCAATCCTCCGTTTGTGAAGGAGAATGGACATCGCATGTTGGATTGCAAATCGTGTTGATTTTCGTGAATGTCATTTTGATTTGATAAACGTTTTAGAATTCAAATCCAATGGTCAATAAGAAGGTTTGCAACACATCTCAATGTAGTAGGGAAAATAAAAAGGAAAAACAATATAGATCTCTAATCTTTGTGTGGAAATGAAGAAGTATTGTTGATGCTTTGCCCGTCAATGTGTGAAAAATGTTTGACTTAGGTGTAAATGTTTGTTTACACTATCAACAATAATTTTTTGAGGATATCTAAGAGAATGGTATCTCTACAAAATATTTTAACGCCATTAGGAACTTATAGCAAATTTTTTTAGCTGGCTAGAGTCTCCAATCCAACCTTCAAGGTTGATAAATTTCCAACCATGAGTTTTATTTTTTTTGATAAAAATATCTCCACAGAGATTTCATCAAGGACAATCTAGTATAAAAGTTTCAAAAGTTGAATTTATTTTTGAAATCATAGCGAACCAAAATGGAAAACATTTCCTCAAGCGTTAAATGGGCCTTTGGAATTAACTTGTGTGGATAATTGGTTTTTTGGGGGTAAAGCTACTACGTAGGTCACGTGGACCTAAATAATGCATCATATCTTTACTGCCTTCCTCAAGTTAAACTTTATGTAACAAAAAAAAGGGAACAAAACATAAGATAATTTTCAGGTGTAAAAGCGCTTATGTATTGGGATTTGTTGTCAAGCCATAAGCTTCATTTGTTGATTGGAGTGAGTGTGCTCCATAACAAGTCTTGGCTTGGAACCATGCCGATTTGTTTGAAAATTCAAGAAAATTCTTTTTCCATGTGAACAAAATCTTACAAAGGTAAACAAATATTTTTAATCATTTTACAAAAAGTTGAATGCAATTGTTGGAAATAAAAATATATATTAAACTCTACATTGTTGAGCCGCTATTCTTCTATAGCATGCATCTTCCTCCTAGTTTAACCCCTAAGAGATCAAGTGTTTGTTTGGAGGACAAAATTTTTCACAGTGATTGCAATTATCTTTAAATCCGTATAGTCAAAATTCACCAAAAAAATTCACCAAAAAAATTCCACATCATCTCATATAAGTATAGAGAAGATCCCATAGTTACATTCTCCAAAAGCTCATCTTGGCAGATTTTGATAAATGGATTAGAGAGTCTTCTAAAATACCTTAGTCTTTTAGGAGTTAAACCCATAATTGGACCGGGACAAACAAGTAGAGTCCATCACAACATTGAAAGGCCAATGGGGCAATTGCATAGAATAAACGAACCCTTGTTCAAATCCAAGAAATGGAACTTTTATTATAAAGTATACCCCCCATGACCGCCACCTTCCTATCACTGCCACTCTATATATGGTTCCATTTCCACTTTACATCTGCCCCATTTTCACCCATTCACTTTTCATCAACTCCTATCTAACCCCTAAAGGCCCAAGGCATTTTAGCACCCAAACTCACTGAAAACTGCCACTTTCAACACATTCAACACAAAATGCAAATCAACACAATTTCTACGTATCTAACCGTAGGATCTTGTACTAGGATTGTACAAGTGTATGTGGTAAAAAAATTATTTAGTTTGACCGTACCGATTGAAATATATTAGCCTTTGAAGTGAGACATTAACTTTACTCGAGGTTATACTAAACGCCTTCAAACTTCGACCACCTTCTATGGCAACTTTTTACACTATGGTTTGTGATTTTCTAATTTTAACTTAAAAGGATCATGTTAGGCACATGTGCACCAAATTTTAGAAGTAGAAGAGGGGTACAAGATGTCTTTAAAAATCCGACAATGCAACTATGTGCTAAGAACTAACAATACACTTCGAGTTTTGCATATATCATATTTTTCTCATATTTATGAAATTCAAAAATCCATACAACAGGTGCAAAGATTTCCAACTCTTTTCAAGACGATTTTTCCTTTTTTTAGATGGACAAAAACTCGAGTTTCTATTGAATTTAGAATTAATCAAAGTTTTGCAATTTGTTATATGTCACCCTGCATCGCTGCACTATTTGTATGTGTTACTGAAAAAAAATTGTAACTTTTGAACCATAAGTCAAATTTCTACAAAAACTATGTCTGCAGGAAGTTAAAAGAAGGTCGCCCATTCAATAAAAAATCTCAAAAAATCATGCCTGAAATGGAGAACGTGGTATCCTATTGAAACTCAAAATGTCCCCCGAGGGAACGTTGGGCCTTTAAGGGTTAAGGCTTACTATTGGTCAAGACCAATAATATTTGGTCAGCACTAATGGGGGGTTCCTAGTGGCAGAAATAGGCTAAACATGGCTGAAAATTCATAACTAATTCACATCTCATCGGAAAAATATGAAATCACTTGGGTTGAGATTTTAATTTTATTAGCTATCAGTAAAAAAATAGATTTATTTTTATTTTCTCTCTCCATCAATCTGCACATTGCTCAAATTCTCGGTCATGGGGGGTTAACCTTCTATGCAGCGAGGAGTCGGGATCCGGAAGTGAGGACCACAGACGTGGGTCCCTGGGAAAAAGTTACTTTTTGCTTTCCCAACACCATCTACCTCCTCCGTACATCGCATCACCGCTTCCCGCACGTGTCTTCCGTGCTCTACCCAAGGAAAAAAGTATCTTTTTATAGTATCTACAACCCTCCTAGATAACTCACAGACTTTCCCTGAAAAACTGACACCCGCGAAGAGAGGCTGGAGTCAGGACCACTCCACGCCACGCTCGCAAGAGGCCACATGACAGCACCCAATCATGTGCAAGGCTTGTATAGGGTAAGCCCCCCTAAAACCGACAAGTTAAGGGATGTGCATATATGGAGAGAGGAGATAATGACACTATTATTTTTCAGTGATAGCCAATAGAATTACAATTCCAACCCGAGTGATTTCATATTTCTTCGATGAAAACTGAATTAGTTATGAATTTTCAGCCATGTTTAGTGGGTGGCACCTCCCATAACCAACAACCAAAAGTAAGGGTCTTGACTAACAACAAACCTCCATTTGGAGCTGAGTTCGTGCTAATGGGATGGAAGAGGGTTGGATATACCCCAATTTTACAGGCGTTGGCTATGGGTTTTTGTTGGTTATGGGGGGCTCAATTCCATCAGATATTTACACTAATTTCAAGCCTAAACCCGTCACCTCAGTCCACTCACACACCTAAACCCGTCACCGCCTCCCGAAACCGACAGTTCCAATCATGTTCCTCAATTCAATCCGAAAATATCGTGGGAGCCACACGTAAAACCGTCGCCTCACCCAAATCCGACACGGTCCCGAAATTTTAAGAGGGGGTACATGGAGTCACCTCTCCCAAATCCGACATGGTCCCGAAATCTGCAGAGGGAGTACATGGAGCCGGTTTAAGGCGTGTGCAGCAGCAAAAGGAAGTGCATCAGTCAAGGCCATGATCAAGGCAGCGGTGATGGCCGCGATGTCGCCGTCGCTGTAGATTGCGTGCGTGAATGGCAACAGTGCGATGGTCGCAGTAGTGATGGTGAGGCGTCGCAGTTTGCTGCAGAGATTCGGTGATGGTGTTGGAGGTTTGAAGCGGGTGGATCGTCAATTTTGCGGTGTCTGAATCGAAGTATGTGAGCGGAATCCTTGTAATTGAGGATTTCTCTTTTGTTTTTGGGAGTCGCCATCGCGTGAGGGTGAAGAGCTTCTTGTCTGATGTGAGGAAGTGGTGCGCTTTCTTCACCCGCAGTAAATTTCGCTTCCTGTTTTGGGGGTTTAGTGATCTGAATTCCGGTTTTGCGTCTCCTTCCCTGGAGTTTTGAATTTCTGCAGGTTTTTAATCTTTTATATGTTTGAGTAAGTAGTAATTCGAGCACATTTTTGGTTTTTTTTTTTTTTTTTTTATAAATTTTTTCTCTCTCTTAAGAGGTTGATGTTTGCGGTTGCGTTAGTTTACAGATCTTTCACCTGTTTATGGAGAAGATTAGGTTTCTGCATGGTCTCACGTGATATGCCGAATTTGGGTTTAGGTCAACATGCTGCGGTTTTATTCACTGCAACTTGTTTGATGTGGTGTACTGTTATGCAGGGACATTTAGCTGATGTTGGAAGACAGCAACGAGGAATCATGGCTTTGTGTGCAGTTCATCCGATCGTAGCCCACGGCTCATCTCTGCGGCAAACTGCTGCCCCGAGCAAGGCGCGGGCTGTAAGGACGCACGGATTTGAAACCTGCACATTGACAAGTAGTCGTGTGAGACGTGGTGGAGGCGTTTTGCGCTGCAGCTCACGAGACGATCGGGGGAGCTGTGATGCGGCCGAGGAGAAGCGATCCGAGAGGGAGCCGTTCCGGGAAGCCATCTTCGAGCTGGAGATCATGGTGAGAGAGCCGGCCGAGGTGCTCGGGGGGATGCAGGAAAGGCTGTCGGCCAAGGACCTGGAGCTCGTGCTCACATACTTCGCTCAGGAAGGTCGCGACTCATGGTGCGCGCTCGAGGTCTACGAGTGGATGCAAAAGGAGAATCGTGTCCGGGACGAGACGCACAAACTCATGATGACCATCATGTATCAATGGGTCATGAAGCTAGTCCAAGGCGAACGATCCGTGGAGGAAGTGAAAAGCTTGTTGCAGGTTAGTGAATCAGCATTTCCTGATGGATTTCGATGCAGCTTGTTGCGTGTTGCAGGTTAGTTCAGCATTTTCTGGTGGATTCGTGCATCTTTTGGTTTGATGCAACTTCTGTTTTTTTTTTTCAGATAAGTACTACTTGTTGATGAATGGATTGCAGGACATGTATTGCGTTGGGCTGAAACCGGAGTTTCATATCATTCAAGCCATCATCTCTTCGTACTACGATAGGGGGAGGAAGGCGGATGCGTTGTGTTTCGTCAAGAAAATGCTGGAAATAGGAGTGGAGGACGATGCTGAAGATCCTGTGTCCACTCTAGTCTTCAAAATGGTGAGGGCGGGGGATTATAAGGAGGCTGTCGAGGCAGTGCGCACTTTGCGAGGATGTGGTTACGCGCTTCGTGTTTCTGCGTACAGTGCGGCTTTACTGGCTATAGTGAAAGAACAGGAACAGGTGAGTTTTAAAAAAAAAATTGGTTTCATCTCATCAGTCAATCAGGACTATCTTGGATTGGTTACTTGAAGTCATAGAATTAGATTTTTCATTGCATTCTTCAACATTTAGAAACTACCAGCGCATCAAACAAAACATTCAGCCAATTTTTTTGGTACAGAGAAAACAGGAATATGACAACTGTGTGTCTTTACCAGTGCAAGTATATTAACCTTTTTCTCATCTGTGCAGTTTACTTCGGTCCAGCGTCAGGTGACGATGCTCGTTCAGAGCGGAGAATTACAAGAGCTGGAAGAGCATGAAACGGAGGCCTTCACAACCTACGAGAATCTTCTTCATCAAGAGGCGGAGGAGATTGTCCGATTGGCTGAGAAAGCAGGGATTCCTGAGAGAATGCCCAGCTTCTACGAGCGCCTTCTGGCCATGTATTGCATTGCAGGGAAGGGTCTGGAAGCTGAGCGGGCCTTGTGGCAGATGAAATTCTTTGGACGCGAGCCACCCATTGAAATGTACAACACAGTCATCGGCGTTTGTGGATTTGGAAAGCATCGAGAGGCTGCCTTCCGTGTCCTTCAAAGGTAGGAACCAAGTCCACGCTACTCCCTGAAGATGAAAAGTTCATTGATTTGTTTGATAAAATTGTCACTGCATGTTCCTGCGCACACCATAGAAGTCACCCAAAGTTTCGCTAAGATACCCCCTCTTGTTCCTACTTCCTGTGCACACCATAGTAGGAACTATTCCTTCCGCACCGTAGATAGTTATCAGATCAATAAAAGAGCTTGGTGGTCTTATCCTTCATTCAGGACGAGCTCGATGATCCCTCAACTCAGTTCTAGCCGTCTTTCAGAATGAAAAAAGAGAGTTTGTACAAAAGAAAAAGGGGTATCTTATCCAAACTTCGAATTTTTCTAATACCTGTTTTATAAAATCAGTTGTCATTATATGTTCCTACTTGTCTGTGCAACTTCTCATTATGAAACTTGGTGTGCAGAATGGAGAGCATGGGTCCTTCAGCAACGAAGAAGACGTACTCTGTGCTGATAGGGGGCTTCCACAAAGGAGGCCATTTTCGGGAGTCTTCGGAAGCGTTGCAACTGATGCTCACGCGCGGGCTGCGCCCCGACTCGCACGTCATGCTGGCCGTCCTGCAGTCGCTGCAGAAAGCCGGCCTGGTGTCGCAGTACCTGCTCCTCTGCAAGACGCTGGCGCAGGTGGGCATGATTGAGCCCTGTCTGCTCTACTTCTACATTGACGCACTGAATCTGTGCATAATCAGAACGTTGGATTGACTACTTTTTTCTGTTAATATTTACCATGTATATTACTCTGAGTGTGAGCTGCTGGAATGCGCAGCTTGGACCTTGTAAACAGAGTTGTAGATGAGACTGTTCATATTAGTGATTCTGTTCACCAGCTTGTATAGATTCAATACTCTTTGATAACATTTTATGAAAGCCAATTCTTGACAAGTGGTGTGGGTTCATGAGGAGTTGGTGAATATGTACTTGACATGAGCCCGAGCATTAGATGCACATAAGTATCTTCCGATTATCTTACCAACAATTACGGTGTTGTATTGAGAATACAGGGCCTGATAGCAGCATTTTAGTTTCGGCCACCTCTGAGAATGACGAATTCACGTTGTACCATAAATCTCATCTGCCTTCCTCCTCTTCCTCAAAGTAATCTAGCACTATTCAAAGCTCAATTCAAACAGTTAAAATTAAAAACGTCACTACATTCCGTGTACAGAATTACTATCAAATCATAACTCTTTCATAACAACACCGTAAACCTCCTTCCAGATGTAAATTTCGTCTTCTCCACTCCGCTCTGTTCATCGAAAGAAATGACCAAAAGATCCAGACTGACCAAGCAAACTACACTGCCATAACCAAAACTGATCTCGAGAGCAAGTTTACGAAGTAATATACTTTCATAATGATACAAAAGACCCCCTTCTAGGAAAGTTTAAAAAAAAAATGTCATCACCGTCCAGACATCGCCTGTATGACGTGCCTCTGCAGCACTTGCTGGCGGTCTTCCCGAGACAGAGCCGCCAAGCTGGAGACTCGGGAGAACCCAGGTTGAGAAGTGGAATGATTATTATTATTATTATTGTTATTACTGTTGTGATCGTGTTCCTTCAAGGTGTTAAACTTCTTCGGCTTCTTCTTCGGAAGGGGTTCGCTCGGGAAGGTCAGGTTGGTGACGAGGTAGGTGCTGGTGCTCGTTTCGTCCAGCTCCCTGTCCACCGACATCAGGCTCTGCTTCGCCACCTTCACCGACACCAGGCTCTGATTCTCCACTTTCACCGGCACGTGCTCCTCCTGGCTGACCTCCTTGATGGCGTCGCGCACCTCGCCGGCCAGCTTCTTGCCTTGCTTCTTCACCTTCAGGTCGTCGGACACCAGTTGCACCTGAGAACACGAGGGAGAGTAAGTAGTGGAGTTCAGTGAAGAGGCGAAGATAGCACAGTGAGCTATGACCTCTTTTCTCATTTCATTTTATATCATCAAAATCAGGCCTATATCGCTCTCTTTGTCTATGATCAGCTCAACGAGGGACAAGGCAGCTAAGATCATAGTAGTCAAAACGAACAACATATTACTTTTCACAGACGCATCTGTCCGATTCACGATGACTAACCTTCGGAGCCCCATATCTTTCTCAAAAATTATCCAAATCGGACATATGAGATGTTTTTCGGCATCTACAGAAAATGTAGACGCCGAAAAACATCTCATATGTCCGATTTGGATAATTTTTTAGAAAGTTATGGAGCTCCGAAGGTTGGCAGCCATTTGTAGATTAGTCGTCGGTAATCGGACAGATGCGTCTGTGAACAGTAATATGCCGTCTGTTTTGACAACCTTGGCTAAGATTCATGGTATAACATGACCTCTCCTTCACTCCCAAACTATTTCTACCTTGAGTTTAAAGACCAGCCGTTTCACTCTAGCAGAGAAGTTTTGAAAAAAAAATTGGCACCTCAAGAGGCCAAACTCTTGGCCTCCAAATTCTCAATGGATTACATGCTCTTAAAGAAGACCGAAAGTGATTACGAAGGAGAATGTATGACAAGAAAGCATTAGTGTTGAGTGGGGTTGTACCTTGGTGTAAGACAAATCAGCTCCACTTTCAATCAATATCCGAACAAGTGCCTCAAAATTCTCCGGGCTCGGCCGGTAATGCCCACTGTGAGCCTCCATCAGCTAATAACCAAAGAACATAATCCAGTTAGTAAGTGTCAATTACAGTCCTTCACAAGAGCATCTGTTACAACAACCAACTCCCTTTACAAACAGAGTTGTTGTAGATGCTGTTTTAACAAACAGGACTGTTGTAGCGGTGATATACGTAAATTGAGGTACCGCTTCCAATAGCACGAGTGCTATCTATTCAGACCTCATTATGTATGTGATCAATCTACAGCTGTGAGTTTTTCATCAGAGCAACTAACCTGCAAGACCCCTTTTTTGATCGACAACCGGCCAGCTGCAGTTGTAGCGCCTCCAGCTAGAAAACTAGAATGCTGAAACACACCCCTCTCTTTCTGTACACAAAAAAACACCACCAAATCATTGATAAACCAGTCAACATGAAGACAAAAGTTTTCATTATCATAGCTCAACAAACTGGCTGAATCACATCTATGGGGGGAAAGAATTTCTTACAATTTTGATGCATATAAAACGTTTCTACTTTTATCTGCAGAGGTTGTAGCGAAAGGATGCTATACCTTGCCAACATAGAGTTTACCAGAAGGACTCATGACAAAGATCCAACGGTCATCGCTGCCAGACTGGGCGGTGTGCACAAGCTCCCCAGACTCCCTGTAAAAAAGCTTGCCTTGGTATATGGAAACCTCGAACTGCTTTCGCTGTTCCTGCAAACGTTTCAGAAGACAAAGGTTCCTATTGATTGAAATGACCTCCAAGAGAAACATGTTAGCTGAAGACAAAGGTGTAATAAAGTTAGACTTTATTACATTTTTGTGTATATACAGTTCCCGGGGTAAGACAATGCAAAAGTTTCAAACGTGGAAAAGAGAAAAAGGTGTGGCATTACAGGACTAAGATAGTTGATTTGCTGATGTTGGAGTTTCGATCGAGGGCACTTCTCTAGCTCAACTTGCCTGCCATCGCCGACATCCAACCTGCCACAGACATGACCAAGGAGTCGGTGTGTTGCATCCATCTACAAGTTTAAAAAATCACTAGGATTTGATGAGTAGTAGCAGTACCAATAGAAGAAGGGTTCGTCTGTATCGAGCTGAAGCCAGTGGAGATAATAAGGTCGCAAATTATGCCCATATCTGTGCCTGGCATCTATCTGCGGAGAAGAATCATCCATCAATCAGTGCATCGTGGAGCAGCTTCAGAAAAAAGAAGAAGAAGAAGGGAGTGTGTTCTCACAGCTTCAAGCCAGTGTTGGAGCGCGAGCTTAAGAGGCTTGTAGCCTTTGGACTTCTCCAGCCCTTTCCCGACCTGCAGGAACTCACAAGCATGAGCTCTCCAATGTAGCCAAAAAAAAAAAACAGAGGGTTAGTTGATGGTGGTCACCTTGGAAGCCTTCCGCTTCAAGCGCTTCCAGTGGTCATAGGCCGTCCAAGACTTACTGTGCACATAATACTGTTGGGTGTGCTCCTGCAGAACCGCAGAATCCACGATGTTCCACCTGTGAAGACACGAAAAACCAAAGCAGTGATGCGTTTTTCTCTGGAGGTGAAGGTCGAACCTATCAACCTTCGGGACTTACCAGCCGAATGCCTGGGCCCGGATGGCGGCATCTGCGAGCTTCCGCCGCTCCCGGTACCCTCGGTACGTCTTCTGGATCCTCACCGCGGCAGCAGCCGCCTCTGGCACCACAGGCGCACCCTCGTCCATCGCCATGGCCAAAAAACTATCCCAGAACACCAACCCCACACGTCTCTACCCCCACACTTGAAGCCACGAACATATCCAACCCTCAAACCAAAGCCAGATCCCCGAACTAGAAACAAACCTGGCTTCAAAACGTCACAAGCTATCTCGACGTCAAGATGAGAAAACATCTTCACCAGATATTGAAAAACTTGGCAAGTATGATCTGACACTGGTATTCTGCAGAAGTCGGCTGACCGAGCCTCTGATGCACCGAGACACGTGCACTTGTTGAATTCTCATCCTTCTCTGTGATTTCCTCAGAAACTTAGTAAGGTAGTACACTAATTGAGTGTTAAGTTTATCATCCTCCTTTAACGTTCAAGGTAGCAGTTTTAGCAGAAGGAAGGTACTATTTGCAGCAGACGACTGAGTCTGTGATGCACCCAGGAACTTGAGTGATAAGTTTATCATCCTTCTCAGGCAGCAGTTTTAGCATGAGGATGGTAATTTTGCAGCAGACGACGAAGTCTGTGATATACTTACTCAGAAAACTAGTAGCTTGGAACACTTTATTGAGTGTTAAAATTATCATCCTTCTCAGCGTTCAAGGCAGCAGTTGTAGCATAAGGATGGTTACTGTAAGTTGCAGCAGACGACGGAGTCTGTGATTTACACAGAAACTAACTTTGTACAGTTATCATCCTCCTTAACGTTCAACGTGGTAGCAGTTTTAGCATGAGGATGGTCATTTGCAGCAGATGACGAAGTCTGTGATTTTCTCAGAAAACTAGCTTGGAACACTTTAATGAGTGTTAAATTATCAGCGTTCAAGGCAGCAGTTGTAGCATGAGGATGGTACTGTAAGTTGCAGAGTCTGTGATTTACTGCTGAGAAAACGAGTACACTTGTTGAGTGTGAAGTTATCATTCAAGGCAGCAGATTGTGGCATCATCTTCTCGGATTCAGACTCAGTCGTTCGCACTCAACGGTTGAGCTCCCTGAGATGGTGGTTTAGTTTGTGAGGGGTTGGGTGAATTGGTCCTTGAAGAAAAGACAGGATTTTTATGACAGGATTTGGGGAGGTCTTGGAATGTGTGAGTTTTGGGGATGAGCCTTTTTTGAAGTGTTTTTGGTGTGCAATAGTCAAGGAACTTTCGGGGTAAGAAATAGAGACATATTCTGGAAGGTTTTATAGACCCCACCATGGTTGATGGACATTGGTAGTTGGCATTAGGATTTGAGCCTTGGTTCTAGTCAGCTCCCTCTACAACAGTAAGAGTCAGCAAATTTTTGTTCTTTACAATTGGAGTTTGCTTATAACAGCAACATCCATCAAGCCGAAAGTCACCCCTCATGACATCTATTGCGTGATGTTCGTAGAAAAGCTTGTCCGTTGTAACAGGCGCTCTATATATATTCCGTTGTTTATAGCAAGGTAAATTTTAGTAAAACCAATAAGTTGTTGTAGAGGGAAGCCGTTGTACCCCTTTTAAAGAAGGCTAAGGCGGAAGCCTCTGAACCAAGTTCTTGGTGGCTCATGTGGAGGAGCAACTTAGAAAAGGGAGAAGAACTACAACAGCTCTACCAAAAAGAAGAATTGTCAGTATCCATTTGAGTTTCCTTGAAGGGGTTCGCGAAGGAGAAAGCGAGTACGATAGTGGTGCCAGACAGGACAAAATTGTTGTATGCACCACAATAGACTTCCAAAAATCTCATACTCTTTTTTTTTTGCACGAATGAAATGCACCACAATCAATGCTCTTCGGCCCTACCCCATGCAAACTATAGCTCCACCGTAGTACCCAAGTTCCCAAAAAGTTGACCCGTGGTTTCCCCATGTCTTTTCCAAGCCAAGCACCAAGAACATGTGGTCCCAATTACAAACATAAGATCCCAAGGTTTGGGGTGACATGCGGGCTCACCCTCCCACGCTTTCAAGAAAACTCTATTCAATCACTACTTCCTTAAGGGGTTTGACTTTGGTAAAGATGACCTACAAGAGAAATTGAATATTAAAGAATAACTCAATTATGCCTCTCCATAAATATAGCATTGGTTACAATGATGAAAGATGAAAAGTGAAAACTGATGGAATTATACAAGTGTCAATGTGAACTGCTTGCCAGCTAGGATGAAGATTCAGTAGACGACATGGCCATCACTTGACTGAATCTGCACTGACACGCTGGAAATTGCTCAACACAAGTTGTTTGCTGGAAACATTTATTATTACTTCCATTTTTATTCTATTTTGAATCAACAAATGAGGGCACCACTTAACCCCCAAGCTACCGTGACAGTTTTACACCAAAAACACTTCAAAATTGTTGGATTCTAGTGCAATGAACAAAGGAGGAAAAAAAAACTTTGAATTTGAATTATGACCGTAGGATCTCAATTAATACTTGTGAATTAATACACAAATAAAATTCCATAAACTTTGACCGCACGGATTGAAAGATTATAGTGTTTTAAGTCAAGCAAACGGTTCATTTTCTTCCCTGCATTCAGTGGATCAGCAGACTTTGACTTCACTTGGTGTCAAATTTTTGCACTACACAAGGTCTAAATCCATTACCATCTTGTTCAGCATGATGTTAGCTCCTAATACATCAATTTTTAGAGGTAGAGGACGGGTGTAGCATATTCAAAACATCTGTGCAAGGAGTGGAGGTTCGAAATTTGTTAATTCACACTTTAATTTTTTGTGAACATAATATGTTTTAGATTGTAAACCTTCTTCTTGTGGAAAAAACGAAATGTGAATTTTTTTAAGATATCTAGGTTTTATGTAGAAAAGAAGAAGTTTTTTGGTACCTTGCCCAACAATGAGTGACAACGTGTGAAAATGTTTGATTTGGGTTGGTATGCTATTTTTCACTAAAGACAAGAACTTTTTTTGATAGTAGGAAGGGAAATAATATTACTTGCGAGTATTGAAAATCTCACATTCATTAGAGTGTCTTAGCAATAGTTTTTGGAGGTACTTGAGGTGCCCGCTTTCCCCATTTGAAATTCAAAACCCTATAACTTTTTCACCAAATGTCCAATTTAGAAGAAAAAAAAATCCCGCTAAGGTCTTGGTAATGCCTTTCTATAGTAAAAATTTCAAAGAGGAATATTGGAGATTGATACCAGGTAAACATGACCGAACTTTCAAAAAGCCCATTTTTGACACTTGGTCCTTTACGGGTTAAATTTCATGTCTACTGTAGTCGTACTTTATGATTCAAAAGCCCTATCACTTTTTACTTTTGATGAATATTTTTACTGAGACTACAACTATCTATACTACTTAACTCCTTGAGGACCGTGACAATTTCACACAAAAAATACTTCAATATTGTTCATTTTGGTGCGGTAACTAAGGAAGAAAAAAACCTTACATTTATAGTTTTAACCATAGGATCTAAATAAAGACTTACTAAGTAATATACTAACAAAGTTTCAAAAACTTTAACGGCATTGATTGAAAGATTATAGTGTTTGAAGTCTAGCAAATGGTTCATTTTTTTCCCTTGGTTGAGTGGATGAGCAGTCTCTAACTTCACTTGGTATCAAATTTTTGCAATACACAAGGTCTAAATCTCTTACTATTGTATTAGCCATGATGTTGGTTCCCTAACACCAAATTTTAGGGGTAACAAAGGGGTCTAGCATATTCAAAACAAGTGTGCAAGGAGTAGAGGTTCAAAAATTGTCAATTCATGTTTTTTAAATTTTTAAATTAATATATTTTAGAATGATAATCCAAACCGTCAATAAGAAGGTTCTCACCACATATTGTTGTTGAAAAAATAAAAAGTGCAAAATATGAAGATTTTTTGGTTTTATGTAGAAAAGATCACGTTTTTTCCCCGCTTGCCTAAAATGTGTAAAAATGTTTAACTTGAGTTGTAAACAAAATTTACACTAATGACAAGAATATTTATTAAAAATCTTCAAAGAAGGCAATATTCTCTATATGCATGAAAAATCTCAATGTCAATAGAAACTTCTAGCAAGATTTTGGAGCTGCCCGGAGTCCCCATTTCTAACTTTGAGTGGTACTAAGTTTCAAACCACGAATTCAAAAATAAAAAATAAAAAAACCTCACAAAGCTCTTATCAAGGACAGTCTAGTATAAAAAATTATGAAAAAAAGGATTATTTTTCAAATTTTAGGAACCTAAATCAAAATCATCTCCTTGAGGAACATTTGGTCCTTTAGGGGTTAAAGAGGGTAATCATTGTCAACATGGTTGGTAAAAATATTCATCGAGAGTAAAGAATTATAGCATTTATAAACCATATAGTGTGCCTACACCCACATGTTTCACGTAGAAGTATCTAAGTTAAATATTGTTTCAAATTGGTCACCTAAATATCATGATAAATGTAATTAGGTCTTCTTTACATGATGGGTCAAGGTTGATTCATATAGAAACTAATTCAACCAAAATGGCCATGAAATTGGTTCCAAGTTTACAATAACTCCTAAAGACTAAGGTATTTTAGAGGCATCTCAACTCCATTAATTGAAACTGTTGGGATGAATTTTTGAGAATGTAACCTAAGGTTCTTCTTCTATACTTATATAAGATGATGTGGTAAAAACATTTGTAAATTTTAACCATATGGAGTGCTGTCGAAGAAATAGAATTTGTCCAACACACTTTGTTGCTTTAGGGGTTAAATTTAAAAGTAAAATAACAATATTCTTCACTTCAAACAATATAAATTTTTCAATCCATTTGGTCAAACTCTATCAAAATTTGCA
Source organism: Bryoerythrophyllum caledonicum (assembly GCA_963971425.1). Taxonomy (NCBI): domain Eukaryota; kingdom Viridiplantae; phylum Streptophyta; class Bryopsida; order Pottiales; family Pottiaceae; genus Bryoerythrophyllum; species Bryoerythrophyllum caledonicum. The sequence continues at coordinate 5,879,442 of OZ020517.1, read as the reverse complement.
AAATTATGATTTAATTGGCCGTAATTAACCCTAGAACGCCTAAGCAACCAAAAATTGGCTTCTTAGATGACATTTCACGACAATAATCAATGTAAACAATCCTTTTACGTCCAATTCTTTTGTAGAGAGTTCATTGAATGTGTTGCAAGCATTAAATGATGATAAAAGTTGCCTCATTAGTATAATCATGTTTAATCTAAAGAAGAGTTTTTTTGTGATATGGATCTCAATGTCATGAATTTAGAAACTTCTAGCTTTAGATCTTAATCCAAATTTGAGCCATTAAAATGATATTTTTGGAATTTAAGTCCAACCAATGAATTGAAGTCTAGTTTCTATTCCAATTTTTTAAAAATAAAAATACATAAAATTGCATAATTTATTGCAATTTGAACCTTGGGCCTATGACCACAGTTGACCAATTTTCTAAATTCACCTAAAGACAAAAGTTTCAACTTTTGGCACTATAATGTATACCATTGGTGAAATTTTCAGAATTTTGAAGCCCAATTTGTATTAGATATGGAGTTTCTTTATTGAAATATTAGAGCACACAATACAGTCAATTTTCATTATACAAGCATCTGATACAACAACAATTTCAATACAAAAGCCAGTTGAAATCAAAACCAATCTTCTCCCTTAATAACAGCAACACTTGGTGTAACACTCATTTACCCCCCTTCCTAATAAAACAACCTCTCAATGTAGTAGGCTGATCAACGAAGTTGTTGTAAAGCAAGCCAACTATAGCATGAAAATTGGGATTGATGCCACGGCCATAGGCTCCATTGTTATAAGATTAACCCTTAAACACCGAAACAACCATAAATTGGCTTATCGAACTACATTGTTGGATGATAATCAAGGTAAACAACTATTTTTCATCCTTTTTAAAATTTTGGGAGAGTTCCTTGTATGTACAAACATCAGATGATGATGAAACTCGCCTCATTGAAGTAATCATGTTTTATCTAAGAAAGACATGATTGAGACACATGATTTATCTGTGAAAAAAATAAAAAAAGATTCCATATATAATTGATGAGAAACTAGAGCATACAGTTGATTGAAAATTTAGATTGAAGCCATGGTCATAGGCTCCGTCGTTTAAGGATTAAGATGATAAGATGTAATAAGGTGTAATAAGATGATATTATCTCAAAGATGGATATCACATGAACAGTTGTATATGACCGAGTGTAAGGAAATAGTAATGGTAACTCTTCTTTGTATAGTGGGGTGACACCCAAATTGGCACCTTGTGCAAGTCCACGGATAGTGCCCACACTGCTGCCAACTTTGACACCCTTCCGAGCGCTAGAAAATTGTTATTTATACATGAAATTTTAGACACAAAATCTCTGTTATGTTGAAAAAATGTATACCAAATTTCAAAGCTAGAAGATTGATACAAAAAAAGATATTCAAGATTTACTAACAAGGGGTAGCTGTAAAAAATGTTTCACAACTGCCAACTTTGACACCCTCCCAAGGATTCAAGAAATTTTTTTTTTCACATGAAATTTTGGAGTAGAAATATCTTTATGTTGTTCACACATGTGAAAAAATTCAAGTCCATAAGACCCACAAAAAAAATGATATTCCAAATCTACCAACAGGTGTAGTTGTGAGAAACAAAGGGAAGAATCGTTTCACAACTTCCATCTTTGACAGCCTCCCTAGGGTTGAGAATCTATTATTTCAATATGAAATTTTTGTCACATGATCTTTATGATGTTGATCACATATGTGAAAATTTTCAAGGCCAAAAGATACACAAAAAAATAGTTATTTTAAATCTACCAACGTGTATGTCCTCCATTAGCATCAATCACTGCTTGTAACCTAGTGGGCATAGAATGACATAATTGAAGGAGCTTTGTTTCACTAATTGACTTCCAGTCTCTTTCAATAACTACCTTCAACCCATCTATGTTTCTAGGACATGCATTGTAACGTTGTACTACATCTTTTAGAATCTTCTACAAGTTCTCAATTGGATTGAGATTGGGAGAATTTGTAGGCCAACTGAGCTTTTCAAGAAGGCGCAGTTGTCTCCATTCTTCACATATTTTGCTATGATGGACGCGTGCTCCATCTTCCATGAGCACTGCATGTGGAACTTTAACCATGAAATGAAATAATTCCCCTTCGTAAACCACTTTCACAAAATCCTTTGTAGAGCGTCGATCTTTAAGCATAAAAACAAGTTTTGACTTTTGGCCTCCAGCAAATGCGCCCCAAATCATCAAGGAATGTCCGTCCACTTTTAAAAGTAGGAACTATACAATTTGATGAATTCCGCTCATATGCAGTTCTCCAAACACGAACATGTCTCAAATTCTTCTCAATTTCAAAGGTAGATTCATCTGTCTAAATAATACACTCCCAATCTTCTGCGTTCCATCCACGGTACTTCTGAGAAAAAACCAGCCTTTGATATATGTGACGAGGTGTCAAAAAATGTTTTTTGACTGCAATTCGACTGAAAATGTCACTTCTATGTAAGAGCCTTTGAATGGTACGTCCACACACTTGAGTAGGGCATACACTAGCAATCTCTGATACTGACGCGCAACAGTTATTTTTTGAGAAACGCAAAATACTACGCACATCTCTATCACTAAGTTTTGTAGTGTGACTTCCACCACACGGTTCGTGCTTGTAAGTTCCATTTCTCTAAAAAAATTCACCAACCTCTTAACTGTTCTAATGGAAACTTTGATAGTGGTTGCAATTTGAACTTGAGTACTCCCTCCCTCACTCATACCTATAATACGTCCACAAATTTCATCGGAAATTACCATCTGAAATATGTTGAACTTTCTTTTACTAGGCTAACAGAACCTTAAACTCTCATTAACAACAGTAACAATTTTATACAGAATCAGTCACTCAATCACAACATTTAGTCCATTAGGCATAACCACATGCACATCATTCAGCCTACTAAGAATAACCACATACACATCACTCAACATGCATACGCAAACATGACTAAATTACTCATGCATCACATCACTCATACAACACATTACTCCATGTCTCACTCATAACACATTCTTTCTCTCTGCTCTCACCATTACTCCAACATCTAATGATCACAAATCACATGCAACAATTCCTTAAGTTTACACAATAGTGCTCAATTGATATTTAGAGGGGGAAACTTCGTCATGTGTGTATGATGCAAGTGGTTTCTTCTTGATGTGACAATTCCACACTTCTACATTTGGATGTTAGTGATTTTTCTTAGATGCATTTATGATTAGGCATTGTGTCAAATGGATAAGTTCAATGAGGAAGCATGAGGTGTCAAAGATATTTCAATATTTTCACCATGTCCTTGAATTGGTTATTGTCATTACACACGTTGGTAGATTTAAAATAACTATTTTTTTCTGTATCTTTTGGCCTTGAAAATTTTCATATATGTGATCAACATCATAAAGATCATGTGACAAAAATTTCATATTGAAATAACAAATTCTCAACCCTAGGGAGGCTGTCAAAGTTGGAAGTTGTGAAACGATTCTTCCCTTTGTTTCTCACAACTACACTTATTGATAGATTTGGTATATCATTTTTCTTGTGGGTCTTTTGGACTTGAATTTTTTCACATGTGTGAACAACATAAAGATATTTCTACTCCAAAATTTCATGTGAATTTTTATTTTTCTTGAATCCTTGGGAGGGTGTCAAAGTTGGCAGCTGTGAAACATTTCTTACAGCTACCCCTTGTTAGTAAATCTTGAATATCTTTTTTTGTATCAATCTTCTAGCTTTGAAATTTGGTACACATGTTGTCAACATAACAGTGATTTTGTGTCTAAAATTTCATGTATAAATAACAATTTTCTAGCGCTCGGGAGGGTGTCAAAGTTGGCAGCAGGGATAGGAATTGCACAAGGTGCCAATTTGGGTGTCACCCCACTGTACATACTCTTTTGTTCGTAAAGGAAACCTTCGAAAAATGAAGGCCGTCCCACTTGCAAAATTGGCATCTCATCACTGCAAGCTGATAAAAGAATGCATGCTCGTTTTGACAGGTGACAATTTACAAGCATAGTTAACAGGGAAAAATCTGTGAACGTGATCAGAAGGAATCTTACACTACGGAACTTATCACTTTAAACACATGCATTGTTTAGACATCAACCAGAAGATTACAGCAGCTTGCCGCGAGACTGTTCGCAATGCTATGGATTCAAAAACAGGTAGAATATGTGAAAGTGCAAAGTAGAGCAAAGCTTCAAGTCTTCGAGCACCAACTCCAAGACTGCTACTATTCCTCTACGACTAAGAAAAAAGAGGCTAATATACGGACTATTATAGTGCACACCTCGAATATTGACGTCTTAGGCATCGCTATAGCCCCTCCAGACTGCACGGAATTCCTCCCGGAAAGAGTTCAGCCGGGCCTTCAAATTAGGAGTACGGAAACTTGCATGTAGGAACGGCACTGCATCACACACCAGGCACAATGCATGTCAATCCAAGAACCACAGATATCTTCTCAACAGTTGCAATATGCGAACTAGAATGGAAACTAATCAAATCACTAAATAGAAGGCACGCTCCCTGGTATCGATGTATTCAACACACCACACATATGGCGACATAGGACACTTACAGATGATTCCAATTAAAAAGGCGCCAAGAATAGTCAGAATTGCAGAAGAATACCACCAGAAGAGGATGGTAACTGCACGACAAGAATCAAATCACTAGTCAATCCAATCTGCTCACTGTCAGTAGATATGGTTACCGGCCTTTGACAGCGTCCATTACAGTAGGCGTCTATGAGGTATTCAAAATTCTACAAAAAAGAGAAACGAAAATAGCCACTAAAAATTTCATGATGTTCTCTCTTTGAAATACCTAACCCCAATACGCCAACGAAAAGCCGACGATCACGACCACAGATGTAAACTGTTCCTTTCAAAGGGCGTCCTCGTGTTCCCGTTCTGCACAATCAACCATCCATCAGGTGCCTGAAACCCCATGCCCAAATTGAATGCACGATCAACGCTGCATATTTAGTGCACATACAATGCACAAATAAGGCAGGGTAGAACATAAAAGTGGCAGACATGACAAGGAGGAGAAACATTATATGTACAAAACGAGGGATGAAAGTCATGGAGGAGAGGGGACGGCACTTACGAGACAGGGGCACGCAACTTGTGAGCGAGTGGAGGAGAAATTCTTCGGACTGTCCTCGTCAACTTTTCGCTTAGCGTCACGGCAAAACTGCAACCCACCCAAAAACCTGGGCTTTAAGCAGACCGCACTCATGACAAAGATGCACATACTGACTAGGAAAAGTAGCAAGACGATGTTCGCTGCAGGAAGACGTCCGGGTTTTTAATCTTCATTGCTAGGCATTAAATAAGGATGCATGAACAGATGCACGAATCAAGCACTGAATGAGCCATATGCCCTCTTACCTATCGTTGAGACAAGCTAGGTTGAGAGCTGTGAGAAATACCGCCACCAATGCCAATGGATTCCGTACAAAGGCGATCACTGTCATAAATAATCAAGGAGATGAAAGGTCAGATTTACAATATAACACAATAAACTAGGTTGATCACAGTAATAGCAACTTGATGAAGATTAATGCAAACTAAGAGTATTTCTTCCCTCTACATCACAGTGCAACCTCCAATACTCCACAACTCTACGTCGTTACAAAGCAACGCTTACCAAGAACAAGAGTCAGCAGAACAAAGTAATTTGTGCGGTAACTGCAGCCAAAACCCAAGCAGATCGATCATTAGTGCAAATCCCCCACAGGCTGAGTCCACAGGCATGAGACAGAGGAAGCTCTTACTAAATCTTCAGATGCAATTGCATTCGAAAACATAGACTTCTAGTTTGTAGTTGATTATAAATAACAACAAGAAAATAGAAATAATGTTCTAAATAATGAAGATAGGAACCTACATTGACATCTTTAGACAGGTCCACTTCAACATCCTTCCCTAAATATTACTGGTGCAACCCTAAGTCTACACGGAGGTTCTTAATCCAACTACGGTGCATGCATGGCACTGATAACATACGCTGTGGATTTTAGTTCCTTCGATAAATTCAAAACAGTCCCATGCTGTGAAGCAGAACAAAGAGCTCAAATGTCTCAAAACAGCATTCATCATCATCAGCCATGATCCAGCCGAGTCAGACTTGATTCTCCTCTAGAATGCACCACAGCATATTCTAATCTAAAATCAGAAGCACAAAGCTCAGTATAAGTTCCAAATAATGTAGGCCACATGGTATTATTTCTAACACCATAACAAGCACAGGCCACGCATATGACGCTCTCCAGTGTCCATGGCGGAAATTATGAACCGTCACTTATTTCTATTATGAACCATCACTTACTGCAAAAGCGTCTGAAGAAGCGTAATCTTGAAAGCGAGTCGAGGAGCTAACATAAACTAAAGCTCTAAGAGGAATTCAGGGTACGAAGAACTAAGTAAGCACCCCAAAAAAAAAAACATAGCCCTAGAAACTCTCGGCATACTGAATTGGCTCGTCTGTTGTCAAATCATCAGATGCAATTCTGATCTAACGGGCACAAAACCTCTCCAATGACCAAGCTCGAGTATGCGAGGATCAAACTAGGAATATGATCACGAACTGCAGCTGATAATGAAGCATATCTGACACTCACCTGCTAGAAAACTACCGATTGCAAACTACTTCAAAGAGAAACAAAATTAGAAAAAAAAAAAAACCCTCTACAATCCCTCAACACTAGAGCATAAATCGAGTTTCCTGCCAAACACGGAAAATTACAGCAACGAGGTTCCCTGCCATGCGAAGACGAATTCGGATCTTTGAAGCAACGACGCGAATCTAACGCCTGGCCACACAAAACAGAGACGAACAACAGCGCGACAGAGACGGAGGCTCTTACTAGTACATGTTGCACTTGAACCGCCCGTCCCATTTGGATTGCGACTTGGGAACTGTGAATTTGGCGAAGAACTCCGCGAGCGGGCGAGGCGGTTGCGACCACTCCACCTCCTTCAGCGCGTCCACCAGCTCGTCTATCGTCACATTACTCCAATCCATCGCTCCAATCCCGCGATCCGAACGCGAAACCTAACCACTTCTCCTCCAAACCCTAACGCACCATGAAACCCTAGCAGGGGCCGATCTGAACGAATAGCGAACGCCAGGAGGGGAAATCGGTACCGGTGGAATCGGCGGAGGACGGCGCGTGCGGCTGATGCGAAGCGTGGGGACGGCGGGGGCCGCGGCGGGCGGACGTTGGCGATGGCGATGGCGATGGCGTCCGGGAAGAGGTCGGAGGTGCGAAGACTGCTGCTGCTATGGCTTCGACTTTGTTCGAGGAACTTGGCTTTGGGGAAGTCAAGACTGTGACTTGACTTGGCCGCGAAGTCACTTTTGAGTCTTGAGGTTGCTCTCTTTGTTTGTGCGTCCTGCTAAGTCTCTGCTTTTTCTGGTTAGGAAATTAATATTAATGTATCCACACTAATTGAGGTATAAATGCTGCATTTAATGTTAACCCCCCATAACCGACAAGTTAAGCAGTGTGCAAATATGGGGAGAGGAAAGAATTCATTACAGTTCTTTTTCTAGTGATGGCAAATAGAATTACAAATTCAAGCTTAGTGGTTTCATATTTTTTTGATGAATTGTGAATTAGTTATGAATTTTCAAAAATTTGTAACCATGTTTTGCTAATGGCCGTCAATATGGGCCTTATAAGTGCTCACCAAAAGTAAGGGTTCTTGCCTAATAGCAAACCTCTAGTTGGACCAAAATGGGTGGACATGGGATGGAAGTGGGTTGGATATTCCCTAATTCTATAGGTATCAGTTATGGATCGTGGTTGGTTTCCAAGAAACTTACTTCGGTGCCATCAAACTTCTTTCTTAGTACTTGTTGGTGATATTTGGAGAAGAGCGCACAACTCACCAAATGGAGTAAGCTCACAAACTTAACCAATTGAGGAACTTAGAAGCATGATGGGGTTGGTGGATGATGAACTCCCTCCAAATGGCATTCAATAGCAACTAAAGGTGACGAATGCTACTCCAAAAGGAACGGAAGGAGGTAGTAACCAATGAAACTTGGAAACCGACAATTGGTTTGGCACATGGAACAATTGAGGTGGAAGAAGATGTGTTCCTTGAGAAATATGTTGATTGTTTCGCATTTGATTTACATGATTTGAAAGTGTTATGAAGTGTGTCTAAACTTCATAAACAAAACGTCACTTTACCAGAAGTTGTACAAGCCCAATGATGTGGAGCAAAAAATGATTTGTGCTTGAATAGAGAAGTTAGACTGTGAGTATGCATTGACAACAATTATGCCATCCAAGAAGGACATCTACAATAATAGGATGAGGAATAGGATGTGTGGAGATTACAAGAGGATTGATAAGTCCACCAAGTCAGATTGCTATGCTATGCCAAGTCCGAGGGAGAAATACCAAGCCATTGGACATGCCAAGTCTGAGGGAGAAATACCAAGCCATTGGAAGAAGAAGAAGAACGCCGGTCTCCGAAGGGGGCCGGCGTGGATAAAGTGTCCGTTCATTCCACCACTAAGTCCATGCCCACCGGGCATGGGCAAGCCATTGGACATGCCAAGTCCGAGGGAGAACTATAAAGCCATTGGACATGCCAAGGTATTCAGTATGTTGGATTTGTACTCAAGATATTACTGAATCGGGATGAGAGAGGAAGACAAAGAGACAACTACGTTTTGGGACATTGACAAAGATGAGAAAGGTCGGTTGTTCTAATGGAAGTTCTTGCCATTTGAATTGCAGAACGCTGTAGTTGGATACTAAAAGTAGACATTAAATTTCCATGAAAAAACAACTTAAAGAAAAAATCAATGCAAATCTTGAGAAAAAAAATACACAATCACTTCAAAATAAAAGGTAGGTAAAGGTACTTCCAATTTGAATTGAGACACCTTCAAGATCTTTCATGCTCAATAGATATGGACTACCAAGCTTTTGTATAATTAATAACTATTAAGAGTGATTTTTTAGAATTCTAAGAGGTTAAAGGAGATATTTCACTTTTGAAACTCAAAGTATCGTAGGTGAACCTCTAGTTAGGCACCTCCATGCCGAATAGTTAATTAAAGTTAGAAAAGGCCATTTGGCATCCAATTTTTTTTTAAATTCGGCAAAAACTCACATATTATTGTATTTAGCACATTTGACGACTGTGGGGCTTGAACCCAAGACCGTGGGGTTCTAAATCCAAGCCTCCATGCATGCACGACCTTGAAGGGAGGCTTTCCCAAGCCCCACTCCCCTTCAATATCTTCCAAGGTGGCAAAATTTGTAAATATAGAGTTTCTCTAGTTTCGGCAATTTCATTAAATATTTTCCCACTTAATTCGGCAAGCATTTTTCTAATTGATAAACGCCGAACTAGAGGTTCACCTACGATAGTCTATATTAGTAGCTCTACTATCCTTGGGATTTGCATGAGGTGTAGTAGTCAGTTCTTTTTCAAAGCAAAGTACATTGTGCCCTTGGTCTCACTTACTAATGATAAAATAGAAAATAAAATTATATATATATATATATATATATATATGGATTAAAGTATATTGAACCTTTAAGGCCGGAAAAGCCCAAACATGGTCGATCTGGGTGTATTTGGAGCAGGTCCGACCTTAAAGGGTTAATCAAGTAAACAAATTCATAATTTAATTAAAAAAATCTTTCATATGCATTTACGAAAGATGACTAGAGATTCCAAATTCAAAAAGCCCTTTATGAAAGATAAATCCTTCTCTATTTGTATACCAGCACCATGGTCCAACCAACCATGATAGAAGATCTTAAGACCTAATTGTATAAATACCTTCAAAATATTTTTGAAGGGAAGAACATGTTTGTTTCCTTTCAAGTACTTAATAGTAGGTTAAGTGGTTAGCATCTTCTATCGAGAGAGGAAAGAGTTCCATATATATATATATATATATTAATATATTCATCACATATTTTATTTTTGAAAAAAATCACAGTGTCTATCCTCATGAGGGGGAAGTAATTCCATACTTTGTCAAGCAAACATTGACTTAGTGGTGGAACAAACAAACACTCTATTCACGTTGGCCTCTACTAGAGACCGAAGTTCTTTGTCATCTTCCTCCATTTCAACACCTATATCTTAGTGGTGAACGAAAGACATGTTGGCCTCTTCTTAAACCCTCCTTCCGAAAGAAAAAGGTCTTTCGAAAAGGAAAAGTGGGCTTGCGGAAGCTTTTTGGAAAAGTAAAAGTAGAGAGCCCACCGACGAATGATACTTACATGGACGAACGAGTTTCATCCAATTAGGGTTCCCGGCGGCTTGAAGTGCAACGCAGAGCACCGTAGCGCTCCTCTTTCGCTTGTGTTGTATTTGCCAACGACCTCCGCGCAACCGCAGCACCTCCCCTCTCGCGTTGGCAGCGATGGCGGAAAAGGCGTGCACCGTCCGCACCAGGAAATTCATGACCAACCGCCTGCTCGCCCGCAAGCAGTTCGTACGCTTACGAAACCAGAAACAAACTCCTCCATCTAGGGTTTAGGGTTCTAGGGTTCTAGGGTTCTGATGATGCGCTGGTGACGGTTTTGCAGATTATCGACGTTTTGCACCCGGGCCGCGCCAATGTATCCAAGGTGAGTTGGCGGTTGGAACTGATGTTTTGAAGGAGAGGCTCACAACGCTGTATGAGTTTTTGATTCTTGTTTTGGATGCAGGCCGAGCTGAAGGAGAAGCTTACGAAGCTTTATGAGGTTCGCGACCCCCAGTCCATTTTCGTGTTCGGGTTCCGGACGCAGTTTGGAGGTGGCAAGTCGACCGGGTTCGGGCTCATCTACGACTCTGTGGATTCTGCTAAGAAATACGAGCCCAAGTACAGGCTCATCAGGGTGAGTCATTTTTCAGGGTTTGGTGCTTTGCCACAAAGCATACATACTTTCTTACATCAATCAGTTATTAGAAGAGCTTGGTGGTCTTTCAATTAGAATCTTTACGGAAGAGCTTGGTGTTCTCAGTTTTTGTGTCTTTGAGAGTGAAGGACGAGTTATCATGAGATGCTCTGATGAATATGAGCCGCCATTTTCTTGGTTTAGCTGATTTTAGGTTAAGAACTATTTAGAGGTGATTTTTGTTATTCACGAAGAGGAAGAGGGGGTACATTGTGGTGATCTTACAGGTGATTCTATCATGTGATTGATGATTGGATGGGAAAGTCTGATACTGATTATGGGATTGGGGTACGTGCAGAATGGACTGGCTACCAAGGTGGAGAAGTCCAGGAAGCAGATCAAGGAGCGCAAGAACCGTGCCAAGAAGATCAGGGGTGTGAAGAAGGTATGTTGAGCAAGTCAAGTCGCTTCTTGTCCCCTTCTTTGATGTTACAATGCAAGAATATGACCTATGCATTTTGTAACAACTTGCGCCTTTCTTTGCAGACGAAGGCCGCTGGAGATGCCAAGAAGAAGAAGTAAGCTGGGATGAGCTCCAGGCAGAAAGGATTCTCACCCTTGTGGAGTGACGACAAGAATCTAGGTCAGATGATAGATTGTGAATGAATCCAGGTTTTCATTTAGTTGCAATCACTGAAATCTCGTCTGGTTCGGGTTTTCTGTATGGCATCCACGAGGATGTGTTCCTATGAATGAAGTCCAGAAACCTTCATAACGTGTTGCTTGGATGTTTGCAAGCAACCTGGGATTGTATCACATGTCATTGTACAGTCCCCTCCAGATTGACCTGTTGAAGGCAAGAAGTATCATAATAAGTAATTAATTTACAAGTGTAGTCATTAATCGCACTGTTCGCGAGGGGGCAAGGCAGTCCCTTCCCTCAAGTCCTCCAAGTATACTCCACTATACATAATTTTGCATTTGTTGGGGGTATTGAGCCCTTTAGCAAGTATGAACTTAGGTTGAATAAGGAGGATTGAACAAGTAGCAGACTTCCGTGGACTAATCTTTTCAAAATTCCATTACCGCGGCATTAATTTGAACTGATCTTGTAAGTATACTGTTGTGTGAAATTCCACCCCTGCTGAAATAGTTCAACTTTCAATCAGAACAACGTCCTCTTTCATTCCTAGGAGAAAAATGACGTTGCTTCACAGCCATAATTCCTTCCATAGTGAGTTTTTTTGGTTCTTTTTCTACTATGCTTTTCTTCCAAAAAGTCGGAATATGATTTATCGGATTTTGTAGCGTTTGCATGTTACATGACGAACTGACAAACAAGTTGAAAATGGGAAGTAGTGCACAAACAGGAAACTCAGGGCTTGTGTAAATAAACAGTGATCCCGGCTGATAGAACCAAGGTCTACATGCCGAGTGCCAATTACATTGCCTCACAATTTACAACGTCCTCAAAATGTACATGCGAAGAAGTCTCGAGCATACAGCTCAAACCGTATGATCATCTTACACCTATTTCATTAGAAAAGCCCATTCATTTACTTAGGAAGAGCGCTCTGCACATCAGCGCCCGCCTTGGCCACGGCGCCCTGCACGCCGCGCGCCTGCTGCTTGATCTTCCCGAAGAAGCCTCCCGCCGCCGGCTTCGCCACCTCGTCCGCCTTGCCCTTGACGTCCGCTGCCACATTCCCGGCATTGCTCTTGATGTTGGAAGCCACGGTGTTCTTGGTGGCCTGGCCGAACGCCTTCTTGGCGCCCTTGGCGGCGTCGTCGGCCTTGCCTTGGGCGGTGGCAACCACGTCGTTGGCCATGCCCTTGCCCATGCCCCAGATCCCGTCGATCCTGCGCTTCGACTTGTTCACATTGGAGGCGAATTTGTCGCGCGCACCCGACACTTGCGCGCTCGTCGCGTCCTGAAGCTCAGGAATGGCTCCACTTCCAGCCCTGCAGTGAAGTGAGAGTCAGCACTCCCACTCTCGATCGCAACCAACTCACAGTGCGAATCGACCAACTTACTTCTGGGAGAATCGATCCTCGTCCGCCCCGTCGGTTCCGTTGCCGAGCCCGCGCGGGAGGCCGAACCGCTGCGGCGAGTCGTTCTTGATGAACGCGTCCGCGGATTGCAGCAGCTCGTCCGCCTTGCGCGCGGTGCGCTCCGCGCCGTCCCCGCCTGGACCCGACCCCGCGAATGCCGACCCCGCCAAGCTGATTGCCAACCCCGTCGCCACCACAGAGCCCACCACCCTCCTGGCCACCGAAGCCTCCTCCTCCCCGTAACTCGCCCTCACCGCCCCAACGCGACCGCTGGTCACGCCACCCACCGGCGCGAACTGCACCTGCGACGCACCGAACGCCGCAGAGGACGAGAGGCTCACGGGTGCGGCCACCACCAGTGACGCCGACGCCATCGCTGCTGCAGACACCATGATATCGATCGATCAGGTAAGAACTCTAGCGTTTCGATCAGGTAACAACTCTAGTGTTTCGAAGACTGCAAAGATGATAGTTGAAGGCGCTGCAGGTTTGGATGGATCGATGTTCGGCGACGACGGCGAGGTTTTTATCAAGGTGGAAAAATGATGCGGAGGATTGACGATTGGTCGCGATGGGTGCTCATCTGAGCCGTGATCTGGGAATGCCAGTGCGATGCTCCCACGTTGGGATGGGCTTTTGGGTGACTGCAGCTCGCGGGCGCCACTTGGCTCGTGGGTGCATGCTGCACACACTTGGCCGCCACGGGCTGTCGCCGGTCGCCTCCTCCAGCCGGTCCGGTCAACCATGTGCAGCGCGGGCGACGGCGAGGATTACATCCCGTAATTTCTCCGCGTTGGACCGGCTTGTCCGGCAGCTTTGTTCCACGACGAATGCATGTGTTGTCACGTGGAAAGAATTATGGGGAGAGTTGAAACGACTGGTGCTCATAGAATGAGTTGCTGGATACCGAGAGCAAGGATTTTTGAGGATCTCTACAATTTTTGGGCTATGAGCGTGTGGGCCTTTCTCTTACCCCTTCAACCCTTCAAGACCAATCGATAATGTATGGGTCGATTCTGGAGAAAAACCTTTATAGAAAATGCTACAGGTCACCTCATAGGAAAAAGTTGACCATGACTTAGAGGTGGAGGAAGATGGGCATCTTCTGAGATCATTGCCACTGCAATCCATGCAAGCATCAACGAGCTACAGTGATTTCCGTGAAACAAGTTCATAGATGTAACCATTGCATAGATGCCATTTTGCATGATCTAGAACACTCGTTGATCCTCATAGGCCAAAAAAGCTCATCGGCCTTAAGGGATTAAAGTTAGAGAAGCCACTTTTGGGTTGCAACATGATGTTTTATGTGTATTTGATATACAAGGTGTAAGAATTGATGTATACGATAGTTACAAAAGTTTCTATTTGTGTTGAGCCTGATCCAATGACATATGATCATTTTATTTTAGATCATTATTGCACCTAGTACATGCTTGAGAAGTTGCTAAATGGTTTCTTAATGGTGTTCTTCTATATGAGCATTATAAAGTTCATTTATTAAAATGACCTCCAAATGAAAGATGTTGGTTGAAGAATCTTCGATTCAAAGGTGAATGTGTTGCTTAATTTTTATACAATTTTTGTATGTTAAAAGTAAAATACGTGACCATATATGTGGTCCTCCCCTGACTTTTAAGGATTAATGGCACCCCCTCATTTGTTTGGCCCTCTAATTTTTGGAGGTCCAAAGGCCTTTTTAGACTTTTTATGGCATATGAGGATTATATAATGGGCTTCATTTTTAAAAAAATAGGTCCTCCATCCAAAAATAAAATAGGGGCGAGTTTTTATTTGACACCCCTCCTCAAAATGCTCATAGCCCCAAATTAGAGAGATCCGAATATTGATTACAACATGAGTTGTTGGATACAAGAGATGTGCATTTTTTTTAAAAAAATCTATTGGAGCTTGAGTTTTTGAATGCCATTGCCCTACGCCGTGGTCGCTTCTATACATGATTAATTCAAAATGGAGGTTTGTCCAAAATTTTGGAAAATGTAAATTTTTTGTCTAGGTGATTATCCATGGAATGTCAAGGTGCTACCGGTATAATGCTGAGGTCATACCCATGTAATGCTTAGGTGATACCCATTGTGTCCAAATCATTGCGTCAAAGAAAATTATATCTATTGACAAAGAGGTGCCAAAAGTGACCACTGGGTATGGTACTATGGGTAAGGTGCTGAGGTAAACACCCCATAACCAATAAGTTAACCCCTAAAGGACCACCGCCAATTGCTCTAGAACTAGTCCACACTGACACTGTTAAAAAGAGGCATGAAAATCACATTTAAAAAGTGAAATCCTAGACTTTAACCATAAGATCTTAAAATAGACTTCTATATGAACATGCTATATTATTTTGGTTGCAATCCGCCACACGGATATGAGGATTGTAGCATTTGAAATGCAAGTAGAAGTTTTTTTCCCCCCTTGCCCAACAATGTGTGAAAAATGTTTGACTTGGATTAAAATATTTTTTTACATTAAAGACAATAATTGTTTTTGGATATCTTCAAAGGAGGTAATATTCATGTGTATGAAAAATCTCAATGTCAATAAAAACTTTTAGCAAAAGTTTTGGAGCTGCCCAAACTTACTAGTTTTTCACTTAGAATAGCATAACTTTCTTTTAAAGGTCCAATGTGAAAAATAATCATATTCCCACAAAGCTACTACTATGCCACACCTTCACAAAAATGAGATTAAAAAGGTGTACTGCTATGTATAGTTATAGGCTGCCATGGGCGCTGACCAAAAGTAAAGGGTCGTAACTAATAACAAACCTACATTAAGAACTAAATGGGTGGTTATGGGATGGAAATGGGATGAAAGTGGGTTGGATATACCCCAAATTTATAGATGTTGGTTATGGATTTTGGTTAGCTACCAGGAAGGTTACCTTACTTGGTGAATACCAATGGCTAGTTGGAGGAGAGCTATAAATACCCCCTGTAATCTTATAAGTCAATTTGAGACATCAATTCATTTGAGTCTTATACAAATATTAGCAACAATTATAATCTAGAACATGATGGCCTACAACTACATATTGGAACAGTACAACAATAAAAACTTTTGGAGGTGACGATGTTTAAGAATAACGAGGACCCTATAGAATTAATTTGAGGCTACAATTAAATAAATAAATAAAAAACCTTGGCAATTGGAAGAATTGAAGGCAATTATAATATAGTTCACAATTTATTAGTTTGGTGGACATTGGTTTAGTGGTGGAACGAACACCCCCGCGTGGGACCGGAGTTCTTCTTCTTCTTCACAATTTATTCCACAACTTGGCATGAGATTGACACCAATGTTATGCCAATTGAAAAACCATTAGAAATTCCTTCAAAAGTTTTCATAACCCATACAACACTCGTGCCCCCCAGTCACGAAACACATGCCACGTGGCAGGTGCTGACACAGCCATGTGAGCCTGCTGACTCAGCCCACCCAAAACCGCGCCCCAAAACCCCGAAACCCCTAATCCACTCCTCCGCCGCCAAATCTACAACTTGCGTAGACCCACCCTCGCACGCTTCCCTATACCCCACCCGAAATCTACCACTCCCTCTCCAAATCCACATCCCACGTACATAACCCAAACTCCTCCACTTCAATTAGGGATGAGCGGGATTCGATCCTGCGCCGATCACAACCTTTCCATGAAAAAGCACCTTTAAAGTTTTCGTAGCTTTTGGAGTGAATGCTTCGCGATCGCGGAGTCGAGGAGTTTGCAGAGCTTTGCAGCGATGGCGGAGCGCGGGGAGTAGAGGAGAGGAGAGGAGAGGAGAGAGGGGGAAGCGGGAGAGGAGCGGAGCGGAGAGAGAGGGAGCGGTAGCAGGATGTATGGCCGGGTGAGCACGGCGCGGAGCGGCGCGGCGGAGCAGCACGTGGTGCGCCTGGAGCAGGTGCCGCGCTGGATCGAGCAGGAGCCGCTGTCGCCGTCCGCCAGCCTCAGTGGCAGCGACGACGCCTCCGATCGCGCCTTCGCCGACCCCCTCACCTCGCTTTCCGGTACGAATTTCACTTCCACTTTAGGTCAGTCGATTTGAGAATTCGGTCACCTTGAGATTGATGCGATGATTGTACGAGATTGATGCGATGAGTGTACGAGATTGATGATGATCGTCGTTGTTTTCTTAGTCTGGTGTGAGGTCTAAGAATTTAGAATCGCAGTCATCAACTTAGGGTTCTGAACTTTAGGACGTGATGTTCTTGAAGGTGTTCTCACATCAAAGTGTTCGTGTAGCTCGCAGCGACTGTATGTTAAGTTTTTTCTTAGGTCTAAGAATTTAGAACCGCAGTCGTTAACTTAGAGGATTTATGACCAATTAAAGGTGATGTTTTGGAGCTTCTCACATCAGCTTAGTGCAGCGGAGAGAGAAAATGTATGTTTAGGTTGTTCTTAGGTCTAAGAATGTAGAACCGCAGGGGATTTATGACCAATTGAAGGTGATGTTTTGGAGCTTCTCACATCTACATAGTGCAGCAGAGAGTGAAAGTGTTCGTTGGACAGTTAGGTTACGCGCATGTGTGACTTGGGATTGATGCAATGATGATGGTCGTAGTTTGCAGGGACTGTGTTCTTCTTACGTGTTAAGGTATAAGAATTTAGAACCACAGTCATTATTAACTCCGGCAATGTAGTAGGGCAATGTAGAAGGTAATGATTTTGGAGCTTCTCACATCCAGTTTGTTTGCAGGACAGTTGAGTAACTAGGGTGCCGGTTCTTGTCTTTGTTTGGTTGGTTCTACTCGGCCTTGGCAGGAGGTGATGGACACCCTGAGGCGCTAATGTTTCTTTTTGATGTCAGGATCTGAAAACGGAGTAGCTGCTTCTGCTCCTGGAACGAGTTCTAAGTTCCATGTCGACCATGACATCAATGCGAAGCTCTACATATGGCGTGGTGCTCCGTGGGTTTTAGAAGTTGATGCAGTAGTCAATTCATCTAATGAGGTAAAATTTGGCTATGTGAAGTCGCTTGTTTGTCTTTGGTTTCGTTTATCTTTTTGTTTGTATTCTATGTGCGGGTTTTTACCATTGAACCTCCTGAATGGGTGAGCAGAATCTGGATGAAGCTCATAGCAGTCCTGGCTTGCACCCAGCTGCTGGGCCCGGGCTTGCGGAGGAGTGTGCAATCCTAGTAAGTTTTCCCTTTGTTTTGCTCGACTGTTGCTTTCACATCGCTGATGTTGTATCGTGAAGATTGTCGTGCTAGGTCCGTCCTTGCTATGTTGTAGTCGACGTAACGTATTGAGCTGTTTTTGTGACTCTTTTCTGTTAAATGAAGTCGTATTTTTTCTTAGATAGTGTGCACTTTCTCTGCAATTCTCTAGAGAATTGTCGCAATGGAAATAGTTCGTTTCGAACTAAACTGTTTTCAACCATGTGAAAATAGCTTGTGAAGTAAACATGAGGTTATCTGCAAGTATGTACATCATATCTCCAGCTGACGTTCGCATCACTCTTGTGTAGGGAGGGTGCCGAACTGGGTTGGCGAAAGTCACAAGTGGCTATGATCTGCCAGCAAGGTATATGTTCTGGTGAACATTTCACAATTGTCTCAACTTTGTATACTTAGTAAACTTTGTCCACGTTTTGTAGGATCATGTCCATCTTTTTCCTGAAGGGAAGATTGTAAAGTATGATCTCGCATCCTTGTTTTGCAGGCGTGTAATCCACACGGTGGGTCCTAGATATGCAACACGTTACCATACAGCTGCTGAGAACGCCCTTAGTCATTGCTATCGTTCTTGTCTGGAACTTCTCATTGAGCAAGACCTTTCAAGGTTAGGTCTCTGACTTGGCTGTTGCATGGCACTCTGCTCCTGTTGGTTTTGAGTGCTACAGGATCACCTTTTCTTCAAATCACATGAATTTAAATTCGAAGACTGTTATCACACTATAATAATTTCCCAAACTGGTCATGTCCAGTGACGTGGAAATTTCCTTTTTTACTCAAACATGTGTTTTGTTGATTTCATCAGCATTGCGTTTGGCTGCATCTACACAGAAGCCAAAGGTTATCCGAGGGAATCCGCTGCTCATGTTGCTATACGTAAGCTTCAACATGAAACTGAATTTTCTAACAATAGAAGAGGTCATTTTCACAATTGTGGCATCTACTGCTTGAGTTTCATGGTCCTGGAATCGCTTATAGCCTTGCCTCTGAATCATGTGGGACTCCAAGCAGGGACCGTTAGGCGTTTCTTGGAGAAGCATGAGGATAAGGTTACCGCTGTGGTCTTTTGCATATCAAGCGCTTCTGATACAGACATCTATAAAAGGTCAGCTCATTCATCTTATGTGCTGGAAGGTTGTGCCCTCAAATAGTATTGGTCAAACTTTGGGAAGGATACTGTTCTAACTGATTGGAAATTTTGTCCAATTCTTCGCAGTATTGAATTTTGCATCAACATTGCAACTTTTTAGATTAATGGATCATTGATTAGCGGTTTTCAATCATATATTTGCTTCGATCTTACTTGGTCAATTATGATTTTCTGGCAGATTGCTTCCATTATATTTTCCAAGGAACGAAAAAGAGGAGGAGTTTGCTGCTACCAAGTTGCCAAGTGATGTAGGGGATGAAAATGGAGAGACAGTTATTTCTGAACGCAAGATTAGAATATCAGCATTGCCTGGGACGGATGGCATTCCGATATCTACCCAACCCTTGTCAGGAAATGTCACTCCTCCTTATCGTTCAATTACGATAAAAAGGTGAGGTCTTGGCACAATATGTATGCTATTCTCTACGTATAAATTGTGTGATGACGTGGTATCGTTTTTGGATAAAAGGGCAGTGATATGCTTGATTTCCACTCGGTCCATCTTGTATTTCTACTAGTGATCTTGGATGTTGTCTACCCATCTCTTGTTCTCCACTTTCTGCATGAGTTTCAGTACGAATGTCCGTGTTTCTTTTTGTGTTTCACGATTTTCAAATTCTTCTATGCATTTGTAAAGATTTTGATTGTTTCAGCTATTGATCCGCTTAATCCGTATCCATACAGGGACGACTCAATCGATGGGTTGGTTGACCCAGCGTTCATGTCAATGACACGAGATCCTGATCAGAGACGAAAGGAGCAGTGGGAGAAAGCCGCACAGGCTCAGGCAGGATGGGCATGGGGCAGATGGTTGGGACTTGGAGGCTTAGGAGCCCCTGCTCTTTCTTCTACGGAGCAAGATTCTCTTCACGGGCGCTTTCTTGCCAGAGCAAATGCTGTGAATCTCACTGAAGTTGCAGAAATGAAGATATTGTACGTGCTCTTCAGAGATTTTCTTTGTCTTTCATTAAATTCCGAATTCTTGGGAATGGGAAATGGGCCTATATGAAACTTCCACCTTTTCAGTCATCACTATATACATATTTCGAGTTAATGCTGAAGAGTATTGCAGGTACCGGGGCGGAGTTGATGTGGACGGGCGACCAATCATGGTTGTTGTGGGGGCCCACTTTCTCCTTCGTTGTCTTGACCTGGAGCGTTTTGTGCTCTATGTTGTGAAGGTTAGTAAATATAACCTGGTACATGTTTTTGTTTTTGCCGATTCTCCAGTCCAGTTTGATCGATGCTTTATCTTTCTTTTAATAGAGGTGACAACTTGGTGTTTCTGCTGAACAGGAGTTTGAGCCACTCACTAATAGGCCTTATTCAATCGTTTACTTCCACTCAGCTGCAGCTCTCTCCGTGTGAGCTCCATTCCATTTTATTCGACGTTCATGCTTTGGGGACAGAAAATTCCTTTCAGGACTACTGAACTGCACTATAAAATGAAACAACTACTCTTGCTTTGGGAGTTAATATGTAATATAAAATGGAACATTTTCTGTTTGGTTTGTGAAGTGCTAGTACTCCAGTGTTCTAATATGTTCTTCGAGGTGGTGATCACAGACAACCTGATTTGGGATTAGTGAAGCGCCTTCATCAAATTCTTGGTCGGAGGCACAAATACAATTTACATGTACGTACATCCTTGAATTCTTGCGAGGACTAGAATTGTTTATGGGTAGAATTCCACTTCACTAGGGTACTGCTGGTTGGTTCGATTTTAATTATTTGTTTGTCCTGTAATGTACTTTACCCGTCGAGTGTCAAACTGGCAAATTTACCAAAGTGTTTTCTCACTCCCAGTTTTCATGTGTCTACGACAGGCAATCCATATTTTGCACCCAACCCTTGGTTTGAAGGCCACGGTGATGGCGATGAATTTAATGGTGGAACCTGAGGTAGGATTTATCCACTATAGTACTCCTGTGATGCCCCACTGTGAAGTATCAATATGGACATTGTATATTTAGCGGTTCGGACTAGACGTCTACAACTTTGCTTGTGCCCGTTTTTAATTAGCAAAACCAATCGACTGTCTTTTTGACACTGGCAAATTTTCTGTGACCAGGTTTGGAAGAAGGTTGTCTATGTGGAGAGGTTGTCAGATCTTTTCAGATACGTACCACGGGAGCAACTGACCATTCCAGACTTCGTTTTCCAGTAAGTCTTCCTAATCACTCGTTTTTGCCAATCTTGCATGTGTATTTCAGCTGCAACCTAAGCTGATATTGTAATGTATGAATGCAGGCATGATGCTGAAGTACATGGAGACAAGACTCTTGGGTACGATTCCAGAACCCGGCCTGTTGCAACTAGAAGGCTTATGGGCTCTCGATAGCAGTGTTTTTGCGCTGTATTTGTAAAGCTGTATGTGACCTTGAGAGTCTTGGTGAATCTTTTTGATTCCTCTGTGAATTGCTTGTCTGTAATTAGGGTTGCATAGTTTTCTATCCATCGTAGACAAGGTTGCAGGCTGTTTTCTGAAAGGAAATGTTCGTTGGAGGTGCTGTATTATTCCTGTGATTTTATATTATATCACTGCAAGCGTTGGAAACTGTGATTTGAACTTTTGCTATCCATCTTCATAGATGAATTCTGCTTGTGTCTATCAAAATTATGTAAGAGGATATCATTTATGGAACCATGTGTAGACTTGTCTAAGGATGGTATAACCCGTAAAGGCCCGTGACAATTTCACACCAAAAACACTTCAAAATTGTTGATTCTAGTGCAATGAGTAAGGAAAATAAAACCTTGTATTTATTCTTTTGATTGTAGGATCTCTAGAAAGACTCATTAAGTAACATACTCATAAGATTTCATACACTTTGACCGCACGGACAGAAGGATTATTGTGTTTGAAGCCAAGAAAATAGTTCATTTTCTTTCCTGTGTTGAGTGGATCAGCAGACTTCGACTTCGCTTGGTATCAAATTTTTGCACTACACAAGGTCTAAATCTTTTACCATTGTGTAAAGCATGATGTTTGTTCCATTTACACCAATTTTTAGAGGTAGAGAAAGGGTGTAGCATATTCCAAACAAATGTGCAAGGAGTGGAGGTTCATAAATTGTCAATTCACGACTTTTTTTTTTGAGAATTTAATATGTTTTAGAATGATATTCTCAACGGTCAATAAGAAGCTTTACACCACATATTGTTGTAGAGAAAATAAAAAGTGAAGAATACAGAGATCTTTAGGTTTCATGCAGAAAAAATGAAGTTTTTTTCCCCGCTTGCCCAAAATGTGTAAAAATGTTTGACTTGAGTTAAAAAATTTTTTGACACTAGAGACACGAATTTTTTCTTGACATCTTCAAAGAAGGTAATATTCTTTATGAGTGGAAAATCTCAATGTCCAGAGAGACTTCTAGCAAAATTTTGGAGCTGCCCGGGGTCCCCATTTCTTACTTTGAGTAGTACTAACTTTCAAACCATGAATCCAAAAATAATAATAAAAATATCTCCATGGAGCTCATATAAGGGACACTCTATCATAAGAGTTTTTAATTTTTTAATTTAATTTTTTGAATTTTAGGAACTTGCCCAAAATCCAAAATGTACGCCCCATGTACACTTAGGTAGTTGGGGATAAACACACTACCAAAATGATGGAATTTTCTTAACATTTTTTCAAAAAATTGACAGAAATGAAAGTTTGCTATCAAAACCCAACCTATGTCCCACAATTAACAATGTGCATATTTGGAGGATACGAATGCCACAACAAACAGTGTGCATATTTGGAGGGTATGCATAGTGATAAAAATAAAATTCAGGAATAGTACTAAGTGTTACAATTTCATCCCAAGTGATTTCATGTTGTTTCAGTAAAATGTGATTTAGTTATTAATTTTCAAAGCAACCTTCCATATTTAGCCTATTACTACCACTATGTACCCTCCATGAGTGCCGACCATAAGTAAAGGGTCTTAGCCTATAGCAAGCCTTAATTTGGAAGTGTGCAAGAGTAAATGGGTGGAAAGAGGTGAGATGTGGCGAAGATGGGGCAGAAATGGGACCATTTGTAGAGTGGCACAAATAGGAAAATGGTGATGATGGGTTAAGTTGCCTTACTTGTACAAATATCTTGCTTTCATCCCTTCGTTGATAAAAAATGAGTCTTGTTCCTTAAACGTCACAAGGTGCTACAATGTGCCACAATATTCTACATGTATGGTGTCGTACTTAATCATGATAAGGTTTAGATAAGGTGTCACTAGTGACCATAATATTCTACATGTCAGAAGGTGTCGCTAGTGACCATAGTATTCTACATGTATGGTGTCGTATTTGAACATGTTAAGGTTCAGATATTGAAATGACCACCAAATGAAAGATGTTAGTTGAAGAATCTTCAATCCAAAGGTGTAAGTCTTGCTTAACTTTAATACAACTTTCTATATTATCTAGAGTAAAATACACAGAGACTTTAGACACACAGACAGACAGACACACACAGAGACACACAGACAGACAGACAGACAGACGCAGGCACAGACACACGCACACACAAAACTAGCACCGATTTCATCACGTGAGCCTCGTCGCCATGGCTCACGTCGCTGTGGCCTCGCACTCGCTGTGGCATGCACGGAATGCTCATACAATCCATCAGGAATCATCGCGGTCTCAGCCACGATTTGGTGCGCAGCAGGCACAGTGCACAGCAGCATTTGGGGTCCAAGTGAGTGGCCCATCATCCACCGCGAAGGGAAGTACTGCTCCTCGTCATGTTCCAGCTGCGGTGGCGGAGGAGGCGAAGTCGTCGCTGTTTCTCCACGATTTGGAGTTCGATGTGGTGGTTGTCGGGGCCGGCGTCGTTGGGTTGACGGTGGCCAACCGCGTTCTGGCAGACACCGCGTTCTCGGTCGCCGTGGTGGATGCCAAGCAGCCCTGCGCCGGCGCCACTGGAGCTGGTGAGTTTGCCTGATTGGTGTTTTGGTGATTGACCTGGTGAAGCCCTAAACATGGGATAGCGTGGGATATGCAGCTAGAAATGCTTGGGAATTATTGGGAAATGCTTGAGATGGAGAGGATTCTGGAGAATTCACTTTGATGGATGGCAGGCGAGGGCATATACATTGGTTGAAGTACTAGGGTTTAGGGTTTGTTGGTCTTTTAAGGTTCAGGGTTTTTTAATCAATTATGGATGAGTTTGGTGATCTCTGAGTAGTTTGGGAGCGAAAAGAGAGCTGGAATACGAGACCATGAATGTTGGCCAACTTCTCTTCTTCGATGTTGTGAGCCGTTTATGCATGATGTGAGTCTTGTGTTGATGTGGTGCATGTGAAGGGCAGGGATACGTATGGATGAACCACCGCTCTCCGGTGAGCAAGACGTGGGGGTTGGCTCACCGAGGCAAGGTTTTGTGGGAGGAGCTCGTTGCTGATTTGGTAGAGTCCGGAGAAGATCCTTTGGCGGCAGTCGGCTGGCAAAATACAGGTGCCAGTTTTCCTTCCACGTACTGCCCATTCAGTTGACGGATTGAGCAGCTTTATAGCATGGGTTTAGGGTTTAGGGTTTGGACAGGGTTCAGGGTCTAGGGTTTAGGGCAATGACATGCGATGCCCGTTCGTGGGATGAATGTAGCAACTCCACAGCATGGGTTTATGTTGATAGGCTGAGTTCAGGGTTTAGGGTTGATGGTTTTGCTAACCGGAGCATGAGAGGTCACAGGTAGTCTCCTTGTGGCAACGTCGGCTGAAGAAGCAGGCGGTTTAGAAGCGCATGTCCAAGAGATGGCTGCCGCAGGAGTGGACGCAGAGTTTTTGACAGCAGCTCAACTTGGCACAGCCGAGCCATCACTGAAAGTTGGAAGCGGAGGAGGTGCTGCCTTTGTGCCCGGTGACAGCCAAATTGATGCTGCATTGGCAGTGGCACTAATCCGCAAAGTGGGTCGAACTCGTTAGACGCATGTGTCTTTGTTTCGTGAATATTCACGTGTGAGTACTAGTCGTCTTACGTAGAGAAAGCTGACGTTTAAAGTGTGAGGTTAAGAGATTCAGTTAAGTTTGTTTGCCTTTTCGATTGAAATTCTGTGTATCTTGCAGAGGAACGCTGCATACCGAGCACAAGGACGCTACATAGAGCTTTTCGATTCTCCTGTTGAACGCCTCCACCGGTAAGTAGTTCTACATGTGATAGCCTTCACAAGTGGTATTCTTGTCCATTTCACGAGATCAGTATCAGACTAGTATCACCTGAATACTGCACAGGCATCAGTTGAGAAGTGGACACGGTAAACTGCCTTCTCTGTTCTACAGCGACTGGATGTTTCAAGTATTTGATGATGTTGATCGAGATTTACCTGGTTTTCACCCTCGATGTGACATGAAGTTCGCCTGCAGATGGCTCTATCGAGATGGTGCAAACCTCCAGACATAAGCTCCACTGCAGAGAGGCGGTGGTGGTGGCAGCAGGGGCATGGAGTTCCAAAATCCTGGCACCCGCTGCGGAGG
This sequence comes from Bryoerythrophyllum caledonicum, assembly GCA_963971425.1. Classification (NCBI taxonomy): domain Eukaryota; kingdom Viridiplantae; phylum Streptophyta; class Bryopsida; order Pottiales; family Pottiaceae; genus Bryoerythrophyllum; species Bryoerythrophyllum caledonicum. The sequence goes on along the minus strand of OZ020517.1, from coordinate 5,853,654 downwards.
AGTGGAGCCTCCCGTTGATTCCTTCTGTCAAGCCCAGAAAGGTACATGAGGGTGTCACCAGTATCATACCTTTCAATGCAGAGAGGTGTTGGTTTCAACAAGGCTTTGTCTAGTTACTCCTTGCAGATAGCATCCAGGTTGTCATGGACCATATTTCACCCGCGTGCTAATTGAATGCCGTTCCAGAGAATCCAAGGGAGTTTTTTTGTAAGGTCACCCAAAGTTTGAACGAGATACCCCCTCTTTTGACTACTCTTTTTAGATCAATAGAAAGAGTTCGGTGATCCTTAAAATGTAGTATGGAAGAGTTCGGTGGTCTCTAAATTCAGTTCAAAGTACTTGTTGCCGTCTTTGAGAGTGAAGAAAGAGTTTGCATGAGAGACCCAGCCACTCTAGCTTCTCTCCTTGGAGCTAATTGTAGATCAGCTGATAACTATTTTGAGCTGATTTGCTGATTAGGGGGTACCTTATTCAAACTTTGGTTGACTTCACAAACAGCTCTGTTGTTTAATGAATATCCCATACTTTCTCTTTCTAATAACTTTTTTCTTATGAATGAGTTAGAGCAGGGCCATCTGCTTGTGCTCGAGGAATTTCCTCCACTGACGCTGAACCACGGTTTGATGGAGTTCGAGTACACGGCCAATTACACCAAAGTACAGAGCGCCCAACCAGATGATGTGTCTGTCGTGTCGGCAGCCACACCAGACGGAAGTTTTCAAGTTGCAATGACGGCTTCAATGGATAGTTGCGGTCGGCTTCTCTTGGGTATGGTTTTCCTCCGTCTCTGTGGACCATTTTTTAGTTGTGATCAGCTACGATTTACTTGCAAGCTGTTATCTAAAGTCCCTTGAATGATGGTATGGTGCAGGAAGTAGCCGAGAGTTCTCTGGGTTCAGTACAGCACACCACTTTGAAGCAATAGAAGGCATCCTGAGGCGAGCCTCCAAGTTTCTGCCCGCGCTTATGAAGCTTTCTGTGCAAGACGTTCTGGAGAAGGAAACAATCAGGACTGGACTGCGTCCGTATGGTCAGTTTGTGGTCTGATCTGAATGGAACAGCGTTGTCAAACTTGGTCCATGTGTCACCTTTGCTGAGGTTTTGCGGTTGCTGCAGTGCTTGGAGGAGTGCCTCTTATCGGACCCGTGCCTGAGGTGGAAGGATTGATGCTCGCCACTGGCCATGAAGGTTCCGGTCTGTGCATGGTATGTCTTCTTCCTAACCTAATTCCATGTGCATAATCTTACACATTTCGGAAGGAGTTAAAGGAGAGTTAAAGTTATTTAATCTGTTGAAATTACTGGATCGGCTTCTCTGAAGTCGGGAGAGAACTACTGAGAATGAGAGGAAAATGGCAGGCTCTTGGCACTGCAGAGATGCTGGTGGCAATGCTACTGGAAAAGCAGGCTCCTCTGGACACTGAAGCTTATCTCCCAGCCGGCAGGTTGTGCCATTCGAGAACTTGTGCATGATGATACGGCCAATACTAAAATAACGGTGCTCAAGATGCGCGGAATTTGGGATTGTGTCAACAGCAACGCGTCAAGATGGAGCCATGAATCACCTCTCATCAAGTTGCTGTAATTCATCACGCTTTATATGGAGCCAACCCAAGCGTCGCGCACCATAGCGTTGCATTTCATCACACGAAGGGCTGGAGGAAAAGCATATCATAGAAGATTGTGGCAACAACATGACCTTACCCTGAAATAGGGTAAACATGCCATAAACCTCACTCTTAGCAGACAGGAAATCTTCGTAGTCCTATCATGATTCACCTCTTCTAGAAGTAGAAATTCAAATGTCTAGAAGCGCTTGAGATGTCAAGTGTCGAAGATGGTTCAGTTGTTGGAGCGAGCCTGCAATTTAATGAAAGATCCAGTTGGTCTCCAAGTATGTACGACCTCTCTAGAAGTGAGTCTCAACAAGTAACATTAAGAACTTGTTTCCGAAGTACAGATTTCAGAAGGCAAGTCACCTTTTAAGGTGAGTCGTTGCCTGGTGATCTAATTTGCTATTGATTTACAGCTCCATATGACTGAAGGCGCAGAATCCTGTCAAAATGACTTCAATGTATGGGTGTGGCTATTCACATGCTTGTTGGACAGCAGAATAGTTTTGTATGTCTGACTCTTCTATGCTGAAATGAAATGCGATTCATCCAGACCTATGTTCTTTGCCACATAGAACCACCTGAAGAACCTGCAAGCGATGACTGAAGGATCTGAAGCGTTTCCTGTACTAGTCCAGTAAGAATCAACTTTGTAAAAATTTATCATCCACAAGTCTTCCCCTGGTTTAGAAATGTCAACAGGCGTCCGGTTAGACTGGTGGAATTGTTTGTGATTTGTCAACAGATGATGTAAGTCAAATCGCTCTTTACCTTTTTACCGCCAGTAGTAGTGATATAAATATCTTCATTTCATCAAGTGTTTTCCTTTCATGCATATCTTGTGATGGGATAAATTAGTTCTGGTACCTTGATTCATGAGTTGTACACTTGAACTTGGGCTGGTAAGTCACGCAGACCATATCTGATGTCATGTGGATTATGTTCTCGTTGCCGGCCCAGCCTTTTGGCTAAGTCTTCTTATGTACTGATGCTGCTTTGCGCTGACCCCACCCGCAGCACAGGAGTGAACTGTGTCCATTAGGAAGGAGTCTTCTGCTCCAGGTACTTCTCTATCACCAACAACTCCTTCATTCCTAGTCAAGAAATTAGTGTGGGGCCACAATAACAAACTCCTTTATCAATTAGAAAATCAGCATTGTTTGAGAATTCAAGTGTTATTTTCTGTGTGACTGATTTCATTGTTGGTTACCAGATATGCTCAGGAGTTCTGTGCATCACTTGTACTAAGTTTACACAACTGTTAGAATATGAATATGGTTGTTGGCCTTCTTCTCATTCCTTCCTATGACTTCCTCTCACTCCCCACAGCGCCGGCTACCTGTGGGGAGGCTACCACCTCTAGTTTGGCATGAGATCTCTTTCTTCCTGTTTCTTAGGATGACGACAATGCAATGTCCTAGCACGTTGAGGATCAGTAGCCGTCACATAGATTACATTATCGTCTTGTAATTTCCGACAGTGCCGAACTTTCTAGAGGTTTGCCGACCATGGCAGACTTCTTTTCTAGTAGCTTAGTGGGTTCGGAACGAGTCTTCAGTTTGAAGCCTTTTCCACAGATGTGCTGACAAGGTACCGCGTGTGCGTGATTTGTCTCCTTACATTAGCCTCGCAGCAGTTTGGTGAGGATTCTAGTCCTAGATCACTATTCATCTCGTTTTGAGGATAATTCCCAGGTTTTTCAAGCAGTCAGCGGCTCCTGAGAAGCGTCTAAACCTGGAGATTGCTCTTCCTGACTGAGAACTGTGGCATTCGTAATGACTGAGGTACATCTAGTCCTCTCTCTCTCTGTGCTTGAGTCAAGGATGCTTGTTTTGTGTTGCACCATCTTGATTAGTATCCATGTTATCGCCTTCTGAGTTCCACATGGAACCCATTTCTGTGAGAGTATTGTATTTCAGTGCTTACATCCATCAGAAAACTTTGGGTACACCTCTTCGGTTTGTAATTTAGATAGGGATTACGTCAAGTGCCTCCTTCAGATTGCTTTTGTCCAGATTCATGAAAGGGGTTTGAGTTTGAGATGAATTAGCAGCAGGTGTGCATGCGTTGTTCTTTGGCGTTGTGATTGTAGCTAGTTGAGAGGAGATGAAAGGCAGAACTCGTCAAATTAAGTTGTTTTTCTCACCGCGGCCGGCAGCTCGCTGGCGCTTGTTTCAACAAGGTCTGGGACCACATCACCTGAAACTGGGTCAAACTTTTTCTATCTTTTTGCGAGAGGCCAATCAAACCTGTGCTTGGCAGGCAAGATGCGTGACAAATGAACGTCGTTGTAGTCCTAATGTAAACGACATCACGACTGTCTCCTTTTGTGAGGATTGCTTCAACATGAGAAATACATTCATAACTGAGTGTGTTTTTTTTAGTGTACTTACTAGATTCAACCTCTATTCATCACATGCCAGATTCGAAACGTGGTAAGTTTAAAAAGGAGTAACACTGGCCATGTTGACCAGCGTGTGGTGAGTTTTCTACAGTCCGGTTCAGCTGGACACGGTATAAATTTATGGTGTTTTCAAGAAATTACTTGTTTTTCCACAATTAACTGATTGCCTTTGGCTTCCTGCAGGTGGTGGAAGTGAATGTGCAGGTGGTGGAATTGAGTGTGTTGATGCACTGTGAAGGGTGTGCAGGAAGCGTACGAAAAACTCTCAAGAAAATTCCTGGTACTCAATTCTCAATATTCAAGGTTTAGAATCATTTTGTAAAGTCACTAGCTTGTGGTCTCTTAACTCAAGCTAGAGTGGTTTTGAGTCGCCTTTTTAAATGAAGGAGAGGTCATGAATTTTAGTTCCTCCCTCTCTTGACCTGATTATTTAGAGCTGCTTATAAAATGAGAAAAGGTTTCTAAATTCCTTGTACGTTTTGGAATCATGTACTTATGCAGGTATCCTTTCACAGGAGGTGGACTTTGAGACGCAGAGAGCCAAAGTGGTGGGCAATGTGGAGCCCATTGACATCCTGCGGCGCCTCCACAAGTCTGGAAAGATAGCAAGCCTGATTCCCAAGCCCCCTCCACCGCCGCCACCGCCGCCGCCAGAGGCGCCCAAGGAAGAGCCCAAGAAGGAGGAGCCAGCAGCTCCCAAGGAGGAGCCCAAGAAGGAGGAGGAGCCCAAGCCTGAGGAGAAGCAGGAAGAAGCCAAGCCTGCTGAGCCTGAGCCGAAGAAAGAGGAGGAAAAAAAAGAGGAGGAGAAGAAAGAGGAGCCTAAACCTGAAGAGAAGACAGAAGAGCCCAAGAAAGAGGTAAACTTCCTCTCTTCTCTCTACTACCGAAAATGAAAGAAATGTTTGTAAACCATTCAACTCTTCTCTGACCGGTCATGTATGGTGTCGTATTTGAACATGATAAGGTTGAAATGACCTCCAAATGAAAGATGTTAGTTGAAGAAGCTTCAATCCAAAGGTGTAAGGTGCTTGCTAAACTTTTAAAACAATTTTTGAGGTCCTAAGTAGTAAAACACATGCCTATATATACGGTTCCCGACTGACGTTGAAGGTTTAATGCGTTATTCTTTTATTTCAATCATGATTTTCAGGAAGCCAAGGAGGAGGAGAAGAAGGAGGACGAAAAGAAGGAGGAGAGCAAGGAGGAAGGCAAGGAGGGGGAGAAGGAGGAGGAGGGGAAGAAGGAGGACGAGAAGAAAGAGGACGAGAAGAAAGACGACGAGAAGAAAGAGGACGAGAAGGAGGAGGAGAAGCCCAAGGTGGAGGAGATGAAGGTTGAGGCGCCCAAGCCTATGCCTTGGGCTCAAGCTTTTGTCCAGGCGCCGTTCTACACCGTCACCTATCCCTTGTATTACTCCGAGAACCACCCTTGATCCAGTGATCAGCCTTCAAAAGTCTCTCTTCAAAAGTTTTTAGAGATAGATATCCTTAATAAGTTGCTAGTTTACATGGTAGTTTTAGTAGAGATCAGAGCATCGCCAACAGCTCACTAGAACGGCCACTAAAACATTGCAGAGAGCGGGGAGAACATGTTGACGGCTCCCCACCAAGGCCTTCAAACATTCTACGTGAGTCCCTAGAAATATTAAGGTGCACTATGTAGGGAGGCTTTTGTAGCGTGCCCTTGTTCTTGCACTCATTGTCATTGTTCACTTGTTCTTATCACTCATTGGCCCAAAGAGAATTTGAGGGCGGAATTTTGAGGATTGGTGGGGCGACTCCCTCCCACGACCCAAATTAAGCCCCTCTAAAAGTCTCAAATCCTCGACTGTTGGGCATGCTTTCATATCTAGGAGTCTACATGTTGGTACTATAGTGCTAGGATGTTGATAAAGGCACACTCCATTCCTTGGTTGTGCATGTAAAAACCTTACTACATTGTACACTATGATGATAGTGTGGATTCATTCAATTGATGTGGATCACCTACACTAAATTAAATCAAGCACACGCATGTCAAGTTCTGAGTGGATATTTATTTTCAAGCAAGTGTGTGCTAGTCAACGATTCCAAATAAGGTAGAAACTTGAACTACTCTAATCTACACTACACTCAATGAATGTGTAAAGGGACCTATCTATTTAGGTGGTAGATACAAGGGGTGGAATCTATAGATGATGGAAAACTTTGGAAAGACAAACAGGGCAGTTGTAGAGGGAGTTGACTGCATTGATAGACCATGAATATACAACAGCATGTCGAGAATCCACAGCCATGGACCTCAACTTGTGATTTGCAGGACACTTAGGGTTCAAGGTTTAGGGTTTAGACCCATTCCTAGTTGTGAAATCCTATATGAAATTGGGAGGAGAAAGTGTTGAAAAACATGTGTCTACTACTCTCCAGCTCACATTCCACAACATGAGTAATGTACAATACCCGGAAGAATGTATTGCAACTCAAAGCAAGCACGTAACAAACAGGTAGTTGAAATACATTCTTCCGGGTACTGTACAAGTACAACAGGGCTTGCCAAACATAGATAATGCAGGGCACCAGTACTACACCAAACACTAAATATAGTGTGGATTCATAATTGGTGTGGACCACCCACACTAATTTTCATCAAGCACATGCATGTCAAAATTTGATTGGCTATATGTTCTCAAGCAAGTGTGTTAGTCGATAATTGGACGTAAGTTTCCAATTAGTGTGGAAACTCAAACTACTCCAGTCCACACTATATTCAGTGTTTGGTGTAGTGACAGATCAAATTAAGCGTACAAGAATTCACAGCCTTGAACCACAGCTCATGTGTGGAGGAAGTTTAGGGCTTCTAGGGTTTAGGGTTCTAAGTTTTGGGAAATGCAGGGTTTCTTGGTTTCTTGGTTTCTTGGTTTCTGGATTCTAGGGTTCCTAGGTTTCAAGGTTTCTGGATCCTAGGGTTTCTAGGTTTTAAGGTTTCTGGATTCTAGGGTTTCTAGGTTTTAAAGTTTCTGGATTCTGGGGTTTCTAGGTTTCAAGGTTTCAGGATTCTAGGGTTCCTAGGTTTTAAGGTTGCTGGTTCTAGGGTTTAAGGTTTAGGGTTTAGGAAACCTGGTTGATGCCGGGGAAGCGAATGGGCGGCACGGTGCCAGCGTTGCGAGATCCGAGCGACCTTGCGACGCCGTGGTTGCTGCTGAGAGCGGCGTAATGTGCCACCACAGGCTTGGTCGCGGGGAGCTCTGGGGGTTTGGCGCGGCCGATGAGGGTTTGCCAGACGAGTGCCATGGAGGGGCGCGCGCTCGGGTCGGGGTGCGCGCACCAGAGCGCGAGCTGGAGGAGCGTGATCATCTGGTTCTCGTTGAAGTTGTTTGCGAGTTTGGAATCCACGACGCGGGGGAGCGCGTTGTCCGCGTGCGCGCGCCACACCGAGTCGAGGAGCACTCGGTCTTCGAGCTGCCAGTCCAGCGGGAGGCGGCCGCACGCGACGGAGAGCGCAAGGATGCCGAAGCTGAAGACGTCGGACTTGACGGTCGGTTTTCCAGTGAACGGGAGCTCGGGCGCCATGTACCCCAGCGTGCCGTCCACGATGGTGGACTCCGCGAGCTGGTTGTGGTCGACGAGCGACGCGTGGCTGAAATTGCCGAGGTGCGGCGTGAGATTGGCGTCCAGGAGCACATTGCTCTGCTTCACGTCGCGGTGCAGCACGCACTGCTCCCACTCCTCGTGCAGGTACGTCAGCCCCGCGGCGACCCCGACCAGCACGCTGTGGCGCACCTCGAACCCGAGGCCTTCCTTCCTCAGCAGCAGCTTGTCCAGGCTCCCGCGCGGCATGTATTCGTAGACGAGGTACAGCTTGCCCTTGTCCGCCGCCTTGCACCAGCCCAGCAGGTGCACCAGGTTCGGGTGCCGGATGCGCCCGAGCGCCATCGCGTTCTCCACGAACTCGTCGCTGATGTTGTCCAGCGCGATCTCCTTTATCGCCACCAAGGCCCCGCTGTCGCGCAGCACGCCGCGGTACACCGGCCGCCGCGTTCCCCCGATCACCTCCTTCTCGCTGAACCCCTTGGTGGCGTGCACGAGCTCCTTGAGCGAGAACACGACGGGCTCGTTGTAGTCGCGCTTCGCCTTCGTGGCGACACAGCACAGCGTCACCTTGTCGTTCGCGTTGCGATTCGTCGGCTCCGCCACGGGCGCCACCGCCTTTGGCTCCACTGCTTTGGTCGCAGCCACAATTTCAGTTTTTGCAATTGGCGCTCCCACTCTCGGATCGGCCGCGTTTTCTCCTCTCGTCGACTTGTACAACGGCAGGTCGACAGGCGGAGCCGGCAGCTTGCACGGCTCAACGTCGGGAGGAGCATCAACTCTCTTGGCAGATGCAGGCCCGGAAGCTTTCCCATCACTGCCCACTGGCTGCGTTATCTGTTTCTTCCTGTAGCAGCAGAAGTAGAGCAAGACGAGGAGGAGGAGGATCGCAACGCCGCCGACAGCCGCAGGAATCCCGATCACCAGAGCTCTGTGGTTGCTGCATCCGTCGAGCTTGTCGCAGCTGTCGGTGACGTGCGCCCCAGGCACACCGAGCGACCGGAAGGTACTGAAGCCCCACGAGAGAATCTCGTGCTTCTGGTTGCATCCCGCGCCGTTGCTGCCTGAGAATCCCACGTACATGAATTCCTGGAGCACAGATCGCAGGGACGCGTTCGCGACGGTCCAACCCGCAATCAGCGTTCCGGCATTCTGCAGCTCCACCCGCAAGCTGTCCCGGGACCCGTTGTAGCTGATCTTGGTGAAGAAAACGCCGGCGTTAACGAGGCCCGTGGACAGGTTGTACGTCGCGGTGGATCTCACGCCGTTGACGTCCAGTCCCAAGTGGGAGGCGCTCGGGTCGCCGACGTCCGCGTCCTGCGCCGTGTCGAACTCGACTGCAAAGACGGACTCTCCAGCTCCACTCGTGAGCCCCAGGTACTGCCCACTCCCCATCAGTGCCGAGCTGTTGTTGTCCTCTCTGATGTGAAACGTGAATCCGCCGCAGGCGGCGACTCCCGGGTTGGTGATCGCAAACGTGAAGTTCGTACTGAAGGACGTCGTGTCCAGCTTGAACTGCACCTTGTTGGAATACAGGGCTCTCCCGGCTGTCGCAACGCCTGCCCTGGCGTTCAGAACCAGCCTTGCCGTGGTGTTGTCAATGGATGCATCTCCCAGGAGAGCCAGATTGCGCACCACCGGCAGCGCGTAGCTGAAGCTGGCTAAGTTCCATGTCACGAGCTGCCCTTCCACTACCGACGTCGCCGCTGCCAAGAGGACCACCAAGCGCAGAACGCTCCATCCGGTTGCCTTCGACATCACTCGACCATGTGAGCATCAAACCATCTCTCAACCTTCAAAGCTAACCAAGCCGTGAACCATCATCTCCCTCACCATCAGCAGCTAATCTACCCTGACCCGAAGCATATTTCATTAGCAGCCGCTCCAAATCCTTGCAGCTTTTCTCCCAACCATAGCCTTCATCTGCTTACCGACAAAGTACCTCCTTTGCAGCGCAACCTTGCTGAATGAACAATTACTTCTTCGTCTTCCATTTGTCTAATGAGAGACGAAGAGTGTGCTTTCAGGACAGCACCAGTCAACAACACCACCAACAACATGCAACTGGACCACTTGACGCGGAAGAGACGGAGGAAAAGGTCCATCTTCTTCCGGAGTCAACCTCATTTTGAGTGCACTAAACCCTCCCCTCCTTCACTTTTTTTAATGGGAAGTGTCATTTAAGTCAACCATTGAAATTCCTACTTACTGCCATGGTCAAAGGCCCAGGGCGAATTGACCCCCTCGTTGCTACTTACCGGGGGTGGGCCCCGTCTTAATTGCATCGTCTTAATTGCATGGGGTCATTTTTCTGGCCCTCTTGTTTTGGGGGGTCTAGAGGCTTTTTTTGGATTTTTTAATACAACTTTGGGGCCCACGGCCATTGTTTACCCCTTGAGGATCCTCCCTTGCTAAAAATAGGGCCCCATCCAAAAACAAAATAGGGGCAGGTTTGGCCCCACCACCTCGTGGCCTCCCCGGGTAAGTACCAACGAGGGGGTCAATTTGCCCTGGGCTGGTCATAAGGTGCCACTTTTGTATTTTACTCTATGGCATACAAGAGTGGATTGAAGATTGGACATCTTTCATTTGGGCGTCATTTCAATCAATGTGAACCTTATCATGTTCAAATATGACATTATAATATTGTGACTATCAGTGGCACCTTGTGGCGTTGAACCCTTTGATGCTGGAGGTCTTCACAAGGCTCGGGAGAATCCACGAGTGTAATGGATTTTGCACAACAGCTAGCAGATAATGGACGCTAGCATCTACACAGAGAGTACACTTCATGTTGACCCTATCATTGCACCAGAGAATTGTTCCATTTAAAGGATATTCACTATTGCAAGACACGTTTCAACCCAAAAAAAGTGCACCCATCTTACACTCAAGGAGATCTCACTTGAAAAATATACCCAAATCGACCCAAAATCAACCATCTCGGTGTTCAGGGATTAAGGTTTAATCTTGTCAATTTTCTCACCGTCACCAGCGACATCTTACTAATGCATGGTCTCTTCTATGCCTAAACTTGTCAAGTCATTCTATGCATTACAATCTATAGGTATAGGTGTTGTTGAATCCTTTCTGTTAGAGGCTGAGACATGCATGGTATTAATTTTACAGTTTTTGCGGAGACATGCATGGGCATTGAAACTTGTCACTGTTTTCTGGGTCATTCCTGAGCCTGAGGGCCCTTTAAATGGAACAATTCTCTGGTGCAATGATAGGGTCAACATGAAGTGTACTCTTTGTGTAGATGCTAGCGTCCATTATCTGCTAGCTGTTATACAAAATCCATTACACTCGTGAATTCTCCCGAGCCTTGTGAAGACCTCCAGCATCAAAGGGTTCAACGCCACAAGGTGCCACTGATAGTCACAATATTATAATGTCATATTTGAACATGATAAGGTTCACATTGATTGAAATGACGCCCGAATGAAAGATGTCCAATCTTCAATCCACTTTTGTATGCCATAAGAGTAAAGTACAAAAGTGGCACCTTATGACCAGCCCAGGGCGAATTGACCCCCTCGTTGGTACTTACCCGGGGAGGCCACGAGGTGGTGGGGCCAAACCTGCCCCTATTTTGTTTTTGGATGGGGCCCTATTTTTAGCAAGGGAGGATCCTCGAGGGTAAACAATAGCCATGGGCCCCAAAGTTGTATTAAAAAATCCAAAAAAAGCCTCTAGATCCCCCAAAACAAGAGGGCCAGAAAAATGACCCCATGCAATTAAGACGGGGCCCACCCCCGGTAAGTACCAACGAGGGGGTCAATTCGCCCTGGGCAGGGATAAGCTCTACTGTCTCCAGGAACCGGTGATTCTGGGATGGAGAGTTTGGTTCCACACTTTACATGGCAATAACAAGATGTGCCGCCATGAAAACCTGCAAAAAGATGGTTTACCATCATACAGTGACATGAGCATTTCCTGTGACTTTTTGGCAAACATTTGCACATGGTCAGCTTCCACTCTGTCAGAATATGCCCCCATCTTAGAAGGGCTCTTTCAGGGGTGATAATCCTCATAGATTCTGCCCATGGTCACTCCAGGCTTATCTATGACCCTTTAATGCCGGGTTGGCTATGGCGCAACCATCATCTACAAGTGTAATAGATTCTGAAGTGCAATATCTACTACACTCATAGATGGATGGTTGTGCCATAATAAGCCTAGGCTTCATCTTTAACCCTTTAACGTTAGGCTGGCTATGGTGCAACCATCAGCTACGAGTGTAGTAGATTCTAAAGTGCAATATCTACTACACTTATAGAAGGATGGTTGCGCCATAGCTAGCCCAATGTTAAAGGGTTAATCCTTGAAGGCCAAGCGACCCATTTCCGGTTGTTTTGGCTACAGGCCCCCTCCATAAAAGACTTGAACTATGAAAAAGAGGTGGAGGAAGATGGGCATCTATTGAGACAATTGCTATGAAAATCGGTGCAAGCATCGGTGAGCGATAATGATTTCTGGGAATGGGGGTTGTGATGAAATGTACCTTGTGCGTAGATGTTATTTTGCATGATCTAGAAAACTCGTAGATTCTCACAGGCTACAAAAGCTCATCAACCTTAAAGGATTAAAGGGTTAGGGACAAAGAGACCAATTTCCTGGTTGTTGCCACACTTTTTGGCATGGAGCCACCTCCGCCAAAGATAGAAACTAGGATTTGGTGAGATCTCCAATTTGTCATCAAACAAGACTTGTGCCAAAGGCATGGGAGCCGACATTTTGAAGGCTCACCCAAGACCAACAATTGTACGAAAGTGAAGAGTATCTGTTGCCTTGATGATGCTTTGCATAAACTATTATGCTTGTGGATTCTCTCATTGTCCAAAGTTTACTCATCCTTATAGAGTCAATGAAAATGCAAAAAGAAAAGGTCATTGAAGGAACAAATCAATATGAATAATAGTAAAGAAATGAGCAAACCCATTCAAACTGAAATTGATTATTGCTCATTCCACCAATCCAAAGATCATCCTAATAGTATGTTAAAAAGTGTAACCTCTACGCTTACAAAATGAGTCTTTTAGAACAGGAGTGCCTCATTATCAATCATGTATTATAGAATATCACAGTAGTATCACATAAATATAAACGGAGAATTGCACATTGTTCACCACTATGAATTTTATGTGTTCCAATTTGGTTTAAAAAGTTCTAAGCTCATTCTGGAACCATCCTTCCTAAAGACTCCAAAATGAAATGCCACTTCAGCCTTGGTTCTAGACTGATATGAATGAAGGACGTAAAATGGCGAAATTTTTCATTGTTTTCTAGAAAGTATGTGTACTACCATAGAATTTACAAAGACTAATTATAGGGCCATGTTCAAAAAGCCGTCTCAATCTTCAATTTTGGTGGCTTGCAAGTCTTCCATCCACCTACACATTTGAAGGAACTGTTATGTATGACCTAAGGGAGGAGTCGTGCTAGCGGCAAGTAGGTTATCGTACATAATTGGTTGTTCACTCTCTGATCGTAACCCTTGGTTTTCATGATCCAACAGTGCAGGATATATAAGCAGGAAAATAAGAGAATTAAAGGTTTTAACTTGTGATGGAGATGGCTATTGGTAGCCAACGGGTGGCAATCACTTCCGCGTTGAATAGACAACATCTAATGTAGCACATCATATCAAACTCCTAAGAAGAGAGCATGACAGAATGCCAAAAAAATTACTTCAAAGATCCATACTGGCAAGAAAATCTGGTGCAAGGTGCGACAAAGTGATCCCTTCAAATAAATACATGAATGATGCTTTCTACATTCAAGTCATCTACCAAATTCCAGAACTTACTGTCATTGCTAAATTTGAGACATCCTTCAGCCCATAGTAGTTAACCCTTTAAGGACAACATGTTACTATGGCTGGCTAAGTAAACAACTCAATTGTACACAACAATAGTTTAGTAGGCAAAAACCAAATTGGGAAAGGCGAATGTGGATAGACGAGGATTGTGGACGGTCCTCCGCTGAGGCATATGGTTCTACTCTCCGAAATTAGCTATGGCATGCTACTCTAAGGATTAAGGTGACATACAACAATTGGGTAGGAGAGATAAGATTATATTCCTTAATCAAGGGTTATCTTGAAGTTAAGATATCCTTCTTTTGTAACACTTGATTAAACATCAATAAGGAAGATTGATGAGATTTGACATTTGATACTATGACATTTGATACTATGCATGGTGATGTCAAGCTGCTCCTGATTATAAGAATTACCTAATTGAATCACGGAAGATGTGTTATTCCCATAACCATGACCTAGTAGTTGTACACTAGCCTGGCCATATTCATTAAACTGAGACATTTCACGAAGTTTGAGACTTCCATCTCTACTACTGTTGAGTTCAAAGTCACTCATTTGAGACTATGAATGTCTCAATTTAATGAATATGGCTTTTAGGCATAATGACATTGTGAGGTTCAAAATGACTTGAAAGTACACTTCATTTAATCATCTCTAGGTAGGGCCTTCTAAACTTTACAAGGAACCGATTATGAACTCAATTCCTCATCACGTGCACGACCATAATATCTATCACCCTCACAGAGACGAGCCCGTCAGCTACTAGATACCCAAGTCCACAACATGTAAACAAACCTCACATAAACATGTACCATTCCAGTTGACAAAGTACTATCCACCCAATCAATAAATGTGCATCCTGTGCCGTATATACACACAATCTCACATGGCATTATGGACATCGCATAATTCATGTGTGAACTTCACCACATCTGAGCTCAATTCTCACCAAAAGTGCACCACAAGCTGCACAGTAGGTAAGCGTGTGGAAAAACAGCCACAGGCTGACAAAATTGCATTTAGACTTCGCAATAAAACTGGTGGTAAGGTAAGCCTCCCCATACCCAACAAAAACCCATAGCCAACACCTATAAAATTGGGGTATATCCAACCCTCTTCCATCCCATTACCACCAACTCACCTCCAAATGGAGGTTTGCTATTAGTCAAGACCCTTACTTTCGGTCGTTGGTTATGGGGTACCTACCTACTAAACATGGCTGCACAGTTTGAAATTCATAACTAATTCAGTTTTCATAAAAAAAAAATATGAATTCACTTGGGTTGGAATTGTAATTCTATTGGCTATGACTGAAAAATAATAGTATAATTATCTCCTCTCTATATATATGCACATTCCTTAACTTGTCGGTTTTAGGGGGGCTTATCTTATACAGTCACTCACAAAAGTTCTTGGCCGCTTCCCCTAAATCCTTTTGGCGTGCCACCAGAGAAAGAGTACTAAGAATCAGCCGTTGTAGTTAATTACAGTTAATGAGCTTCATTTAAGGCAGCATTAGGTAGCTTTGTTTGGGAAATACAAGTGGCACATTTTTGTGGGAAAGGCCAAATGAATCTTGAAGGTGACCAACTACTTATGTGGATTCCAGTGACTTCTTTTGTCACTTGTCTTTTGTATGTGCATAGAAATCTTTGAGAGTTGCCGTAAGTCATATGCTGAGAGTCTTCACATTTGTGAGTGGTCAAGATGAAGAAAACGAGTCTTCATGAACGATCTCAAGTCATAGCATTGAGTGAGCAAGGATTCTCACAGGGTTTCATAGCAAATGGTTTGCACATTCCTCGTAGCAGAGTGGGAAGCATTTTAGCACGATTTAAAGAAGATGGAGAGGTGCGTGATCGTCCAAGGTCAGGAAGACCACGTTTTCTGAGCATTTGGGATGAGAGGCTTGCTGTGAGGATGTTGAATCAGCCCAAATCGGGAACTGCTATAGCTGTAGGTTGCCAATTGAAAATTCTGGGTCTTAAGGTGAGTGATGAGACTATTTGTAGATGTTTCCGAAGGCAAGGGCTTGGATTGAGAGTGAAAAACCATTGTTGACAACAAAGCATAGACAAAAGAGATTGCAATGGGCAAAGGCTTCACAGGATTGTACTATAGAAGATTGGAGTCATGTAATTTGGTCAGATGAGTTGAAATTCAATCTTTTTGGTTCAGATGACTGTCCATGGTGTTGGAAAAGTCCTACAGAGCCTCTACGTGATAGTCATGTGCAACCTACGGTTAAATACGGTGGTGGTAGCATTATGGTATGGGGATGCATGAGTTGGGCAAGTGTTGGAAACTTGTACCGCATTGATGACATTATGAATTCGCAAGTTTATCTCAACATTTTGGACTTGCACTCGTTGGATACTATTGAGAGACAATGTCTTCATTATGCAGACATAATTTTCCAGCATGAATATGACCCGAAGCACACATCTAATCTAGTGCAACCCCTGGCTAAGTCGGTAAGATTTTTATGCGCTGGAGTAGCCACTACAATCTCCTGATCTAAATCGTGTCGAACACTTGTGGAATGAAGTCGATGGACGCTTAAGGTTGTCTAGCAATTTGCCAACAAGCAGAGATGACTTGTGGGAGAAGATCCAGGCTCTTTGGCAGAGCATTGAAATAGAGTATGTACAGAAGCTCATTTGCACAATGCCAGCAAGAGTAGTTGATCTTCTTGTAGCTAAGGGTGGATACACATGTTGGTAGACTTGTAGTAGTTGTATAGGATGTATAAAATATCATTTACTACTTACTAGCTTTTTGTTCCAAATTTAGTTTGTATTCCAATGATTTCCTATGTAGTCAACATAAGTTCTTGGCCATGGTTTCTGCACACTTGTTTTATTTTTTTGCTTACAATGTAATTTTCTTTCCATGAGATTTTGATTACATGTTCTTGATTGCAAATATGGTATCTATGAAAAATCTGGCCTACTAATTGTCACTACGTGCGCGGACCTCCTCAACGTTACATGCGTGGTCGAGTCGCCCGCTGTCGGCGCGCCAATGGTGGACAACCCGATCAACGCGATCGTAGTTCTCTCGCCGACCGCGATCGAGACATCGCTTATCTCAGTCGCGGGCATCACTAGTCGCGAGGCCGGGGTCGTGATCGACGGCGCCAGCGGCGGCAACTGGACGTGGCGGTGGCCCGGAATGGGGTAGCTCAACGCCGTGCCGCCGCTGGAGCGCACCGAGGAGACCATCTCTCTCACCCAAATCCACCTTCCAGTCTTCTCTCCCGCGCCACGAAAGCGGAGATCGACCAGAGCGGGTTCGTGCTCTCCAAGGTCTACGATCCGCTCCCGCAGAGCACGCTGCGTCTCACCAGTGACGACGTAACGGCCAATCCTGACGTGCGATTCAACTACTACCAACACGCTCGCGACGTGGACGCGTGCGTGGCGGGCCGAACGTACTTGCACGGGCTGCTCGCGTCTCAGGCCTTTCGCGGCGTGACGTTTTCCACTGTGACGTACGCCGGTGATGGCGTTGCTGTACCCCGAGCTGCAATTCTCAGTCGGCAACGCGAGCGTATTTACCCGAGACGGAGAATCGGATCAAAACCATCGCGTGGTGTCGCGTCACGGTCACTACCATTTGGCATTTCCACGGCGGCTGCGTCGTCGGCGTCAAGGATCTGCGCGTCGTGGACGGTTCCACTTTCGCCAAGTCGCCAGGGACGAACCCGCAAGCTACAGTCATGATGTTGGGAAGGTACGTGAGTAGTATGAGTAGTATGTAGAAATAGTTTGACTAATGACTACTTTCCATGTCTTCAATTATTAGCCGATTTAACTATCATGGTAGTGTAATAACTGATGCGGATATGGCTCAATAGCTGATTTAACTATCATGGTGGTGTAATAACTGACCTGATTCTGGCTCAATAGGCCAGAATAATTTTTTCCTAGCGATCGATTGTCGTTCACTTTTCTAAATACCTGTTTTTCGAACAAGTGGGCTATTTTCCACTACAAAATTGTGGCTACAACTAAAAAACACACACACAAAAAAAAAAACCAACACTGGAATTGTCACAGGAAGCGCGTTGATGTCGTGATCAGTTACAGAGGCGGCTCACAATGTAATACCACTCACTGAGATTCACCAAATGAGAGATGTTGGAACAGCTAGCAGGCGAAATCCACTTCTGGCAGCTGATAACAAATCCATTAACGTTGAGTCCAAATTCCTAATTGCATCCAAACTCCGAATTCCTAATTCCTGATTGCAACCATCCAAACTCCAGATTCGTAATTGCAACCACCTGCGTAAGCACCTATCTTGTGGTGCACGAACCTTGGATGAGTTCACCCAACTCGTGTCGGTGAAGTTGAAGGCATGAACCAGCTTTATTAGTTTGCAAACACTAATCAGATGGTCATGATATTGATAGTGAGGTGCAAGTACAACTCAAGCTGGGGTTGTTCTTCGCGGTACCGACCTTGTCGGCGTACACAGGCATGCTAAGGAATTTGCACTTCACCAGCTGCGCTGTGACTTCCACATCCGGAGGCTCCACTGCTCGGTTGCTCTCGTCCTGCAACACATTGTACCAGAAACTTTTTAGAATTCCGCAGAAAATGAAGGATTGCTGCAAAGAAAAAGGATTATGATTGTTACCTGAGGCGGACTGTGGTGTTTGACTTGAACAAGTCCGTAGTTCCGGCTCCTGGTCCACTTGAAATGCCGAAAGCTGTAGCCCTGTTGGAGGCGTCCCAGGCGCCCAGCTGCTCTCATGAAGTAGTATGCCGACTTTGGGAGCGGCACATTCGCAATGGCACTCGTTGTCAGCTGCCGAAACAGAACCTTGTGGTTCTTTATGATGTCGGAATGGCCTCCACAATGAACATCGCCTGTAAGTTGAGAGGAGTCACAGGCCACTCCTAAATGTCAAAACATGTCATCTAGAGCGCGACGCTAACTTCAAAAGGAGGTCAAAACCCACGGTTGATCTCCACCTCACGTACCTCCAAGGACGAGGACTTCGCGACCAGCTGCCGCACTTTTCCACTGACTGAGCGAGTCGATCATGAGGATCTGCTCTTTCATGTGCTCTTTGAACGACCAGTGGCCCTTGAAATCCTCCAGGCGACTGATGGCGTGCGCCGCGGACCGCGTGATCCCGGGCTCCAGAAACACCAGCGGAGCCGGAGAGCACACCAGGAGCGCGCGGGCGTCCCCAAACACCCCGTCCGGACGCAGCGCCTTCTCGATGGAGTTCCACTGGAGCGTGCCCAGGTACTTCTTGTCGTCGTCGTGCACTCGGTGGAACGTCCGGGAGCCCCGAATGTCCAGGAACATCAGCCCCACGCCTCCTACCACATGGAAATGAAAATCCTAATTGTTGAAAATCAGAGTTAGAAGGGTTTACAAGTTACAACTCTAACGAAAGCAAGACCATGATCTGGTGTGTACCTGCTTGATTCCGCCGACGGTGGCGAAGTCCACATCCTCATGGAGCTGCCGCTGATACTCCAAGCTCACAAGCCACGCGCACCGCGCGACAAAGAAAGCCGCACAGCTGCCGTCCCAGTCCTCGGCGATGTCGCCCCAGTTGTCGCGGACCTCGTGGTCGTCGTAGATCATGAGGTTGGGGCAGTTGGCGAGGCATTTCGCGGTGGGGATGTGGCGCCATGTGTCCCTGTAGACCTCGCGGTAGTACTCGCAGATGGTGGCCTGGTGGTTGATCCACTCGTCTGCAGGCTTGCCCTTGAGCTGCTCCATGCCCTTGCGGAACCGGTCCGACCACGCATCCTTGTCGCCTGCCACTTCCGCGTCGTTCCGGGCGTCTTGGCGCTTGTCTCCATCGCCGTAAATCTGGTCTCCAAGGTGAAGAAGGTAGTCCACTTTGCCCGCCTCGACCATCTTCGCAAGATGCGCCCACAAATCCCACAACGGCGCGATCATCATGTCTGTGATGAAGATCTTGTTGCAGCTGATGACGCCGAACGAGAGACTCTCACCGGGGACCTCCGGAAACGTCCGAAAGCTGCTCTTCGTCATGATAGTACAATCCTTCACCTCGACGCTGTACAGCGTCCCGGGCCTCAAGTTCCGGAACTCAAACACCGCAGGCCGATTCGCCTGCACGACGTTCTTCACCTTCATCCTGTGTCCACCAGGCTGCGCAGCGTGTCTCAGGGTGGACGGTTTCCGGGACTTGGCTCGCTGCAAGATGCTCGGCTGCTTCTCGAGGCGCGGTGGCTCCGGGGCATGCTCCCGCACCTCGATGGTCAGCGCGCCGGACCTGTCGATCTCGATCAGGATGCGGGCCGTCGTTGACGTCACCTTGCCGATCACGGGGCCGACCATCACCTGCGGCTGCACCCCGGACACCTTGAGGCTCCGCGACCCAGAGGTCCCATACATCCGGCTGATGGAGTGAAGAAAAGACAGCTTCGCGTTCCGAATCCCGGCTTTCCACTTCCTCGGCGCCTCCTGGTCGTGGTGTGGCAGACCGTTCGGCGCTTCGCTCTCGCTGAACTCCATGGTCGGTGGAATTTCGCCCTCCTCAGATAAAAACCGCAGGAAAATCTACTCAGCAATGCTAGATGCTAGGTCTTTGACGCATCCTGCCCTCTTCTCCTGTCCAAGGAATTCCATAAAAGAGTGCGATCTCTCGCTAGAACTAACCCTAGAAAAAGCGAGGCCTTGCAGAATGAGCTATGGATGTGGAGTCAAAAAGCAGCTTCCAAACTTTCCAGAACGCCGATTCCTGGAGTGCGAAAACATCGATACGCTTCAGATTCCGCTCCGAGCAGTTTCACATTATCTAGAATCCTTCAGAACCGCATAAAAAGTCTGAGCTCAAGAGCTGGAGTAGGATTCCTGCCGTAACCATTTCGCTCGTGGAACCTCACTCAAATACCCTGACGTCGATTCTCGAAGCCCATAACAAAAAGAGACTGTACCCTATCAAGACGCCATTCCCACATTACATTTCCAAAACCGACACTTCCAAGCGATACCCACAAACATTCCAGACCACATTAGAGGGTACAAAAAGTCGAGAGAGAAAGCTTACATCCCATCCAAGGCGTCATGTCTAGTTCGAAACGGCGTCATCCGCGTAATCACACTAGAAACCAGATCAGACCAGAGATCAGCGCCAAGCGTAACTAGATCAGCTCTTCCCCAAACTTGTCACCTTTCACCTACTACCCTCAGAAGATGAGATTTTTCCGTAGAATATTCCACTCGCACACACACCTGTACGCATCGCGCACCAAACCAGTGCAGCGCTGCAACCGAAATCTCAGTCCACCCGCCACGGAAATACACCAACAAAAAACTCATCACTCTCCAAGTCGGCAGTTCATTCCTAGCGTCCCCGAAAAGCCCAAATCTCCTCCATTTCTAACTACAGTAAGTGATGTGTGTACCTGGTTGTGCGATGAGCAGTTCAGTGGCGAGTGCGATTTGCGGAGCTCGTTGTCGAGCGCAACTTGTGATCGAAATCCTGCTCGGAGTAGTAGATTTCTGATTATTATGCGTCGAGAGCCGTGGTGACGAAGAGTGGACGAAGAGTGGTGACGAAGAGTGGTGACGAAGAGTGGTGACGAAGAGTGGACGAAGAGTGGTGACGAAGAGTGGTGACGAAGAGTGGACGAAGAGTGGTGACGAAGAGTGGTGGCGAAGAGTGGTGACGAAGAGTGGTGACGAAGAGTGGACGACTCGTTCGTTTTTCGTCTGTCAGGCGACGTAGCGAGTATTTTGGGAGTCTGTCTGTGGGAGTGTAAGGTGTAAGGTAAGCCCCCCTAATACCGACAAGTTAAGGAATGTGCATATATGGAGAGAGGAGATGATTATACTAGTATTTTTCAGTGATAGCCGAGAGAGTTCCAATTCCAACCCGAGTGATTTCATGTTTTTTCGATGAAAACTGAATTAGTTATGAATTTTCAAACTGTGCAGCCATGTTTAGTGGGTAGGTACCCCCCATAACCAACGACCAAAAGTAAGGGTCTTGACTACTAGCAAACCTCCATTTGGAGCTGAGTTGGTGGTAATGGGATGGGAGAGGGTTGGATATAACCCAGTTTTATAAGCGTTGGCTATGGGTTTTTGTTGGTTATGGGGGGGCTTACCTTACCCCCTCCGATGACCGACATTTTAAGCAATGTGCATATAAGGAGAATCTAAGGAATAATACTTTTTTTCCACTGATAGCTAATAGAGTTACAATCTCAACCCAAGTGGCTTCATATTTTTCCGATGAGATGTGAATTAGTTATTAATTTTCAAAGTGGTTAGCCATGTTTAGCCTATTTCGGCCACAAGGTACCTTTCAATAGCACCGACCAAAAGTTAGGGGTCTTGACCAATAGGAAGCCTTAATTTGGAGTTGATAAAGAGTAAATGGGTGGAATTGGGACCTAATATGGAGTGGTAGTGTTAGGAAGGTGGCGGTCACGGAAGGGTATATCTTATTGTGCGCGCAACGCCTTCATATGAGAATAGCCGTCCTATCCAGAGTATCTTTATAATTTGGACATTTGTAGATCATGGATGGATTTTGTAAACCCTTCTTCAACGTCAGCCATGAATTATATATATACATGGGCGTATTTTAGTAACATGTAGAATACATAAATTGTATTCAAGTTTAGCAAGGCTTACACCCTTTGGATTGGAGATTCTTCAACTAACATCTTTCATTTGGAGGTTATTTCAACCAATTTGAACCTTATCATGTTCAAATACGACACCATACGTGTAGAATTGATTATGACCTTCTGAAGTTTAAGGGTTAATACTCTTGGATGACAACCTGCCTTTGATTGTCATAATCAAGAGCATTGTAACTTCAAAGTGGGCCTTGCAAGATTATGGGCTATGCAAGGTTATCAAATATGGAGTATTCATATTCCAGATACAAATACATGTTTTTGGTTGTATTCCATATTCCATATATGCCCAAATATGATTGAATGAGGTACAAGAAGCAGCAATAAGCAATAAATGCGTTGTCAACAACAACGTGTATTAGTATATCTAAAATTACTTGTATACAACAAAAATACATATGAATACATATAATTAGTTGTACGAGTAAATGTATTCAATAACCTTGGGGCTATGTAATGTGCAAGCGGCCCCTATTATGAGAAATAAATTTGCTAAGCCACATGAGTTGTTGCAAACACATTACTAGACATTTGAACATCAATGGTTGGATCTTATCAAGCTATCAACTAGATGATGCATTCCAAGCAATCCTATCACTCTTCTCTCATATAAAGAGGAGAAAGGTTGTTTATTATTGTCTTTTGTGGTCAAAGTGATTCAACCACTTCGAAAATGCTTTAAATGGTAAGTGAAAAACGACATGGTTGCTAGTAAATCAAAGACTAAATATAGTGTGGATTCATAATTGAGGTAGATGATCGACACTAATTTGCATCAAGCACATGCAACATTCAAAATCTGATTGGCTATTTGTTTTCAATCAAGTGTGTGCCAGCCACCGATTGAATATGAATTTTCAATTAGTAAAATCTAAAATTACCACATGTATAATAATATTGGAAATTATTGACCCAAATCACAATACAAGTGACTGACGAATTGCCGTAAGTGAACCTCATGTACAACTTTAATTAGTTCAAAAATGACATGCCAAATTATTAGGAAAATTTTAATTTGAATTGCCAAAAATATAATGAATGTTAAATGGTTGAAGGTTTGAAGGTTGGAGAAATTTAAGGGGAGGTAGGCTGAACCCTTTAACACCAATGAGGCTCTAGTAGGGTCATTTTTTGTGTTTATGGTGTAAGATAGAGGCACCCAATTCCGATCACTTAAGCCAGTTCGGGACTCAAATGACATTGTATGTCAAAAACATTTACGTAGAAAGATGGGGGATTAGGAATGAAACTCAACAAATATTTTTTCAAATTTAATCTCAAAGATTTGGAATTGACACATAATTTAAAAGCCCAAAAACCATTGGAGCCCATAATCAAATTGTAGAGTAGGTGAGATTTAGTGCTCTCCTTTGCCCAATGCCAACAAGTGAGAGTGAGTAAAAGAGAGAAGACATGCCATGGATAACCAACTCATGGAGGGTACCCAATGCCGATTGGCCTTGTTCCACTTTCGAGGCGATGCCACCAATGAGAGCTCAATTGAGGTGGAGCAACCCAAAATTGCACACTTCAAGACCCCAGTACCGATAATGATTGGTGTTTTCAGATTTTGAGTCATCGGTTTTGGATCACTTCATGCACCATTTCATGCATTTGTCATTTTCATGCACCATACCATGGATACTCTACTGATCGGAGACAGGTGGTCAATCGGAATTGGGTGCCTTTACCTTAGTTGTAATATTCACCACAATTGTCCGTTGTCGTTGAGTTCTTCATATTGCACTTAGAGTTGTAAAAGATCTTCTCAACACATCTCTCCGATCTCCAATTGATGCATGTATTGACAAACTACATTGATTTATTTGAAGTGGGGTCATGATGAAATGTACCCAATGTATAAATAAGATTCTGCATAATCTATTACCATCATAGGTTCTCCTAGTGCCTCATGGTCCACGTAGTCAATGAAGGATCAAGAAAGCCTTGGATTTTGATTGGATATGCTAGAAGCTTTCTACTTGGAGCCTCAAGTCAAGAGTTATCAACTATGCATGTGTCAAGGATAACTTAATATAGCAATCAATGAATTTTTACTATCATACTACTGAAATCATAATCTGCGCAGTTCCTGTGCGGTTGACTTCATGGTTGACTGCACGGTTGATTGTTGTGTGGTTTACTGCGCGGTTTTGAAATTTAGGGTCTTGAGTTTTTGGGTGTGTCAAATTTGCATTTGTGTGTTGCAATTTGTGTTCTTGATTACAAATTTGACGTTCAAAATATTTTTTGAGTTAAGTACTTAAAGATTGAAATGTAAATTATGTAAACTTGAAGTGCAAAAGTTGTGAAGTTGGAGTTGTGATCTTGGAGGTTGGCATACAAAGTTGGAGTTGCAAAATTGCATATTCGAGTTGTGGAGGTTGAAATTACAAGTTTTGAGGTGAGATTGCATACTTTGAGATTGTAATTGCAAATTGAATTTGTGGGTGTGAAAAATTGAGATTGTAATTGCAAGTTGAGTTTGTGGGTGTGTGAAATTGAGATTGTAAATGCAAGTTGAGTTTGTTGTATGTGAAATTTTCATTTGTGTGTTGCAATTTGTGCTTATCCAAAACAAATTTGAAACTCTTGATTACAAATTTGATGTTCAAAACATTTTTGAAATTCCATGTTAAAATGCAAAAAATCTAAAACCTAATTCGTTTTTTTCTATTCTATTCTATCACATTATAAAAATTCATGCATAGGTCTCAAAGACATATTTATATTTTATGTAGATTGTTGTTACCTTTCTCTTTTTATATTTTGCGACATAATAACTACATTAAAATGGTTGAACTAATGCGTTGCAAAGCAAGCGCCAACTGCTAGTCATACTACTAAAATCATAATTTGTGCAATAATCCATGCAGCAATCAATCGTGCAATCAACCATGCAGTGCGCTACAGAAACGATGTAGTCCACCGCGCAGTCCAACATGCAATGAACTACGGAAACGCTGCAGCCAACCGCGCAGTCCACCGTGCATTGAACTACAGAAACGTTGTAATCAACCACGCAGTCAACAATGTAGTGAACCATGTTACCTTTCTTTTTTAAATATTTTGTAATATAAAAACTACATTAAAATGGTTGGACTACTTACACGCAATTAAGCAATTATGCACTTAGCTAAGTGCACTGGTTGCTGGTAGAAAGCCGCAAGTTATTTGCTCATAACTTAAAAAAAAATCAAAATTTGGCAAAATTCTGGTATGTTTTTTGTCACAAAATTTTGGTGTTTATCGAGTCAAACATTGGCATCTTAATGTTCATATCAGTAATATATATTTTACATTCGCTACCTTTTTTTAGAAAATATATGATTTCTAATCTAGTTTATACATCCTGCTACAAAATTATAATCATGTGCCCAAAGAGATTATAAATGTGTTTTGAATTATTATAGGATTTTAGAGTACTCCACTTCAAATACAATGTGTAAGAGATACAAAAAAATATATATGCAATTTCCAACAATAGTGTAAAGTACCTCACTGTATTTTATAATGCAAAAACATACATAATCAAATAATTCCATACTATTGCTGAGGGATTCTAAAATCAAACATATCATATGGACCACCCAATATATAAGTATATACCACCCACGAAACGATAGACACATCTCAAACTGCATTATACTGATGTACTTGCCACCTAAACTGCGTGCATGCTCTACTATAGTATATAGCTCCATGGCTCAGAGCTCATCTTCTAGCGGAACGACTCCCTCCACGTGTCTAATGGCGCTACCTACCATAGCGGATAGTTCATAATCCTGCACTAGACGATCTTCCACATCTTCGATGCTAATGGGCACACACTCAACATATTGACAATTGCCAGGAACACCCTCCCGCATATGTCTTACGCTATCATCATTGTAGAAAAAACCATCCTCTGTATTGAAAGACATCTCTCGCTCTGATGAGAAGGCTCCCTGAAATGCAATGATGTCCTCGGATACGCTAGATCTTGGAACGGAAGGCAAACCTGGTCTGGTATCACTCTGAGTACCTCTGAACGTCTCTTGTATCTCTGATACAGGCTCTGATTGAGAAGGCATTGAAGGCTGTGGAATCCTCTTCTACACCGAAAAAAAATTCACATAAATCCAATCCTTCTTCCTCCATCTCCAGCCTAGGACCATCAAATATACGCCCCCCTCCTGCCCCTACCGCCAAACTAACATCTACTACACCTGTATCTTGCATCCTCTCTGTAGGTGTTGCAGACGTCTCCGCTGAAGTATCTCCCATTGCCCGCTGCGTTAATGGAATCTTCTCTCTTGGAGGAGATTGGTTCACTTCATCTTCATCGGTGTCTGAAGTCCTATACATCGGGCTACTACGAGATAAAGAATCTTCAGTGGTACCTGAACGTGGCAATCTCTCATGTAAACCACCTTCATTTTCATTGTCGTCTTCATTCTTCACTCCACCAACCGTCTGTTCGGTCTCATGTACGATGTTGCAACCAGTACTTGTTCCACCAATCCTGACCAACAATCGTCCTTGGAAATTGTCAGACAACTCATTGTACACGAATGAAACTCTGTCTGTACAATCGTCAATGATAAAAATCTCAGATTCCTGGAAATCTCCTTCAAGGATCGTGGGAATGGCCGTAGATATGTTACACGCCACTAAACCCCAACCATGGGGTAAATACGAGCCTACTAGTCTTGCCAGCTCTGATGGAGATCTCTGAAGTGAATCAACTTCAGAGGGTTGGCGTGCCTCACTCCAGTGATCCAAAAATACAAGTGGAAGTGAACGTCTCCAGAAACATAATTCGGGCCAAGAGATGTACCCACAAGGTGCTGCATACAAATCACAACATTGCCAATTGGTTGTACTACTTGCTCCAGACGCCCATTCTCTGTAAAATCGAGAGCATAAGGATTAACCGAGTTCGGATCAAATGCCCAACATCTACGTCGCATAGTACATCCCTCTGGAAGCTTCACTTTCGTGAAAAACACTTCGTTCGCATACAGAGCCGTTGGTAACAAGAAGATGACGTTCCATCGTCCAATATTTGCCATCCATAATGTCAGCTGTGCAAAAGCTGCGGATAACTGGTGTCGTACCACGAATTTTCAAAAAAATTTAGTTGATAGTTTAGAATAGTTTAAATAGTACAAAATAACTCATGTTTGAGGGGTTAGATTACCCCTATATTAAGCTTTAGTAGTATTAGGATAAGAGCCAAGATCAGAGGTGTGGAACCCACTAAAATAGTTAAAACCAGGGCTAGACCATGCCTTGTCCAACCGACCCGGAGGCAACCAAGCCACCCCAACCAACCCAGAGGCAACCAAGCCACCCCAACCGACCCAGAGGCAACCAAGCCACCCCAACCGGGGTAGCCGGGTCACCCCCAAAGCTCATCTGAGCTCATCCGAGCTGGAAGGCTCATCCGAGCTGGAGGAAAGCTCATCCGAGCTCATCCGAGCTGAAGGGAAACCATCTGAGCTCATCCGAGCCGGAGGGCTCATCCGAGCTGGAGGAAAGCTCATCCGAGCTCGAGAGGACCCTGTTCGAAGGAAGGCAACAACGAAAAGACGAGGAACAAGGGCACAAAGAATGAGGAGGGCCTGGGAAGGAAACTTCCCTGCCATCCTAGAAGTCAACGGCCGAGCAGCCCGATTGCACCAAACAAGAAGGAAACACCACGCCTAAAGCAGCCAAGCAGCCGGAACGGTGCAGCATACCAACAGAGGAGGGGGAGGTATACCGCTCAACAGAGGGAACATCCGAACATGGAACACCTCGGAGCGGGAGCACCTCGGCACCACAGCATCCGAGTAGGGAGCACCCCGGAGCTGGAGCACCTCGGCACCACAGCATCCGAGCAGGGAGCGTCCCAACACCCGGAAGAGCATATCCGAGCAGCCTAGGTGAGCACCTCGGCACCACAGCATCCGAGCAGGGAGCATCCTAACACCCGGAAGAGCATATCCGAGCACGGGGCACCTCGACACCACAGCATCCGAGCAGGGAGCGTCCCAACACCCGGAAGAGTATATCCGAGCAACCTAGGGAGCACCTCGGCACCACAACATCCGAGTAGAGAGCATCCCAACACCTGGAAGAGCATATCCGAGCAGGGGGCACCTCGGCACCACAACATCCGAGCAGGGAGCGTCCCAACATCCGGAAGAGCATATCCGAGCAGGGGGCGTCTCGGCACCACAACATCCGAGCAGGGAGCGTCCCAGCACCCGGAAGAGCATATCCGAGCAACCTAGGGAGCACCTCGGCACCACAACATCCGAGCAACCTAGGTGAGCATCTCAACACCACAGCATCCGAGCAGGGAATACCTTGGAGCGGGGGCACCTCGGCACCACAGCATCCGAGCAGGGAGCGTCCCAGCACCCGGAAGAGCATATCCGAGCAACCTAGGTGAGCACCTCAATACCACAGCATCCGAGCAGGGAGCGTCCCAACACCCGGAAGAGCATATCCGAGCAACCTAGGGAGCACCTCGGCACCACAGCATCCGAGTAGGGAGCACACCGGCACCGCTGGATCCGAGTCACGATCCGGGCAGCTGGAGCATCCTTGCACCGAACACTCTTCCAAACAGCCTGCAATCCGAGCCGAGGCAGCTAGGAGGAGCCGAGCTGTGGGCGCAATACGAGCCAAGAAGGAGGCCTGAGACCGAGCCAAGGGAAGGAGACCCGAGACGACCAGAAAAGAAGACTCGAGGGAGTAAGTAGGGACTCTCCATCCGAGCCACGTTGAGCTCGGCCTTTTAACAGATTACCTGCACAGCCGAGGAGCATGGCCTCCTCTAACCCGGTAACGACTATGGCAAAGGAGATCTCTCCACTCCTCCCCAAAAACCCTCTGGAACGAACCGAGCTTGAGGAGGATCTCCTCCGGATGGGGTGTCTTTCTCTCTTAGAATTCTGTTGGGATTTCCGGGTTGATTCAACGGTGCAGGAGCTCCGGCAAGCCCCCTTGCCGCTACCAGAGGGAGATAGCATCCGAGCTTACCCGGATCGATGGACAATGGGAAGATGGCAGGAGGTGTATGGTTTTCCAAGGTAGGGAGCGGGATGGACAAGCTTGAAGAAGGAGGAGTATGCAAAGGGGAAGTTTGACACCAAGGATGCCAAGAGCGGTTATGCCTTACGAGATTGCTTGGATCCCCGAGCAAAGAGGGTCTTCTCCTTCCTTGTACCCATCTTGCACCCGGAGAAGCCCACTAGAGTCACGGTTACACTAGCTAACACTTTGTATGGCTCTTACCTTGGAGAACGGGTGGTGAATTGGGCCATCATCGTGCGGGAGGTGGTGCTCAGGTTGACCAAGGGCATCAACAACACCAAACGCTCTCCCATCTGTTCTTTCTTGATCCACCTCTACCATAATTTCTAAAAGACCTCTCCGGAGGAGGACATTGCTTACGGGACACAACTCATGCTCAAGAAGTTTGAAGGAACTGAGTCAGAGCCCGAGCAAGGATTGGAGGGAGGGAGTAGTACTTCGTAGTCGAAGGAGGAGGCTCTACCACCTCCCAAGCGCAAGAGGCAGAGACAGGGAGGAGCCCCCTCCACCTGCACCCGAGCCGCCATCCGCGCCGCCGCCACCGGTCCAGCTCAACTTGGGGGTAAGACTTACCCAGCCTCTGAGTTGGTTGAAGCCCTTCGTGTGTATGTGGAGGACATGGACAGGACCTTAGGACAGGTGAGCGGTTTGGTGGGCAATCCCTCGCATGAAAGATTGGTTGATGCGGTCAAGGAGAAGGTTGGAGGAGTTGGTGACCTCCGCACCCTGGAGCAGAAGATCATCAAGCTCATCCTTGACATGACCAAGATGAGGAGCCGGGCAGTGGAGGCGGAGAAGAATTGTAGGGAAGCTCTTCTGCGAGCCAACACCTCGGTAGCAGCATTGCAACAGGTGGAGGAGGCCTTGCACTTCCCGACGGATGTAGTAGCAAAGGCCAAGATGTTCGACGCCAAGTTAGAGAGGGATGGCCATATTTCCAGCAAGAGGGTGATTGCCTTCATGGTGGAGCAGACCGTCAAAGTGGAGGAAGCTTATGCTAACATGAGGTTGTTGGTAGAGAACCTCACCCACATTCTACCCAAGATTGTGGAGGATTTTGACACTTCAGGATTAGAAACGGACTCGGGTGGGCAGGGTTTGGGTGGCCAAGACAAGTCGAAAGAGGTGGTTGATCTTGATAGCCCAGACCTTCCACCCCGAGCTTTAGTGGTGGGAGTTGCTGCATGCCCTTCCCCTTCGGAGATCACCACGCAGGTACATGGCGGTAGGAAGGAGGACACGGGTGTCACGGGGGAGCCTTCATCCAAGGTTGGTCCCCACACCCTCCCTCTTGGAGACCCCGTTCGCGACGCGCCATTCGTGGCGCCTTTGCCGAGTGTATCTCACCCGGGGAGGTCCACGAGTGAGAGCTGCGCTTACTTGCACCTTCCGGTATCCATGAAGGACAAGTCCGGACCCATTGCTGCGGAGAAGGTCTTCACCGCGACTCCAAGCCCGGTACCCGCCTTCACGACCCGACCCGAGCTTCATCCAAGCACTACTTCCGTGTTACTCACTTCGGGTGGTCCGGAAGCCTCTTTGACCTCGAGGGAGACCCTCCCTCATGCGTCCGTGTCCGGACCTGCTTCCTCGTTGTCCGCAGATTTGTTATTTCCCTTGGCAACTCTTGCGAAGGCCGCCTCCAAGTCGACCTCAAGTCGGACTACCAAGAAGCGGAAGAGGAAGGAAGAGAAGAGAAGACTTGAGGAGTCGACCCGGCAGTAGGGTTAGTATCTTAGTTTATAGGTCACTGTTCATTCGCGGACTAGGCCCCGGTTTGACTTTGGAGTTTGACTAGTTTTGCCTTGGGAGTTGTGTTTAGATGCCTTTTGACTTGGCGTTGAGTTGGTGGGTTGACGGCTACGCCGTCAAAGGTAGTTAATGCCACCATGTTTAGTTAGATGGCATCTCTTGTTTTGGACGCTAGTTTGTGTTTGCTGCAGTATAAGTGAGGAGCCTCTTGGCTCCTCCCTTCACTGCTTGTTGTATGTATTTGCTTTCGGTTTGAATTCTAAACCTACGCTCTCAGAAAACCCTCCATGGTTGGAGAGCTCGGATTGCATACGTGATTGTGAGTACCATTTCAAGTAGTCCACTCCTCAAGTCTATACTAACCACCGAAGTTGTTGTTTCCTTCTTCCATCAAAGTAGAGTTAGACGTGTGGATGGGAATAACATGTGAGATGGCTAGGGGGTTAGTCGGACGTGACTCTAACTCTTACTCGTGCAATTGTTTCCTTGTTCCATCAAGTAGGGTTAGTCCGGGTGGATGGGAATAACAGATGAGATTGTACGGGTTTAGGGAAGGACAAGGG
Organism: Bryoerythrophyllum caledonicum; assembly: GCA_963971425.1. Taxonomy (NCBI): domain Eukaryota; kingdom Viridiplantae; phylum Streptophyta; class Bryopsida; order Pottiales; family Pottiaceae; genus Bryoerythrophyllum; species Bryoerythrophyllum caledonicum. Next base: position 5,822,211 of record OZ020517.1, on the reverse strand, counting down.
GGGGAGTGACCGGTGAGGGAGGAGTCTTGTTGTGCCTTGTGTGACCTATCGGTGGCGGATGTAGCCGGTTGTGAGGGCGTAGTCAGATTCCCGCTACACTAACCTTTGGTCGGATGGTTGAGTCGTAAGGAGCGTTAACTTACCTTAAAACATTGAGTCTAGCTTCAGTCTTCTCCTTTGTGCGGATGTCTATTGGTAAGGGCTGACCCAAAAACCATGTGTTAAGGATTGAATAGGACCTGGTTAGATCCCTTGTGCGGATGTCTATGCGGATACAACTAGGACCTACTCTAATAGCTCGGGTTACCTTGAGGGAAGGACGGAAAGCTAACTAACCCCCCTTTGTGCGGATGTCTATTGGAGGTGAGGGATGAAGGACGTCATCCTCTGAAGGAAAGGAGGTCATCCTCTGAAGGAAAGGAGTAGAGTCTATGGTCTCTTGTGCGGATGTCTATGTGGACCCCCTAGATAAAGCTCTTTTAGCCATTTCGAGGTAAAGGAAGGACTACTAATTCAGATAGTAGGTAGGTAGAACTACGTGGCCGCCACGAGAATTACATAAGTCCTAGAGGCCAAGGGCCTAAACCCCCTCCCTAACGGGGGAAATACAGTGAAACTCCAACCATCTCAAGTTAGAAGTAGGAGTCGATAGAATAGGAGAAAGGAAGGAAAGATGAAACTTGTGTAAAACCCCAAAATCTCTACAAGTCCACGGAGCAATCGTCCGTGGTGATATACTCTCCCCCCTCTCCGGATGCTTATGATCTCCGAATGTCTAAAGTGTATGTAGGTGTACAGTACTCCTGCCCAAGGACTTAGTGGGTGTCCGCCGTGTGGGTCTGCCGTGGGTAGCCACCGGGGGTGTCCGCCGGGGGTATCTGCCGTGGGCGTCCGCCGTGGGTTTCCGCCCAAGGGGTGAAGCCCTTCCCTTTCGGTAAAGGAGGAGGGTGGTTGTAGATAAAACTAAACCATATGACCTAACCTTTCTTTTCTTTCTTATTATGTATCTATTGTGGTATGTTTAGTGTTGTATAGCCCTAGGACTGTTGTCAGTCGTTGTAGTTCTGGGTGATTCTCTGTGGGAACGAATACCTTAGGGTATCTTTGTGTTAAGATGAGAATACTTGCCAACCCGTGCTACGACAACTGGGTGTCTCCCCAACACTATAAGAAACCCGTGTTTTTTGTGACAGGGCAACTAACGTGCAATTATGTTTTGTGCAGCATCCGGCACGTCAACGTTGACGTCCAAAAAAATCCGTTATAATTGACATGCAAAAAACATGCCAAAATCTCAAAAAACAGGCCCACGTTTTTTAAAACGTCACAAAAACTTGGGGGTTGAAGGTGTTAAAAATCTGCCATGTGGCTGCCACGTCGCGTCCACGTCATGGCCACATGGACGGGCAGTGCCACATCCCCAAATTTTTCATCCGGGCCCTTGGTAATGTGGCCCATGATGTGGCGCATGACGTGGCATTAGATTGTGACTAGGCTTGCATACGTGGACCCGCCATTTTATGACGTGGCGCCTTTAAAATATGACGTGTCACTTTTTAAAATATGACGTGGCATGTCCAATCAGCATAGTTTAATGCAATAATTAATTGTGGACAGTGTAAATTGGGACGTCATTTCTAACACGGTATGTTTTCTGTGACGTTCGTTATGACGTTTTTTGTGACGTTCGTTGAGATGGAGGTCACCAAAAGCAAGCACCAAGACAGCAAAAGCAAGTGCCATGTCACCAAAAAGAAGCGCCATGTCATCAAGAAGTACCGTATCACTTTAAGTTTCAAGGGTAATTCAAATTCATCCAAATAGATGGATGAAAGTGAATCAATCTTGATTCAAGTGTGATGAGATAGGAGAGAAGGCCTTACATATATATATAATGGGATGCACAAGTGGTGACAATCCATATGGGATTATTGGATTTGTCATGGTGTTAGCCTCGTGTTAGCATAAACATTAAAATGTCACAGTAGACGTCCATCCAGACGTCTGTTCCAACAACCTCTTTGCCTACGTGGCAGTTGATTTCAACCTTGCCTACGTGGCACAAATATTTTAAAAGAATCCAATTTCTACCTTGCCTACGTGGCTCAAACACGTTTTTTGTGACGTCAGTAGCGACATCCACGTTTTTTGTGACGTCAGTAACGACATCCACGTTTTTATTTTTGTAGGGGTCAGCCCATCTCCATTGTGTTTTAACCGTTGGGCAGCGTTTTACGGGAGGTTGCAGTAACAATCTCGAAGTTACTCACAGTGAATCTGAAACCTCCCTGCCGACGTGGCATTGTCACCTTTCTGAGGACGTTGTCTAAAACATGACTATGTTCACTAGGACGTCCCGCAAAACAAATACGTTTATGCTAACATCTCTGCGTTTTTCCGCCAATTTTTCATGTTTGGTGCAACATCCACCAAAATCCGAAAGCCCAAGGCACGGCCCGTTCGCAAAAACATGTTTTGAAAAACACACTAGATCACAGCTAACGTCACAAAAATCACGAGTTTCTTATAGTGCAATGACCATCTCCATGCCTCCCACTGCCACGTCAACAATCAATCACCCACAAACATGGTTTCCCCAGCTCTATGTAGTCGCTTTGGCGTGGCGTCTTGACTTCTATCTGTCATTCCCAATTAGCAGTAGCCTGTCCTTCCACATCCACGGACAGTCCAATGTATCCACGCCCCCCCCTGTTGCAATGTCACCAAAATGAAACATGATGGAATGATAGCCTATGTCTTCCAGTTTAGACACCTTTCCCCACACATGAGCAGTCCAAGTTTTTTTCGTGGTACCATTCAAAAGCTTTCCAATGGTATCAAGTTGTGCGTTACTCCTCGGAAAACACTTCCCTATTCGGATACGAAAGAACTCCTCCATGGAATCAGGTGTACTTTCCTTCTTCTCCACAATGAACCAACGGATGGAATTCATCACAACTTCTCGTCTCTGATATCGATCAACCACACCGGTAATCGTACGAGGATGTGGATTCTTGTCTTTTACACCGTCGAAGTAATATGCTTGACGAGGTCTTACTCCATCCCCCTTCACCGGCTTCGCTGCAGCAGACTTTGCCAACTGAAGATAATATGGATTCGGAACCCTACCTAATGGCCTCAACCAATTCTGGGTCATCTCCTTTCTTGTTGGTCGTATGTCCACATTTGGATCCAGCTCTTTCTTCTTTGCTATGTCCTTCCACTTGTCCTCTTCTTCCTTGCTGTAAAAGATAATGCCGTCTTTGTAGTCCTTGCATACTTGAATGATAGGGAAGCAATCATTGCTCGGATTTCATGCATGATTGGTCAAATCCTCCATGTTTTTAGCCAACCTCTTCACCATGACAATTCCATCCTCCTTGGGCAATTTATGCACTGCACTTGCCGCACTCACCAAAGCAACAGCCCTGCGTGCGTTGTCCGCACGTAGTGTGCTATCACGACTCCCGTATAGATCCCAAACCTGACGGAGCTTTCTTAAATCCTCCTCCATGGTAGAATATGAATGTCTCTGGAACTTCGCCACGTTGATCCGTGCAGACTTCTCAATGTAAAAGCGACGATCATCATACACCACAAAAAAAACCTCCCGCCACTCGAACGTGTCTAGGTACTCATTTAAAGACATGGTACCATCTCTCCACTCGTGTTGTGCAAACTCACAAGCTGCTACTATGTGTTGCCCATCCACCGGTTCCCAAATGATATGATCTTGAAGCCAAGAACATTGGGATCTCATAGCACCATGTGTAGAAGCACTCCCGTGTGCAATGAACATGCGCTCAAATTCTCGTGCGGTTCCTACCAACGGAAATGGCAGCTCCTCCTTCTCAACGACACCATCATCGGTGGTAGTATGCACGATGTATCTGATCGGTGGAATTACCAATCTACTCACCCGAGTCGCGGATTCAGGGTCTGTTAAATGGTTAAATACTTCTCTGACCCTCTTCTGTGATAAAACCCGGTGGTTTGTTTCCGGATTCTCCACAAAGACAATGCGGTCTATGTGTGCCTTAAACACAAAATTCCCCTACGCTGATCCTTTTGCAATCTCCTCCGTTGTAGGCACTGAAGCTTTTAAATACATTGAAGTTGAAACATCCTGTGGTATCTCCGCATTGTCTTCAAAATCCTCTGGTACACTGTCAAATAGGTTGTGAAATGCTTCTTCTTCCGGCGCCATGGCTGACAAATCAACTAAATCTCCCGGTGTAGATGTAGGGGCCCTACGATGACCATTAGGCGTCCTGAGCCCCGACCTTGGAACCGTGCCACCGGATCTTACAATTGTCCCAATCAACCTCCTCCCGCTGGGATCCAAACTTGATGGGCCTTCTCTTGAACCAGAAGCTACATCACTCTCAACATGCCGTGGCCTTTGCATCTACTCGTAGGATGTCTACTCGTTAATGGAGGATTCGGTAATGTCTGTACCTCAGAAACCGTGGTGGGATGTTGGCCTCCATTTCCCCTCCCCCCCTCCAGTGGTCGTCAATCGAGTTGCAACGGCTCAGCAAGAATTCGATAAACTTCTGTTTCTTCTGGTTCCGCTGGTGGCGCTTGAATTGTCGCACGTGATGGGTCCCTCTCCCGTAATGCCTCATATCTAATATATTCCTCCATAATCTTTCTAACCTTCAGCACTATCTCCGGTGATAACGCTAAACAAGGTAAGACGTTATTCTTTCTAGCAGTGCGTACCGCAAGAGAGATGTTCAACCAAAACGTCCGCAATGATTTGAGGAATTTCACTTGACCTGGATTTTGAAGAAGATTCAAAGGGACAGGTGCAAGAAGCAACTTATTCGAAACAGAAGTCTTCACCTTCGCTTGACCTGGACCCACTGTGCAAGTAATCTATACCAAATCATCGCATCGAAGAGTGATTGCGTGGATTTTGCCAAAACTCTTCCCCAACGCCGATGCACGCTTCTCCAACTCAAAGGGATAATCCGTCACCCACAAGAAGGCGTTCGACTCATCCACTTCCGCGATCCACCAACCGTGGCTCTCCCAGATTTTGTCAATATTTGGTGGTGCCATAACACCACACTCAAAAAACCTGTATATCATTACAAAACGATAGTCACTATTAGTATGGACTAAGAATTTTTGAACCACCACTCATTGCACTATTTTTTTTGAACATGCTACACCCCTTCTCTACCTCTAAAAACTTTTGGACTACGGAAGATCTAAATCCAATACCATTGTGTTAAGCATGTTCTTAGTTCTTTGGTGAAATAGCATATTGATCCAAGTCAATTATTTTCACACATTGTCACACATTTTCGGCCAAGGTACCAAAAAAACCACTACCTTTCCACATAAAACTTTGAGATCTTTGTATGATTCACTTTTGATTTTTCCTATGGCATTATGTGATGTAAACCTTCTTTTTGACCATTTGGATTCTCATTTAAAACAATATCGAGTTCCCCAGAAAATATAACGTGAATTGAGAATTTTTGAACCTCCACTCATTGCATAATTTTTTTGAATATGCTACACTCGTTGTCTACCTCTAAAAATTGGTATATAGCAAACTAACATCATGTTTAACATTATGGTAATTTATTGAGACCCTTTAAAATGCAAAAATTGGACACCAATTGAAGTCAAAGTCTGTTGATCCATAAAACGCAGGGATGAAAATGAGCCTTTTCTCAACTTCAAACATTATAATTTTTCAATCCGTGCAGTAAAACTTTATGAAATTTTGTGAGTATATTACGTAATAAGTTTTTATTGAGATCCTACGGTTAAAACTACAAAAAAAAACTTTATTTTTTCATCCAAGCTAATTGCACTAAAACAAGCATTTTTGACGAGTTATGTTTGAGATATTCTCTACACCATTTATGGACTATGGTACTTTGGGTATCAATAGCGAGGGTATCACAACCAGGGTATGATTTCATGGATACCAACATCCGGTTATCAACATAGGTATTTGACAAGGGTATCAATTAGGGTTTGAAAATTAGGGTTTTCGTTTAGAGGGTATGAATTGAGGATATCAATCCTTGGGTAGTCCAAGGAGGGGTGTGCGCGTGCACACCCCTGCCATAGTAGTGAGGAGGTTGCAAGTGTGAGAGAGAGGGTTTGGAGGAGGGAGAGGTTTGTGGGTTTGTGAGAGAGGAACTTGTGAGGGCGTAGGGTGAGGAGAGAAGAGTTGTGAGGGAGAGGAATGGAGGGGAGGTGTGAGGGAGAGAAGTTGTGGGCGGCTAGGGTTTGGGAGAGAGAAGGAGAATAGTTGGGGTGTGAGAATAGGTGTGAGGAATGGAGAGAAAAAAAAAGTAGCCACAAGTTTATGGAG